>JACAVU010000002.1:61865860-63065860 GCA_014183005.1 Castanea mollissima | reverse complement strand
GCTTCGTCATTTAAGCTAGCTTCATCATTCGGACGAATGATGATGACACGCACTAAATGAATCCTCCATTAATGACAAGCGTGATGTTTAATATGCCAGACAAGCAAAAGCGTAACCGAATGACCAACAGGCAGAAGACTATTGATGATAATAAACGCCTCTACATTCAATGATATTAAGACCGTCACGCATTTATTATGCCCATTAATGATAAAGAGTAACAAACAAAGCAACGGTAATGAATGAGTTGTACACACCAGACATGAATTTCGTAACGTATTAGTCGTCTTGTGAGAAGTTTACCTGCAAAAGAGTCACGTGTAGAGCACATGACTGGAAGATGAAGAGTCATGCCAGCCTGGAGGTTTTGGTGAGTGACTCACGGGAAAGGTCATCCTGCAAAGTACTCGCGAAACATTCCGTTTGGAAAAAAGTTGTGTTTTGTTTTACCAAGTCTTTACCCACACTTTTTATACCTTCATTACCCACGAATTGTAAGGAGTGCTTTTTAGAGAGAAAACCCTAGAAATTACACTTGAGAGTTAAAAATTGTTATATCCACAATCATCTACACATTTTCTTGTGGTTTTTCTTCAACTCTTACCTCTCCATCTCTATATCCTTGAAAGTTTGATAGTCCAAACACTTACCACACCCAATCTGAGTATAAAGTTAGATTTTGGTACTATTGGGAAGTATTGGAAGGAGTCATTCAATGGCAGATGCAATCAGGCTAAATTATGGGATTCGGAAAGTTAGAGAAGACAAGGTTTCGAGAAGCCAATTGTTAGCAAGAGCTTGGAGGGCTCAAGTACATGGGATAGACTAGGCTTGGAGGGTCTTTTGTTATTCGTTTACTCCAACTTTGTTCTCTAGTGGATTGATTTCGACTTGGAGGGTTACAGAGAGGTTTTTCGCCGAGTTCTTTGGTTTCCTCTTCAAAAACACGTCTCAATGTTATCTTGTGTTTGCATCTCTCTTTGCTACTCTTTAAGCTTTTTTTTTATTGTTGATAATGGATGAATATGACTTAGGGTAGTGTTATCAGTTGTTTGCACTCATTTACTCTTATTCTACACTCTTATTCTACACTCATTTACTCTTATGTTTTTACACAAATCCGAGCTTTCACTAAATTTTTTAATTTTTGTACCAAATGAGTTAGTTTAGTGTAAAAGACAAGCAGTCTAATATAAGTAAACCGTTAAAAAAAAAAAATTAAAAAAAATTGAATGATTTTATATTTGTGTGCCTTTTTAATTTTGTAGAACTAAAAACAATTCAAGATTATAAGTCATATATATATATAAAGTTGGGAGAAAATCTAATTAGATTAAATTGGAATTCAATTAGAGTCTAATTTTGTGCTACGTGTCCCATCTAATAAAAAATTCTAAATTTTTGTACCAAGTTAGTTAGTTCAGTATAAAAATTGGATTTCAATTAGAGTTTAATTTTACGGTACATGTCCCATCTAATTGAAATTTTTAAAGTTTTGTACCAAATAAGTTAATTTAGAGTAGAAAACGAGGAGTCTAATATAAATAAATTATAAAAAACATAGTCATATATCTAACACTATATATAAAATTAGAAGAAAAGAGAGTTTGAATGATTTTATATTTATGAGTCTTTTTTTATAACTAAAAACAATTCAAATTTATAAGTCATCTATATATATATTAGTAGGTAAAGCTTAGAGAAAATCTAATTAGATTCTATAAGTAAAGTTGAATTTTGCGCTATGTGTCCTAAATTATTTATTTTTAGAGAGAGTTACATTTCTTAAATGTGAGACCATATCATAAATATACTTTTAAGTAAGTTATTGTGCACAAAGACCAAAAAATTTAGAATTAATTAACATAAAGATATATAAAAAATGGACAATTTACATTTTCTACCTGATAACATTCTTGCAAAACTTTGTAAAGAGTTAAAAAAAAGAAAGAATGACTATTAATAATACTTAAATTTTATATGTAATAATTACACTAGGCATCTTAATGTGTATCTTTTAAATATATCTAAATATATGCATGGGGTTATAAGCTAGTTAAAGTTTAATGAGGGTGTACCAAATTAATGGCAATGTATGAGTGAGCCATCCACAATGGAGAAATTCATAGGTAGTCTGGGACTATTGACCTTGTAGTCCCAACCAATAGAAAAGGACCACATCAATAAAAGTGCATGAAATCAACCTAATTACCATGTCATACCAACACACCCACACATTTTAACACCCATTATTCCCATCCCTTAAACGCATCCTAAGCAAATTCAAAATTTCATTTGGGTATTGGCGGTTAGCCAAAAATTTTAAGCACTCCTTAATAATTTTAGGCTTGATACCCATTTTAACTTTGCCATTTGTGGTTTGAAAACTATCACATTACTTACTTAAGGTAGTCTCCATTAGATAGCCATTACCCACCTCTCCCTTGATGTTAGAAAAACACATTTTAACACGGAAACATAAAAGAAAACAAATCAAATACCTCTCAATAAAAATTTTCTCTTACCATTTTTGTTGGATTCATTAACACAAGATTTAGCACAAAATTTGTAAGCTTTTTATCCAAATTTCATCCCTAGAAACACCAAAATCACTAAATTCATAAATCCCTTCCAAAAATTTCAGCAAATATTTTCAATATTAACGTTTTTGAAGAAACAGAAACTATCTGTGGTGTTAAGGTTGTCTAGGCCAACCATGAGTTGATGGTGTCAGCAAGTTGGAGCTTGGGTTCAAACAAGAGAGACCTGGGTTCGAACCATAAGGACTTGCGCTCAAAGAGGGTGAACCTAGTGGGTGGAGTTGTTGGTGTAAGAGGAGTGGTGGGCTTTGAGTTTTGTGGTGGTAGGTTAAGAATGAGGAGGCCATAGGCCCAGAGGTGGTTCGTTGGTTTATCTTTCTTTATTTTGGATTTTGGTTTTAGTTTCCCTGATTTTCTCAATAAACAAATAACATAGAAAATAAGAGAGAGAGAGAGAGAGAGAGAGAGAGAGAGAGGAGAGAGAGGAGAGAGAGAGAGAGAGAGAGATGGTGGAAGGTGACATCGGTGGTGCAAGGCTTGAGGAGGAGGTGGAGGTGCGAAGGCTACAATTTGAGAACCACATAATCATCTTGGGTTTGGGCTATCACAAGGGTCTCTCATATGACTTTTTTATTTATTTATAAATTTGGGTCTATTTGTTTATTCATAGATCAAAGTCAACCACTATCTACAAGCCAAGGCTATTCTTGAGCCAACAAGCATTTCATGCTATGGCCATAACAACAAGCTTTATAGGTAGATACTTTCCTTGATAAGCATAATCCATCCTATGTTAGAAATCAATAGCTAAATGCCCAAGCTTGCCACATATTTGACATGTGGGTCTCTTTGATCTTGTATTATTAGACTGATTTGGTGAAAATTGATTGAATTGATCGGATGAATTATTAGAGCCTTTTCCTCCTCGACTCCTTCTATTATTGTAATTATCTCCGCCTTTTCCTCTATTGCTGTAAGACTAATTGAAAGATTGATTGTAACCATTGTTTGTATTAGGCCTTGGATTTGAAGTAGAATCCATAGCAAAGATATGATTTTTGACCTCCAAACCTTCACTCAGAGACTCCTCTTTAGCATTTAGCATAGTAGCTAGTTCATTAAAGCTAAGTTGAGTACTTCTAGTCCTAATGGCTGACCTAAAAGCATTGTAATCTTTAGATAGCCCTTTGATTGCTATGTGCAGCGATTCTTCACCATCCATAATTACACCAACAACCAACAACTTCTCTCGAATCACCTTGATCTTTTGCAGATAAAGATCCATAAAATCTTATCCTTTTTTATGTTATGCAACTCTCCTTTGATATTCATGACATGTGATCTGCAAAAAGAGGAGAATCTTTTTTCTAGGACCTTCCACACCTCCATTGCAGTAGAACAACCAACTGTTAAGGCCAAGATAGTAGGAGAGAGTGTAGACCTCATAAAGGTGAGCAAAGCCTTCTCTTTAGACCTCCAATTCAAATAATCTAGATTCAAAATTGTGATGAATGAACCAGAAAGATCCTTAAGATACTTCTCTAGAATAAGTTGTGGTTCCTCCAAAAGTTCAAACATTGAATAAGTTTCCAAGATCATTGTGATCTAGTGCTTCCACACTATGTAATTAGTGTCATCCAACCTGACTGTCATCATATTTTCCATGTTAGACAAGAGAATCAGAGGTTGATTCATCACATTGACAGTGGAGCTCGAAGGTGTTGTTGAAGAAGAAGTCACGACAGAGCTTGAAGCTACCATTGTTGAACTATTTGCAAGGATCAATTACTCTAATACCATGAATAAAACTCTAACAGTGAGAGTTCTTGTATGTTTAACAAGATTCAAAGTACAAAAACTAATATAGAGCAAAACACAAGAGAGAGAGAGAGAGAGAATCCTAGAAGAATGAAATTGATCTTGCTTGATTAACATTATGATCATAGGGTCAATATTTATACACCAAATCAATCTAATAGAATAATTACAACTCTTGGAAATACAAAATTGATCCGTGAAAGGTGGGATTAGTTAAAATAATGACTGGGATTACACTAACTTTCTTGCATTTTGTAATTGATCCTTAATTCATCAACACGACACTTGATTCAAAACCGTTGCTCACTTAACCAAAACTGTGCGTAGTCTGAACTTTTAATGAAACTATGAGTTTTCATTAGGTACACTTGAACTCTATTTTAATTGAATTATGTCGTTTTGTTGGTCTTCTTCAACAAGATGGAGGCCATATAAAGTGAGAAACTCCAAAACACTGATAGGCATTATAAAAATTGGTCTAATCACAAGTGGATTAAGTCTAATTTCCCGATAATTAAATATTAAAATAGAAAGAAAAAATCAAATATATTGCATACCACAATTGATGGGATATCAAGTATAACATAATAAGTGGCACAAACGATTGTACTTGTAAAGTGGTGGCCTATAATGAGGTATGAGCGCCATTTGAAGAACTTTTATTTTTACAAAGCTTTTTCTTATTACATGGCGAAAAGGGAATATTAGGTTGTCAAAATATACTTACTCTTTCTTACAATTTTCTCTTTTAGCATCTCATATGCCTTCTTTTCCCACCTCTTCTAATCTAAGTTTTGTCAATCAATGTAACAAGTGTAGAGGATAAGTCTTTTTGGTAAGGAAGCAAATATTGATAATGATATCCTTAACTTATGTGTTTCAACCCGATTGATAATGATATACTGAACTTGGAGGATTTCCTTTTAATTTAGGGAAGTTAGATAAGTTGCAACTCGATTATCCAGAGTATCCAAGTTCAGTATATTCGAGTTAAGAGAGAGGCATTCCTATTAATAAGTTACTATTATATTATAGTTTAATTTGAATGATATTCCTCTTTTACCCCCCAAAAAAATTGTATACAAATTAATCATCTATTCTATTTTTGGTTTTCTATACTTCACCAATTGTGATATGCCATTTGTTTGAATTGTTTTTCCATTTTAAACTTTGGTCATTTTATAGGAAAAGTAAAAGAAAAACACTTGGCAAGTTTTAAATTGAATGCAAATAATTTTTCCTACCTTTTGTATTCCCATTAATATTACACCAATTGTGGTATATACGGTATACTATTTATTTAGCTTTTTTAAATTTTAAACTTTGGTTATTTTATAAAAAAAAAAAAAAAAAAAATAAGGCTACATTTGCATATTTGAATTTAAATTTTACTGTGATGGATTTGAAATGCCTTATTTCCAAGTCCATAAATATTTAAGTATGTCATTTCTAAAATTCTATAAAGCCATAGGCTAAGAATTTATTTCAAATTCAATGATTTTAAGGTTAAAATCTTTGGGGGATTTGTTAAATCCAAATCCTTGATGCTTTGTAAACTATCCAAGTAAGTTATTTGGATTTTAATTACCAAAATCTAAATCCATATACTCAAATTCTACCATCTAAATACACCATAAAAGAATACTAGAAGTTTGTAACTATAGAGGATTTGTATTCAATATATTAATGCCTAAGTTCTATGATTGTTAAAATGTCTATAATTGTTCATGAATCAATGTATTAGAACAATATCCCTATCAGTGCCGCAACCTAATATCAACAACCGCGCTGCCAACTTCATGCATCAAATATCAAGACTCATCCACTCAAACCTCCTTTTTTACTTAGAAAAATGACCTAGCTCTCTACAACTTCACTTGTCATGATCATGTATTTTGCTAAAGGGTTTCTCTTTCTCCTTCCACAAACGTTGCTTCTATTCCTTCTCCAATTTGGTTTTTCGCAAGACACCATAGCTATCAGCAAACCCATTAGAGATGGTGACGTTTTAGTCTCTAAAGGAGAAACTTTTGCACTTGGTTTCTTCAGTCCTGGAGTGTCCACCAACCGCTATGTTGGAATTCGGTATTATAGAGCTCCAGAACAATCCGTGGTGTGGGTTGCAAACAGAGACAATCCTATCAATGATACTTCTGGTGTTCTCTCAATTGATGTTCATGGGAACCTGTTACTCCATGTCGAAGAACGAAACCAATCCATCTGGTCCACAAATATTGTCACACAATCAAGCAACAACTGTACTCATGCTCAGCTCTTGGATTCAGGAAATCTAATCTTGGTTCTTAACAAAACAAGTGAGGTACTGTGGCAAAGCTTTGATTATCCAACTGATACAACTCTTCCAAACATGAAACTTGGGCTGGACAGAACAACTGGTCTGAACCGAATCCTAACATCTTGGAAGTCCAAAGATGATCCAGGAACTGGAAATTGTTCCTATGTGCTCAACACCAATAGCTCCTCCCCGGAGTTGTATTTGTACAAAAGTAACATCTTGTGGTGGCGTTCTGGTCATTGGAATGGCTTTGGATGGAGTGGGGTACCGCTATTGTCACATCCTAACTATCTCTTCAATTTTAGTATTGTGAACAACCAGACTGAGACTACTACGAGCTGGGTTGAACTTCTACCAGATATATTCTCAAGATTAGTAGTAGATGAATCGGGGTCTATTCAACGCTTTCTGAGTAGAGAGGGAGATCAAGGATGGTTTTCTCTAGGGTCCGCACCATTGGACCAATGTGACAACTACGGCAAGTGTGGTGCATTTGGTAAATGTCAACTGCAAAATGATACTGAATTTGAATGCACCTGTCTACCTGGTTTCCAACCCAAGTCACCAAGTGAATGGTCTTTGAGAAATGCATCCAGTGGGTGTGTAAAAAAGCGTGGACAGGCATCTATATGCAAGAGTGGTGATGGGTTTGTGAAGGTAGAAAATGTGAAGCTTCCAGATAGTTCATTTGCACGAGTTGATGAGAAGCTGAGTTTGCAGGAGTGTGAGCAACAATGCTTGGAAAATTGTTCTTGCGCGGCGTATGGAGGTGTGGATGCGAAGGAGCAAGTCGGGTGTTTGAGATGGTATGGTGAATTGATAGATACAAGAGTGTTGAATGGTGGCCAAAATCTGTACGTACGTGTGGATGCACTTGAGTTAGGTACTCAACAATTCTCTGTTATTTCAGGCAATTTTTCCTACCATGCTTGCATGCAATGTTAAAAGAGAAAATATTTTATAACTTCTTTCATAGTTATTAAGTTAACCTTTTGGTAATTAATTAGTCAATAACCTATGCAATAGGTGAGAAAGTCTTAAAAATATGAATTTTTTTTTGCTTAAATATAAAAATTTGATAATTATGATGATTATATATAAGCTTTTATTGTGGTATCAAAAAAAAAAAAAAGCTTTTATTGTGATTGAAAATGTAAATGGAACTATCTATTATACAATTTAATGAAAATATGATTCGCCAAGATTCGAACTTAAATTTAGAATAGAATTAAATTTTGATTAAAAATATATATTTAAAATAATGATATATAAAATTGTGAGATCTCAAAAATTTATGCGGCAACAAAAGATAAATTCAACAAAAAAGTCATAGGTTTCAGTTAACTTATACTTCATATTATAGATTCGTATGTAACAAAAGTGGCATGATTGATATGTTAATTTGAAGAGTGATGTTAAGAATATTACAAATTTTATTACATAAACGTCACTGATTGATGTTGTCAATTAACATATATATATATATATATTGAAAAATGTTATATTCACAACACTATGTTATGTAGCAATTCTTATATTTATTTCTTATATTGTTGAAGTAGCACTAATTACATTCATTGATATTGGTCAATTACAAGAATTTAATGCTAAAATTATTAGTATATTAAACATTTTCCTTATATAAAATTATCTTACTTCTATCACAACTTATTAACTTAACAACAATGAAAATATAATTATGAATGAAAATAATTTGCGTAGTGTGCACTGCTTCTGTTACACACATGACTGGAGAAATTTTATTCTTTTCGATCAGGTCATTCTATGGGCTTCTTTGCTAACAAGAGGAGGCTGGCAATTCTAGTAGTAGGCCTATTTGTTATTACTTCATTACTCATTTTCCTATTTGCGCATTTCCTAATTAAAAGGAAAAGGAAGGGTAAGCAAGTTTCCTATTGATATTCTTTTTCGATCTAAAGTTGCATGTGTGAATTATAAGCATCATTTACGAGCAAAGTTTACCACAAGCCTTATAAATTGGTTTGTTGGTGTTTAAACATAGAACAAAATACTAACATTAAAACTACTTTCAAATTTACTATTTTTTTTATATAAGATAGAAATTCTACTTTATATGTGTGTATGCGTGTGGAATTCCCTCCTAAAGATTTAAACCCTAACCCTTACCTTCCACACCCCACAAATACTCATACTTGTAGAATGACCACCATATCAAAGGTGCGTAGTGGTTCAAATTTATTACTAAGGGTTTACAAAATAGTGTAGCAATTAATGTGATTAATGTCGCATTAAGAACACAATGACCACCTGCAATTAGTGTAGTGCAATGGGTGCAAGCCATGGGAAAGATCTATCACTTCAAACCAAGTGCCAAAAGATTGCGGGTTTGAGTATGTATTAATCCATACTTTCTAATAAGAAATAATCATGGTAATATGATCGAGTAGTGACATGCCCTATTGTACACTGCTAGTGCCCATGGGCTTAAACAAAAAAAACCTTAGAGGCAATGTACTATGGGACATGGGGCAATGATTACACACGCAACCTCCCCCCCCTCCCCCTCCTTTTTTTTTTTAAAGAACACAATCAATAACTCTTTTAATTACCTTCTTATGTTGTGTTCTTAATATAACACAACTGATTAAAGTGATTACAAGCGTCATTGGTAACCATGCTTGCATGAGGACAGGGAGGGGAAGACAACCCACATTGAACAGTGATGTTACTGCAAGTTCAACAACCTTTCAAGTTTCTCAGAAGCTGGATGAAGGTATAGAAAATCTAGATTTACCATTTTTCGACATAAGCACCATACTTGCTGCCACAGACAACTTCTCTTTTGCTAAAAGGCTTGGACAAGGTGGATTTGGCCCTGTCTATAAGGTACTTCACCTTGCTAAAGATAAGCATCTATTAAATGTGAATCAATGCTTATTTGTGTTCCACAACGATTTTATATATCTGGGGCCATGGTTGTGGTGGATAAGCTAAGATCACAAATACACAAATTATTGGGCTGAAGTTCTCACAATATGTTATTTTAATTTCTAATCACCCACGCACACTGCTAGGATGATTTTGGTGGAAGTGAAAGGCAGGGATTACAAATGGCACATGCATAGTATAAATGTATGATGGAGAAAAAAATTATTATAATTTGTTAATCATTTTTTTTTAAAGTCTCAATTATAATTGCAGGGTCAACTAGCCAATGGACAAGAAATAGCAATAAAAACACTCTCAAGAAGTTCAAGGCAAGGCACGGAAGAATTTAAGAATGAAGTTATGCTGATAGCAAAACTCCAACATAGGAATCTTGTGAGGCTTTTTGGTTGTTGCATTCATAAAGAAGAGAAGATGTAATCTATGAATACATGCCAAACAAAAGTTTAGACCTTTTCATATTTGGTATGCCATTTCTTCCATCACATATAGCTTTCAACTATGTAACTAATTCTTGTTTTTGAGCACTATTACTTAAATATAGTTAAAATATAAAGGCAAATTATGATAATTTAAAATTAACTATTGTTTGTATATTGTTGATGGAAGTTTTCATTTGTATATTGTTGCAGATGAAATAAAAAGAAAAATCATGGATTGGAGGAAGCGATTTGAAATTATTTCAGGTATTGCTCGTGGAGTCTTATATCTTCATCAAGATTCTAGAGAAAAAATCATCCATAGAGATCTGAAAGCAAGCAATGTGCTACTAGATGCTACAATGAAGCCAAAAATTTCAGATTTTGGTTTGGCTAGAATGTTTGGAGATGACCAAATCGAAGCGAATACAAATAGAGTTGTTGGCACATAGTAACCCTCTCTCTCTCTCTCTCTCTCTCTCACACACACACACACATGCGCGCACACTCACACACACTTCAAATGCTAAATCAAAAGTCAAACAAGTATATTATTCTTAAGAATTTGTTTTACTACAGTGGATATATGTCACCAGAATATGCAATGGAAGGGTTATATTCTATCAAATCAGATGTTTTTAGCTTTGGTGTCTTAACACTCGAGATAATTAGTGGCAAGAGAAACAATCACTATCTTGCTGGAAGCCCCTACCTAAATTTGATAGGACATGTAAGTAAAATATATTATCACTTCATTTTGAATTAGTGAACTTCACTGCGGCTCTAAGGTTATATAATATTAAATTGTTTTAGGTCTGGGACTTATGGATGGAAGGAAAAGCCATAGACATAGTTGATTCATCTATGGCTCAAGTATATTCAGCTAGTGAAGTGTTAAGATGTATTCAAATTGGACTCTTATGTGTGCAAGAACAAGCAGCAGACCGGCCAACCATGGCAGAAATTGTATTCATGTTAGGAAATGAAACTACTCTACCCCAGCCTAGCAAGCCAGCGTTTCTCAACAGAAGAACTATAAATTATGGACAAGATTCATCAAGTTCTACAAGAGCACCTACGTCACTTAATGATGTAACCATTTCCGTGCTTGAAGCTCGTTGAGGTCTGCACTTATTAGTTAAACTACACTTTCATAGTTGAAGAAATACATTGCTTGTTCCTGGTTGAACTATAGATTTTTATAAATTTCCAAATTTATCTTTTGTTTGAGATATTATGGAAGAAAGGTCTAAATTTGTAGTTAGCTTATGTACTTGTAGAGTAAGCACACTAATCTTAAGTGAATTAGGGCTAGCTAGGTTTAATTTATAGTTCTCTAGTATATAGATTCAAGGTTATGTTCGTTGTAATACAATGAAGTTGTATAGTAAAGATATAGCCGTCATAAACTTTCCTCTATGGATATAAGTCATTAGGTCGAACCACGTCTTACTTCTATTTTTCTCTTCTATCTCTTTTAATCACTCAATCACTTAACAAGTTAGCATTATTGAGACAATTTACTAAATTAATTTTTGTGACCACCTCATTGTATCAAGTAAAATGAAATGACAATAATGTCCAAAACTAAAATTTTTCAGCGTAAAATAAGTAAAATTAATATGAAAATTATATTGTAGTTTACTATATTTTAGACTTAGAAGTAAAGTTCTATCCCATTTTCAATTATTTATTATAAATTCATCATCCTTGCTGTCACTAGTTTTTAATGTTTTCTTTTACTAGTGCATTATATATTTCTCAAACAATAAAATCATTCGAATCTTCTTTCACCTTTGTTGACAAAGAATAAAATATCCACGCATAGCTTTTGTAGAAATATATTTTAGTAAAAAAAAAACTCTTTGAAATAATGACTTTTTTTTCTATGTTTAGTTGTAATTTTGAAAGTAATCCAAAAAAAAAAATAAAACATTTAATTTCATTAAAATTTCATATAACCATAGTGTCGGTGGTGATCGCTAAAATGAAGGTTATGTAGTTATAGTGATAATGATAGTGGTGATAGAAGTGTTGATGGCGCCAAAGGAGATGATGATGGTGGTTGTGGCCTACAAAGTCAGTGGAGGTTGTGGCTAGAGTGTCCATGGTGGTGCTAGCAGAAAAAAGCAGGGTGGTCGATACCGTACCGGTACCGGCCGGTACGTACCGTACCGGTCAGTGCACCGATACCGGTACACTTCTATTTTGTACCGGAAAAAATACCGGCCGTACCGGTCGCGTACCGGCCATACCGGCCAATTTCGGGAAATACCGGCCAATACCGGGCGTACCGACCGGTACAGAAAAAAAACTTTTTTTTTATTTTTAGTTTTGTAATTTTTGAATTTTTGTATTTTTGTAAAGACATAATGGTAACTTATTTACACTAACTTATCAATATTATTTGTTTTCTTAGTATGCAATGAACAACTAAGTTTTCTATTTTTTATATTGTGTTTTTTTTTTTTCCTTTTAATTGATACTAAAGTCTAAAACTATGAATAATTTGTTCTAAATTGAGATAATGTTTTATGATAAACTTTTATATTTATTATAATATAAGTGAAATATTATATGCTTATAACCATGGTTCTAGAGATTTTGGTGTGTGTATATATATATATATATATATATATATGTGTATAAAATAGCGGTAAACCCGAAACGGTATATCGGTATTGACCGGTATCCGAAATATATCGTATCGGTGGCCAAACCGGTACAGCCTCCGGTATGGTATTGACTTCCTTGGAAAAAAGTGTGTGGGCCTTAGCATTATGTATATATAAAATAAAAAATGGGGTGAAGGCACAAATCATTTTCCAACGTTCGTGCCCTCACCTTTTTTTTTTTTTTTTCAAAAATTGTCATCTATTTTAGACTTATGCCACTGCTTAGTAATAATTAGGAGATCAATAATGAATAACCAATCAATTTTTTTCATAGATTAGTTTTGCTCTACTTACTCTTTCGGTTTCAATTTCAATTTTCAACAACATAAAAGGTATTTTCAATCATAAATATTGTCAAAATTAGGCTTTGCACAAGAAAATTAGATTTCACACTTAGAAAATGAAATTAGATTCTACTTCCAATTTAATTTTGTTGACGCGGCTGAGGATGATGATGTGACACTAACATTACAAATTCTTTTTGTGACATGTGACTGCTAAGATGAGATGTGGAATCTGAGGCACATGATTGTGTATGAAAGCATGAGAGATGCAGATGTTAGTATGTAGGAACATGTGAAGAAGGCTGGTGGTGCGAGAAAGCGCTTGGAGAGCATGAGACCACTTGCAAAACCTACAAGCGGTGTGTGAGATAGAGCGTTGTGGAATAGAAGCAACCCTTGTTTGGGTCTACGGGCCGATCTAGGCACAAAGAACTAATTTTTGCAATCAGTTTTGGTTGCGGTGGTAGTGGCTTAGGAATGACATATCCCAATGACAAACAATATCAAAGCACACAAGATGATTACTCTGATACCATGAAAAAACAGAGAGGACAAAGAGAACTATTGAAAAGAAATAAACATGTAAAATAATTTGTATATTTTTTGTGTGTACAAGAGACCTTCTATATCAGCATCATATGAATGTAATACACGCAATAGGAGTGCAGTAATTGTAAAATGGGCTGAAGCCCACCGGGCTTAATACAAACAACTTTAACCAGACTCAAAAACTATTGACAGTACCATATAAAATAGGGAAAATTACAAAGTTAGTCTCTATCCTTCACATTATATTTTAATTTGGTCCCTAACCTTTCAATTGTGTCAATTTGATCCCTAACTTTTTAGTGTTATGCTAATTTGGTCCTTGTTGTTTAGTGTTGATGAAAATTGCTGATGTGTCTAACGGATTGATTAAATTATTATTTCCATGCCACGTAGGTGGACACCTGGAATGCCATGTCATATTACATTTTTTTATAAAATGTGAGTGGCTGATGTAGTTCTTGCACGTCAGTGTCTATTTGGGATCAAATTCTAGATTTCCAAATAAATCATGATTTTAATTTCATGGGTTTTGCTTATTTTGGTTTATTAATTTATACAAATTTATTTTTGTGGCTTTCTGATGATGTAACTTTGCTATTTAATAAAATTAAATTGAAGTTTGATTTTGTATTGACAGGTTCTTCTGGGAGATTTGGTGTTTATACATGGTCCTAGGATGAAGAAAGTTGATAGGACTTCAATAATAGATTAAAAAAAAAAAACTGGATCTTTGAGAACTTTGTTACTTTCCAGTTTCCACCGCAAATGTATTTTCTATGTTTTCTCTGTCAGTCCCATTCCTGAAATATGCAAAACACAAAATAAGCACATGAACGAGTAATCCCACAACAAATCCCAACATCCAAAACAAGCAAAACCCAAGAAATTAAACCATGAAATTAAAGTCTCTGATCCATTTTAGTTCAGCTAAGATAGAGAGAGATCGCAAGAGAGAGATCATGAGATAGAGAGAGCAAAAACTGACCGGAACAGAGCTAGACCTCGTCGTCAGACTTTGTCATTGCTCCTCGCCGCCGAAACCTCATAGCCTCACCCTTTCTTTTTGGAGCAAGTGCTAGCTGCTCCTTAGATTTTAGGGATTTTAATCCCAAATAGAGACACCCACGTGCAAACGTGAGTCAGTGAATTAGCCTCTTTTTTTTATGTAATATTATGTGGCATTCCAGGTGTCCACCTACATGGCATGAAAATAATAATTTAATTAGTCGTTAGACACATCAGCAATTTTTATCTAACACTTAAAAACGACGACTAAATTGGCATAATACTAAAAGGTTAAGGATCAAATTGACACAATTGAAAGGTTAGAGACTAAATTGAGATATGATGTAAACGATAGGGACTAACTTTGTAATTTACCCTTTATACTAATAAGCAACTCTGTATGGCAAATGGTCCCAAACATACAATAGATAAATAGGGGTCCTAAAACGCAATAAGATATTAGGTTAGATCCTCGTAACATGATACCACACCGAAACTCTCCATTTCCTACGGGAAAACAACAAGCAGACCCTTATACTTTGTAAATAAATCCAAGCAGATTTAGTATTGGTTTGGATTAACGTTTGCACACATTGTGTTTTCTTTTCTTTTTTTTTTTTTCTTTTTTTTTTTCGCTTATAAACAGTAACCGGTACTATTCATGCACTGTGAAGGAGAAAAGTTACTTGTCACATACTGTTCATGAGACCCATAAGTACTTTTTAAAAATAAAAAAAATTTAAAAATAGATTTCACGATACTATTCACACATTTAAAAATCATTTTGTTATAATATTTTCAATTTCAATTTTCAACAATAAGTTCTACCCAAACCAATTAATCAGATCTCGTAGAAACCAATCATAGCACATTTGCTTTGTTCAAAGTATTTGAAGGTACGAAAGCAGGCACCTTTACATCGACAATGTCAATCTATAATCAGCTGTTTCCTCCATCTTTTTACTTAGAACAGTAATACTAAATATAAGCTGAAGCCACACAAATGTACTCCTTTTTTTGGAGTTTTATGGTGCAAAATATCTTTTGGAACTGAGTGACTCAAATTGCTTCGTATAAGAAACCAGTAAACATCTTATAAAAAAAATTATAAAGAAAAACCAATAAATATATATAGGGTCCAGTTAATATGTACCCTTAAAATATATATTAAATCATCTATTTATAATAAAATTTATTCAAAAATTAAAAATGATATCAATACTTTTTAATTTCTAAATTTCTTTTAAAAAAAGTAAATAATTATTATGTACACACATTAATAAAATTGATATATATATATATATATATATATATATATGCACTAATAATTAAAGTAACAGGTATTACGTCTTTATCGTGCTTTGCTTTTTTATTTATTTAATTTCTACCTCCCTTGTGGACCCTGTTCATTAAAATCCTCAGCTACTTCCAAATCCAAGATTTCACTTTAAAGACTAGCCACTGGCCAGCAAACTCATTTGCCACAAACTATAATCAATCACAACGTGAAAAAACAATGAATCCTGCTTCTTCTCTCCCCTTTTTGTATTCAGTATTGCTTCTTCTCTTATACATATATATATATATATATAAATAGAGAAAGAGAGAGTGAGAGAGAGAGAGAGAGAGGTACTAATAATTAAAGTAACAGGTGTTACGTGTTTATCGTGCTTTGCTTTTTTATTTATTTAATTTCTACCTCCCTTGTGGACCCTACTCATTAAAATTCTCATCTACTTCCAATCCAAGATTTCACTTTAAAGACTAGCCACTGGCCAGCAAACTTATTTGCCACAAACCATAATCAATCACAACGTGAAAAAACAATGAATCCTGCTTCTTCTCTGCCCTTTTTGTATTCAGTATTGCTTCTTCTCTCCCTTTTTTTCCAAATTTGCGTTTCCCTTGACACCATAACACCCAACCAGGCCATCAAGGATGGTCAAACTGTAGTCTCAAACCAAAGAGCCTTTGCACTTGGTTTTTTTAGCCCCGGCAATTCCACAAAGCGCTATGTTGGAATTTGGTACAACAAAGTTCCTGAACAAACTATTGTGTGGGTTGCAAATAGAGACAATCCTCTCAATGATAGCACAGGAGTCCTATCAATCAACGGTCAGGGGAACCTTGTACTTCACACCCAAAACCAAACCATTCCAATTTGGTCCACCAATGTTTCTGTTTCAGTCTCATCCACAAACAATTCTATGGCTCAGCTCTTGGATTCAGGAAATCTTGTTTTGGTTCAAGAAGACAACAAAAGTTTTATATGGCAAAGCTTTGATTATCCCACAAATACTTTGCTTCCGTTTATGAAACTTGGGCTCGACCGGCGAACCGGGTTGAACCGGTTCCTAACAAATTGGAAGACCAAAGATGATCCGGGCACAGGTAACTCTTCATTTCGAATTGATCCAATTGGGTTCCCCCAGTTATTCTTATACATGGGTCAAACTCCAAAGTGGCGGGCCGGACCTTGGAATGGGCTAAGATTGAGTGGTGTACCCGAAATGACACAAAATTTCATCTTCAATATTAGTTTTGTGAATAATCAAGATGAGATCTTTATCATGTATGGTATAACTAATCCTAGTATTTTCTCTAGAATGGTGGTAAATGAATCAGGAGCCGTTGAAAGGTACACATGGAGGGGTGGTAGATGGTTCCAGTTTTGGCATGCTCCAAAAGAGCCATGTGATAATTATTTGGAATGTGGTCCGAATAGTTATTGTGACCCGTCCAATGCAGACAAGTTCGAGTGCACATGCTTACCTGGGTTCGAACCCAAGTCGTCTCAAGATTGGTACCTTAGAGACGGGTCTGGTGGGTGTGTGAGAAAACAAGGAGTGTCCACGTGTAACAGCGGAGAAGGGTTTGTGAAGTTGGCACGTGTAAAGGTGCCAGATACTTCAATGACACGTTCAAACATGAGTTTGAGTTTGAACGGGTGTGAGCAAGAGTGCTTGAGGAATTGTTCTTGTACGGCTTACACAAGTGCAAATGTGAGTATGGGAGGGATTGGGTGCTTGACATGGCATGGGAACTTAGTGGACACAAGATCATATACCAATGATGGACAAGATTTATATTTACGTGTGGATGCAGTTGTTCTAGGTAGTCTTCTATCTTTCTATCATATTTCAATAATTATTCTGTTTTTATAATTGATATAAAAAGAAATTCTTTAGTATTTACTATTTTAATACTACTTTTTGATAAATATTATGTTTATACAGTTTTACAACCAATTCTACTGAGAAGTTGTTGTTGGTTTTAATTTGAAAACCATCATTGAAATTAATTTTTTTCTCACAAATAATAGTAATTATCAACTTGTCATTTAAAATTTATTGTAAAAATATTATGTGCACTTTTATATATATATATATATATAACTACGTTTTCAGATTTATAGCCACAAATAATAATATTTCTTGTCTTTTTTTCCCTAGCTCAATATGCTAAGAAAAATGGCCTTCTTCGGAGCAAAGGGATAAGGGCAATTATTGGAGTTTCTATCGCAGTACTGTTGCTTATTGCGGTGTTCATTGTTTATTGGTTGATAATGAGAAAGAAAAAAGGTATGCAATCTTGTCCACCCATTTGTTTGGCCGCCACTTTTTTTTAGAACTATTCTATATCATAAGTGTGTATTTTTTTTTTCTTACACGAAAGATAAATTTCAATAATTAAATTTATAATAAGACTTTCTATTTATATTATAGAAAAAATTATACATTTATAATTCTTCCCATTTCACATATTTCATTATCAGTGAACAAATGTCAATCCACGCTTTTGTTAATTTCTAAGGTTGGTGGGTGCAGTTCGTTTTGTCCTTCTCACTTAAAACAAATTTTTTAAGGTTAGTTAACAAATGTTGGCAAGGTAAAGGTATTGTCGGGCATCAAGTGGTTAATGAAATGGAAAAGGGATTAGTTTTGTAATTGATAAGTACGACAATGAGACAGGACATAGTCAAATCATGAGTACTCTGTTTCTATTTCAGGATAGGAAAACTTAAACAGAGTGAGAGATATTTTGTTATGGGCTATAGGCTGGGGCATGGTGCATGGCAGAGATATTTTGTTATCCTTAAAAGTAAAAGTTTGCTTAGAATATGGTAAAAAAAAATATGTATTTAAAAAATATATATATAATAAAGACATGTATAGTAAATTAAATTAAAATTTTTAAAATTATATATACACTTAGAGCGAGATAATTATTCTATTTATTGATCAGACCAAATCTAAAAGCACTATTTATGGACCTCTAGACTCTTTTTACATGAAAGACCCCAGATAGTCCAAACTTACAGCCCAACCCAAAAGCTAACGATTCACTGGGTTGATAGTCAGCCTAGCCCGTTTTTAATAAACAGATAATAGAAAAAATAGATATATGGTATTGGGAATTGGAGAATAGTTTGATTTTAAAAATTTTGGGGGTGTTTAATAAAAGAGCTTGAGTAAGTTTGTTTGAGTGTTTTTGATATACGTGTGAGTGAAAAATTGAAAAAAGTATGTAAAAAATGTATTAATGTGTTTAAAATGTGTAGTTTTGTGTTTAAGTAAGTCTACAAACAGGCCCTTTAAACCCAAATAGTCACAACTCTCTCACTTATTCACATTTACTGCTTAACGAGTTATCATCATGTCATTCAACACTTTCTTGATTCTTTAGCGTGTTATATATATATATATATATATATATATATATAAAAGATTATAATACGGTTGTACAGATTTTCTAAAATATTTTCTTTTGACAGAAAAAGATAAATTTTCTAATATATTTTAAATGATAAGAGACATTTTATAATCTTTGTAATAAATTACAAAAGATATCATCTTATCTTTAATTAAGATATAATTTTTCTCTAAAAAAAATAAGATATAATTTAACCTCTTAAAATATTATTTTAATGAAAATTGTTGAATTTTTTACATGTACTCTATTTAATTTTTGTAATAATAAAACTATAAAATAATTATTATTATATCAAAAACTTTAAGACTCTTCCTTTTTATAGTTATTAAATGAATCCAAAGACCATGATGTAGGATAAACACTGAAAATTATAAACTTGATTTCTTCCTTTTCTTTTCTTTTCTTTTCAATATGAATTTATCAAATGGGACTTTTGTTTAAGGAATCGTAATTGGATAAATATTATAACTATGCATTATCTGTTACCGTGTTTGACAACAGAGAAGAGGCAAAGCATGTACAATTATAGCGCTACCATGACTTCACCATACAATGAAGAATCTCCAAGTAGAAGGGAGCTGGATGGGACTACAAGAAACTCTGATTTACCACTTTTCGAGCTAAGTACCATTGTTGCTGCCACAGACAACTTCTCTATAGCTAATAAGCTTGGAGAAGGTGGTTTTGGGCCAGTTTATAAGGTAGTCACCTCAAAAGAGTCCTAAAACTTGCATAACTTCAGTTCATGTGTGTTAAATGCATCAACAATTCCATCCTGAATGTTCAAAAGTTTCAACATAGCAAGACTGTTGTAGGTGGAATTGGGCTATTCTCATTACATAGATAATTTACTATTGAATTTCTTTCAACGAATATGCAATATAAATAAATGAAATTTGGAATTTAATTTCAGGGTTTGCTACATAATGGAATGGAGATAGCAGTTAAAAGACTATCAAAATCCTCAGGACAAGGAATAGAACAATTCAAAAATGAAGTTGCACTAATTGCTAAACTCCAACACAGAAACCTTGTCAGAATTTTAGGTTGTTGCATTAAAGGAGAAGAGAAGATGTTAATCTATGAGTACTTGCCAAACAAAAGCTTGGACTCTTTTATTTTTGGTATGCCTTCCTTTTCATTTCACATGAATTCCTAGAATGTAAAATAAAACTTAAGCACACTTTTCATCTAAATTTATGTTCTTGTCTCTTCATTCAGATGAAACAAAAAGGTCATTGTTAAACTGGGGGAAACGATGTGAGATTATTTGTGGAATTGCTCGAGGGATCTTGTATCTTCATCAAGACTCAAGATTAAGAATTATCCATAGAGATTTAAAGGCCAGCAATGTTCTCCTTGACACTACGTTAAATCCAAAAATTTCAGATTTTGGTATGGCTAAAATCTTTGGAGGGGATCAAATTGAAGCAAATACAAATTGCGTTGTTGGAACATAGTAAGTTGACCACAAAATGAATATATACTAATAATTTCTACCTTATTACATGACTTTAGTTGTTATCTATTTTTTGAATGAAAAAAGGGGGTTTCTCTTCTTTGTTGTCATCTATTTAATATCCAACCCATACCCCCCACTTTCTTCTTTAGTTTCTATTTTCTTGACTCATTTTCTCCTTGTATAATAAAATTACTTCCTAGTTCCTACTTCTATTCGTATAACTTCTTTTATCTCCTATGCTTATAGTACTACTACTACATTGAGTACATTCTCAACTATTTTTAAATCTTTTTAAAACCTGAATGCCTCTGCTATCAATGTTGTAGTGATATTACAAATATTTTAAAAAATAATGATATTACAAATACTCCCAATTTCACATCGTGCTGAAGTAACATATAACACACATCCCATATGCCTTTGCTATCAATGTTGTAATCATGCATTATAAACACCAGCCATAAACTCATGTGATGCATAGAATTTTTCACCTTGTATGTCAAAATAGTGCAACCTGAAAGCCATAAAAAAGAATGGGAAAAAGAAGAAGAAGAAGAAGAAGAAGAAGAGAAGAAGAAGAAGAATAAAAGGTGAAGCTATATAATTCTTTTTCATCTTGTGTTACTCCAGAGGTTGTTTGATACGTTGGTGAAAAATGGTAGAGCTATCTTTGATCATTTTTGTTGAATAATGTGATGGCATAACATTTATTGTTCATTTTGCTGCAAACAGTGGTTATATGTCACCAGAATATGCAATGCGAGGGTTATTTTCAATAAAATCAGATGTATTTAGCTTCGGGGTGTTGCTACTAGAGATCATTACCGGCAAAAAGAACAATACTTATTATCATGATGATCCTTCCTCAAATTTGATTGGACATGTAAGTATATGTGTGAACAAAGACTTGAAATATTAGCTTTGTTTTATTTAGCCTAACACGATGAATATGTTGTTGGTAGGTTTGGGACCTATGGAAAGAAGAAAAAGCTATGGAACTAATTGATTCATCACTTGGTGAGACATACCCTACTAATGAAGTTTCAAGATATATTCAAATTGGGCTTTTGTGTGTGCAAGAACATGCAGTAGATCGGCCAACCATGTCGACAGTTGTTTTTATGTTGGGTAATGACACTCCTCTTCCGTCTCCAAAACAACCTGCATATATTTTTACGAACGCCTACAGTAGTAAAGATAGATCAATTAGTGAAGGAGCTCATTCTGTAAATGACTTAACAATTACAAGAATAGATGGTCGCTAAGGCCCCAGGTTGGTTGGTTGTAGCAATGTAATTTTCAGTTGCAACATAAGACTTAGAAGGAAATGGGGATATGCTTTAATGAATTTTTATTGAGATATTATTATGGTGATCTATTGTCACTTCTCTTATTTGTGATAGTGGTTGGGGGCTTAAAGTAAATTGATCTCCAAGGTGAAAGATGAGCAATATATAAATGGGTTTACAATGCAGGTAGAATAATGACTCGATGATGATCTCACATCTTTTATTGCCATATGGTATTTTGATTTTATGTGGGAATGTCCTAGGGAAACTTAACCAATTAAAAAGTGTTTTGTTGTGTTTTGAATCCTTATCTAGACTTAAAATTAAGTCTGAGTGGTTTCTGCTGGAGAGATCCTAAAGATTGAAACTTCTTATGACATTCTTAAGTGCAAGATATCTAACTTGGTTATGAAATATTTAAGACCGCCATTGGGGGCTAAATATAAGTTCAAAGTGCCGTGAAGATCCGAGTTTAGAGAGGTTGGAAAGGAGATTAACTGGTTGGAAGAAACTTTATTTATCAAACGAAGGGAGAATCAATTTGATCAAGAGTACTCTTTAGCTTAACAACATATTTCCTCTCCCTGCTTCATAGCATGTCATGTTTCCTAGAAAAATTACAAAGGAATTTTCTCTGGGGCGATTTAGATAATGCTTTTAGATTTCATTTGGTAAATCGAAAGATAATGTGTGAATCAATTCAACTTGGTTGATTGAGAATTAGAAGTTTAGCACATTTCAATCAGGCTTTATTTGGAAAATGACTTTGGCATTATGCAACTGGAAATAAAGCTTTATGGCACACAATGATAGCTTCAAAATATGGGACTGGATGGGGTGGGTGGATCTCAAGGGTGCCATTGAAAAATTATTAGAAATGTGTGGAAACTTTTTCAAAGTTTCTTACTTTTGAAGTTGGTAATGGGATTGGAATATGTTTTGGCATTATCCATGGTGTGGGGATGTGATACTTAAGAATGCATTTTTGAACCTATTTCATACTGCCCGAGCTGGAGGCTATATACTTTTATTAATTAAAGAAAGTATAGGCTAATACATTGGGAGCGTACAATGGGTATATCAACTCAAAGTCTTAAGAGCACAATGATCAGACGTTTATCAATAAAATAAAATAAGAGTAAAATGATCAAACAAACCTAAGCGATTGGAAAAGGAAAAGATCCTAAAGCTAGCATCCACTCATACAAAGATTTAAAAAACAACCGTTTCAATTCCGAAATAGTCCTTTCTATATTCCAATGTCATCCAACAAGCCAATAGCTTTAGGACATCTATACCCAAAACAAGATGAAGACTAAGGTCCAAACTCTCAAGCCAACCTGAACATCAGCAAAAAGATCCAACAACACTGACTGGAGGAATAAACATTACTGGCCGTGGTGGACTGAAGCTTCACTCTAGATGTTATACATAATATTATCCCACAAAACTCCAAGTTGATTACTATTTTGGAAGCCTCTAATGTTATGTTAGCTAAAATAGATAAACGCCTAATATTATGATGTGTATGTTACTTCTTTGTCTAGTAACCAATTTTTTAAAAACTTTTTTTACCTGAGATAAAAATTCTCCTCTAGTTCATGAGAAGAACACTCACTTTACTTAAGATTATAAGTCTGGAGTTTGTTTAACCGACCCCATAGTGCCTAAAACACAAAGATTAGATTGATAAAAAAAATAAAAATAAAAATAAAAAGAAGGAATTATAAAACACAATAGTTTTTAGGAATCACAACTTAAGAACAAAGTTTAATTGAAAAAAAAAAAGTTTTGAGAAATCAAATTAGAACATTAGTTTCTGCCTTAGAACTAACTAAATAAAGGTTTTTTGATGATTGAAAAACATGCTCAGTTTTGTGTGGATGTTTAGAAGAGATGAACTAGGGTTTTAGAGAAGATGGAGGAAAAAAATAAACTCTCTCCAGCTACCCTTTTGATTGGAGACATAAAGTGAGTATTTATAAGTTAAAAATAGGAATTTAGTGGCTTTTTAGAGGTCTTTGGTCGTTCCTAAGGGCTTAGGGGCTGGGGATCCAAATTTATTAACAAGTACAAAGTGAGGTGTTTACAGTTGTATTTTCTTTATTAGTTATATGTATATAGCTTGACTTTACTTTTTGAAAAATGTATGAAATATATTATTTAATAAAGCATCAAATTCATGTTAACCACTATCTTTAAGACATCCATTAACAAAATCCACTAATATTTTTATACATGTTTCAAAAAATAAAGTAAAAAACTTAATATGCAAACAAATATTATAAAATAAAAAAAATACTAACACAATGAATTTGTATGTATAAACCAATAAATCATTAACAAGTATAATTTCTTCTTCAAAAAATACATATTAAACTCATAATTGAGTATTTATTAATCTTTAACATGTATCTTTAGAGCACTTGTTGCATACCCTTCTGAACCTTATATCCGATAGAATTTTCTAACAATAACAAACAAGATGCTATCATAAAAAAAATTTGGATAAAGTTTACCTTCAAACTAGTTTAGAGAAAAATCCTTCAAACTCCCACTAAAAATTAACATGATTATATATTTTGAAAATCTAATTATCAGATTGCACATTATTTATATCTTTCATGGTTTTGAAAACCAGTATGGTTAATGAACCTTTTTTGCACCTAGTTCTTAGTTTTTACCACTTGTTGACCAATTTTGGCCAGTTTTTGACCGGTTTTAAGAGTTTTTACCAGACTGGATTGGTACCTAAATCCCAGTTCAATCGGCCGATTCAGTCTAGTTTTTAAAACTGTAATGTTCTTAACATACATGTCAAATTTTATTCAAATAAGGTGTTAATTATTATACGATCTATAAACATATTTTTTATATATAATTTAAGTCTACAAAAAACTTTCCTTAAAAGAAAATATTACAAAAACTTGAAATTTAAACATTTAATTGATAATTTAGTTATTGATCTTTGATCTTCTTAAAATTTTGTAAGTATAGAGGATGTAATAAAAATAATAATCTAGTTGTTAATTTATTAAAATTTATATTTAAAAAAAAAATAAAGAGAGTTTGAAAGATTTTTTCCAAATTATTTAGAAAGAAACTTTGTGTAATACTCAGACTTCAAAACTTTTGAACACAGCTTTCCCAGCTCCTAGCTCCCAGCTGAGTTTAGATCCGAACGCTATTATGTGCCTCACACTCCACGTAACCATTGATCAACGAAACGTTTTTCTTTTCTGAGAAACTGATCGACAGAAATAATTTGGAGGTGTTTGGTACATGTTTTTAAATAACATTACACGTATTTTTACACACTTTTTTACTCACACGTATTTCTAAAATAATATTTTAAACCTGAAAACTATTGTTTAAACACACATACCAAACTATATATGGTCTTTTTATTACAAATTTTTCCACAGTACTAGCAAGAAAATTAAAGGTGAACTATAAGTTCACTTAGTATATTGTTTCTTAATATAATGAACATACTAACTATGGTTGCTAAGATTAAGTTTGAAAATAATCTATTAATTCTAAATATAATACCATCGTGCACCATTGGTGTAATAGTCACTCTACAAGTACAAGTTCTTGTACGGTGGAGATGCAAGGGCTGAATTTCATGTCTCTAAGAGTAAGCTTTACAAACAGATACACTTATATTAAGTTAAAGTAGAATTTCTATCTTAAATTTTTTTTTTTTAAAATAACAACAACAACAACAAACATATTAATTATTTTTGTTAAGTAAACTTTAATTATTATTGCTTAGATTTTTTTTATTTATTAAGTTATGTCTACTCTTTACAATTCTTTTATTTAACAATTCACCTCAACTTTGACAACTATTAGTCTTTGTAATTGTATTAAGAAAATTTTTATTTGTGGGTTCTAGTTAACTCAACTAGTAAAGCCTCTAATGGTTGAATAAGAGATCTAAGGTTCAATTCTCTCGCCTACACAAAAAACCAATTAGTATCTTAGTCTGATAATAAAGAGCTATTATTAGGAGTGAATGCTATAGGTTGTGAAAGCTCAATAGTAAAACTACTAAAGCTTGTTTAGACCTCTAATTTTAAAAAATACGACCTAATTGCTTTAATTTGCTCAATTACGTGCGAAAACAAGAGTAAACAAAATTCAATTAACTAGGATTACTACCTAGTGCATGGAGATACATAATTAACAATGAGAAGTAAAAGCATAAGAAATAAGAAAAGAGAGACGCAAACATAGATAACACGATGATGTGTTATTGAAGAGGAAAACCGAAATGCTCGGCAAAAAATCCTCTCCGTGGCTCTTTAAGCCAAAATGATCCACTAGTGAATAAAATTAGAGTACAAAGATATCAAAAAGATCGTCCAAGCCTAATCTACCCAAAGTACTTGAACCCTCTAAGTTCCAGCTCCCAACGGACTTCACCAAGTCATGTCTTCACTAATTCTCCACATCCCGCAAATAGCTCCAATTGCATCCACTGTAGAATGACATTATTTAATGTTTCCCATAAGCACCAAAACAACTCACAACACTCAGATTGAGTGAGGTATGTGTTTCAGTTAAAAACCGTTCAAAGGGTATGGAATTATAGTAGGAGTAGAGGAAACTAGGCCTCGTTTGGGAGGAGAGAATAGAATAGAATGGAAATGAATGAAAAGAATAATTTTATAATATTCTTCTCATCTCTTGTTTGGGAGTTTTAATGGAGAGAATAGAAAGTCCATTCCTTATTTGGGAGTTTAAGTAGGAGGAAATAGAATGGGTAAGAGGAAACACTCATTCCTCTCTATTTCCTTAAAACCTCAAATGTAGAAGACTATGGGTGTGCAATCTCTAACTCTCAAACGGATTTATAGGATTTTCTCTCTGAAATTATCCTTAAAATTTCGTGGCTAATGTGGGCTTTTATATAGTGTGTAAAGAAATGAGGAAAGCACACAAAATAGGCTAGCAGTGTATCTCGCGAGTTGGCTGAGCCATGAGATGAGTTGCGAGATGCCTTCTGGCACTTGACTCTTCAATTTTCAACATATGCTTCTCACGTGACCTTTTGTGGATTGTTCACTCACGAGCTAGTCGCAAGCAAGTTGCAAGATGCTCTGTTTTTCACAGTTCTTCACCAATTTCACATACAAACCCATTACATTGAATCCCACAAACATACATGAACATGTTTGATGATGAAATGGTGAAGCAGCAAATTCTGTAAATGAAATAACAATTTCTGAAATTAATGGTGGCTAAGAGCCTATTTGGTAAGAGTATTTAAATATAGTTTTTTATTTTGCAATCCATAAAATGGTAGATCCTACACTTGAATTTATTATTTTGCTATATTTTCTAAATACAATTTTTTTTTAAAATCCTATTTTCCTAGTTTAGAATAGGATTTTGAAAACAACTAAGAGAGTGTTTTCAAGATATAAAAAATGTTTTTAATGACATAGTTGTAAATAAATTAAAAATTAGACCCCACATATTTGTCCAAGCTTTTTTATCTCTTAAATTAAGGAACATGTTTTTATTACAGAAAGAATTCCCACATATGCTTCAAATTTGAAACTTATCATAAAAAAAAAAAGTACATGATGAGCTCTATTTCCTTATCATTATCCACCAAAAAAAAAAAAAAAAAAAAAGTAATCTACGCATTCTACGCGTTACTTTTTGTAAATATATTTTTTTAAATCTCAGAAATAAAAATGGTCTCCCAAATAAGTATTTTTTGTTTTTAATATTTTGAAAAATTTTCTTAAAAGTGGGAGCCAAACATGTAAAATATAAAAATCATTATCTAAAAACTAGTTTCAAGTTGAATTCTTTTAAAATTATTTTTATATTGTTTTAAAAACAAAAATAAAAATCTTCAAACCAATCATGCCCTAAAGCGCCACTCTCCTCGGAATCTACTTTACAGACTACACTATTATTTTCTTGTAGAAACCTAGTATGTATAATCATATAATACATCATTGCAAAAAAGAAGGAACTATATAATATGACACAAAATTTCCTATCAAGTGCTTTTCGAAAATTAATACACCAAGAATTAAATGAGTAGGAATGTGGATAACTTCATTGTTTTTCCAAACAAGATGTCCAAGGAAGAAAAACACTTGCATTATTAATATAAAACAATAGGCAAAACGATTTTTAATAATTTCATATTGAGAAATGCTAGTACCACAAAATACTTCACAACTTTTACCACAACTTACTATGTAACAAGTTGTGAGTAGTTAAGATGTAGACTCACATGGACCTATTATTTTATTTCAACCACTCACAACTTGTCACGTGGCAAATTGCAGCAAAAGTTGTGAAGTATTTTGTGGCACTAACATTTCTCTTTCATCTTTTTTACTTAGAAGGTACAATTCTACTTTTGTAGTCAATTATTTGTGTGGTACTAAGCACAAATTAATTGTTTGGATTTAGACTTTAATTTGGTGTGAGGTGGAGTGTAAGCCTCAATTCATGGATTCATGATGGGTGGATATCTTATTTTTTTTATAAATGTTGATTCTCTTGTTCAATTTAACTAATCGTTAACCCGTACAATGTACTTGAAAGTAGTAAACACTACAATTTTAGCAAATCAAGTGATTTTAGGCCAATTTGGTGAGAAAATGTATGTCACTATTAAGTATTAACAAAGCTTTCATAAGAATTTATTAGATATGCACAAAATTCTTGGGGGTTAGGACAGGAGAGGTTCGAGTTGTATGGTTAGTCGCATATTTAATTATATACTTCTTATTATCTCAAAAAATTAATGAATTGGATTTTAGAAACTCTATGATAGACTTAACTATGAACTTGCATATTTATTATCCCAAACAATATAGTAACATACTCAAGAATTACATATATCCCAAAAAGCAAGAATTTTTAAAACTATTGGGTTATGAACTTATGATCTTGTCTTCATGTCCCATGCACATGTTCAAAGTGGTAGTTGTTGTTTGAGAGTTCATGTTTAAGTGATAGATAACCACTCATAATCTATTACATTAGAATTATGACAAAATTGTGAAACAATTTGTGGTCTTAAAAACCATTCTATAGTTCTCATGTTTTTTGGACATCTTTTGGATACGTCACTATTATTTGGTTCTTCTCACCTATTCCCTTTTATGATAGAGAGATGATTTTATTATGATGTAGCTGTATGGACCATGGGCAAAGGATGGAAAAACAACATCAAAATTCAGCCACAGGGCAAATAATTAGTATTGTGATTAAATATCTCACGTTAGATAATTTGATTAATTTCAGATATTCTTGTGATTCGACCTCCTCTAACCTTCAACATATAAAGTAACCAATAAGAATGTTGATTTTTTCTTATCAAAAAAAAAAAAAAGGAATGTTGAATTTTTATGATTTTTTTTTTCTAGAGATAATTTTTGTAATTCTCTAGGCATAGAGCATTAGTATTGGTGGAGGCATGCATTTAGCTAAAATGCTAAATTTATCATCAAAAAATAGCTAAAGTCAAATACATCAATAGAACTAAAGGCATAATATTCTGCTATTGAGCTACAGTGCACAACCATGCCCTATAGCTAAGAAGATAAAATATATATATATATATTATTAAAGGATATATTATTTTATTGTGTTAGTGGTGGTGGTTTTTGTTTATTATAATAAATATATTATTTTATTGGGTTGAATGTTAAAATATAACCACTAATATTAAGTGATTTGTAAAGTGAGGTGGTAAAATAAATAAAGTAATTTTTTGTAAGGCTAAATTGCTAAGTTTTTAGCACTACCAATGCTGATGCTCATAAGTAGTTAGCCAAACAACTAACAGTGTGTTTGGAAGTTATTAAAAAACAGTGTTTGAAAGTTCGAAGGAAGAAAATAGTTAAAAGTTAGGAAATGATAGAGAGAATAGTAAATGGTGAACCATTTTCCTTATCTAGATATTTTAAAAATTAAGTGAGACGAAAGAAAATAGATATCACTCACCTTTATTTGGACATTTAAAATATTAGTCACGAGTGAGAGGAGGGGATTTGTCATACAATTTGGTAATTATGACCCTCTTTTGTAAAATTTAAATAAATTAAATATATATAAATTGACATCATAAAGACAAAATCAATAATTTAAATTCCCTTGGATCCTTCCTCCCCTAAAAAAAAATATCCAAACAATATTTACTAAACCTTCCCTACTCCTACTTATAGGCCTCCCCCATCCAAACATAGAGTACGTTGTGCCTTTCACAATTTTTATTTTTATTTTTATTTTTTATTGTTGCTTCATGAATTGATATGCTTTTAATTTGTTAGACTTTTCTGTAAGTGGCTTATAAATTTTCTTGTTTTCTTAAAAAAACACTATTTTGTAAGAGTTGATTTATGAATAACATCTCATGAGCTTTACAATTATAATATAGGACTTCGTTTAGAAAATTGACAATTTATTTACAAGATTCTTACCTGGTTGATACAATCAAATGAGAACATTAGAGAAGCCACGTTGCAGAAAACATCCGTGAACAACAAACTCCATCAAAGGAAACAAAGTAAACACCAAACTTTCATTGATTTTTACAAAAACTAGTTGCAGCCATTTGAAATTTCTTATGGCAACATTGAAATCACAATTCCCAACCATTGAAAAGATGCGAAACTAATGTGTTATTGAAACAAGAAAGATTGAATGACATACCAACCCATAAGAGCATCCACACCAGATCCTCTATTTTACACATTCACTTTTACACTAAAAACCCACTTTTTCTATTTTACACATTTAATTTTACAAAACTTCCACATCAGTTCATCTATCCTATCATCCTTTTTAATTAAATAATTAATTTTCTTTAATATTTTATTATTTTACGTAACTGACTCTTAAGTTACCGCTCTCTCTCTCTCCCAGCTCATTTCTCACTTTTGCTCTCTCTCTCCAAAACCATCTCTCAGACTCTCCCTCTCCCTCTCCCTCTCCATCTCCATCAACTACCTCTCGGATCACACCTCAGATCAGCGTCCGCGAGTCCGACCGGCGAGCTCAGATCACCATCCGCGAGCTCCGGTCGGCGATCCGGAGCGATCGGAGCTCGCGGATCGGCGATCTGGAGCGATCGAAGCTCGTGATCCGATCGGAGCTCTCGGATCGGCGATCCGCGAGCTCCGGTCTCCGATCGCAATCGCTCTCGGATCGGCGATCGGCGATCGCGACGCTCTCGGATCGGCGATCGGAGCTTGCGGAGCTCTCGGATCGGCGATCCACGAGCTCCGATCGCGATCCGTGAGCTCCGATCGCCGATCCTCGAGTTCCGATCGCGATCCGCGAGCTCTGATTGCCGATCCGCGAGCTCCGGTCGCCGATCCGCCAGCTCCGATCCAGCGTCCGCCAGCTCCGATCCACGGCAAGACCCACGAGCTCCGACCAGTCAAGCACCGATCCATGTTTGTTTGTGTATGTCTGTTTTTTTTTTTTTTTTGAACAAAGTTTATATCTGTATACTCTGTGTTGAGAAAAAGATGAGAGGATGAGTCTGTTGCAAACGGATCAGAGAGAGAAAAAAAGGAGCGAAGGAAAATCATAAAATATTGTATAAACGAGCTACAGTAACCGTGTATATTTACACGGTACTGTAGCTCGGGGATGGGTTTACACTATTTTAGCCAATTTTAGCTCTACTGATGTAGCTCAAAATGTGTAAAATTGAAAAAAATTTGCATTATACATGATTTTAGATACACTGATGTGGATGCTCTAACCCCCAGCACACAATCTTTTGACCACAATGGCCTACTATAGTACTATGGTGGAGAGTCGTAAATGATGCATGGGGATTACAAACTCCCATTGAAAAGCAAGTTTGGAGACTCAAATTTATCAACAACTAAAGTTGAACAGTCAACATGTTTGACAAAACAATGTATAATACATATTGTCGATGTCAAATGCTTCATTTCATTTTATGTTGTGCTAAAACAAGATGAATGACTATAATAATAATAAAATAAAAACCAAAACTGGTAACCACAAGGTAAAAAAGTTTTTTTTTTTTTTTTAAAAAAACACAAAAATAAGGAGAAATGGGGGTTAACCATGTCTATTTATAAGGAGCTTCCTTAAATCAAGAAAATCATCACTAAAACAGTAGTGATAGCCTGCTCACACTGTTGTGGGATGTCAAAGTTGTAAACATGGCACCTTTGACATCAGCAAATTGAGCCCCTACACAAACACTGGGTTCAAATTGTATTTCTTGTTGGTTTTGATTTTGGAGATCTGGATTTTTATGAAGGCCATGGGAGAGAGAAATGCAGAGTTTTTATTTTTATTTTTATGGCTTTATAGTATTAGTACAATTTTGAAAAAAAAAAAACAAAGAAAAGCATGAGCAGTTGAGTTTGAGTGATTAGCCATACCGTAGCGGCAACAGTCAACAACAAATCAGCCTCCAGCACAGCACAGGAAACTGAACTCCAAGAGAGGGAACCACTTCAGATCTTTAGAACTATTAAACTCTAAAGATTTGGACCAGATCTAGACTAGAACCACCCTCCATCTCGAGAACTACAGAGGACATGGAGAGAACAAAATCCTTTTGCTTTCTTGTCTACAACTCACACCGTTTGAAATCCCGCGGATCTGCTTCTCCACCTAAATAATTTAGCGTGTTTGGGTTCACTTTGCCTGTCGCATGAACCCCAAAAAACAAAGCCCCGGAAAATCCGACGCTAACCACTGTCGCTATGACTTCGCAAGAAGTCATTTGCTTTTGGAAAACGCCAAACCTGGGTACGAAAAAGTAAGAAAGATATGATGGATGGTTATGAAATTAACATAGACGATGGAAGATTTTTTATCAACTCCTAGCCTCGTCACATACGATGTACGGTAGCAAAAAGAATCTGTATTTTTATGTTATATTTGTATATATCTGGATATCTGTATATATTATTTGTATATATTAAGAGAATTTAGAACATTAGTTATTACTTTTTTTTCGGTCAAAAATATTTTTAAATTAATTAATTAATAATTTAAAAATGAGATTAAAATAATAAATTGGTAAAAGAAAGTTAGTTATTATTTTTTTTATTGTCAAAAATACCCCTATCTAAAACTTAAAAGTAGGATTAAAATAGTAAATTAACAAAATAATAAGAGAGGTGCTACGTCCATAATATTTTTACAATATTTTCACAACAAATCATAGGTAGTTAGTTGTTACTGGTTCAAATTTGAACCTAACAATAAAATTACTTTTTTACCTCAACAATAACAACCAATAAAGAGATGCTACGTCCACAACATTTTTACAATATTTTGACAACAAATCACAAGTGGTTAGTTATTATTGGTTCAAATTTGAATCTAACACTAAGATTATTTTTTTGCCCCAACAATAACAACCAGTTACAACTGCCACTTAGGATTTGTTGTAAAAATGTTGTGAAAATGTTGTAGATATATCATTTCTCCAACCAGTAACAACCTGCCACTTATGATTTGTTGTAAAAATATTTTAAAAATGTTGTGGACGTATCATTTCTCAAATAATAAATTATTGCTCCTATGTTGATATAAATTCCTACTTCTACTCAATAGATAAAAAAACTCATCGTTCCTACTTTTACGTTGATATAAATTCCTACCTCTACTCAATAAATTAAAAAACTCCCCACTTATAGTCCCCACATATTACCTTCCCCACAATTTTTGAATTGAACTTCTCATAAAAAAAGAACTTCTCAGTTGAAATGGAAAAAAAACTCTTCTTCCCCATGTCTACTCCTATTATTCCTCATTGAAATAGAATTTTTGACAGTTGCACATCAACAAAAACTCTTCTCAAGTGGCTACATCTTTGTATAAAAGGAGCCTAGGTGTGGTTTAATTAAATATAGAAGAGAAAAACACATGAATCACGTGAGTTTTTATTAATGTCCAGGAACTTTTCAAAATTCTGTCCTTCAACGAGATCGAAGAAGAAGATTTTTCAAATTGTAAGATTTTTCTTTTGTTTAACTAATCAATTAATTTATTTTTCTTTGCTTAGTTTTGTAATTTGCTCTGTTCTGAAATTGAACTTTCATGCTTCTCTACAAGATTTAGGTAATCCTTTCGTTAAATATTTATTGCAAATCTCCACTGATTTAAATAGATTACAAACCATTTCTAAATTAACATTGGTGCCTTTACATGTCTGAGTAGAAAGAATTGTAGTATTGAGGGCTGAAATTTTGCATGATATAGGTTTTATTTTATTTTATTTTTTATTATTTGATTGTATGTTATGACAATAGTAAAGCTTTGGTGATTGTTTATTGGGAACTAGAATTAGTGACACAGCTTCTAATTTCATTAAAAGGCATGTAACTTTTCTTCAAGGTATCATCATTATATTAAGCCCTAAACATGTAGTTGTACGATTTTTTTTTTTTTTTTTTTTTTTTTTTTTGCTAATACCAGCCAATGTGTTTATGAACAATTAAAAGTCTTAAATTTTAGATAAGTTTTTTTTTTTAAAAAAAAAATTTAGATAAGTTAAAATCTAAAATTTTTAAGTTTTTACTTATCTAAAATTTTAAAAGGAGTAACCAAGTAAGAACCCTGTATTCCAGGTGACTTTTTCATTTTATTTCTTTAAAAAAGTGAAAAAAGTGATAATTGATTTATCCTAACCAATTTTATTAAGCCTTCAATGTGTAGGTGTAAGGATTTTTTTTTTTTTTTCCTAATACCACCAGATGTGTTTATCTATACTACTATTTAAGCGGCTGCACCTGTTTGGACCGGATTTTTTTTTTGTTCCAAAATACCCCTACACCCTTAGATTAAAGTAGAGACAGAACTAAAGGAGAGTTTGGTAAAAATACATGTCTAACTTGCACCAAAATATTGCCTACAAAATAAGAACACTCTTCCACTAACCCACTTCTTCAAAGTAACTATACGTTGTTTTTAAAAAAATATATAAAAAATAAGTTAAACACCCCACGTTTATTTAAAAAACCAAATTAAAAAATATATAAATAAAAAAAATAAAGGACAATTTGGTAAAAAAAAAACCCTAATTTCCACTAAAATATTGCCTAAAAAATAGGGTCACTTTCCTATTGATTTTCAAATTTATTTATCCACTTATAAATTATATTCTCAAAATAAAAATTATATATATAATTAAAAAAAACATAGATTTTTTTTTTTTTTTTGCTACTACCACTTAAAAAAAAAAAAAAAAAAAAAAAAAAAAAAAACCTCATCTCACGCGCAAAGCGCGTGGGATAAGGCTAGTTATATATTAAGAGGACTCAGAAAGTTAGTTATTATTATTATTTTTTTTTTCTATCAAAAATACCCCTAAATTAATTAACCAACAATTTAAAAATGATGTTAAAATAGTAAATTGGCAAAAGAATTTGTATATATTAAGAAGATTCAAAAAGCTAGTTATTGCTTTTTTTCCCTGTCAAAAATACCCCTAAATTAATTAACCAACAACTTAAAAATGAGATTAAAATAGTAAATTGGCAAAAAAAAGTTAGTTATTGTTTTTTTACCATAAAAAAATACCCCTACTTAAAACTTAAAAATGGGGTTAAAATAGTAAATTGACAAAAATAATAAATTCCTACTTCTACATTGAAATGTCTTCCTGCTTCTAATAAACTCCTATTTTTGTGTTGATTTTGTGGGGGGTAAAAAACTATTGAATAAACAATTGGGCTTTGGGCCTGGTCGGTTGGTAACAGTTTGTTTTTGTCAAGGGGGCCACTAAGCCCACGAATCGGCCTACACTGCAGAGATCCAAGGAGTTGTCCAAAGATTAATGTCTCCTCGGACAGTTCCGGCGATGACCTTGGGACTTGCCAATAAAGCTAAAGGCAGAATTCTAGAGAAAGCTAATGGGTAAAGGGTGGTCTAGGCACCCTCTAGAAGTAAGGACGTGAGAGAAATATTTAGAGAAAATGTTGCAACCTCCACATTAAAGACTCTGTACCTACCTCCTTGGTTGCATTAATGGGGAAATGACCTCTGAACAGTAAAATCCAGTCTTTCTGCTATTGTTTGAAGACTTCAAGAAGGTGGCGGATGGGACAAGTATCTAAGGGGAAGATTTGTATGACACGTGGAGGAGCCAGTAAAGAAGAAGTATGTAAAGAGGCAAGAGAGGAAAGAGAGGGGGACCTGCACTTTCTACTAAGAAAAAATAGGAAACTAAGGATTGTAAACTTAGGCATGAAAAGAGAATATTTATATGAATCGTCCTCGGACGTAAGCCGAGGAGAGCCGAGGAGATCTATTTGTCATATTTGTTCATCATTTGCACAAATTGTAATATTCTAGTCTGTTAATCGAACTTCCAACATCCTAAACCTAGACTTCAAACCTATACTTTACAAACTTTATTGTATAAGGCTCATTGGGCCTAAGCCCAACATTTGTTTTTGGGTCCGGGTACAAGTGTGCACTTATAATTGGCGCCGTCTATGGGAAGTCTAGCATTGAAGGAATTGGAACATCATGGCAGGCTTGGGTTTGCATCATACAGAATCTCAAGGATCACAGCCCGAAGATCTTTTTGAGCGTCTTGAGCACCGGAGGGATCGAGAGGGAAGCGTTCATACTATATATCCTAGCGCGAGTCAAACGCACGGTGGAGGCAGCGCCTCCCACGAGGATGATGCCAAGGCCATGCAGAGGGAGATTAACCACCTTAAGAAGAAGTTGCGCCGTGTCAGACGAAGGCGGGCTTCACCTTTATCCGATCCTTCTTCAGAGGAATCCCAGGGAAGCAGTTACAGTTCAAGGTCCTAGACGTCCCCTAGCAAAACCTCCTCTTACGAAGAGGATGACCTACCGGATCGCAGGCATAAGAAGCTCCCCTCTAGGGGCTTGGGGAACGACGCTATGAGCCGAGTGTTGCACCAACTCTCTAAGTCACCATTCTCATACAGGATTAAGAATGGAAGGCTCCCCAGGCGGTTCATCCAGCCCACTTTCACCATTTATAATGGTCGGACAGACCCGATGGAACATGTCAGTCACTTTAATCAGAGGATGGCGGTGCATTCTCACAATGAAACCTTAATGTGCAAAGGCTTCCCCTCTAACTTGGGACCTATTGCTATGAGATGGTTCAACAGATTAAAGTCGGGGTCTATCGGCTCGTTTAGGGAACTTACTAGGGCATTCGCGTCTCGGTTCATTACTTGCAACCGAGTTCCTTGCCCATTGGACTCGCTATTATCTATGGCCATGAGGGAGGGTGAGACGTTGAAAGCATACTCCGACAGGTACTAGAAGATGTTCAACGAGATAGATGGAGATTTCGACGAGGTGGCAATTAATACTTTTAAAGTCGGCCTTCCCACTGATCATGACTTGAGGAAATCCTTGACCAAAAAGCCCGTATGGAGTGTACGTCGCCTCATGGACCGTATTTACGAATACAAAAGGGTTGAGGAAGATCAAGAACAGGGTAAGGGTAAGGTGAAGGTTATCCCGCAGGAGAGAAGGGATTTCAAGTCGGACAGGTATCACAACAATAAGCCAAGGAGAGATTACTCTGGGCAGTCTAGCTCAGCCACTCCTCAAGCAGTTAATACTATATTCCGAGAACCAGTGGACTAACTACTGGAGAAAGTTTGAAAGGAATCTTACTTCAGATGGCCTACTAAGATGGCGGGGGACCCTATGAAGCGGAATCAGAATCTTTTTTGCCAATACCATCAGGATGTGGGTCATACTATTGAGAACTGCCGGACCCTCTAGAACCATCTGGAACAGCTTGTTGGCGAAGGGAAGTTGAAGCAGCATCTGTACCAACTTAATGGGCAAGGCAGTCAGTCCGGCTCGAATGATCAGAAGAACAACTCATCTCGGTCGCCCTTGGGTACGATTAACGTTATCTTCGCTGCACTTGGTAGGACTAGTTCCTGTCTTACCAGGGTGATGGCAATTTCACACTCCCAGGCCGAGGAGTCGGGCTCGAAGCTGAAGAGGATTAAAGAGAATGTGCCTGTCTTGGGATTCTCGGAGGAGGATAAGGTTGGGACCATCCAACCCCATGATGACGCCCTGGTGGTCACTTTAAGGATAGGGAATTATGATGTTAAAAGGGTGATGATCGATCAAGGTAGCAGCGCAGATATTATGTATCCCGCTTATTCAATGGGCTGAGGTTAAAGCTGGAGGATCTCACTCCCTATGACTCCCCACTGATAAGCTTTAAAGGGAAGGCCGTCATACTGAAGGGGCAGATTGGATTGCCTGTACAGTCTGGCTCAGAAACCATTGAAGTGGATTTTATTGTGGTTGACGCGTACTCCCCATACACATCTATCCTTGCCAGGCCTTGGTTACACGCTTTAGGTGCTGTCTCCTCAACTTTGCATGTTAAAGTAAAATTCCCCTCGGAGGGATTCACCGAAGAAATTCTTGGCAGCCAAGCAGTGGCAAGGCAGTGCATATTGGCTGCAGTACTGCGTCAAGCCATGTCAGAGTCCTCGGCCTCAGCTATGGAGGACTTATAGCAATTAACGACCCTAGAAGAGCCTGAAGCAGCGACAACAGAGGAAGCCATGTGTGAAGACTTGCAGAAGTTTCTGATAGCCGATGATCTCGAAAAGTTATTTCAAGTTGGTGCACGTTTACCACACCAAGAGAAGATGGAGTTGGTGGAGTTTTTAAAGGACAACATCGATGTCTTTGCTTGGGATCCCTATAAGGCTTCGGGGGTCAACCCAAGCTTCATTTGAATGTTAACCCTGTTATTATTCCTAGAAGACAGCCACCTTAGCGTTCCTCCAAAGAGCACTTCAAGGCTGTTAAAGAAGAAGTGCTCAAACTCAAAAAGGCTGGGGCTATTAAAGAGGTTTTCTACCCGGAGTGTTTGGCGCATATAATGGTGGTGAAAAAGAAGAACGAAAAGTGAAGAGTATGTGTAGACTTTACATATTTAAACAAAGCCTGCCCAAATGACTCGTTCCCGATGCCACGCATTGATTAGCTTGTGGATGCCACGGTTGGACATCCTCGGATGAGCTTTTTAGATGTTTTCTAGGGTTATCACCAAATTCCATTGGCGGCAGACGATCAGGAGAAAACTGCCTTCATTACTCCAATGGGGAACTATCACTATAAAGTGATGTCGTTCGGATTGAAGAATGCAGGGGCTACTTACCAAAGAATGATGACCAGAATGTTTGGGTTGCAACTTAGAAAGACCATTGAGGTATATGTGGATGATATGGTAGTGAAGAGGAAGGCAATACCCACGCACGTGAAAGATCTGGACAACACATTTCAAATACTTAGAAAGTACAAGTTGCGCCTTAATGCCTCAAAGTGTTCTTTTGGTGTGGGTTCCGGAAAGTTTCTAGGCTACATGGTTACTCATAGAGGGATAGAAGTGAACCCGACGCAGCTCAGAGCCATCCAAGGCTTACAGCCACCTTGGAATCCAAAGGAAGTTCAGAAATTGACCAGAATGATCGCTGCTCTCAGCAAGTTTATCTCTCGATCAGCTGACAGGTGCAAACCTTTCTTCCAACTGTTGAATAATTGGAAAGGGTTCCAATGGTTCGAGAAATGCGTTTTAGCTTTCTAGCAACTTAAGGAATATCTTTCCTTGCCACCCATTATGTCTCGGCCAGAGCTTGATGAAATCTTGTTTGCGTACCTAGTTATGGTCGCCCATGCAGTCAGCCTGGTCCTTATAAGGGACGACGGCAGGGTGCAAAGACTGGTCTATTACGTCAGCAAATCCTTGAATGAAGCTGAAGTTTGTTACTTGCCCTTAGAGAAGGTGCTTCTGGCCGAAGTCCATGTTACGCGAAAGCTTCCTTATTATTTCCAGTCCCACACCATTGTGGTTTTGACCCAACTGCCTCTCAAGTCAGTGTTACGCAGTGCTGACTACTCCGGGAGGGTAGCGAAGTGGGGAACTATTTTGAGAGCTTTTGATATCAGATACATGCCATGCACCTCGGTGAAGGGCCAGGTACTCGCAGATTTGGTGGCGGAGTTTACTGAACCACTATTGGAAGAAACTACGAAGGAATCACACATGGATGAAAAATCAGTTGGCATGATCATGGACAAAGGACCTCCGATTTGGAAAGTGTCCGTTGATGGGGCAGCCAACCAGAGGGGGTCTGGTGTTGGTCTCGTATTGGTATCCCCTGAAGGAATTGTCTTCGAAAAATCTTTGAGATTAGCGTTCTCGATGACTAATAACGATGCCGAATACGAAGCCGTATTGGTCGGTATGAATATGGTGCGTAGGATGGGCGGAAGGGAAGTTCATATGTTCTCGGATTCTTAGTTAGTGGTCGGCCAAGTGACGGGGACCATGGATGCTAGGGATCCAAGAATGCAAGAGTACTTGACCCAGGTTAAAAGTTTACAATCTGAATTTGATTCCTTTATCCTTTTTCACATTTTTAGAAGTGGAAACACACATGCAGACTCGTTGCCACCTTGGCGACGTCCTCGGCTTAGTGTTTGCCTAGAATTATCCTCGTCAAAGACTTGCTAGAGCCGACTCTGACCACTGCAAGTGCCATTCATGTCCATTTGATAAGGCCGGGGCCTAGTTGGATTGACCTTGTGGTATCTTTTTTAAAAAGTGACGTTCTTCCTGAGGACAAGTCTGAAGCAGATAAGATTCGTCGAAAGGCGCCTCGTTTCTAGCTATCCAATGATAAAAAATTGTATAAACGCTCATTTTCTGAACCATACTTGTTATGTGTGCACCCCGAGTCAACGGAGGCACTTTTGGAAGAATTGCATGAGGGAATTTGCGGAAGCCATACTGGGGGAAGGTCCTTAGCCCATAGGGCTCTGACTCAGGGATATTGGTGGCCCAATATATAGAGGGAAGCTCAAGACTACGTAAAAAAGTGTGACCAGTGCCAAAGGTTTGCTCCCAACATTCATCAACCTAGGGGAGTCCTTAATCCCTTGTCCAGTCTTTGGCCCTTCGCTCAATGGGGATTGGACATAGAAGGATCTTTTCCGAGGGCTGTAGGAAACAAAAGGTGGCTACTTGTGGGAATCGACTACTTCACCAAGTGGGTCGAGGCTGAGCCCTTAGCAAATATTAGGGACATTGACTTTAAGAAGTTTATTTGGAAGAATATTATCATTAGATTTGGGGTACCACACACACTTGTTTCAGATAATGGCGTACAATTCGATAGTAGAGCTTTTAGAAAGTATTGTAGTGACATGGACATCATAAACAGGTACTCCACCCCAGCTTATCCTCAGGGAAATGAGCAGGTCGAGACCGTTAACAAGGTCATAGTCTGTGGACTCAAGAAGAGGCTCGACGACCCGAAGGGCAGATGGGTAGAGGAGCTACCACATGTTTTATAGACGTATCGAACTATGCCGCACAGATCCACTAGAGAGACACCGTTTTCTATGACTTATGGGGCCAAGGCAGTAATACCTTTAGAATCTGGTTTCCTAATACTAAGGATGAGTTCTTTTAGTCCAGAAAATAACGACGACCTCCTAGAGAAAAGTCATGATTTGGTTGAGGAACGGCGAGAGGCCGCCATGGTCCAAATGGCTTATTATCAGCAGAAGCTTAAATGAGGGTATGATGCCCATATGAAGCTAAGGCCACTTGCACCTGGGGATCTGGTTTTGAGAAAAGTTATGGGTACTGCCAAAAACCCAGCTTGGGGAAAGCTAGGACCAAATTGGGAAGAACCATATCATATCATTTCTGTAGCAGGCATAGGGTCATATTGCCTAGCTGATCTAGATGAAAAAATTGTACAACACCCATGGAATGTAAACAATTTTCGAAGGTATTATTATTAATAAAAAACACTTTTGTCATTCGTGATTCAAATTATGAACATATGTTTGGGCTTATAAGTTATTATTACTAAGTATCAAACAGAAATTTGGTCATGGATGGTCCTCGGACCACATACCTTGTGAAAATTGATATCTTATTAAGTATCAAACAGAAACTTGGTGATGCAAGATCCTCAGACCACGTGCCTTGTGAAAATTGGTATCTTATTATTTGTTAAACAGAACCTTAGTTATGCCTGGTCTACAGACTTTCTACTTTGGGGAAATTAACATCTTAAGTTACTATTATTAAGCATCAAACAGAAACTTGGTCATAGATGGTCCTCGGACCATACACCTTGTGGAAATTGATATCTTATTAAGTATCAAACAGAAACTTGGTGATGCAAGGCCCTTGGACCACATGCCTTGTGAAAATTGGTATCTTATTATTTGTTAAACAGAACCTTAGCTATGCCGGGTCCACAGACCTTCTACTTTAGGTAAATTAACATCTTAAGTTACTATTATTAAGTATCAAACAGAAACTTGGTCATGGATGGTCCTCGGATCGCATACCTTATGGAAATTGATATCTTATTAAGTATCAAACAGAAACTTGGTGATGCAAGGTCCTCGGACCACATACCTTGTGGAAATTGATATCTTATTAGGTATCAAACAGAAACTTGGTCATGGATGGTCCTCGGACCACATACCTTGTGAAAATTGATATCTTATTAAGTATCAAACAGAAACTTGGCTATGTAAGGTCCTCGGACCACATGCCTTGTGGAGATTGGTATCTTATCATTTGTTAAATAGAACCTTAATTACGCCGGGTCCATAGACCTCCTACTTTGGTGAAATTAACGTTTTAAATTACAGATTCTAAGTATCAAACAGGAATTTGGATATGTATGGTTCTCGGCTCACATACCTTGTGTGAACTGGTATCGTACTTATAGTCAAGACAAAGTCTATTTAGGTCAGGTCATTGAAGCCTTTACTTTAGAAATACTAGCAAAAATCCATGTCTTATCAATATTGAAATTTTGATGAAGTACTTTGATCACTTTATGCCTCAAATTGAACTCTAAGATAGCTTGTTAGTTGTGCATCATTGTGTTACACATGTTGTACTCTTGAGGCATGATTTGTAAAGTACAAGCTAAGCATGTGTACTGTTGTTTAAAGTTATGATAGTTCAAATATTGAAAGTGGAGTTAGTTGTTCCACTTATTCATCTTTTTGTGCCGATAAGAACTTTTATACTAAAAGGTACAAGTCAATTGGATATTAAATAAGACAGTCTTTCATTAATTACTTCTAAAATGTACATTACAAGGAAAATCTTTGTTAAATAACCAAAAAAAAATGGAGAATTCCTAGGCTCGGCCCTAAGCTTTTGAAAGGGGGTCTTGCTCGGAAGTACTGGCCGCCTCAGTGCTTTTTAGCTCCATTTCAAAGGAAGATAGGACTTATTTTCCTTTGTTTGTTGCAGTTGATGGAGGTATGATGGGCTCAGCACTTTAACTTGTGGCCTTCTCAGCACCTTCACCCTATTCTTTCTCTTTATTGAAACTCGTAGGTTCTGTAGGAGCAAGAATGGGCTCTAGGATCACAGGAGGGGGCATGGAAGGAGCTGTCTCAGGGGCAAGGGCGACAAGAGGTAGTTACTCTATCTCCTAGATATCTAGGGGAAGCCAAATGTTCTCGGGCTTCCTCAGCTCGGAAGTTGAAGGAATCCCTGCTACATTTAAGGCTTCCCCCCAAACCTGCTGGCAGTATTCTCGGCATAGAGCCACGAACTCATCTGTTAGCTAGTTTTCTGTTGTCGCCACCCCTTCCTTGTAAGCAGCCTTCTTCGCGACCTCCAGCGAACCTTTGAAGGTACGAGCCTCGTCCTTCATCTTGGCAAGCTCCTTCTCCAAGTCAGAGCGTTTCTGCTGAGCTTTGGATAACTCTTCATCCTTTTAATGAAGAAGCTTGCGCTGCCCCTCTACTTAGGTCCTCATAGTCCTCAGGCTGGCCTCGACATCGTCTTTTTCTCTTTTTAGTTCTGCCAGTTGAGTCGTGAGCTTCTCATTTTGCATGAGGGACTGGCCTAGGGTCGTCTCGGCCTCTTGCCTAAGCTCTAGTTCAAGCCCAGCCTTCTTCCGAGAGTCCTCCATCCACTTTTCGGCGGCGAAGACTTCCTGGATAGCCTGTGGTGAAACATTAAAATGAACGCATTATCAATAATGCGTGTCTCCATTACATAAGAATATTCCTTACAATGAGGGGTAATGAAAAATAAGGCTAAAATACTTACCAGGGCCAAATCTCTTTTTAGCGAAAGGAATAAGTGGGGCTGACTCATCTTGTCCAAGGCTTCCATGTCCTTAGGCAACAGAAGGGGACGTTCCAAGGCATCAGCTAGGTGGAGGGCATGGCCTTCTTAGAATGCCCTAATGTTGGACTGGCAAGAGATTGGTGCCTCATCCAGCTTATGCTCAGGAGACCAGTTAGCCTGTGCACGGCGCAACTCGGCAAGGTCCCTGTTCTCCTCGCTTTCCATTGACGAGGCCCGTCCCTTGCCTTTGTCATGTTTTTGTTGTTGTTGTTGTTGTCTTTGCTTCTTCTGCCTCTCCCCTTCTACCTCCTCCGCCTTACCCTTCCTTTTCTTCCTAGGCTCCGCAACGGGAGGCTTAAGATCAGACGGAGGAGGGGATGGGGGCAAGGATGGAGGGACTTGCAACCCACCTGCTCCCTTTTTAGTGACTCTCTCGCCCTTCTTGTGCATTAGTCCCTTTAGAGCGTCCATCTCTTCCTCTTTGGAGCTGGAGTCGGGGCGGACAACTATCAAGCCTTGTATCCCCAAAGTCTCGGTGGCTCGGGCTCTTTGTCCAAGAGAATGACAAACGGGTTTCCTCGAGGCCTTTCGACGTCCTCAAGTTGAAACTGGTCTATCTCCTCGTCTAACGAGTGCAGTGAGGATGCTTGCTCTTCTTGGAACTGCCACAATAGGGCGTGTGTACAGGATGGTGTTGGGATCGTCGGGAAGATCGTGGTCGGAGAGGAAGCCCAGTCTTGCTACATTTACCCTTCTACGTTGCTTATCCCCTGCGATGATAGCATTTTCTATCTCCTAGAAGTCCACCGATATAGGATCGTATCCTAATATCAAGTGTGCTGCTCTCACTTGTAAATCTTCACTCATGAAGACTTCTAATCGAATGACACAGTTCAAGTCGGCAACGTTACAGAAGTTGAGACGGGGGCGTACGTGTTGTTTATCTATGAGGAAAAACATCTGAGAAGAAGGACATGGTCAGACTGGTGATAAACATCAAAGCAAAAAGAAACAATGTGCGATAAAAGTTGAAAATTGGTAAAGGTAGTAGGATTGAATTATGGGTTAGTAAATCTAATTCCTAAGAAGTCACACCTGGTTCTCCCCATTTGACTGGGCAGTGAGGACCGTCATACCAATTTCCTAAGGCGATGAGGTAGTCGTCCTTCATGCCTTTGTTGGATTTAGGCAGACAAGAAATCAGCCTAACTACACTAGACTGCGACTTAATGTAATACCCTACATTTTTTAGTTTGTGGCATTCGTACATGAAGGCAATATCGTGCCATGTGAGGTTTAGGCCCATTTGCTCGTTCAGAGCGTCCACACTACCGAAGACCTTAAACACGTTTGGTGCGCACTGGTTTGGGCATAACCTATGGTTGTGAAGGTATTCCCTAGTCACATTTCTCATAGGGAGAGTCATTCCACCTTTTATGAAGGCGATCATGGGAAGGATGACTTCTCCTGTTTTTCTAGCGCCACCTACGGCTTCTACTAGACAGTATTTTAGACCTACATCATTGGGAATCTGGTATTTGGCCCTAAAGCCTTCCATCCCAACGTCGGTATCAACCAGGCACTTGAATCTACCCATCCAGGAGAAGCGCAAGTGCCAGTTTAAAGAAGAAAAGAAGTTTAGAGTGGAGTCGAGGATAGAATCCGAGAAGGGAGGAGCAAAGAAATCAAGAACTTATGAGATTTGGTTATGCAAGTCTTCACGAGTTTCTGGAGAGAAAAGCCGAAGATTGATACTTTATTATAATTGAATCCTGAAGAAATGAATGAAGGCGCAGGTTTCCAAGCGTTTTAAAGTGCAGGAGGCGGCCTTGAAATTAAATTTGTCTCGCTCAAATTTTCAGGGGCGACCTGGACCGTTGGATGTTCATCTCACCGTTGAACGTAGGGAACAGGATGTAACTTGCGGTCATAAATGTGCGTGCTTCGGGTTTCGAAGCGTCAGAAGGCACTCTTAGGGAACGAAAGGACCCCTACAGGTGTGGCGGTCTGCAAGGCATGTGGAATGTGTACTGTTTGGTTCAAAACTCTATCTTTCTCCTCAGATGGGAGGGAAAAATAAAGTTTTGAGGGGCTATTGTGGGGGGTAAATAACTATTGAATAAATAATTGGGTTTTGGGCCTAGTTGGTTGGTAACAGTTTTTTTGTGCCAAGGGGGCCACTAAGCTCACGAATCAACCTACACTGCAGAGGTTCGAGGAGTTGTCCGAGGATGAATGTCTCCTCGAACAGTTCCCGCGATGACCTTGGGACTTGCCAATAAAGCTAAAGGCAGAATTCTGGAGAAAGCTAATGGGTAAGAGGGTGGTCCAGGCACCCTCTAGAAGTAAGGACGTGAGAGAAATATCTAGAGAAAATGCTACAACCTCCACATTAAAGACCCTGCACCTACCTAATTGGCCGCATTAATGGAGAATTGACCTCTGAATAGTAGAATCCAATCTTCCTGCTATTGTTTGAAGACTTCAAAAAGGTGGCGGATGGGACAAATATCTAAGGGAAATATTTGTATGACACGTGGAGGAGTCAGTAAAGAAGAAGTATATAAGCAGGCAAGAGAGGAAAGAGAGGGGAACCTGCACTTTCTGCTAAGAAAAAATAGGAAACTAAGGATTGTAAAATTAGGCATGGAAAGAGAATATTTATACGAATCGTCCTCGGCTTACGTCCGAGGAGATCTATTTGTTATATTTGTTCATCATTCGCACAGATTGTAATATTCTAGCCTGTTAATCGAACTTCCAACATCCTAAACCTAGACTTCAAACCCATACTCTACAAACTTTATTGTATAAGGCTCATTGAGCCTGAGCCCAACATTTGTTTTTGGGTCCGGGTACAAGTGTGCACTTACAGATTTAAATGCCTATTTCTACTCACTAACTCCCTACAAAATAGGATCACTCTTTTGTTAGTTTTAAATTTCCTCTAATCTACAAAACTCACCCCACATATTCTTTTTTTTTTTTTTACTTCATCACGGTGTATTTGTTTCTTCTGTCCCCCGTTTTTTCAATTTTTTTTAAAATTTCATTACTCTAATCTCACATTTTTATTTTCCCAAATCTCTTCTTTTTTATTTTATTTTTTTAAAAAAAGACTTCTACTATAAAACCAATACTATAACTTCTATCCATCCTTATCATCCCAACATCCCCACTAAAAAGCAGTTACTACTTACTACTATGTAATTTCTCACGTTTTTTTTTTTGTTTTTTGTTTTTTGTTTTTTTTTTTTTTCACTTTCTCACTCACGATCTCCTAATTATCACTAACCTCCACATTTGTTAGTCAATTTTGTATTTATATTATATTTGTGAAGGCCAAGTTCCATTCTCATCAATCTCATGTTTCTTTTTCTCTATAATTTTTTTTTGTTGACAATTTGTTCAATTTGTGCTTTTCAATGTTTATTTTTTAAAATTAAACCCAACTTTAGCAACTAACTGATGGCTTCAATGGATTTCATGTTAGGGATACATTTTACTAGGTTTGGAATTGAGATTGGCAAATGCAATCAAGACTCAAACTATTCGTTGAGCAAACAGGTATCTTCCTAAATTCTTTTTAGTATTGATTTATGCATTTATGGGGAAAATAATTTCTTCATCACACTTTTAGGTTTTTTTTTTTTTTTTTTTTTTTTTTTTTTTTTTTTTGTGATTGGAAAAGTAGAAATCTCAAATTATAATAAATGCAAATTTTTAATCTTTATCCAAAAAATAGCAAAGCCTCTGAGCACGCGCATGAGCGCGTGCTCAGAGGCTAGTATGTATAATTTTTATTTTGAGAATTTAATTTATAAGTGAATAAAGAAATTTGAAAATCTACAGGAGAGTGGTTCTATTTTTTAGGTAATATTTTAGTGGTCTTATTTTTACCAGATTGTTCTTTAGTTTTGTCTCTACTTGAACATAAGGATGTAAGAGCATTTTTGAACTAAAAAAATGAGGAATCTAAACAAGAGAAACCCTTTAAATAGTAGTATAGATAACTTAGGATTATTGGTGTTAATGTGTTATTGGTTAGCATTCTGACACCTTTATTGGGGTGGAGTTTGACATCACTTAAAAACAACGGAAGTTATGCCCATAACCCACCCGTTGAGAGGACCCACCCGACATTCGCATTGATAGCTAAAAAGCTAAAATAAAACCATCATATACCAAAAATTAAACAATATATATATATATGTGCTACAAGAGCATCTACCACAATAGAGTCAAATTTTTAACTTTTTAGTGTTATAAAAAGTCACTTTATCTATTTTACCTTCTCATATTCAATAGCAGTTGTTTTATTTTATCTTTTAGCATAATAAAATAATATAAACACTACAATAAAATAAGAGAAATGCTACATTCACAATATTTTTACAACAAATCACAGTGATTAGTTGTTATTGATGCAAATTTAAATTTACCATTGAGATACTCTTTTAAGCCAACAATAACAACCAGTAACAACCTGCCACCTAGAATTTGATGTAAAAATGTTGTGGACATATCATTTCTCATAAAAATAATATTTCATTCCACCACCAAAATACAATCACAACCAAAAGTAGTGTGAACACATGGTGGACATTGGGAGAGACATAGAGATGTAGTGAGGAGAGAGACAAAAGCAATGTGAATGCAAAATAAAAAATTAAAAAAAAAACCTTTCAATTACCGTGCATAGCTACTTTCGGCTGTGCGTTGTAGCTGTGGAGAAAAAAAAAATAGCTTTGGCCCGTTATTGCAAGGTACATTTTGATATTTAGTGGTACTAAAAATAGCTATATAGCTATTTAGCACCGCCATTGCTAGTGCTAATGGTGATATAGGTAAAAATTTTACCTTACAGTGCACGGCTATATATGGTTGTCTACTAAAATCTAAAAAAACAATTAATTTTTTATTCCTACCTCCTATTAAAATATTGTTGAGGACAAATTTTTCATACCACGTGACTTCATTTCATTGGCGACCCGTATCACATCAACATTATCATGGATTTTGGGAAAAACCTCTTTTAAAGTCCAAAAGAACTCATATTTGCACAAAAGGCATCAAAACCCATTGTTCAAGCTCATAGCACATCATCTCATTTTTGGCTCATGATCCAAGCTCATGAGTCTCATTGGGAGAATTTTAGGAATCGTGATTTGGAAGGCCAAAAAGTATGTTCAATAAAGCTCTAGTGGTTCAAAGTTGATAAAGGAAAACATGTTGCTTGACATGTCTTCCCCAATTCCCTGAACTCTAACGGGTTAGTGTGCAATAGGTAACATTTAGGTAAGCCTCTTATATCACATAACACTTAAAATGATAAAACTCCTCATGCTCTTTACATAAAAATTAATGTTCATCATATAATATAAGTTTAAAAATATAATGATAGTATTTCATATAAATTATATTATTATCATCTAAATCAATTCCAAGCACATGACTAAATATATATTAATATCTCATATCTAGCATTAAAATACTCTCCTTACTCTCCAAGATTTGGTTAAAATACAAAAAGACCATAATTACATCTCTAAAACTTCATCGAATATCAACCAACTAGTCTATTACTTACCAAAATTATATATGGACTAAACACATAATTTTTCAAAAGAGGTAACTTAGCTAAAAATACCAGCAACAGCTCTAGCAGAAGCTGCAAACAGCTCTAAAAGAAGCTGTTTTACAGAAGCAGCTCTAGCAGAATCTACAAACAACTCCAACAGAAGCAAAAACAACTTCTACAGAAACTACAACATCTCCAGCTGTAGCACCAAAAATTGAAGGATCCCATAAAGATTTACTTGCCATCTTTAGCCAAACCATGAATTTAATGCCAAGGATGTCATTCAGATGATATCATCCAGCTGTGACAGCAACATCAATGTCTCAAATTATCTTCTTTTGGCTAAAAAACAAAAAACCACTTACTTTGTCAAAGATTTTTCCTTATTTGCTAAATTTCCCTTCAACTAGTTCTAATCTAGCTACATGCTTGGCTCTATATAAAGAGGACCAAGCCACACACCATGGAGAGGAATCCATCCCTCTCTCATCCTTAATATTTTGAAACTTCTTTCACTTTGCTGCCATATCTCTAAACATCTTCATACTTTCTTCATCTCTCTTACAAAATCCCTCTTCTTAGATAACACCTATCACTTACATTACTAACTATCTCTCCCACACTTTAATATTCTGAAACTTCATTATTTTGCTGCCCAAAAAAACATCTCTATCTCATTCTTTATTTCTCATACAAAATCCCCCTTCTTAGAATGCAACATAACCCATGACATAATACAAAAAACCACTTCAGCAGTAGCTATAATCTCATATATTTACTATATTTAACCTTCATATTATCTATCTCACACTTCCATATATTTTACAAATACATTCCTCACAAAATACCCAAACATACTTCTCATATATCTTTAAACTCCATGTCTCACAAAGAATACATATACAAGATCTATGTTCAACAAAGTATCTACATATAATTCCTATACATATTACAAATACCATATCTCACAAAATACATACATTTCTTACCATCTCCACACAACTTAAAACATATCAAACACTCTTCCAAGAACTTATTACTAAAAACCCTTTCTCATGGAAGACATATACTTATAATGCTAAAAGCCCTTCTTATGAAAGAAAAAAACTTATAACACTAAATTTCATTCTCATGGAAGACAACATCACTCATATTTGATTAAAAAACTAAAAGAGCATTACATGGGAAAAATCATGTAAGTGCATGATAAAGGAGATAAACTTAACCAACCTATGCACACGGCTATGCATATTCTCTCTCCCTCCAGTTGCACCCATTTTTCCCCTTCAATCATGAAGCCACTATGAAAGGATTCATAATATCAAAAAATTGTTCGGTTGGACCCATTTTCTTTTGTTGCTGAAATGTTTAAGTCCACTGCTGTTCTACGGCTAGGGCCACAAACTATGAAGATAAGTCATTACCTTTTACCTTCAAACTTATAGTATTGTGTATTTTATTCAATATCATTATACCACTCGACTAATGTTAGTACACTGCTGGAATTTTAGCAGCTCATTGACACTATACGACTGGAGCTAGAAACGGTGAAGCTTACTAATGATATACGGCTGGAGCCACAAATTATATAAAGAACAAAGTGATGTTGTACAGCTAGAGTAAGAAACATGTAAGATAAGTCAAAATCTTCCTATCTTCAAGATTACATTATTAAGTACATGTTAATTCATCATTATTACACCGCTAGATGCAAGTTACTTTAATATCATCTCACCATTTAATAAAACATAATCTCACTAATACTTCATTAATGAATATATATATTAATAAATTGATCTACCACTGTTGCACATATATTATTTGGACATATACCACCTATTGACATATATTATTTGGATATACACCATCGATTGACATATATAATTTGGACATAAAACATTGTTGGTTAAACCTTACTTGGATATGGACCATTGCTAGACATACCTTGTTATATGAGACATGAACCACAAACCATAGCTGGATATGGACTATTTTGGACTCATCACTGGACGTATGACTTTCTAATATTGGACATCACTTAATATACATAATAATAACGTATCTTCTCACCATTTAATCAAAGCTATCATGCTAAGCATATTATTTATATATTTCAACCATTATCATGATTCTAAAACTTTGGGCTTTATCTATTTTGTAGGATTAAAAATACACCAGAAGCCATTGGTCTATGCGGCTCAATGTCGAGTTCCAGGTTGAACTCCCCAAAACAAATCTGGGCTTAGTAAAGTCACACCACCAGTGGAAGACACGTGGCTATGCACAAAAACTGCCCCTGACAAATATTATTTCTTTATTTCCTTTTTTTTTTCTTTTTTTTTCTTTTTACTCAACCTGACAGTTAGATCTATCACGTCTCTCTCAACTCTCACCTCTGCTGAGATTCTTCTTCCACTCCTCACCGACCCACTCCCCTACCCTACTTTGCTGACCCATGCCGCAGACCCACGTCATCGATCCTCTACCTGACCCATGCTTATTGTTGTGTGGGTAGATCGGGTTGCTTGGTTGGTTTTTTAATTTTTTTTTTCTCTTTTGCTGTGAGCTGTTGTGGTGGTGGTGGCAGTGGTTGTGGTTGTGTGGGTAGATCGGGTTGCTTGGTTGCTTCTGCTTTTTTCCCCCCCCCTTGCTGTGGACTGGTGGTGGTGGTGATGGTGGTAGTGGTGGTTGTGGGTGTTGTTGTGGCTAAGGTGGATGTGGTTGTGGTTAGTTATTGAAGTTTGTTGTGGATGTTTTTATTATTATTCAAATGAATTATTTGTATTATTTTAATCAAATAACTAAAAATATAAATCCATAGATGTTGGGTATATTGTAAATTGAAGAGTTAAGATAGATAAAGTGTTTTTTGTATGTGCCAAATAGCTAAATTTTTAGCTCTACCAATGTGGATGCTCGAGTACTCACAATAAAGGAAGTATAATGGCTATAATGCTATTTTAGCAACTAAAACACCAAAATACAAGCTGCAACAAAGTTGCTATATCTAAAAGAAGTACCAACATAAATACAATGGGTTGTCAAAGATAACAACCCACTGTAGCTCAAAAAAAAAAAAAATCTTTCTCTCTCCTCTCCTCTCCTCTTTAATAAAATATATATTTTTTCTCACTTTTTTTCTCTTCTCTTTCTTCTCTGACCAACCTATTTCTCTCTCTCTTTTCTCTTTTTCCTCTCCAACCTTCTCATTTCTTCTTCTCCATATCTCTGCCAACCTCCTCTTCATTTTTTTTTTAAAATTTCTTAAGCCATGGCCGAAAATATGTCTCTCTCTCTCTTTTATTTTTTTTTCTTTCTTTCAATTTTTGTTCTCTCTTTTGTGGGTAATGGGTTTTTGCCCGATGTGGGTGTTGTTGTGATGGGCTTTATGGCCGGTTGTGGGTGTTGTTATGATGGGTTTTGTGGCCACTTGTGGGTGTGATGGTGATGAGTTTTGTTGGCTTTGGTTGTGATGGGTTTTGTGGGGTTTTTTTTTTTTTTCTCGGTGGTAGTGATGGTGGTGGCTGGCAGTGGATTGCAAGTTGTGGTGGTGATTTGTTTTTGATTTTGTTTTTGTTTTTGTTTTTTTCTTTTATAGTGGTGATGGGTTTTGTGCCAGTTGTGGGTGTGGTGGTAATAAGTTTTGTGGACGGTTGTGGGTGTTGTTGTGATGGGTTTTGTGCGGTTTTTTTTTTCTCCCTAGTGGTAGTGATGGTGGTGGCTGGCAATGGGTTGCAGGTTTATCATTGTGGCTAGTGGGCCGACGATGGAGGTGGTGGAAGTGGCTGTTGTTGTTGGTTTGGATTTTGTAGTGGTTGTTCATCATTATTTTGATGAGTTTTATATTATTTTAAACGAGTTGCTAAAAATATAGATGTTTTGATGTTGGGTATTTTGTAAAGCAAGTTGTTAAAATGAATAAAGTTGCTTTTTAAGTTGCTAAAATTTGTAATTTTTAGCTCCCTTACTATGAATGCTTTAATTTTAGCTATTTAGCTCCACCAAAAGTTATTTTATTTATTTTACCTTTTCATTTTACAAACCACTAAACATTAGCGTTTTATTTTAGCTTTTAGTATAATAAAATAATATAGATAATACAATAAAATAATATATCTATTATAATAAAATAATATATCCACTACAATAAACAATAATCACAACTACTATCACTGCCGCTATCGCCGCTACAATCACTGCCACCATCACATAATAGGAAATAATCGTCTAGTGTAACAATAATAATTTTTTAACCCCAAATTACATATATACAATTGTTTTTTACTAAAATAGTTTCTCTTAAAGCCACATGATATCAAATAATTGTTTAGTTTAATAATATTTTTTTTAACCCCAAATTATATATATACAATTTCTTTTTTTTGACGAAAACAATTTCTCAATTGTATAGCAAATAATTTCTCAATCTTTGTGATAGCATATAAACTTCCTACACACAGAAAATTCCTAAAATAACATTTACACCAATACATTGGAAACAAAAAATAAAACTTCCTTGCAATTAGAAAATTCTCAAAAAAATTTCTAACATGACATTTATTGTAATTAATTAGAATCAACAAACAAAAATTGGCAAGGAGCAAAAGTAGAAAATTTATCATTCCAATTCCCTGCAAATTTATCATTAGAAGAAATTGGTTACCCAAACAAAGAAGAGAGGGCGAGATGGGTTGGTGTGGGTTAGCTTGGGACTTGGGGCTTGGGTTGGCGGCAAGGGCAAGATGGGTCGGCGTGGGTCGGTGGAGTGGAGCAGGGGATTTGGGGCGGTGAGGAGTGGAGGAAGAAAGAAAAAAAAAATGGAAGGGAGAAGAGTACTGGTGACTTGGGTTGGCGGCGAGTGGAGGAAGAGGTGGTCAGAGTTGGGCAGTCGAATAGGGCGTGGGCGTGGCCTGCATGGGTCAGTAACAGATTGACGATGGGGTGTGGCCTGCGTGGGTCAGTGATGGCTGATTGAACAAAGAGCTTCAGTGGCAGCGGTGAGAGAATGATGAATCGACCGGGGTGAGAGTTTAATGAGGAGGATGAGAGAGAGGTGAGAGTTTGATGAATATGAGAGACAGAGGAGAGAGTCTAATCTGTTTTGAGAGAAAGGGAATGAGTGAACGGGCAGAGGAAAAAATAAATAGAAAAAGAGAAAGAAAGAATTAAAATTTTAATGTGAAGTAGGAATGCAAAATTGTTTTTTTAGTTTAGCTTTGAGCTACAGTGCACAACCATAAATAGCTGTGCACTGTAACTGAGTAGTTAAAATTTTACCTATACCATTACCAATGTTGCACCTTTTTTGTATATGGTGGTGCTAAAAATAGCAATTTAGTTTTGTAGCACCACCAATACTAATGCTCTAAGAGAGGTAACATATCAGCTGGTTCTACAAGTTCAATTGAAAACCGGTCATTAATTTGGTCTAGTTATGACTTAAAATTGAAAAATAGTAAAAAATCGAGAACCGGTTAGCTGACAATAGAAATCGAAAACTAGTATAGTTAAATTGGTTTTGTAGAATACACTGAAACCAATGCATTTTGTAGCAAAAAGACAAAAAATTGAACTTTTTTTTTTCCTTAAATACACATGAAAGACTATAGAAATGCAAAAACTTCACAAAGAGAGAGAGAGAGAGAGAGAGAGAGAGAGAGAGAGAGAGAGAGAGAGAGGAGAGAGAGAGAGAGGAGAGAGAGAGAGAATTAAAATTAAAATGTGATAATTATTTTTAGCTGGATCGTGGATTACCTTAGCAACTTCAACTTACTGAAATTTTTTATTTTCAAATTTGTAGCAAACTTGAGAAACATGAGAGACTGAGAGTTTGAGGGACTTCAAGAGCGATCGTTTAAAACAAAAAGAGATATTAAAGGAGTCCGTTTATTAATGTTGTTCTAGTAACGTTGTTTAACAGTTGGAAAATAGGTGTGGATAAAAAAGTATTGTAAAAATATGTGTTGTATTGTTTAAACAATGAAAACTATTGTTTAAACAAGATAACCAAATAGGACAAGGTTTAAAAAAAAGCGAGGGTAAATAGAGTATTAGAGCATCTCCAATAGATGCTCTATCTCTACTTTTTGGAGAAAAAAGCTCACTATTCACGCTCCAACAGCATGTCTAAATTCAAAACTTTTTCAAATATTTTTTGAAGTTGCTACAATAGTTCTCTTAATCTAGAGAACACTGTAGCAACTCCAAATCAATTTTTCTTCTTAAAAAATCCATACATCTCAATAAAAAAAAAACAATTCTTTCTCTCTCCTCTCACAGCTACAAACACAACAATCTTTCTCTCAAACATCTCTAAACTCAAGCATAATCAAATTATTAGAATACAAACTCAAAGGCACAATTTTAAAATTAATCAAATCATAACAATAAAAGCAGCAAAAAAAGAAGACTGAAGACTGAAGACAGAAGCCATCTGATCCATCTAGACTGTGTTGGGGACGAAGATGAGCGACAGCTCCAAGCTAGGCCAACTACTTTGGGACAAAGATGACCCATCTGGATGGGACAAATGGTCTAGAATCAAGTAAAAAAAGAAAGAAAGAGAGAGAGCTGGAGAAAAAAAAAAAGAATGAGAGCTGCTAGAATGTTCTTGAATGTGAGGGAGAAAAAGAAAATAAAAGAAGGGGTGGGGTGGGTAGAGATAGGTTGGACACGTGTGTGGAGGAGAAAAACAAGAAAAAAAAAGAAAAGAAATGAAAACGTATGGATGAGAATGAATTGAAAGAAAGGAAAAATAATATAAAATATAAAAAATCTTAATTAAGAAATGCTACCACAATATTTTCATAATAAATTTTAAGTAATATATTGTTATTAGTTAATATTGGTGAGTAAAAAAATAATTTCAGCGGTGGGTTCAAATTAGAACTAGTAACAACTTTTCACATAAGATTTTGATGTGATTCTTGTGAAATATATAATTGTTGGGAATGAATATAGGAAGAATAAATGATGATAAAAAAAGAATAAAGAATTAATGAAGAAATAATATTTAAATGAAATAGAGAATGGGATAGAGAATTTGTTGGAAAGTGTATTTGAAAAAGTAGATAACTAAAAGGTAAAAATCATTGTTCATTCTCTAAACAGTACAAAAATTTGAAGAATTTGCTGGAGATGCTCTTAACGAGAGTGTTTCTTTTTTTCTTTTTCAATGTCTTGTCTGGGTTGTCTCCACCTCCATGGCCATGTAGAGAGCTTAGAGCATCTCCAACTTTGTAACTAAAAGCATAAAAATCTCTATAATAGAGAATGGGACCATAAAAATGGTCTCCAATGGATTCTCTAAACCCGGAATTTTTTTTTGGCTCATGAATAGTAGCTCATCAAGTCTAATGGGCTACCATACATTAGTAATTGGATTTCTTGGATTAAAAAATTATACCAGCTACTTATTATATCAATTCTTTCTCTCTCCTCCGGATTTCTTTTCTTCTCTCATTCTCTCCATTGCTTCTCAGTGTTCTCAAATCACAGAACAAGCAAATATGAACAAAAAGAAGAAGAAAAAAGAACAAGCCAATCTGACCCAGCCTGGTGGTGGGGAGGAGGACGATCGGTGGTGGGGCGGTAGACATGGTAGTGCTGCACCAGTTTTTCCCTTTCTGTGACCTCAATCTTCACCAGCTTTGTCCTTTCTCCTCTCTCTCTTCTTTGATGTGAAGTTGCTGGAATGTTCTTGAGGAGGAAAAGAAAATAAAAGAAGGGGGTAGAGATAGGACATTGGATAGTGGACATGTGGAGGAAAAACAAAAAAAAAAGAAAAGAAATGAAACGTATGGATGAGAATGAATTGAAAGAAAGGAAAATAATATAAAATATAAAAAATCTTAATTAAGAATGCTACCACAATATTTTCATAATAAATTTTAAGTAATATATTGTTATTAGTTAATATTGGTGAGTAAAAAAATAATTTCAGCGGTGGGTTCAAATTAGAACTAGTAACAACTTTTCACATAAGATTTTGATGTGATTCTTGTGAAATATATAATTGTTGGGAATGAATATAGGAAGAATAAATGATGATAAAAAAAGAATAAAGAATTAATGAAGAAATAATATTTAAATGAAATAGAGAATGGGATAAAAAATTTGTTGGAAAGTGTATTTGAAAAAGTAGATAACTAAAAGGTAAAAATCATTGTTCATTCTCTAAACAGTACAAAAATTTGAAGAATTTGCTGGAGATGCTCTTAACGAGAGTGTTTCTTTTTTTCTTTTTCAATGTCTTGTCTGGGTTGTCTCCACCTCCATGGCCATGTAGAGAGCTTAGAGCATCTCCAACTTTGTAACTAAAAGCATAAAAATCTCTATAATAGAGAATGGGACCATAAAAATGGTCTCCAATGGATTCTCTAAACCCGGAATTTTTTTTTGGCTCATGAATAGTAGCTCATCAAGTCTAATGGGCTACCATACATTAGTAATTGGATTTCTTGGATTAAAAAATTATACCAGCTACTTATTATATCAATTCTTTCTCTCTCCTCCGGATTTCTTTTCTTCTCTCATTCTCTCCATTGCTTCTCAGTGTTCTCAAATCACAGAACAAGCAAATATGAACAAAAAGAAGAAGAAAAAAGAACAAGCCAATCTGACCCAGCCTGGTGGTGGGGAGGAGGACGATCGGTGGTGGGGCGGTAGACATGGTAGTGCTGCACCAGTTTTTCCCTTTCTGTGACCTCAATCTTCACCAGCTTTGTCCTTTCTCCTCTCTCTCTTCTTTGATGTGAAGTTGCTGGAATGTTCTTGAGGAGGAAAAGAAAATAAAAGAAGGGGGTAGAGATAGGACATTGGATAGTGGACATGTGGAGGAAAAAAACAAGAAAAAAAGAAGAAAAAGAAATGAAACGTATGGATGAAAATGAAACAAAAGAAAGAAAAATAATATAAAAAATAAAAAATCCTAATTGAAAATTTCTACCACAATATTTTCATAATAAATTTTAAGTAATAGATTGTTATTAGTTAATATTGGTGAGTAAAAAAATAATTTCAGTAGTGGGTTCAAATTAGAACTGGTAACAATTTTCCACATAAATTTTGTTGTGAAAGTATTGCGTAAAATGTCGTGGACGTAACATTTCATTGAAAAATATAGTTGTTAAAAAAAGAATAAATGATGATAAAAAAAGAATAAAAAATGAATGAAGAAATAATATTTAAATGAGATGGAGAAAATGATAGAGAATTTATTGGAAAATGCATTTGAAAAAGTAAGTAGGTAAAAACTAATTATCACTGTTCATTTTTCAAATAGTACAAAAATTTTATGAATATGCTAGAAATGCTCTTAGTTTTATAGGTATTGGAATGTGTGTGTGGCTATGAGAATTTGAAAAGAATAAGTAAAAGTAATGGTTAAAAAATCTACTCCGGGAGAAAGAAACGTGTGGTACTGGTAAGATGGTAAAAATTAAAAAATAATAAAAGAAATGCATTATGTGGGAATTAGGGAATGGGGTAAGTCAAGTGGATGCCTAGACGGCCTTAGTATTTCATTTTTTTTTTAATAAGTATAGTGGAGCTTAAGGGTCTGTTGGGATACAGTTGAAAATTGAAAACTGAAAACACTATAGTAAAATAATTTTTAAATGTGTGAATAGTATAATGAGACCCATTTTTAATGAAAAAGTTGCTGAAAAGTGAAGTTTGTGAATCCTGTGAATAGTGCAGGGGATCCACTGGTGTGCAGAAAAGTCAAAAGTCACAGCTTAAAAAAAAAAAAAAAACAAAAGAGAAAGGCATGAAACGCCAGTTTAGCATTGTTCATAAGCCTCTTGCACTGTTCATGGATAATGAACAATGCAAGAGGCATTGTCCAGGAAAAAAAAAAAAAAAAGCTGAAACGCATTTGAGGGAAAACGTGGACGCAATAATCCGGATCCAAATGCCACCTAAGTAGTTTAAACTTTAAAGTTTATTAATCATTATTTATAAAAACTTGTGAAGTTAGTAGATCATTTTTAAAAAATATATAAGATATAAAATTTTATATGAAAATTTTAAAATATATTAATTATTACATCATCGGTTGGACAATCAGTTCAGCCTTATCAAAGAATTGGAAACTACTGTCTTTTCGATGCTTTTGGCCGTACCAGTTTTTAATGACAAGTATATTGTTACCTTATTCCCCCCCCCCCCCCCCCCTTTTTTTTAAAGAACCTAGCATCAATTTTTATTTAATAAATTGGTTGAAAGTTAACATTTTAATCCCTTAGGATGTGAAAGCAGAGAGTGGGGAAGACTTATGTAGCCAGTGCATGTTTGTCAAAGGACAAGAGATTTTGGTGTTTGTCTAAAGCCATTAAATAATTTTCTTTGTAAATTTGTACTCATTTTGGCTAAGAAGGGGATTTAAGCACTATTTTTAGACCCAGACAGGACCGGAAGGTCCGACAGTGAAAACCGGGAACCGGGATGAAAACCGGTTATTTGTATGTAATGTGACATGTCATGTACACTTCTTTGTTATTTGTTAAACTCTATTTGTTATAGTGATTGTAATAGCTCATTGTCATGTTTATGAGAATAGTTCTTCACTAATCAAGATGATTTAAGTTCATTTCCAATTTTATTACCAAGTAGACTGACTTTGCATATCTAATTATGATTAATACTACCATGGTTAGTACTTAGTATGATCTACAATGAGCAAAAGATGGTTGGTTAATGCTACAATTGGTGGTAAATACAAGTGGGATTACGATACATTTTAGGTTTATAAAAAGCAAAAGATGACCATAAAAAGAAAAAAGTCATCCTCCTAACGCGAGTTATGAATGTAAACAATAGAGTTGTTAACTACCAAGAAGCTTGCTAAATACATAAGAACCTCTGTCACTTATACAAAAGTTGCGAAAGAATCTTAAGATGAGACCATTCAAGGTTCACTTTTTCAACAAAGCAATCAATCTCCAAATAAGATACATTTAAAGTTCCTGCTAATTAAGGATTACAAATGTTTGCTTAACTTCTAGGAAGTTTATCTACTCCTACAAGATCTCTCTGATATGGAGCGTGTTTCTTTTAAGCATAAATCTTTTGAGTTCAAAGTCAACATGGATCGAGCTGAACTCTGTCAGATGTAGAGGAATCATAAAATCATTCCAATTCAATCTCCACTAATTTAGACCAGCAGCTTTTCCCTTTTTACGAATAGCGCTTTGCCACCATATGCATCCCAGTTGTTAGTTAATAACGATTTGAGCCTGATCTTGTATTTCTCTACTTCACTCAATATAACCTGATCTTGTATTTCTTTACTTCACTCAATACAAAATCCAAGGCTAGTAACACAAAACAAGGAATCACAGTATATGTCAATTGCTATGAATTTGCGCATATCACTTTGACACTAATATTATTCCAAAAGCAATGAAGCAAGAAGGCCTAAATGAGTTCTGCAGCAACTTTAAGCAAATAACAGTAACACATGTAGTAGAAGTTTCAAAACTTCTATTATGAAAACAAAGCCTTACAGCACAGGAGCAAAGAAAGGCAACATTGAATTAGCTGTGGAAGTTCTGTTTGTAAAATTATAGATAATAGCATTCACATCAATTGTCTAAAATTTTTTGTCAATTTTAGCATAAGAACCTATTTTTTATATTTTACGCAACCAATTTTCAAAACCAACCACATCTGATTATTTATTTTACACTATTTTATTTAAATAATGATTTTTTTATTCTTTTTTTATTATTGCTTTAATCTTTCTTAGTTTCCCGCAACACTCTTTGCACTATCTCTCTTTCATGCATGTCAAATTCTCTCTCTCCTTTGAGCTCTCTCTCACACATAGTTATCGATGGTGACAACGAAGGCGATGATTTGGGTTTGGGTTGATGGATTTTTCATTGAAGGTTTGATTTTGAGTTTTTAGTTTTTGAGTTTTCTGTTGAAGATTTGATTTTGGGTTTTTTTGTTGATGGGTTTAGGTTGATTTTTGGTTTGATTTTCCTTTCATTTTCCTTTGTTTTGGGTTAATTTTGTGATTGGAATATCATGTGTTGTAATGGGTTGTGGTGGTGGTGGTTGGGTGGTGTTGGGTTGCAAGTTTTTCATTGAAGGTTGATTTTGGGTTTTCTGTTGATGGGTTTGGGTTTATTTTTGGTTAGATTTGCAATTAATTTGGAATTGATTTTCTTTTGTTTTGGGTTTTTATTTTTATTTTTATTGAAATATCATGTGTTGTAATGGGATGTGGTGGTGGCTAGGTGATGGTGAGTGGATTTACGGAAATGTTGTCTTGTTTAAACACACACAAAGAGAGAGAGAGAGAGAGAAGAGAGAGAGAGAGAGAGAGAGAGAGAGAGAGAGAGAGAGAGAGAGAGAGAGAGAGAGAGAGAGAGAGAGAGAATTTAAAAAAAAAAATAGTATATACAAAGCTACTATAATTGTGTATATTTGCATAGTTACTATAGTAATGGTGTAAATTTTCACAAGTTTAGCTTAACTGATGTTGGAGAATTTTGAGGTTAAATGTGCAAAATTAGCCCTTTTTTTTTTCTTCCTATTTTACACTCACTAATGTGAATGCTCTAACAGTAACATATTTAGTATTTCTAAATCATACTCTCCAATTACTCTGAGTGCAAATGAAAACTAATAAAAAGCACTAGCTATGCAATTCAAATAGCCTAGTTTCTCAGAGCAATATTATCAAACATGTAGAGTGCATAGATCTCATTGCAATATCTTTTAACAATAAAAGCATAAATATAATCACAAACAAATAGCTACGCCTAATAGAAAATTCATAAAATGGAAATTTAAAGAAAATATGATACAAAGAATGCTACGCCTAATAGAAAGGATGAAGTCTGTTAGGTTCTAAGTACTTAGGAACTAATGTATTAGAACTCTAATATGTATTGTTGGCAAACCATGATCAAAACAGGTGTCTAGTTGTATTTTAGACTTGCTCAAAGCATGTGATTTATGTAAAGTTGGAATCGAGTTAACTGCAGAAGTTACTGTGCATTTCTACCTGACTCGATCAATCGAGAATTAGACTCGACCGATCAAAAGTCATGCAGATTATTTTTTTGCAGATTTTTCAACTCAGCCCTAAGCCCATATAACATGTAGGGTTTTATGGTTTTGTCCTAGGTATAAAAGGCAAACCCTAGCCACGTTTTTTAGGTTCTCATATTGCTGTTTGTGTGAATCTCTTGTGAGATCTAAGAGGTGCTTGCCTTCACACAAGCTTGGGATTATCAAGAAGGAGATTTCTTCGAGAGCTTGATGATCGTTCAGTTGCTGTCATAAGAGCTTAAAGATACACAAGTAGGGGTGCTTGTACTTGCTGGAGAATCCAAGAAAGAAGGAGTTCGTGGTCTCGGAACTTACACGTGGTCATGTCAGTAAGTTCTACTGGTGGGTAGCAATAGGATGTTAGTGGTCAAAGTGGTTATTGTACACTTCGATTCTTTCATAGTGGATTCAGGTTTACCTTGAGGATAGCTAGGTTAAATCCTCCCCAGGTTTTTTACCGGTTTGGCTTTCTTGGGTCATCATATCTTTGTGTTTTTATATTCCGCACTTTGCATTGATATGATTATATGATTGTGTTAACCTAAATCTGGAATTTGGACTAAGTAATAACTTGGTTTGTTAACTAGGTTAATCCAATTGTGTGTTTAAGGGGTCTAAATAAACTCTACAAAGTCTAAAATTTCTAGATCTATAAATTCAAAAAAAGAAAAAAAAGAGCAAGTTAAAAAATCAAATCTTTGAGATTGAGTTGTGGGGTGGAGTCGATCCATGTAAGATCCCAGATCTACCCACAAAGAGAATGAAACATCATTTTTGGAGCTCTTTGCATTTAGTTCACGTTGAGAATGGTTACGGGTGTTAGTTTGACACTCCACTTGCTTTAAAGTAAAATATTTCACATATAAAATCTTTCAAGCACAAACTACCAAAATTTGCCGCTCAGCCACAAGAGTTGCCTATGCTTGAGGTTCGATAGCCGAGTCACCAAACCAATAGCTCCAACAACTTGACCATCGCGTGGTGACACTAGCAATTGTACCTTCAGCACCCGTGGTTCTGAATTTCGGAGCATTGTCTCCAACAACTTGACCATAGGCACCTGTCATTGAAGTGGCAGAACACGACTACCAAAAGGATTGCTCATGGATCATCGGAACTGTTGTCTCCGATGAATTGAATATTGGCACCCACCATTGGAGCAATAACTTTGGTGACTAGACCCAACACAGGCCACTAGAATAGTGGCTTTATAGAGAAGACCATCGGCATTGCTTCCGACCACACTAGACTAGTGACATAGCTACCAAATGGAGGGGGTGGGGGGGGGGGGGGGGACCACTGTGTGTGTTTTGTAAAATATTTTACCAAAATTTCAAAGGTAAACTATTTTATAACTTTTTAGAAAAGATTTCAAATTTAATGAAAAATATTTTACAAGTTTGATCATATTTTACATACAAACAAACGCCTAAAAATGAGTAAACATTTTATGAAAAATATTTTACTTCAAAATAAATAGAGTATATGAATAAATATTTTATAACAAATATTTTATTTCAAAACAAATAGTGCATAAGTGTTTAACCACAATTAAAATTAAAATGACACTTAGGCTCCATTTGGGAGTTCATAAGGTAATGGAATGAAATGATCATAAAGAAATGGAAAGGAATGAAATGGAATGTATTTAAGTAAGGCAAAAGAATGGAATGAAATGAAATTAAGTAACCTTGATTGGATGTTTTAAAATAAAATAATGAAAAAGAATGAAAATGAATAGAATGTAAGTAATCTTGTTTGGGAGCAACATTGAGGGAATAGAATAGAATCATTTTATGATAATATTACTATTAGACTCCTATTTTAAAATAAATGGTTGAATATATAGGGGTATTTTGGGAGTTTTAGTAAAAAAAATCATTATATTTAGTTCCATTTCCTCCCATTCCTCCTAATTTCAGGGGGAATAAAAATTTAGGCTCCGCTTGGGAGGAGGGAATGGAATGGAATGGAAAGGAATGAAAAGAATAATTTTAGAATATTCTTCCCTTCCTTTGTTTGAGAGTTTTAATGAAGGGAATGAACTTTGTTTGGGAGTTTAAGTGGGAGGGAATGGAATGGATAGGAAGGAACACTCATTTCTCTCTATTCCCTTAAAATCTCAAACTTTCATTCCCCCCGAAATTGGGAGGAATAGGAGGGAATGGAATTAGATTTAATGAATTTTTTACTAAAACTCCCAAAATACCCCTATATATTCAACCCTTTATTTTAAAATAGGGGTCTAATAGTAATATTGTCATAAAATGATTCTATTCCATTCCCTCCATGTTACTCCCAAACAAGATCACTTATATTCCATTCATTTTCATTCCTTTCCATTCCTTTATTTTAAAACATTCAATCAAGGTTACTTAATTCCATTCCATTCTTTTCCATTCCTTTCCCTTACTTAAATACATTCCATTCCATTTCATTCCCTTATGATCATTCAATTCCATTCCCTTATGAACTCCCAAGCGAAGCCTTAAGGTTTTAAGGGAATAGAGAGGAATGAGTGTTCCCTCCTACCCATTCCATTCCCTCCTACCCATTCCATTCCCTCCTACTTAAACTCCTAAATAAGGGAATGGACTTTTTATTCCCTCCATTAAAACTCCCAAACAAGAGAAGGGAAGAATATTATAAAATTATTCTTTTTATTCATTTCCATTCTCTCCTCCCAAATGAGGCCTTAGGTTGAGTCATAAGTTTTAAATGACTTGTCACATTTTAGACCATTGATTCCATTCAAATGAATCTAAAACCTTAAATGGACACTCTAAAGAGAGATGTATATTTTTCAAAGATCTGGTTTAGGTGTAGTGGCCCGTGCGTTGGACCAACTCTTGTCCCATTTTCAAATGTAAGTATTCTAAGTCAATCGATAAAAGAGGAAAAAAGGTTTCCAATGTCTTTGTTTTTTGAGAAGCAAGTTTATAGAGTCTAAGTTCTCCATCCCACGTCATTGTCATAGGTCAAGAAATTAAGTCTAACTTATCAACTACAAGTAATTCTTAGGAGTTCATGGAGTACAGGAAACAGTATTCCTTCCTCTCACATTCATGGTGAGGTCCATTTATTAAATTCACAGTAGAGTCTACCAAAAATGTAAGAAGAGAGAGTACTATTTTTGTATGTTCCAAAAGTACTTAAGAATTTTCTCTCAACTACACATCATGGTCATATAACAAAATGTAGAAGGTAGTAGACAGTGGTGGAGCTAGGATCTGACTTGGGGGGGGGGGGGGGAAATTACATTTCATATCACATTTACACATGTGCAAGCGAACAAACACACACACACACACATATAGTATTTGAGATCAATTTGCAAAATAGCAATTCATTCATGTATATATCAAGCAATATTTAAATGCAAGAAAATTCAAAATAAAATAACATATTCATTATATTATTTAGGGTAAACTACATATTTGGTCCCTATCCTATCCACCATATTTCAATTTGATCCTTAACCTTTTAATTGTGTCAATTTGGTCCCTAACTTTTCTTTACCGTGTCAATTTAATCCTTACAGTTATCTTTTGGATGAAAATTAATGACATGTCTAATGACCAAAATAAAAAATTGACTTCTGTTGATGTGATAATAAACTAAAATTTTATTTTGGCTATTTGCTATGTAAACAATTTTCATCTAATATATAATGGCAAAGACTAAATTGACACGACATTAAAAGGTTAAGGACCAAATTGACACAATTGAAAGGTTAAGGACCAAATTGAAATATGGTGTAAAGGCTAGGGACTAAATATGTAGTTTACCCTATTATTTATCTATTAGGGGTTTATTTAGATAAAAAATCATTTTGAAATTGTAATCATAAAAATGTTATATAGGAGGGTTTTGGTTTTGGTTTAAAAAACCATCCTATTTATTAAACATTTATTTATATAATTTTTAAATGAATTTCTTGTATTATATAATATAATAGAAGAAATATTAATAAATTTTTTGAGTAGGGCCAGGGGGGGCAAGTGCCCCCTCCCCTTCGATCCCCCTGGCTCTGCCCCGGCTAGTAGATCAATGTGGTCCCAAATTTCAATCCCTCTTGTCATTGATTGGTTTCCAAATTAACTTTGTTGAGTGTTAATTTGTTTAACTTTTCTATGTTGTGAAAATAGTGTGGATATAATATTTCTTATATTGAATCTAGATGCAGTGTAAAACCCATTTTACTTTCTCCAATAAATATATGACACAAGCATTTCATTGAACAATGACTTACACCTACCACACATAATCTCTCTTTCTTAAAACCTAATTTTATAAAATCAAAAAACCCACCCACCTCCAAAAGTCTCTAGCGTCAACCTTCAACCATCAAAGACACCACAAGTAGCAAGAGCAATGCCGGAGTGGTTTCAAATTTTTAATGATGGGTCTTTGAGTTTGGTATGTTTGACAATGGTGGGGCTTTTGCCTTTAAATTAATAGATGGTGGGGGTTTGATTTAGTTGTTGTAGAGTTTGGGTTAGCTGGGTTTGGTGGTTAATCAGGTTTTGTTCATTGTATTTTTGTGTTATGTATATTTTTGCTTTCACATGTATGAAGTGAGAAATTATTTTGGGTGTTGTGTTTGGGACTCAGAAATGGCAAAAATGGTTGTTGCAGCTTGAGGTTTAGGTGAGCTTGGGTTTTCAATTTGGGGGTATGGATTGTTACTGAGCATTGTGTGTAATTTTCTTCTACGCAAACGACGGCTTTTGCGGGTCTTGTTCACTCCGGAAGAACTCTAGCCACCTTTCCAATGGCTAGTGGCTGGTGGCTGGTGGCTGGTGGCTAGAGGGTTTTGGTGCTTGATGGGTTTTATTTTGTTAAAACTAATGCTCTTTTCTCAAGGCTTGAGGACTCATCTACTTAGACTGATGCAGGGCAGCAATGCAAGAGTGGAGCAACACCACTTGCACACAAAGTCAGTCACAAGCAGTATGAAGCAGAGGCATCAGATACAAAGCATCAGTGGGCTTGCAAGGATGTGTTAGAGACCATTGAAGCTGTACCTTATCATGAAGTGTTCATACATGGCTTTGGAGATTATGATACACGTGGCTTGTAATAATTAGTTTGTCATGCAAATACTATAATACCTTTGTATAGTTTAGCATAGTTAGTAACTAATTTTCCTGAAAATTAGTGAGTTGGTTATCTTAGAATTGTGTATATATAGAACAATCTTAATGTATTAAGATCAAGTTGCTTGTATCATTCTTTCCAATTCAATAAAACTCCGATCTTCTTTTTAGAGAGAGAGAGAGAGAGTTCTAGATTTTACATGATATTAGAGCATACAACGAAGCTAACCTCAAAGCTTCAACAATGGCGTCCCCTGATTCAAGCAACCAATCTGATCTAGTCAACAACCAATTTGATCCAGTCAACAACCATACTTCTTAGCCAAGTTCCATCACAAACAATGAATCAATCCCTAAGAATCCATACTTTCTCAGTTCAAGTGAGAATCCAGGTAGCGTTTTGGTGACACAACCATTGCTTGGAATGCGAAATTATCATTCCTGGTCAAGGGCTATGATAGTAGCTCTCACTGCTAAGAAGAAGATAGGGTTCATCAATGGCAAAATCCATATGCCCAATCTAGAATCTCCTCTCTATGAAGACTGGCAAAGCTGCAATACGATAGAACTTTCTTGGCTATTAGTTCAATGCATGTTGATGTATCTAGTAGCATAATCTACTATGAAATTGCTAGAGATATGTGGCTAGAATTGAAAATTTTGTTTTCATAAGGCAATGGTCCCGAAATTTGTAATCTTCAAAGGGAGATTTCTCACATCACTCAAAATCAGTTGTCTGTAACTGAGTATTTCACAAAATTTAAGAGATTATGGGATCAATTGTTGAATCTTGAGCCATTACTAGAGTGTAGTATGTGATGAAGTTTATAAATGGGTTTGAATGCAAACTAAGTCTCAAGATTCTGATGTATGAGCTTTTTCCTTCAATTAGCAAAGTCTATGCCTTAGTTCTTCAAGAGGAGTCTCATAGGAACATTGGACATGGAGGATCTTTTGCAGTAAAACCAGATTCTATTGCTATGTATGTGAATTCAAAGGGCAATAATTCTGGGAATGCTAATTGGACTAAGGGAAATAATAAAAAGGAAAGGCCTTTATGCACACACTACAATATGCTTGGGCACTCCATTGATAAGTGCTACAAATTACATGAATATCTACCTGGGTACAAGCCAAAGGGAAAATCTAATGCTAATCAAGTTTCTTAAGATCAAGGAGCTTTGGTTGAGCATTCTTAATTTGAGGTTGTCATTGACCTCACTTTTTTATTACCTATAATTATTTATGGCATTAACAGTTTGTAAGATAGATTGTGATTTTAGCATTTGGGGTGAAGAATCACTCCTTCAATCCTTAGGATAGTGAAGTAAAATTACCCTTAAAAGGGTAAAACAAATTGAAGATAATTCATAAAATGAGGAGGAAAAAAAATTAGAATAGAAAAATTGATAACAACAATTAAACTTTCATGTTTATCCAAAGAAGTAATAAAGGAGTAGACAAAAAATTTGATAAGAACAAATAAATAATTATTTTTATCTAAAGAATTGGTTCGGTTTGGTGGAATTTTATGAGAGGTTAGGGGGAATTTTTTTAAATGAATTGAGACAGAGAGTTTGTTTGTGTTTTTGGAGGAAACTTTGTTTTGAGTAGAAGAGAAATGGAATAAAGTAGGGGTGTCAAATGGGTGGGTTGGGGGTGGGCATAATTGGGTTGGGTACATAAAACTCATTTATCCATTAAAACCTATTTAATTTATTGCTTCTAATCCAAATCCAACCCAACCTAACCCAATTATTATGGGTAAACCCCAACCCATCCAACTACCCAATTATCAAAATTACCAAAATGTCCTCAAAGTGTAAATGACCAAAGTACTCTAAAATCTTCAAAAAATGACCAAAATACCCCAAAACCTCAAAATTACCAAAATAACTATGAAATCTACAAAATGACTAAAATGCCCCCAAAAAAATCAGCTTTATCCTAGGGTTGTTTTTGCCACCCCTAGGATAAAGGTCTTGGTTACCTTGGGGAAAAAATTAGCTTGTTGTGAACATTTTCCTTATTTGTGTAAAATGTGACAACTAGCGACTGACTGTTTTTAGTATAAATTTGACAAAACATGCATTAAATTATTTCTAAAGTCTAAAGACCATAAACGATTTTATATATATATATATATATAATTCTAAAACATTAATTAGACCCTTCAAAAAAAATTAAGATAAAGTAAAATACCATCAATATTTTTAAGGTTTGGGTTAATACCAGCCAGGTGCAAGACATTTCAAAACTACTAGTTTGGTCTTTAAACCATTACTCATTTTATCTTCTTTGTCATTGTAATTAGGGATCAAATTAGTCAAATTTGAAATGTCTTAAATTTGGCTGGCATTAGCTCAAACCTCAAGATTGGACTATATTTTACTCATTAAGATAATATATTGAGGGATGGTAGGGTGGGGGGGGGGGGGGGAAATGGAATATCAGAATTTACCGTCTGTCGCTTTTTCACCTTATTGTTAAAGTCAAGATCTTGCCCTTCAAGGTCAAAAATACCTTTGAGAATTTTTGGAACAGTGGCAATTCTATGAAATTTTTTGAGGGTGCATGGTCATTAAAAAACTTAAAATATACAAAATCTAGTAAAAATAGAATTCTTATATTGAGGACCAAAAAAAAAAAAAAAAAAAGAGCACACGCAAACACATAAGTCTTACAATTTCTTTCTATGAATTTTCTTATTTTAAAATTGTTACATAATAGTCTCATTACAAATATTGCAAGCTACATATCTTTCAAAATTTTAGTTTAATAAACTTTTTCTTGGACTTTTTCTTTTTGTTTGTAAGGATCTAATATATTGTTAAAGGGGCAAAGTTTAAGGACAAAATTTGACTATAAATTTAGTTGTAGCCTAAGGCTACAACTCTCACTAAACAGATTAACATTGCTATATATTTTGAAAATCGGATGCTCTTAAAACTCATGCCAATCAGATATTATTTACTATTCAATCTATAAACTTATTTTTTATATATAATTTTAGACTACAAAAATTCAAAATTTAAATATTTTACTGATGATATATCTTTTGATTTTTTTTTTAATCTTTTTGGCATTTTACAAGTATCAAGAATATAAGAAGAAAATGTAATTAAATGGTGGATTTGTCAAAATTCACATCCAATAAAAAAATATTGATTGTAGTTGTAGCCTTAGTTTACAACCAAGTTTGTTTGTCAAAAGTTTAATTATGTTGGGCCTAAAATAATTAAGGGTGGTCACAAAGTTTTTTTTTTTTTTTTTTTTTTTTTTTTTTTTTTAATGAATAAAAATTCATAAAATTTAAAATTTATACATAATAATAATTTTTTTTTTCTAGGTCAAGGTGTTCCAATGACCACTGTGGACTCTACGTGGAGCCACCCCTGGACGTTAAGGACCTTAAGGTGGAACCATACCAAAAAGAAAGAAAGACTTTTTGAAAAAAAAAAAAATTTGAGTCAAGATATAAATTTTTTGACAATTTGCCATAAATTTCTATTGAGACTTTGAATACTAAGTGGATTTTTTTTTTTGGAAAATTACTTTTCATATTTTGTTAGTTTGTTTGGTGCCTAAAAAAGGGCTAATCCTTGTAAAAAAAAAATGCACTCTTTGTTAACTATTGAATAGAAATTAAATTCTTAGAAATTGACTGTATTGTGAAGAATTTGAAGGTTTGGACCCAATGGTCTTTCATAATGGGAAAAGGAAAAAAGTAGTTGTAGAATTGAGAGTGAAACTAAGAGGAAAAAATAGGGTTTTTGCTTGGAAGGTAGCGCAAAGAAAGAAACAATAACGTTTGGATTTTCTCTACTTTTTTTTTTTTTGTTGGTAAAGCATACAAATTGAGGAGAGTTCTTGAGGCTTTACTTGATGTTGCAAAGTGAAGAAAAAGAGAAAGGTATTGTCGTATTGTGAGCATAATAAGAAGAAAGTTAGTGTGTGTAAAAGCAAATAAAACAATGAGATTTTTTTTAGCCATAACACATATACAAGAGAATGAAAAATAGGATTTTCTTTAGAGAGAGATATTTTGAGTGCTACAACCATGAAGAGTTATTGTATTCAAAGTGTGTGGAGATCTCAAATGGGTTCACACAAATTTCTAAAAAGTGATATTATTATATTTGGTGTGGATCTGATTTTTATAATAGTGGATTAATTATGAGTTTGTCTTATGGTTTTTCTATTCAAGTGGAAAATGGTTTTCCACGTAAATCTCTATATTCTTGTGTTTAATTATTACCATTTTGTTCTCTACATTTTAGGGCCACTTTCAATTTGGTTCCTACTTTTTCCTTATACTCAATTTGATCAGTATTATTTTTAAGAGCAAAACTAGGACTACAAGATTCATACAATTTTTGCCACAACTTATCACATAGTTGGTTGTGAGTGATAGAGATATAGTGGTTGGTCCATGTGGGTCCACACCTCTACCACTTGTAACTTGTTATGTGGCGAGTTATGACAAAAGTTATATATTTATGTGGTCTTAGTATTTTTTTTTTTCCATTTTTTAATTTGTTGTCAAGTTAGTTTCTAAGGCCAACTCACGTATGAAAAACGCTTAAGTGGCAGACCGTGGACTGTTTACACACTTGAAACTTACATAACTAATAAAATAATAATTAAAAAAATTTAATAGCCGTTAAAAAATGCCACCTCAGCATTTGAATAAAAAAATTAGTCATGTTCCCCGCTCCTCAGATTGGATTTGGCTGAGCAACTCATTGTATTGCTGGCTCAGGTCATTGATTCTCACCCTCCGGTGAGCCTCCACTAAGGGATGGGTGTTATCACCTTGACCTGGTGGTGGGTTTTGTCTCTCAAGAAGTGATTAGCCACATACTCAAACTATGGGATGACGAAATGAAAAGGGCTTTCCCGATGTTGAGAAAATCACCACACCAACCTTAATTAGGGTTCGTGTAGATCCTCCAAAAATAGAACAAAATTAAATCGATCATAATATAATTTCTCATCATATTTATCATTTTTGTTCCACACTGTGAGAGAAGAAAATGACTAAGAGATTTTGATTTTCTTGGTGTTAGGTTGCTAGGAAAGTGAGATAAAAGAAAATAAGATTTTTACTTTTTCATTCATTTTTGCTTTTTGGATTTTTATTAATTTAAATACTTATGCAATATTTTTTAATGTTTATTAAAAAAAAATTATTTATTAGCCACGTAAGTTTCAAGTGCCCTAGTGGTTGGTAGAGACTAACTTAACATTAGTTATAAAAATAACAGAAACCAAATTAATTGTTAGAAAAAGTATGGATCAAATTGAAAGTGATCCTAAAATATAGAGACCAAAATAATAGTTTCGTCTGATATTAATACAATAAACTTAATCCTATTGATTTAGAAAGACCATACTAATACATGCACATGGATCTACCACTCATATCACTTTTATTTATACTAATTAAAATATGACACCACAATTATAATTAAAAATATATATATATATATATATATATATGAAAATTTTTATTACATGTCCTGGACATATTGAATCACGAATTGAGAAGATGATGAGATGATAGGAAATAATTGGATGGATGGAGGTCATACAATGTGATACGCAGTAACAATACGTACATATGTAAACAATACAAACAAGGGTGGACTAATGAAAAATTTGTTTTGAGGGGCCGAGGCTAAACTATCATACTAATTTGCAATGCAAGAAAAATGCTGAGTGCCAATATACATACATATCTTCATGAATTAGTTTAGTAGAATTAACCAAGAATTTCCTATAATAATGAAAGATTTTTGTTAAAAATTGTTAATCAGTGTAATTCTTATTAGTATGCAAAGCGCTAACAAGACTAAATGACCAATTAAGCATCTTAAGTTCATTTTCCTCCAAAGTTTTTCCTATTCCTTTGAACTACCATGAGTCCATAACATTCATAAAAATTAAATACAAGTATAAAACAAAGCTAGACTAACATATAAAAGAAGACATAATACTAATAGATATCAAATATATCAAAATCTCACTATAAGCAATCATGAAATAAATAAAATTGAAAATAGCTAAATTAGACTTCTAACCATGATGATTTGTTAATTGATTCAATAAATTAGAGGAAAAAAAGTAAAATCATAAACCATAAATAAATAATAGAAATGAAAAAGTAGAAAAATAAGTTTTTACTAGGTGGAGGTGATGATAATGATAGTCAAAACTCAACCAACTCTTTGACAATTGATGGCAATGGAGTCAAATTGATTATTATACTGGAAAGAAGAAACAAAAGCTGAACACGCAGGTTGAATTTGAAAATCTATGTACGGGGATATATAGAAAAAAAAAAAAAAAAAATCTTCTGTCTCCTTAAAACTAGCTTTTGCTTAAAATCTTCCGGTTAAAAACTTAAAACTAGCTTTGCTTAAATTTATATGTTTTGTAGGTCCCATGTGGGTCCCATAGCGAAGAAGGTTAGTTCCCAATTCCCATCTAGGTAGCTTATTTATTTCTTCACATGGGTATTGTCTCTAGTCAAAAAACATGGCCAAGAAGGAAAAACAAGAGTATTGTTTGCAGGTCCCACGCTAGGTTTTTATGCACAAGTTTTACTTATTATGTGTCTCACTTTACTCTTTTTTCTTTTTTTTCTTTTTTTTTCTTTTTTGTTGTTAGGGCACTTCCAATAAAAAAAAACAATCAGCTTATTTTATTTATCTTTTATCTATAATATTTTCGAATAAAAATGAAATAAGTCATTTTCAAACTGATACTTGGTAAACTATAGACAATGTCACACGTATAGATCTAGCAACATTCATCACGTTTGAGGAGCAAGGAAGCGAAATTTGCTGTGGATAAATTGTAATAACCAGTAAAATCTGTCACACTGCGTACCAATCACCCCTCTAATAATTGGCTGTTGTGAGATTTATGGAAAATGGGAATGGAAAAACAAAAGCTTATTACGTAAGCTAAATTAATAGCTTGTCTGCGTAACGAAGGTGGGGAGTTTCAAATCATATGGTCATAGTAAAACTATAAAAGCAAGTCAATGATGGAAAAGACTAAAATTTGTGACTTTGAAGTTTGAAAAGAAATTCCACGTAGAAGTAATTCTAGATTTCTAATACTACTTAAAAAAAAAAAATAATTAATTAATTACAATACTCAGGGGTGTTTGATACATGTACTTGAAAACGTGTGTTTTGTTATTTAAAAATATGTATAAAAATACGCGTAGATAAAAAAGTGTATGAAAATGCGTGTAATGTTGTTTAAAAACTGAAAATGTATGTTTGAGTGGGTGTACCAAACACCCCCTTAGATGCTATTCTTAAAGTTCTTATTTTAAGATTTTGTTGTGTGAATTTTTTCTCAGGAGAAGGAAGTGTATTTTTTAGTTAAATAATCACATAATTGAATCTTAAGAGATGAACCTAGAGAATAACATTTAAAATAGTGTACCTAGGTTTTGTCCTAAAACAAAATCATAATTTTTGTACTATCTTACGTGGTAGATTGTAATTGATTGCTTTTTATTATATACATATTTTTTTTCATTAGTCACAATTTATCACATGAATCATTGTAACAAAAATTGTGATTTTTTTTTTTTTTACTTGATCCTAAAATATTTGTTTCACCAAGCAGGCGGTGGGGGAGCTCTTACAAAAATGAGCTGGGGAGTTCTCAATTTAATATTTAATATAATATATATGCATATATAAGACTATAAATAGCATAAAGAGGCATTTGCCTCACTGCAACTTCCTTTGCCTTCGGTTCCTCCGCTTTCTTTTACTTCTCTTTTTCCCACTTGAAGGTTAAAACCCTCTTACGTATCCATCAAATCCTACATGCATTCAGTATCTGCATGATTCAATGCTTGCATGGGATGAAGCTGAGGAACTTCGAAGACCACCTTATTCCTAGCATGCCAATTTGCCCAACTTACCAATATTGCCCTTCAATCGAACTCATGTTGCTTGCATTCACTTGACACCCGTTGAAATAGCAGCCATTTCTAAAAATTTCCGTTCACAAGGACCTTAACATTCCTAGACAAAGGGCAACTCCAAAGCACATGTATTGTTCACTCATCAGTCTGCTTGTAAATCCCACCCCTGGGTTCCACATTTGCTCTTCAGTTCCTGCGGTTCAGATAGAAGTGTTCTACATCAACTCGGAGTCGGACCTTCCAGCCTCCCATCACCCTTTACCCAACTTACATATATGCATCAAATACCAAGACTTTGAAAAGCCTTACCTACTCAAATTCTTTTTCTAGTTAGCAAAAAGACCTACACAGAACCTTACTCGTCATGATCATGTATTTTACTAAGGGGTTTCTCCTTCTACACACCTTGCTTGTACTCCTTTTTCCTCAGTTTGACACTTTACAAGACACCTTAACCATCAGAAAACCCATCAGAGATGGTGACCTTTTAGTCTCTATCGGAGAAACCTTTGCGCTTGGTTTCTTTAGTCCCGGTGAGTCCACCAACCGGTATGTTGGCATTTGGTTTTACAAAGCTCCAGAACAACCCGTGGTATGGGTTGCAAACAGAGACAATCCTATCACTGATCATTCGGGGGTTCTCTCAATTGATCTTCATAGAAACCTAGTGCTCTATGGCGAGGACAAAAAACAACCCATTTGGTCCACAAATATTGTCACAAAATCAAACAACAAAACTACTCTTGCGCAGCTCAATCAGTTAGGAAATCTAGTCTTGTTTATTAAAGAAACAACTGAGGTACTATGGCAAAGCTTTGACAATCCAACTGATACATTTCTTCCAAGCATGAAACTTGGATTGGATCGAAAGACCGGTCTAAATCGAATACTAACATCCTGGAAGTCCAAAGATGATCCAGGAACTGGGAATTGCTCCCTCATTCTCAATACCAATAGCTCCTCCCCAGAGTTGTTTTTGTATAAAGGTAACATTTTGTGGTGGCGTTCTGGTCATTGGAATGGTATTGGATGGAGTGGAATACCAACATTGTCAAGTAATGATTCGGTCATGAATTTCAATTTATTTAACAACGAGTATGAGACTTCTACAGTTTGGGGCTTACGTTACCCAGGCGCATCATTATTCTCAAGATTGGTGGTGAATGGATCTGGATCAATTCATCGCTTTGTGAGTGCAATTTCAGATCAAGAATGGGACATTCTCGGGACAGTACCATTGGATCGGTGTGACAATTATGGGAAGTGTGGTGCCTTTGGTAAGTGTCAAGTTCAAAGTGGTACTGAATTTGAGTGCACTTGTCTACCTGGGTTCGAACCAAGATCACCAAATGAATGGTCTGCGAGAAATGCGACAAGTGGGTGTGTAAAGAAGCATGGAGGGGCATCCATTTGCAAGAGTGTTGTAGAGTTTGTGAAGGTGGAAAATGTGAAGCTTCCGGATAGTTCATTTGCACGAGTCGATGAGAAGCTGAGTTTGAAGGAGTGTGAGCGACAATGCTTGGAGAATTGTTCATGCACAGCGTATGGAGGTATAGGTGTGAAAGAGGAAGTTGGTTGCTTGAGATGGTTTGGTGAATTGATGGACACAAGAGAGTTGGATGGAGGCCAAAATTTGTACGTACGTGTTGATGCATTTGAATTAGGTACTTGACAATTTACTGAGGCAACTTTTTTTAACATACATACACACAACAATTATCACCATTATTCTTATCAAAAAACAAAAAATTATCACTCTTTTTTTTTTTTAATATGTGATTTCATTATTAATGCATGATAAAAATAATATTAGGAGTATGCCTATGTAAAGGTGATATTATTATAACTAGCTTGTAACCCCATGTATATGCATGGAAACACTTAAAATTATACAATAAGATACATAATATAATTCATATATAGATAATTTAAATACTATTAATAGTTATTTTTATATTTTTTTAATTTTTTAAAATATTTTATAACGATATTATTAGGTATAAAATATAAATTGTCCATTTAAAAAAAATTATTGTGAAGCACTTTTTTTTAAAAAATATTTATTTATTCTAGACTCTTTGGTTTTTGTACTTAATAACTCACTTAGATGAATATTTATGACGTGGTCTATCATTGGATTCTAAAATTAAAAATAAAACTCTTTAAGAATAAATAATTTATGATACATGGAACAAAATTGGAACTCTAATTTGAAATTTTAATTTGAGTTTCTCTCAGTTTCACTTATTATTATTATTATTATTATATATATATATATTACAATTTATCATCTTAAGTGTAAAAATAATTTAAAAAAATTATGTACAAATCTTGTTGCATAAATGGAGAAATTTTCTTGTTTCTAGATCATTTCAAGAGGTTCTTTGCCAACAAGATGAGGGTGGCAATTATGGTAGTGGCCCTAGTTGTTACTTCATTACTAATTTTCCTCAGTGCACATTGGTTAATAAAGAGGAAAACGAAAGGTATGTGCATTGGTTAATAAATCAACATGTGTGTATTATAAAGTGATATTGCATCTATTATAAACTAGCTTGTAACTCCATGTATATGCATAGATATACTTAAAAGATACACATTAAGATACATAGTATAATAATCTTAGATATATAATTTATGTGGGGGGTAAAAATGCTTAAAGACACGTTTGGGCCTTGGGCCTGGTAAGTTGGTATAAGTTTGTTCAATCAGAGTCTTTTGGGCCCACAAGTTAGTCTGCACTATAATGGTCCGAGGAGTAGTTCGAGGTGGAGTATCTCCTCAGACAGGCCTAGTAAAGGCCATGAGACTTGTTAAAGGGTTTAGAGACTGAATTCTGGAAGGTTTGTTGGGTAAAGGCATGATCCAAGCACCCGTTAGAAACAGGAATGTGGGAGAAATATCTGAGAAAAAAGCTACTACCACCGCATTAAAGGCCCTGCATCTACCTCTCTAGCCGCATTAATGAAGAAATGACCTATGAATAGTAGAATTCAGCCTTCTAGCTATTATTTGAAAACTTTAAAAAGGTGGTGAATGGGACAAGTATCTAGGAGGAAGATCTGTGTTACACGTGGATGAAACAGGGAAAAAGAAGAAGGATATAATAGAAGGATATAAGAAGACGAGAGAGTAAAGAAGAGGGGGATCTCGCTTTTTTGAAAACTAAAAATTGTAATTTTTTGCTCAGAGAAAGAAAGGCCATACAAATTGTCATCGGCTTACGTCCGATAAGGGTTTTTTGTCACATTAATCTATTACTTGCATAGACTGCGGCATTTTAGCCTATTTATCTGCTTTCCAATATCTCTAACCTAGGTTTCAAACCCATGCTCTACAAATTTCATTGTATAAGGCTATTTAGGCTTGAGCCTATCACTCGTTTTAGGTCCGGGTACAATTGTGCACTTACAATTGACGAATCGAGTGTTGAAGGAATTGGAACATGATAGCCAGTTTAGGTTCCCGTCATGCAGAGTCTCAAGGGTCCTAACGCGAAGATCATTTTGAGCGTCTCGAGCGTTGGAGGGATTGAGAGGGAAGTGTGCATACACCACACCCTGATGCAAGCCACTTACGTGGTGGGAGCAGGGCCACTCATGAGGATGATGCAGAGGCCATGCAGAGGGAGATTGATCACCTCAAGAAAAAGTTACGCTGTGTCAGACGAAGGCGAGCTTCACCTCCGTCTAATCCTTCCTTTAGGGGGTCACAGGGAAGCAATTACAGTCCAAGGTCCAATACCCCTTCTAGCGAAACCTCCTCTTACGAGAAGGATGAGCTTTCAAGTCGTAAGCATAAGAAGTTTCCCTCTAGGGGCTTGGGGAACGATGCTATGAGTCGAGCATTGCACCAACTCTCCAAGTCCCCCTTCTCACGCAAGATCGAGAAGGGAAGGCTTCCACGGTGGTTCACTCAGCCCACCTTCACCATCTATAATGGCAGGGCAGACCCAGTCAAACACGTGAGCCATTTTAATTAGAGGATGACAGTACATTCTCAGAGCGAAGCCTTGATATGTAAAGTCTTTCCCTCTAGCCTAGGACCTGTTGCTATAAGATGGTTTAACGGACTAAAGCCGGAGTTTGTCGATTCTTTCAAGGAACTCACCAGGGCATTCGCGTCTCAATTCATTACATACAGCAGAGTCCCTCGGCCTTTGGACTTATTGTTATCTACGACCATTAGGGAGGGTGAGACTTTGAAAGCATATTCCGACAAGTACTAGGAATATTTAATGAAATCGATGGAGATTTTGATGAAGTGACAATTAACACTTTCAAAGTGGGCTTCCCAACTGATCATGATTTAAGGAAATCTCTGACCAAAAAACCCATGCGAAGTGTACATCGCCTCATGGATCACATCGACGAGTACAAAAGGGTTGAGGAAGATTAACAACAAGGTGAGGGTAAGGCGAAGGTTATCCCGCAGGAAAAAAGGGATTTCAAGTCGAACAGGTACCATAACAATAAGCCGAGGAGAGATTTCTCTGGATAATCTGGTTCAGCCAACCCTCAAGTAGTTAATACTGTATTCCAAGAACCAGTGCACCAATTTCTGGAGAAAGTCCGAAAGGAACCCTACTTCAAGTGGCCTAGTAAGATGGCGGGGAACCCTATGAAATGGAATCAGAACCTCTTTTGCCAATATCATCAGTATGTAGATCATACTACTGAGAATTGCTGAACCCTTTGGAACCATTTAGAGTAGCTTGTTAGCCAGGAAAAATTGAAGCAGCACCTGTATCAATCCAACGAATAAGAAAATCTTTCGGGTTCAAATAATCAGAAGAACAACTCATCTAGGCCGGCCTTGGGAACGATTAATGTCATCTTCGTGGCACCAGGTAGGACCGGTTCCTATCCCACAAGGGTGACGGCGGTGTCACATTCCCAAGCCGAGGAGTCTGGCTCGAGGCCGAAGAGGATCAAAGGCAATATGCCTATTTTGGGATTCTTTGATGAAGATAAAGTTGGGACTATTCAACCACACGATGATGCCCTAGTGGTCACATTAAGGATAAGGAATTATGACATCAAGAGGGTGATGGTCGATCAAGGTAGCGATGCAGAAATTATGTACCCTGACTTATTCAAGGGGCTTAAGTTAGGGCTGGAGGATCTCACTCCCTATGATTTGCCATTGATAAGCTTTGAAGGGAAGACTGTCATGCCAAAGGGGCAAATTCGATTGCCCGTACAGTTGGGCTCGGAGACAGTCGATAGAGATTTCACTGTGGTTGACGCATATTCTCCATACATGGTCATCGTCGCCAGGCCTTGGCTGCATGCTTTGGGTGCTATCTCTTCGACTTTACATGTTAAAGTGAAGTTTCCTTCTGGTGGATTGATTGAAGAAATTCTTGGTAGCCAATCAGTAGCAAGGCAATGCATATCGGCCGCAGTACTACATCAAGCCGAGTGAGAATCATCGGCCTCGACTGTGGCAGACTTATAGCAATTAACAACTCTAGATGCGCCCAGTGCGGTGATAGCAGAGGAGGCCATGTGTGAAGATTTGGCAAGGTTTCTTATAAATAATGAACCCAAAAGGTTCTTTCAAGTTGGGCTATGGTTGCCACAACAAGAGAAGATGGAATTGGTGATGTTTTTAAAAAACAATACCGATGTTTTTGCCTAGGATCCCTATGAGGCTCCGAAGGTTGACCTAAGTTTCATTTGCCATCATTTGAAAGTCAATCCTGCCGTTGTTCCCAAGAGGCAACCACCTCGACGTTTTTCGAAAGAGCATTCCGAGGCTGTCAAGGAAGAGGTACTCAAGCTCAAAAGGGTTGGGGCTATTAAAGAAGTTTTCTACCCAGAATAGTTGGCGTACATGGTCGTAGTAAAAAAAAGAGCAGAAAGTGGAGAGGATGTGTGGACTTCACAGACCTAAACAAAGCCTACCTAAAAGACTCATTCCTAATACCTCGCATCGATCAACTAGTGGACGCTACAGTCGGGCATTCTCGGATGAATTTTTTAGATGCCTTCTAGGGTTATCATCAAATACCATTGGCGTTTGGTAACTAGGAGAAGACTGCCTTCACTACCCCTACGGGGAATTGTCACTATAAGGTGATGCCATTCGGTTTGAAAAATGCAGGGGCTACTTACCAAAGGATGATATGGTAGTGAAGAGTAAGACAATACCTATGCATGTGAAAGATTTGGATGACACCTTTCAAACACTTAGGAAGTACAAGCTGCGCCTTAACACCTCAAAGTGTTCTTTTGAGGTGGCTCAGGAAAATTCTTAGGCTACATGGTGACTCATAGAGGAATAGAGGTAATTCGGCACAGGTCAAAGCCATTCAGGGCTTGCAACCACCTCGAAATCCAAAGGAAGTTCAGAAATTGACCGAGATGACTGCTGCTCTCAGCAGATTTATCTCTCAGTCTGCTGATAGGTGTAGACCTTTTTTCCAACTGATAAATAAATGGAAAGGATTCCAATGGTCTGAGGAGTGCGTTCTAGCTTTTCAGCAACTTAAGAAATATCTTTCCCGGCCACCCATCATGTCTCGGCTGGAGGTCGATGAAATCCTGTTTGCATACCTAGCTGTAGCTATCCATGCAGTTAACCTGGTTCTGATAAAGGACGACAGTAGGATACAAAGACCAGTTTATTATGTCAACAAATCTTATATATATATATAGAACTATGTTTTCAGATTTATAGCCACAAATAATAATATTTCTTGTCTTTTTTTCCCTAGCTCAATATGCTAAGAAAAATGGCCTTCTTCAGAACAAAGGGATAAGGGCAATTATTGGAGTTTCTATCGTAGTACTGTTGCTTATTGCGGTGTTCATTGTTTGGTTGATAATGAGAAAGAAAAAAGGTATGCAATCTTGTCCACCCATTTGTTTGGCCACCTCTTTTTTTTTGGAAAATTATTGTGTACCATAAATGCGTACTCTTTCCTCTTACATGAATGGTAGATCTCACTAATTAAATTTATAATGAGACTCTCTATTCATGTGAGAGGAAAAATTATATATTTATGATACTCCGAGAGTAACTAATAATTTTTCCCATTTCACATATTTCATTACCAGTGAACAAATGTCAATTCACGTTTTTGATAATTTCTAAGGCTAGTGGGTGCAGTTCGTTTTGTCCTTCTCACTTAAAACAAATTTTTTAAGGTTAGTTAACAAATGTTGACAAGGTAAAAGTATTGTCGGGCATCAAGTGGTTAATGAAATGAAAAAGGGATTAGTTTTGTAATTGATAAGTATTACAACGAGACAGGACATAGTCAGATCATGAGTACTTTGTTTCTATTTCAGGATAGGAAAACTTAAACAGAGTGAGAGCAAGATAGGTTGGGGCATGGAGCATGGTGCATGGTGCATGGTGGAGATATTTTGTTATCCTTAATTAGGTGACTATCATTATTTATTGAGGGGGTGATGGTGAGCGTGTTGGGTAAGAAAAATAAAAATAAAAGTTTGCTTAGAACATGGTAAAAAAATATGTATTTAAAAAATAAATATAAAATAAAGACATGTATATTAAAAAAAATTAAAATTCTTAAAATTATATATACACTTGGAGCGAGATAATTATTCTGTTTATTGATCGGACCAAATCCAAAAGCACTATTTATTGACCTTCCATCTCTGGACTCTTTTTACATGAAAGCCCCCAAATAGCCCATAACTTACGGCCCAACTCAAAAGTTGATGATTCACTGGGTTGATAGACAGCCTGGCCCGTTGTTAATAAACAGATAATAGAAAAAATATATATATGGTATTGGGAATTGGGGAATAGTTTGATTTTAAAAATTTTGGGAGCCTTCGGTAGAGGAATTTGAGTAAGTTTGTTTGATTGTTTTTTATGTACGTGTGAGTGAAAAAAGTGTATTAATATGTTTAAAATGTATAGTTTTGTGTTTAAGCAAGGCTGCAAACAGGCCCTTTAAACCCAAATAGTCACAGCTCTCTCACTTATTCACATTTACTGCTTAACAAGTTAACATCATGTCATTCAACACTTTCTTGATTCTTTAGCGTGTGTTATATATATATATATATATATATATATAAAAGATCATAATACGATTGTACAAATTTTCTAAAGTATTTTCTTTTGACTGAAAAAAAATTAAATTTTCTAATATATTTTAAATGATAAGAGACATTTTATAATCTTTGTAATAAATTACAAAATATATCATCTTATCTTTAATTAAGATATAATTTTTCTCTAAAAAAATTAAGATATAATTTAACCTCTTAAAATATTATTTTAATGAAAATTGTTGAATTTTTTACATGTACTCTATTTAATTTTTGTAATAATAAAACTATAAAATAATTATTATTATATCAAAAACTTTAAGACTCTTCCTTTTTATAGTTATTGAATGAATCTAAAAACCATGATGTAGGATAAACACTGAAAATTATAAACTTGATTTCTTCCTTTTCTTTTCTTTTCAATATGAATTTATCAAACGGGACTTTTGTTTAAGAAATCGCAATTGGATAAATATTATAACTATGCATTATCTGTTACCGTGTTTGACAACAGAGAAGAGGCAAAGCATGTACAATTATAGCGTTACCATGACTTCACCATACAATGAAGAATCTCCAAGTAGAAGGGAGCTGGATGGGACTACAAGAAACTCTGATTTACCACTTTTCGAGCTAAGTACCATTGTTGCTGCCACAGACAACTTCTCTATAGCTAATAAGCTTGGAGAAGGTGGTTTTGGGCCAGTTTATAAGGTAGTCACCTCAAAAGAGTCCTAAAACTTGCATTACTTCAGTTCATGTGTGTTAAATGCATCAACAATTCCATCCTGAATGTTCAAAAGTTTCAACATAGCAAGACTGTTGTAGGTGGAATTGGGCTATTCTCATTACATAGATAATTTACTATTGAATTTCTTTCAACGAATATGCAATATAAATAAATGAAATTTGGAATTTAATTTCAGGGTTTGCTACATAATGGAATGGAGATAGCAGTTAAAAGACTATCAAAATCCTCAGGACAAGGAATAGAACAATTCAAAAATGAAGTTGCACTAATTGCTAAACTCCAACACAGAAACCTTGTTAGAATTTTAGGTTTTTGCATTAAAGGAGAAGAGAAGATGTTAATCTATGAGTACTTGCCAAACAAAAGCTTGGACTCTCTTATTTTTGGTATGCCTTCCTTTTCATTTCACATGAATTCCTAGAGTGTAAAATAAAACTTAAGCACACTTTTCATCTAAATTTATGTTCTTGTCTCTTCATTCAGATGAAACAAAAAGGTCATTGTTAAACTGGGGGAAACGATGTGAGATTATTTGTGGGATTGCTCGAGGGATCTTATATCTTCATCAAGACTCAAGATTAAGAATTATCCATAGAGATTTAAAGGCCAGCAATGTTCTCCTTGACACTATGTTAAATCCAAAAATTTCAGATTTTGGTATGGCTAAAATCTTTGGAGGGGATCAAATTGAAGCAAATACAAATTGCATTGTTGGAACATAGTAAGTTGACCACAAAATGAATATATACTAATAATTTCTACCTTATTACATGACTTTAGTTGTTATCTATTTTTTGAATGAAAAAAGGGGGTTTCTCTTCTTTGTTGTCATCTATTTAATATCCAATCCATATCCCCCACTTTCTTCTTTAGTTTCTATTTTCTTGACTCATTTTCTCCTTGTATAATAAAATTACTTCCTAGTTCCTACTTCTATTCGTATAACTTCTTTTATCTCCTATGCTTATAGTACTACTACTACATTGAGTACATTCTCAACTATTTTTAAATCTTTTTAAAACCTGAATGCCTCTGCTATCAATGTTGTAGTGATATTACAAATATTTTAAAAAATAATGATATTACAAATACTCCCAATTTCACATCATGCTGAAGTAACATATAACACACATCCCATATGCCTTTGCTATCAATGTTGTAATCATGCATTATAAACACCAACCATAAACTCATGTGATGCATAGAATTTTTCACCTTGTATGTCAAAATAGTGCAACCTGAAAGCCATAAAAAAGAATGGGAAAAAGAAGAAGAAGAAGAAGAAGAAGAAGAGAAGAAGAAGAAGAATAAAAGGTGAAGCTATATAATTCTTTTTCATCTTGTGTTACTCCAGAGGTTGTTTGATACATTGGTGAAAAATGATAGAACTATCTTTGATCATTTTTGTTGAATAATGTGATGGCATAACATTTATTGTTCATTTTGCTGCAAACAGTGGTTACATGTCACCGGAATATGCAATGCGAGGGTTATTTTCAATAAAATCAGATGTATTTAGCTTCGGGGTGTTGCTACTAGAGATCATTACCGGCAAAAAGAACAATACTTATTATCATGATGATCCTTCCTCAAATTTGATTGGACATGTAAGTATATGTGTGAACAAAGACTTGAAATATTAGCTTTGTTTTATTTAGCCTAATACGATGAATATGTTGTTGGTAGGTTTGGGACCTATGGAAAGAAGACAAAGCTATTGAACTAATTGATTCATCACTTGGTGAGACATACCCTACTAATGAAGTTTCAAGATATATTCAAATTGGGCTTTTGTGTGTGCAAGAACATGCAGTAGATCGGCCAACCATGTCGACAGTTGTTTTTATGTTGGGTAATGACACTCCTCTTCCGTCTCCAAAACAACCTGCATATATTTTTAAGAACGCCTACAGTAGTAAAGATAGATCAATTAGTGAAGGAGCTCATTCTGTAAATGACTTAACAATTACAAGAATAGATGGTCGCTGAGGCCCCAAGTTGGTTGGTTGTAGCAATGTAATTTTCAGTTGCAACATAAGACTTAGAAGGAAATGGGGATATGCTTTAATGAATTTTTATTGAGATATTATTATGGTGATCCATTGTCACTTCTCCTATTTGTGATAGTTTTGGAGGCTTAAAGTAAATTGATCTCCAAGGTGAAAGATGAGCAATATATAAATGGGTTTACAATGCAGGAAGAATAATGACTCGATGATGATCTCACATCTTTTATTGCCATATGGTATTTTGATTTTATGTGGGAATGTCCTAGGGAAACTTAACCAATTAAAAAGTGTTTTGAATCCTTATCTAGACTTAATATTAAGTCTGAGTGGTTTCTGCTGGAGAGATCCTAAAGATTGAAACTTCTTATGACATTCTTAAGTGCAAGATATCTAACTTGGTTATGAAATATTTAAGACCGCCATTGGGGGCTAAATATAAGTTCAAAGTGCCGTGAAGATCCAAGTTAGAGAGGTTGGAAAGGAGATTAACTGGTTGGAAGAAACTTTATTTATCAAACGAAGGGAGAATCAATTTGATCAAGAGTACTCTTTAGCTTAACAACATATTTCCTCTCCCTGCTTCATAGCATGTCATGTTTCCTAGAAAAATTACAAAGGAATTTTCTCTGGGGTGATTTAGATAATGCTTTTAAATTTCATTTGGTAAATCGAAAGATAATGTGTGAATCAATTCAACTTGGCTGATTGAGAATTAAAAGCTTAGCACATTTCAATCAGGCTTTATTTGGAACATGACTTTGGCATTATGCAACTGGAAATAAAGCTTTATGGCACACAATGATAGCTTCGAAATATGGGACTGGATGGGGTGGGTGGATCTCAAGGGTGCCATTGAAAAATTATTAGAAATGTGTGGAAACTTTTTCAAAGTTTCTAACTTTTGAAGTTGGTAATGGGATTGGAATATGTTTTGGCATTATCCATGGTGTGGGGACGTGATACTTAAGAATGCATTTTTGAACCTATTTCATACTGCCCGAGCTGGAGGCGATATACTTTTATTAATTAAAGAAAGTATATGCTAATACATTGGGAGCGTACAATGGGTATATCAACTCAAAGTCTTAAGAGCACAATGATCAAACATACACTACAAAAAACGGGGTCTATAGCCGCATTTCGAAAACGCGGCTATAGACCTCGAAAATGCGGCTATTGCCTATAGCTGTGTTTTTTATGGCCACATTTCCAACCCAGGCCTAAGCGGTGCAAAAACAGACCCTACGGGTTTGTAGCCGCGTTTTTATAATCGCAGCTAAAGATCAAGCCTGAAGCCGCGTTTTTGAACCACTGCTATCGTCAGCGACCTATAGCCGCGTTTTTGAAAAACGCGGCTACAGACCCACTTGAGCCGCGGTTATTAACGCAGTTATAGGCTGCAGACTATAGCCGTGTTTATAAAAAATGCGGCTATAGCCCTTTGTCAGCTTCAAAGCCTAGAAACTATAGCCGCGTTTATAAAAAACGTGGCTATAGCCCTTGTAAGCTTTGAAGCCTAGAAACTATAGCCGCATTTTAAAAACGCGGCTATAGCTTCTCTTCTATTTTTTTTTTTTTCCTCTTCCCTATTTTTTTTCTTTCTTTTCCCTGTTATCACAACTAAATTGATTTTTCCCTGCTATCACAAGTTTCCAACACAACTTATCACAAGTTTCCAAATCATGGACACAACTTATCAAAATAAACAAGTTCCCTACTATCACAAGTTTCCAACACAACACAACTTATCAAAATAAACAAGTTCCCTGCTGTATATCACAACACAACACAAGCTCCCTGCTATCACAAGTTTCAAACACAACTTATCACAAGTTTCCAACACAACACAACTTATCAAAATAAACAAGTTCCCTGCTATATATCACAACACAACACAAGTTCCCTGCTATCACAAGTTTCCAACACAACACAACTTATCAAAACAAACAAGTTCCTTGTTGTATATCACAACACAACACAAGTTCCTTGCTATCACAAGTTTCCAACACAACACAACTTATCAAAACAAACAAGTTCCCTACTATCACAACACAACACAAGTTCCCTACTATCACAACTTCCCAGCACAAGTTCCATAAACAAGTTCCCAACAAAAAAATTGCCAAAATAAACCAGTTCCCAACATCACAAAAAGCCACAGCCACAGCCAACAACATCACAAATAGCCAAACCGGCTATTAACAAAAATATATATACAAACGTTTGTAGCTGCGTCTATACACAAAAAAGTTTACAACATGCTTAGAATGACAACATGTTGTGAGGCCTCAAGAGTTTCCTCAGTGGCATTTGGCTCCATTTTGACATATGCTTTCTTGTCCACTTAATGGTAAAACTGCACAAATTATTCTTTGTCAAGTTAAACTTGCCAAATTTTTGCTTGCAATACATAATACTCTAAACATGAGTTCAAATTCAAACATTTGTATCAAAAGGCATGATCATGGAGCAATTTGGTAGAACAATGTTATGACGGAGAGAGACATAATTTGACATTATTGACTGCCTAATTATGGAGTGATTTCGCTTTTCAAATGGCAAAATGGAAGGGAAAAAAAACTATTTAGAAATAGGGAGAGCTCATTTCGATTAAAAATACAATACAATGAAAATATAGTACTACAAATCAATCTCTGCCCCATATCAGTTATGTTGTTTTCATCAACTTAGTAACATGAGAGGAAGGCTAGCTGTAGTTCAACTATTCGTTAACAAGAGTAGTGTAGTAAGTTGTGTAGTCAATTTACCCTTCGTTAAAACATAGAGAGAATAAAAAATCTAGTCAAAACTTTCAATCCAATCAAGTTCAGCAATACATGGATCAGATTGATAATGAGAGCTACTGTTTTTTCCCTTTACATTACGTATTTTGCATGTGTCTAGTCATGGAGATGTGCATATGCCAACCAAGTGTGTTCTTCATGTTTCGGGTGCCAAATAAGAATGCAATACTCTAGAGTAGTTACTATATTAAAACCCAAAACCTTCGAAATGCATTCTGAATCAACTTATAACATTTTATAACATATTCACCAGAAGAAAGTTTTCTTTCCTATTGTACTGAGTACTAAGGTTCCTAGTTTATCCATCATAGCATGGTATGTACATATGTGTGTATATATATATATATACTGTTTTTAGAGAAATTTTTAAAGAAATTTTGTTTTACCTTCAGATACATAGTTGCATTCCCATCATTCCCATCAAGCATTGCCACTCTACATATATATTAAAGGCATTGTATTAATATCACATAGCAATGCATTGTAAAAAGTAGAGTTTCGTTAAATAACATTTGTTTGCTACTTGAGAAGGATATAATTCATGGATAACTGAGCCAAGCGCGTTAAATTTGTCGAACATCTCTCTCATCGAATTCCTCAGTTCGTCCAGTTGTTGTTTGTGCCTTGCCTCAGATTAAGCTAGTTCTTCCCTATGCCTCGCCTCAGATTGAGCCAGGTCCTCCCTATGCCTTGCCTCTAATTGAGTTAGTTGCTCCCTAAGCTCTTCATGACTCGTCTCCAACCTTGAAATCCTTTGCGTTGTCTTGGTTGACAACGATGGACTCGAGGTAAACAGTGAATCGTTGGTGGCACTTCTTCCTGATGGGATGATTCCAAAACCTACCCTGCGTACACGTCCAAGGCGCTCTAAACGATCCATCACCCGAGCATACGCATCGTCTCTTGACCAGAGGATTCCACTACCAATCTCTCCTTCTAGTCGCATGCCCTGTTCATTCAACAGTGCTGCCATCCTATCGTGTTTTCCCAGAAGAACCAAACAACATATTACACACCATAAACAATACAAACACAACAAATATAGAGGATTCCATTCGATCAAGTTGTGCTTACCATGTTTTCTTGTACACGGCTACTAACAGCAACCCCATCTTTGGTGCAGTATACTTGTTGATTTACATCTGTGCGCTCAACGGGCGCCCCTTTAGCTTTCGCCCACATGATGAACAAAATTCATTCACTAAACACTAAGGCATTCATGTTGTTCACAAGTTTGTCAAGTATAATGTTAACAGCTTGCTGCACATATCGTGTACACACGACCAACAATTCCAATTTTCATTATAAAACCAACTTCTCCATATCCCCAACCAGAGGGTTTATTTTTGTTTAAGAGACAAATTAAACATAGTGAATTGAGAAAAAACTTGCTTCTACGATAGGAAAATTTTATTCAAAGCTTCCTAAGAAACTAGCTCTCCAAAGCTTGGCTACACAATCAAAAAGGAAAGTTTTCAAAGTAGTTCGAACACAAAGCTTTTCGGGTGGGTGAACTTTTTCTAATAAAAACATAACTTGGCTTTTATTTTTCTTGAGTTCGTGAGTTTATTTCGTGAAATCCTCTTCATTACATTGGTGGAAAAAATATTCTCTTCATTGGAAATAGGTCATTAATACAACCTAGCTAGTACTCGTCAACCCTACTAGAATTGAGGAAATGGTGGAAAAGTTGGTTGCCCAATGTAAAAATGATGTAATCCTCAGCCAAAACTAAAAGACATATAAATGAAAATAATGGAAAGGATTCAAAGGATAAATTCATAGTGTATATTTTGATAAAGATAAATTTATATTAACCAATAAGTTAGGGGATTCTCACAACCAATATATTACATCATTTGGTGGATTAAGCATCAACAGTGAATTAGCTATTAAGTTATGAATAATAGCTACAAAATGAAGAGACTATCCATGTAATTAATAAGATAAGTTAACTAACTTATCCTTTTTTCTAAAGCATATGAAATGAGGTTAAAACCATAAATAGGCGTTCACGAATTCTAAGTTTATTTCTTACCATTTCATTAGAAATTTGTGCAAAACTTTTGGCCCCAGACCTGGCTATTTCCTCCTGTTTACCTCGACTAGCCGTGTTTTTTCTGCTTAATGTCTGCAACAACATTACCATCAATACTAAAAAAAACAAAACAAAACATCTCTTCACTAAATTACCACGAAGATGAGATTGAAAAAGAAAGTCAGTACCTCTGTTTTGTCATTGAACCAATACTCAACCATCTCCCTCCATTGCACTGGGATAACTTCATCCGGTACTGTAGCCAATACCTGTTCATGTGTCATGCCTCTTTTTTTGACTTTCTTCTTTAACTTCGTCCTCCGATTCCTTCAAATTTCCCCTAGCTGATGCATTGCCCATGCCTTTTGATTGGGTGGTGCGACAATGGTGGGATCAATTATATATCGTTTCTGAAATGTAAAAGTGGAGTTACCAAAATGTAGTAACTTAATTAGAACAGCGGCTGAATATGATATTTACTTAGGACAGCAACTGTAAATGTAGTAACTTATGCTTTATTTTCATACTACCTTAATTTCCACCTAACAATCCCGTTTATACTTTTCAGCAACGCTTGGCCACCCAGCAGGCGTAAGCGAGCATAATAGGCCATTCTCGCAAAACGAGCCCAACCACCGTTTGAACAAAGACCCGGCCTGGTTAATTGGTTGGCCTTCAGCATTTAATGGCAACGGGATTTTGTAGTCATCACCAGTCATTGCCCATATTCAGCCAACTTTTTTTCTGCCACGTCTTGCAAGCATATTTTCTGGTGCTAGATTTTGTATCGGTGCTGGGGTTTGAGCGTAATCATCTGTATATACAAAACTACCAATATTAGAATTGATTTATCAAAGCTCACAAGTACTGAAAAATATCACACCACGCAAAAATTATGCATCTACCTACTAATAGAAATAATAAAAAGTTTATGATTTCATTTAAACAAAACTTGACTAAATTTAGGCCTTTCTCCCACGCATTCATGTAACCCATTGGTTGTGCAAGTGTAACTTTTAATCACGTATTGCAGCAACATATTCAGTTCACTTTGGATTTAATGAGGTCACAAACAACCAATACCTCCCCTACTAGACCAAGTTAATTGTTGATAACATTTGCTTACTAGCTTGCATTATAATTAAAATGACTACTAGTTCATAACATTCCAACCAGTTCTCCTTAATAGTAACTTATAAGTCCCATAGAAAGGTTGTAACTTCAACTATAAAGGAGAGCACTTTACCAAAACTATGTGTTGGCACTTATAAAAATAAAAAGAAAATCAAATTATGACCTCTTCCTATGACAAGATTTTGTGGGATCAATTATTTTGAGACGCCAAGACATATGGTTCAAGCACCATTTCCTCCCCACCATGTATGGAGTGAGTAAAATTCACCATAGGAAACCCAAACTCATCAGTCTTATATCCCCTCCTATTTTGATCATCAACCCATGTACACTTGAATAACACATGTTTGATACTGCCAGAATAATTCAACTCAATAATATCTCTCAACACACCATAGTACGTAATGCCACCTTCAGTGGCGACACTAACTCCACTATTTTGCGTTGTTCTATTTGCCTCGACATCCGAACTCCTAAATTTTAACCCATTTATGACATAATGTTTCAGCCGATTGACTGAAGTATATGGCCCTTTGGAAAGTGTGACAAGTGCATCAGTAAGTGCAGTACTTTCCCTATCAGCATCAGTCATGGACATCACCTAATATAACCAAACAAACTTATTATCATTAGTACAATCATTCTACTTATGGGAAAGTTGCAAGCTTAAGAAGTGACACCTACGTGAGACCTAAACTAGCCACAAAACTTCTCCATGTGGTGCTTATGAATAATAGCATTGGATATACGACCGTGGCCCCTTCGAAGTTCATCCTCCATCAAACTTTTGTGCATCTTGCATGCGATGGCAATTGTATTAGTGTTAACACACGTAGCGAACATTGGATTTTCATACAATTATATTGGTGTTCGTAGTACTTACTCACGAAATTGGTAAATGTTGTCGGAATTGAATAGAATGTAGTGATGAGCTTGGGTCAACTCCCTATTGCCTAGTGCCACACTTGAAACCGCCCCTGTTGACTCCTTCATCGTCTTCGTGGGTCGATTAAATATAGTTTCAACTCCTTCCATATACCGTGAACAAAACGTTAAGCATTCCTCTACTATGTATCCTTCGGCAATACACCCTTCTAGAGCAGCCCTATTTCTTACGTAAGACTTAAGACGTGAGAGGTACCTATAATGCGCATGAGAAGGTTAGCAATTGACACTAGTTTTTACAAAGCGCACATTATTTTTATATTGTACATGTATCACATACAACTTACCTCTCAATGGGGTACATCCAACGGTACTGAACTGGACCACCAATCTTGGCTTCAGTAGCCAAGTGCATGACCAAATGTACCATCACAGTAAAGAAAGATGGAGGAAATATCTATTCCAATTCACACAACGTGACTGCAATGTCTGCCTCAGCACTCGCTATATCTGAAACCGTAAGGGTTTTAGAACAAATTTTCCTGAAGAAACATGCTAACTTTATCAAAGGCCTAGTAACGTGCGATGGCAAAGTTCCTCGTAAAGCAATTGGAAGGAGTTGTTGCATCAGGATGTGATTGTCATGACTCTTTAAACCAGAAATCTTGCGTTCTTTCATATTGACACAGCGTGAGATGTTGGGAGCATATCCATCAGGCACTCTGACGTCCCGCAAAACTTGCAAGAAACCATCTTTCTCCAATGCAGACATATGAAAACACGCGGGCGGTATCGTGTACTTATCATCACCTTTTCGCCGTAGGTGGAGTTCACTCCATATTCCTATGTCTGCCAAGTCAAGGCGTGCCTTGTAATTGTCCTTTGTCCAATCCTTCAAGTTCAACACCATGCCAAGTATATTGTCCATCACATTCTTCTCTATATGCATTACATCAAGATTGTGTTGCAACTTGTGATTCTCCCAATAAGGCAAATTGAAAAAATACTTCTCTTCTTCCAAACACACTGGTTTGCCTCACCTCTCTTTCTTTTGTTGTATTTTTCTTGACATTTCTTCCCTAGACAACGTCCAACTAAACTTTCAGTGTCCACAATTATGCTTGCCGCAACTTGTGGCATAGGAACCACTCGCATATCAGTAGATCCATCAAATAATGTATCTTCTTCTCGAAATTTGTGGTCCCTACCCAACCATCACCTATGTCCCATGTAACAAAATTTGTCACCATTTTTTAAATATCGAGAGTTAGTCTCTAATGAACAACAAGGACACGCATACTTACCCTTCGTACTCCAACCCGACACATCTGTGTAGGCAGGAAAATCATGTACGGTCCACATCAATGCTACACACAATTGGAATACATTTTTTGAAGATGCATCGTATGCTTCTACTCCAACATCCCATAATTCCCTCAGTTCTTTTACTAAGGGTCGCAAGTACACATCTATCGCAATCCTTGGTAATTTAGGACCAGGAATAACTAGTGATAGAATCAAAGATGACCGTTTCATGCACAGCCAAGGCAGGAGATTGTAAGGGACTAGCATGACAGGCCAAGTACTGTGAGTAGTACTCAGAATTCTGAAAAGGGTTGAACACATCCGCAGCTAGACCAAGTCTGACATTACGAGGGTCAGACGAGAACTGTAAATGCGTACTATTAAACATTTTCCATGCATCCGAGTCAGCAGGATGCCACATTACCCCGTCATCTGTACGACCATTAACATGTCATTTCATAGAACTAGCCAGGTCGGGTGACAAAAACAGTCGCTGCAATCTTGGCTTTAAGGGGAACCACCGCAGGATCTTTGTAGCTTTCTTCTTTCCCTTACTAGATGATGCATTATTACCTGTAACGGATGCCTCATTCGTTTTCCACCTTGAAACTTTGCAACAAGGACATGCCTCGAGATTAACATTCTCCTTCCAAAATAGCATACAATCATTGGGACAAGCATGGATCTTCTCATAACCCAAACCCAAATCTCAGACAATCTTCTTAGCCTCATAATGGTCCTTTGGCAACTTAGCGTCTGAAGGAAACATATCCATCAGGACTTGAAGCAACATAGTAAATGACTTGTTCGTCCAACCACAAAGAGTCTTCAACTGGAACAACACAACGATGGCTGAGAATATGCTAAATTTTGTACAACCAGCATATAAGGGTTTATCCACATCATCTATCATGTTGTAAAACTTTTGTGCACCATCAGTCAATTGGCCTTCAGCCGGTTCTTGCACTCTTTGACCTTCTTCCATTGATTTGGGTAGCATTTCATGTGTGGGGCACAAATCATGCAACATCCCACGAAAGTCACCATATTGTTCTAGGGAGTCTTGCACATGACTACTCCCACATTCGGTGGCTGTTGGCACATCGGCCGATTCCCCATGCCATTTCCAATGTGTGTAACTTTGAAGCATCCCCTTTCTCCACAGATGTTCATGTGCCACCCCTGGCGGGACCAGACACAAATTCACACATTTGGTACAAGGACAAAAGATTTTCCCATCGCTTGCATGTTCAGATGCAAATTCCACAAAATCAAGTACACCTTTAATATATTCCATTGAACCCCTCTGCTTCTTCATCCAACTTTTATCCATTGCTATACAAGATTTCAAAATTCTGACCTACAACAACATTTGGTAATGCATAGCCAGTAACCCTTCAAATTAGTTAAGATGAAATTATATGAGTGACCATTGAAACTTGTTGAACCAAATGTTCTTAAAATACAGGACAAATTTTAGTCAAACAATCCTATCTTTCACCAAAGGCATGCTAGTGCATCTAAGTTATTGTCAAATTGTTGTATAGAAATATAGAATGTGTCTTTGGATGGTGGGTTTGCAATAAATATAGTATTATGAAGATGATTTTCACGTGGTTAAGAAAGATCGAGGATGTTTCGTTTAACAATAACATTTTCTAGCTAGAAAATAGTAGACCCCTAACCATGAACCTTGTAAGCTAAGGTTCTATTTAAACAAATTTGTTGAAGATTATAATGTAAATTGAATTTCACCAACAAAGGATGTCAAGTTTTTTAAAGTCTCACTTATTGTAACTATAGTCGTATTTTCAAACAAATAAGACAATCAAACTAAATGCAGCTATAGGTGGTGGGTTTTAGTTGCATTATAACAAACGCGGCTATAGGGCAACTATAGCTAGATTAGGGAATACTCTTTATATTTTTTGTATTCATATATTACACCTAGGTGCATGTCCCACAAGGCGAGTAATTAAAAGAAAGCTACCTTATATTCTACAAGCAGTGTCAGATGAAGAATCACAGGTGGCTCAGTGTTTTCCTACCTGAAACCCCCATTAAGAAGCAAAAATAAATAAAAAGTACGGTAAGATGTAGAAGATTGGACCACATGTATGCCACGTAGTAACAATCATGCACACATGTAAGATGTATAAGAAAGCTAAATATTATATAACACACGAACTATGAGAATTTTTATTTTTGTTTGTAATAAAAATTTACAATTTGTGACTTACGTCACCATTGACCTCGACAAGAATCATTAATTGTTATTTCATTGGAACTAATTTTTGGTTAATGACAAAATAGAATAGAAAAAGGGTTATCTTGCTTACTCAATTGATTTTCTATAGAATTGTAATAGAGCACATATACTAATACCATGTATGGTAATATTTCATTTCCAAAATAAAAAAACTGTTGCCCACATAGTAAAAGGTTTGAGGGAACTCACTTGTAGTTAAGGAGAAAATGATGTAGGAAAATAGTTATCAGAAGCTTAGACAGGTCACTTGCAGGCCAAAATCTATTGCCCACACTAGATAGAATGAGAGTCTGTGCTTTGGCTTTTAAATTCTATTTACAAGAAAAATAACAAGTTAGTTATTTCAAGAAATATAGGCATAAGGCTTTGACCACTTCTTTGAGGTGCCAAGAGTTGGTCTAAGTTGCCTCGAAAAATCGATAAGATTTGTTGATTCTATCAGTGAGAAAGAACCTAATGCATCCATGTAATTAATTAGGAGTTACTTGTTGAGAGTTGATTGTCACATTTTCTTATGGAGTTTAAAGTTGATTTAATTTATGAAAAACGTTAGGCAATATCAATTTGTACAAAGGGTTAAAATTAATTTAATTTATGAAACTTGATTTCATTTATGAAATAAATTAGAGAAAAGAGAAGACATATGTATGAAGTGATAAACAATTTAGGTACTACAGTTTGGAATAAGGATTAGAGGAAGTTCAGGTTGCATATATATATTTATGATTTCATGTAACATAATGTGTGGGTGGGTGGGTGTGTGTGTGTGTATACACACACGCACACACACTCAGGCGTCTCTTCATGCAATTTCAAGGGCAAGAAATTCACCCATTCAATTATAGTACCACTTCTCTTTACAGGGCGAGAAATTCACCCATTCAAATATAATTCCACTTCCCTTTCCAATAGGGTACTGCACGCATGCATGTCCCAACTATGTTTGTTTTACAATTTTTTTTTTGAAAATTTGTTTGATAGGGCCTACATATGTCTCAAATATGGCCCTATCATACAAATCTGAATGTACATAAAGACTTACAACGATGAATCAAAATCATCAAATGAAGAAAGATATTAAACCCAACAAAACACATTGTAATCAACAATGTATCCCAAGGAAAAAGATACATACATACATACATATATATATATATATGTAAGCACTTTACAGTTCTAAAGCTTACGAAGAACGATGTTGAGCAATAAGAAAAAAATCTCGGAACAGCTAGCTTTGGTTCATCCTTTTGGAAGCAATGAGTCCCGTACCCTGATAGTGGAGTTGATCAATGGCTGCATAGAGAATTATGTGTTAACATCTTCAAAATTAGCTTGTCAAACACCATGATATTATGCACAGAAGATTTACCTAGCTACTAGAAAAGTCACAAACCCAATTTAACAGTCCAAGAAAAAGAATTCTTTTTCTATTCTTTTTTATAAGTAAAAACAAATTATTAAATACAGTCTCCATCTTGCAAAAAGGGGCATGAAGCAGCCAAATAGGTATAGAGAAAGCTCTAAAAGGGGCAACTTTGGTATTGCACAATTTGTGTTTGATAAAAAAGCTTTTGCGTTGTTCTTTTAAAAATTAAAAAATAAAAAAGTCACACATTTGGTACAGGTGACCCTCCTTTAACCTAGGCACTTTGTATCTTCATTAGCACTCTGCCCTCATGGTGACTCCTAGCCTCTTCTGCCTATTTTGTAGCCCAAAAACCTGTCCACATGAAGCCCAATCACCAACATCAATCAACGTAACAATCATAACAAAAATATAATACTACAGGAAAATTTTCAAGAGGTACTGCTTAATTTTCATGCACAAAATGAGACACAAATGCAAATGCTTATTCAAAAAATAATTAGCATTAACTTGTTTTGATCATCCATATGTTTTTCTATTACAACACTGAAGCTACACTTATCCTATGCTATTGGTTGAAGATAAATTTCATAAATGATTTAGAGCTCAGACAGAAACTCACAAAAAGAATCAAAATTTATCTACATTTGACATCCACTCATAATGGCAAATTTATCTACATAACATGGTTGTTGGTTAGTAGCTGCTCTATACACAGATCATACAAATACCTTAAAAGCACCGTAGGATCTAGAGAGTAATGTTTGCAATCCAACACCAAGTCCAAATAGCATGGAAGAATCAAAATGTTGGATAAGTAATAAATATAAAAACTCAGAGTAAATTCCCAAAACACTACAAAGTCATCCCCAAATTTAAAAACTACACCAAGCTGGACCGGTCAGTTGAAACAGAAACTGGACATTAAATTGGTCAAGTAAAAGTATCAAAACTAGTCAAAACTGACAATTCAGCAAGTAGATATTGAGACATGATCAGCTTTCAATTCTTTGATGTATAAGGTTTTTAGAACTATGTATTTCTTTTTGCTTTTTTGACATATGTGTGAGAACTTAAAATTTATTCAGCAATTTTTCCGAAGCTTGATTTGAGTAGACTAGAGGTAGATGCAAAGCTCATTGTGCATACTATTTCTAAACAGTCTCTTAACCACGTTATGATAAACCCCCTTCAACTTAATTGCAAGACCTTGATTAGGACATTCATCAACTTGACAATTTAACACATATTCAGGGAAGCCAATCAGTGTGCTAATGCACTAGCTAAACTAGGTGCCCCTCAAAGAACCAATCATGTTATTTTTCAATATAAACACTAGGTGCCCCTCAAAGAACCAATCATGTGAATCTTAAAATTATTTTTTTCAGTATAAACACTTTTGTGTTTTATTTTTTCAGTATAAAATTCTTTCAAACCGTTAATTCTAAGTTTCTAACGGACACAAAGTGATTTTCAAACCAAACTCAATGGATCAATAATGTGGAGTACTCACTAGTGGAGGAATTTTATAGGGGAAGTATAACGTGTAAATATATATATATATATATATATATAACGTTTAAAAGCATCTCCTTATCAAATGAAGAAATTGTATCCCATTTCCAATGAAATGATTTTTTAGCAATATCTCTGGCAGTACACCTAATAGCTGGTTTTGGATTTTAGTAGTTCTGAGTTAGGACGAAAACAACTCATTTGATCTCTGTTAAACAAATTGCCTTTGTTTCACTAGTACTCAGTCTCTAAAGCAAAATGCCAGGATAATATTTCCCTTAAAAGGACAAAGATGTTGTCGGAATCCCAATGTATTTAGGTTATCATTTATAAGTCCAAAGTTATTGCTAATTCATATAAAAATGATAGAAAGACAATGGTCTCATATCCTTCTATATTTTGTTTCTTGTGGACTTTAGGATTGAAAGACACAAGTTTTGGCATATTGACAATTAAATTTTTTTTTTGGTCTCAAGTTGCAATTTTTAAATTACTCCAACATCCATAAGAGTTATAGAAAAAGATGCTACTAAATGGCAAGCTGTAATGGGCTAACAGAAGATTAAATTTTAATACTTTCCCTAGCAATGTGGCTTCTTCTGTGGGTGATTTAGATCCCTGTACATCAGCCTAAACCGTCTGAATTGTGCCCTTTTGGAAGTAACTATACCACATCTTTATCTGTATTCTTTTTCTTTTTATATTCAATGGAAGAGGGAGGATGGTTTCTCCATCCATCCCAACAATATTCATTCAAGGATGAGAATTTGACATTCTTTTCCTGTCTTTTGAGTTAAAATTTATCCCCATTTTTGAACTTTGTATAGTTACCACTTTCCACTGTGTTTTTCCCATTCTAAAATCATTTATTTTTGTCAACACTTATATTATAAATCAACAATTTCTTAACAAAAAACGCAGTTCTGATCCTTACTAGTAGATACAAACCCAGAAACAAATCAGAAACAAATCAAACAAAACTCACAGAAAAATCAGAAACAAATTAAACGAAACCCCAAAAAATCATAAACAAATCAAACAAAATCAACAAAAAAATCATAAACAAATCAAATGAAACCCACAGAGGCACAAATAAACCTAGACAATCCTATCAATATTTTGTGATTTAGATTGACAATTGATGGAAGAGGCAGTATCCATGGCATGCAAACAGATCACTAGGGTTTTTCCCTAACTTCAACAAATATGGAGGAAAATGGTTAAGAATCAAAATCCCTAAATCAATGCTATAAGAAAATAAATGGTTAATATGCATGTTTTCAGGTCTTACTATACTTTTCGTTATTGACTGCTAGTATATATACATGTTTTATATGACTTGATGTATTTTTCTCTCTATATATGTTATGCATTTATCTTAGATATTGCCTATGTCATGAATCAAGGCATATCAAACTAGATTCATATAAGTCTATCATATGTGTATAGACGCCCTATATTGGCTTCTTGTGATGCGCAATTCAGAATATAAAAATCTAAGAATTTTTCTTTGTGGACATAAATCATCATGCTAAATTACATAAACTCTTACTTCCTATCTCTCTCTCTCTATATATATATATAAATATTTCTTTTCTTCATTTTTATTTAAACATGATAGTAGAGTCACTTTTATGTGGCCTTCCATAGGATTCATAAGATAATAGCTACATACTCAGCTTAGTCACTACTAATCCTTGTTTCGACTAGCACTACCGACTATCATTCTAACCAATCATAATCAACCACTACGTACCCCAACATCTTTCATAACTACTTCTCTCTAGTTAGGGCACTTTTGTAATTCATGTTTTGAGTAGATCCTGATTTTAAGGCTTCTTTTCACATTTGTTACTCTTAAGTCACCTTAATTTGTGCATTGCTGATTCTTTTTGGATTTAATCTATGTGAAATCCATCAGCTCATTCATATGCTTCACCTTTCACATTGGCCTCTGTTAATATTCCTTAGGTTAACAATAACATGATTCTAATCTAATTCAATGGGGTGTAGATATATTTGATATATAAAATTATAATTGCTTGAGTAGGCCTATAAATTTCACCACTAATGAAAATGCAGATTAGAGGGATCATACCTATGGTTGCACCTAATTTCGTCTTAAAAACATCTCCCAATTTAGTCCCGTGCACATACATGACACTCTCAAAAAGGATTCAGTACATATGCATCAATGGTGGGAGGAGATAACAATAGTCAAAGGTATTGCAAATGAATAACACAAGTCAAATTATACTGACACTTTATATAAGATATGAGCAAAAGATTATCAACTCCTCATCTTGTGCACATCAAAACTTTATCAATTTTGAACAACTCCTAACTCAAACTCAGCCCACTTTTACAATGAATAAATTACACTAATGAACTTGAAATTGATTACAGATAAATATCATGGAATAGGCCAACCATAAAGACCTAACATATTCTTTAACTAATATTTAAATATAAAAAATGTCTTACTTAAAATTGTCATATTAGGCATTAAATTGTATCCTACTTAAAACTAATGAATTAATAATTTGGAAATTATTGATAATATTTTAATAGAAAAAATGTCATTGAACATTGATAAACATTTTATTTAGGTGACTTATAAATAATTTTTCTTTCTAAAATCAACTCATTAGTTAGTTTTAGGGGAAAAAAATAAAAGAGAGAAGGAAGAGTAAAAGTTGAAATTAAGTGTCGCCTTAGTAATTCTTATGTAAAAGATAGGAATTAAAATTCTCGCATTTCATGATAAAGCTCATGTTCATGGAAATTACAATTCTAAAAAATTTGTTAAACAAACAACTTACATATTTTTAAATGGATATATAGACGAGTGACATGATTCTAGCTAGAGTTCATATGGACTAAAAATTGACCAAGTGGGACAGGCCACACCTTTAGATGTTTGTTTTTTGTTTTTTGTTTTTTGTTTTTTTTTTTTTTTTTTTGTTTTTTGTTTTTTTTTTTTTGTTTTTTTTTTTTTTTTTGTTTTTTTTTTTGTTTTGTTTTTTCCAATCTAAAGCCTATACGAAGCTCATAGCAAAGCTTTATTACTTTTTACCGAATGCATAGAAAGTTTTATTAATGGGCTTATATTAATTGGGGCTTAAATATAAGCTGTAAGCATAAGAAATTAATTATAAATTAATTATATATCAATTCATAATTTAGTTTTCAATTTAGAAATTTATTAGCTTGTTACAGCTAATGCATTTCCCTCAACAACCAATTAGCCAACCAAATATTTTTATTAACTGTACAATTTTTTTTTTTTTTTTAAGTTTACTTCTTCTTTTTTAATAAGTTTCTTTAACTTTACTAAGGCAAAACCACTCTTCTAATTGAGCCAGTGCTCGAATTGGGTTTAGTGGTGGAAGAGCAATTTGGTCTTCTTTCCTAACGTGCAGAAGGTAGGCTTGATAATCAGGACCCAAGGTTACAACCAAACCATGTGGAGATCCCCAACAAGGTTTTTGGTCACTTGTAGGTAGTTCTAACCAAGAATATTTGTTGTTGCAGAGATTAAAGAAACATTGCAGATCAGAATCTAGTTTGTTGGAAAGCATCAGCCATGGAAACAAAGAGCAGGTTGTAGTTTCGAAACAAGCAGAATTACAGAATTTGCAAAGCATTAAACAGGGTTGAATATCTTTGGAATTATGTATTCGATTTAAAATTTTACAGATTATATCTGCGGGGAGTTTAGACCAATGGGAGCCTGAGGTCCATTGGATTCTAACCCAATATTGTTGGAGGTCACAAGAGATGAAGGATTAACTAGAAATCTTTCCAACCATGGTTTGATGTTAGATATAAGTGACGAATCAGTCAGGATAAGAATCACAATTAATACAGTAAGAAACATCCACTTTAGTTCATTTCTGATTCCTTCAAATACAGTGACATATATGTCAAATTATGCTGGCAACAAAAGCACTAAAACTTAAACTTGTACACTTTCTGTTCACACTTGACCCTTTAAACAAATTTTCTTTCCCTGTTCACATTTTGAATGCAACAAAATTCAAGTAAAGATGCTAAATTTGACTATGACAAGGTGAGATAGGGGATATACAGGTTGCCTAATTATGTGAATGTGGGTTTCCTTGTCAGATTGTATTAAGAAATTAGTACACCCTACATATATTAACCAACCTAGTTCAAGCTGTACACCAACTAATTGTTCAATATTGTACAAACTAGCAAAAAAAATATAAGTACAAAGAGGATAAAAAAAATCATGGGTTCCAATTAGCAATTACCTTAAATGCTAAATATCTTCATTCTTGATTAAGGGACATCCGAAATATCTTCACTTAAGCTGCACTTATCCTATTGAGCTGCGTTTAAGATAAATTTCATAAATCATTTAGAGCTCAAACAGAAACTCACAAAAAGAATCAAAATTTAAGGAAAAATTGAATAAAGAAAGTATAGTTTTTGTGAAAGCATGGAACAAATCAACAATATAATTTATTATGGCATGAAAAAGAAATTGTTGATCTAGGAGATTAAATTTTTGAAAAAATTAAAAAAAATAATTGAAAACAACAAAATATCAACAAAATATCGAAACCCTAAACCAAAAATCTAAACCCTAAACCAAAAATGGAAACCCTAAAAACAAAAATCAAAACAAACAATTTTCTAAACTTACTATTAGTCGGAGATAAAGGTTGCACCCTTTTCATGTGCTCATTTCCACACTTGGAATTTGAAAATCCGGGAATGGAGGAAGTCCAATTCTCTAGCCTGAATTTCGTCGCTCTTTTGATGGAAATGGAATCGGAGAGAAGTGGGAGACGTATTTGACGAGGTAGAGTCGATCGACGGCGGAGATGTATATTACGAGGGAGGCCGTTGGATGGGTTGGGTTTGGAAGAGGAGGAGTCGGTGAGGCCGAAGAAGAGATTCGAAATAAGAGAGAGTTTGGGTTTGTTCAGGTGAGTGGGAGAGATCGAGCAGGAAGGAGTACTCGATGGAGGAACGGGTGGAGATGATTTAGGGTTGAGAGCTAGCGATCTGATTTAGGGATGATTTAGGGATTTTTTTTTTTTTGTTATTTATACTAAATGTTAGGCCGCGTTTTATTAAACGCAGCTTCAACATGTCTGGAGCTACGTTTAATCAAACGCGGCTCCAATATGTTAGAGCTGCGTTTAATAAAATGCAGCTTCAACATGTCTAGAGCTGTGTTTTTTAAACGCAACTCCAAAAATAATGAAAAAAAAAATTAAAAAAATCTCTGAAGCCGCGTTTCTAAAAACGTGGCTTAAGTCCTGCCAGCCAAACGCAGCCTCAATACCCAAGAACGCGGCTTCAAAGCGGGTCTATAGCCGCGTTTACTAAACACGGCTATACATTTTTCCAGGAGCTGCGTTTTTAATAAACGCAGTTCAAAATCCCTATCTGTAGCTGCGTTTTATGAAAACGCGCCCAAAAGCGCGTTTTTTGTAGTAAAACCTAAGAGATTGGAAAAGGAAAAGATCCTAAAGCTAGCATCCACTCATACAAAGATTTAAAAAACAACTGTTTCAATTCCAAAATAGTCCTTTCTATATTCCAATGTCATCCAACAAGCCAATAGCTTTAGGACATCTATACCCAAAACAAGATGAAGACTAAGGTCCAAACTCTCAAGCCAACCTGAACATCAGCAAAAAGATCCAACAACACTGACTGGGGGAATAAACATCACTGGCTGTGGTGGATTGAAGCTTCACTCTAGATGTTATACATAGTATTATCCCACAAAACTCCAAGTTGATTACTATTTTGGAAGCCTCTAATGTTATGTTAGCTAAAAATAGATAAACGCCTAATATTATGATGTGTATGTTACTTCTTTGTCTAGTACCCAATTTTTTAAAAACTTTTTTTAGCTGAGATAAAAATTCTCCTCTAGTTCATGAGAAGAACACTCACTTTACTTAAGATTATAAGTTTGGAGTTTGTTTAACCGACCCCATAGTGCCTAAAACACAAAGATTACATTGATAAAAAAAAGAGAGAGGAAGGAATTAAAGAACACAATAGCTTTTAGGAATCACAACTTAAGAACAAAGTTTAATTGAAAAAAAAAAAAGTTTTGAGAAATCAAATTAGAACATTAGTTTCTGCCTTAGAACTAACTAAATAAAGGTTTTTTGATGATTGAAAAACATGCTCAGTTTTGTGTGGATGTTTAGAAGAGATGAACTAGGGTTTTAGAGAAGATGAAGGAAAAAAAAAACTCTCTCCAGCTACCCTTTTGATTGGAGACATAAAGTCAGTATTTATAAGCTAAAAATAGGAATTTAGTGGCTTTTTAGAGGTCTTTGGTCGTTCCTAAGGGCTTAGGGGCTGGGGATCCAAATTTATTAACAAGTACAAAATGAGGTATTTGCAGTTGTATTTTCTTTATTAGTTATATGTATATAGCTTGACTTTATTTTTTGAACAATGTATGAAATATATTATTTAATAAAGCATCAAATTCATCTTAACCACTATCTTTAAGACATCCATTAACAAAATCCACTAATATTTTTATACATGTTTCAAAAAATAAAGTAAAAAACTTAATATGTAAACAAATATTATAAAAAAAAATACTAACACAATGAATTTGTATGTATAAACCAATAAATCATTAACAAGTATAATTTCTTCTTCAAAAAATACATATTAAACTCATAATTGAGTATTTATTAATCTTTAACATGTATCTTTAGAGCACTTGTTGCATACCATTCTAGAATTTTCTAACAATTACAAACAAGATGCTATCATAAATTTTTTTTGGATAAAGTTTACCTTCAAACTAGTTTAGAGAAAAATCCTTCAAACTCCCACTAAAATTAACATGATTATATATTTTGAAAATTTAATTATCAGATTGCACATTCTTTATATTTTTCATGGTTTTGAAAACGAGTATGGTCAATGAACGTTTTTTGCACCTAGCTCTCAGTTTTTACCACTTGTTGACCAATTTTGGCCAGTTTTTGACCGTTTTAAGAGTTTTTACGAAACTAGATTGGTACTTAGATCCCAGTTCAATCGGTCGATTCAGTCTAGTTTTTAAAACTATAATATTCTTCACGTGCATGTCAAATTTTGTTCAAATAAAATATTAATTATTATACGATCTATAAACATATTTTTTATATATAATTTAAGTCTACAAAAAAATTTCCTCAAAAGAAAATACTACAAAAACTTGAAATTTAAACATTTAATTGATAATTTAGTTGTTGATCTTTGATCTTCTTAAAATTTTGTAAGTAAAGAGAATATAATAAAAATAATAATCTAGTTGTTAATTTGTCAAAATTTATATTTAATAAAAAAAAAATAAAGAGAGTTTGAAAGATTTTCTCCAAATTATTTAGAAAGAAACTTTGTGTAATACTCGGACTTCAAAACTTTTGAACACAGCTTTCCCAACTCCTAGCTCCTAGCTCCTAGCTCCCAGCTGAGTTTAGATCCGAACGCTATTATGTGCCTCACACTCCATGTAACCATTGATCAACGAAACATTTTTCTTTTCTGAGAAACTAATCAATAGAAATAATTTGGAGGTGTTTGGTACATGTTTTTAAACAACAATTTTAAGTTTTTAAACAACATTACACCTATTTTTACATACTTTTTTACCCACACATATTTCTAAAAAAATATTTTAAACCTGAAAACTATTGTTTAAATGCACATACCAAACTATATATGGTCTTTATATTACAAATTTTTCCATAGTACTAGCAAGAAAATAAAATGTGAACTATAAGTTCACTTGGTATATTGTTTCTTAATATAATGAACATACTAACTATGGTTTCTAAGATTAAGTTTGAAAATAATTTATTAATTCTAAATACAATACCATCGTGCACCATTGGTGTAATAGTCACTCTACAAGTACAAGCTCTTGTAGGGTGGAGATGCAAGAGCTAAATTTCATGTCTCTAAGAGGGAGCTTTACAAATATATACACTTATATTAGGCTAAAGTAGAATTTCTATCTTAGATAAAACAAAAAAAACAAAACAAAAAAAACAACAAACATATTAATTATTTTTGTTAAGTAAACTTTAATTATTATTGCTTAGATTATTTTTATTTATTAAGTTATGTCTACTCTTTACAATTCTTTTATTTAACAATTCACCTCAATGTTGACAACTATTAGTCTTTGTAATTGTATTAAGAAAATTTTTATTGGTGGGTTCTAGTTAGCTCAACTAGTAAAGCCTCTGATAGTTGAATAAGAGATCAAAGGTTCAATTCTCTCGCCTACACAAAAAACCAATTGGTGTCTTGGTCTGATAATAAAGAGTTATTATTAAGAGTGAATGTTATAGGTTGTGAAAGCTCAATAGTTTGTTTTGACCTCTAATTTTGAAAAATACGACCTAATTGCTTTAATTTGCTCAATTATGTGCGGAAACAAGAGTAAACAAAATTCAATTAACCGGGATTACTACCTAGTGCATGGAGATATATAATAAACAATGAGAAGTAAAAGCACAAGAGATAAGAGAAGAGAGATGCAAACACAGATAACATGATGATGTGTTATTGAAGAGGAAAACTGAAGTGCTTGGCAAAAAATCCTCTTTGCGGCTCTTTAAGCCAAAATGATCCACTTGTGAATAAAATTGGAGTACAAAGATATCAAAAAGATCTTCCAAGCCTAATTTACCCAAAGTACTTGAACCCTCCAAATTCAGCTCCCAACGGACTTCACCAAGTCATGTCTTCACTAATTCTCCACATTCCGCAAATAGCTCCAATTGCATCCACTGTAGAATGACTTTATTTAATGTTTCCCATAAGCACCAAAACAACTCACAACATTCAGATTGAGTGAGGTATGTGTTTCAATTAAAAACCTTTCAAAGGGTATGGAATTATAGTAGGAGTAAAGGAAACTAGGCCTCGTTTGGGAGGAGAAAATAGAATGGAATGGAAAGGAATGAAAAGAATAATTTTAGAATATTCTTCCCTTCCCTTGTTTGGGAGTTTTAATAGAGGGAATGGAAAGTCTATTCCCTTGTTTGAGAGTTTAAGTGGGAGGGAATGGAATGGGTAAGAGGGAACACTCATTCCTCTCTATTCCCTTAAAACCTCAAATGTAGAAGACTATGGGTGTGCAATATCTAACTCTCAAATGGATTTATAGGATTTTCTCTCTGAAATTATCCTTAAAATTTCGTGGGTAATGTGGGCTTTTATATAGTGTGTAAAGAAATGAGGAAAGCACACAAAATAGGCTAGCAGTGCATCTCATGAGTTGCCTGAGCCGTGAGATGAGTTGCGAGATGCCTTCTGGCACTTGACTCTTCAGTTTCCAACATGTGCTTCTCACGTGACCTTTTGTGGATTGTCCACTCACGAGCTAGTCGCAAGCAAGTTGCAAGATGTTTTGTTTTTCACAGTTTTTCACCAGTTTCACATACAAACCCATTACATTGAATCCCACAAACATACATGAACATGTTTGATGAAATACAATCAAATTTGAAACGGAATTTAAGCCAACATAACATAATTGAAAATCACAGCTTTATAGGCTGAAAATTTCTCCAAAAAAAAAAAAAAATTATTGTGTCAACATTTTTTTTTGGTCTTCAATCACTCAATTACTCTTAATGTCCCATGCCCCTTGTCTATTTATTTATTTATTTTTGATATCACCCATTTTCTAATTATTTAATTGTGGTATTAAGTTTCTAATCACCTACTGACTTACTAGTCTATGCTTCCAGTCCCCACTTAAAAAATTATAAATACATCTAAATTTAGCCACTCTATTCACACATTTAGTTTAAAGTATAAATTAATTGTAATTGTTAAAAAAATCATATTCAAACTTATTTTAATTGGATTTTTTAAAAAAAAAATTTAAGGCCAGGCACTCAGAGTTTTTAAAATCTTATTGAAAAAAATTATATCTATTTTTCCCCCCCTTTTGCCGGCTTTTCATTGAACCCTCAGCTAAAGCTAATGGGGCCCGTGCTCTAAGGGCTAAATAATCTTTAACTAATAAATTGAAGTTACTCGCATTCACAAGCCTATATTCTTCGTTGGAAAAACCATGAATCTTGCAAAACCGTCATTGAATACACTAATGTTACCACTACTTCTCTCCCTTGTTTTCCCAATTTGCAATTCGCTTGACACCATTACACGAAACCAACCCATCAAGGACGGTCAAATTCTAGTCTCAAACCAAAAAACCTTTGTGATGGGAATGACGAGAATGGCTCACAGACGGGCATAATGCTAAAGACGACCTATACCCCTATGACGAGAAAAATATTGCCACGTCACCGACGAAGGCACCAAAATGATTCAATGCCGGCAGTAATACCTCGAGCGGTTACGACGCCAGCTGGGTAGACCGTTGGAAACATATTAAAGAACCATTACTCGGCAGGAGCACCATTAAGCCAGGAATTAATGCCACAATGGCTAGACACCAGAAAAAAAGGTATATAAAGGAGAGGCACCATCCACATGGGGGGGACAGACAATTGTAAGAAAAACAAAGTAACTCTTTTATAAAAACTCTATTTTCTTTTTGTGCTAACTTTGGCATCGGAGGTGTTGTGGCAGGCACCACGCCGGTGACCGAGTAAAGAAACTTCTGTCTTATTCGCAGGAGTGATACAGTCATCATCTGGACGAACCCTCCTCAACTGACGATATTCTGCTTCAACAGTTTGGCGCCGTCTGTGGGAACGACGTTCTCGTACTACAATCCGAAAGCGCAGTTCCTACCAACTTCAATATCCAGATGGAGTCCAACCAAGATCCAGCAGCTTTGGCTCAGCAAATTCAAGCTCTTGTGGCCACTGTGGAAGAGCTCACCAGACAGAACGAAGAAATGAGGCAAAAGCTTCAGCAGGAAGAGAACCGATCGAGAGCGGTCCAGGAAGACGAAGGAGATAGCCACGAGAGACCTGACCGACGAAGGACCATCACTCTGGAGGAACAGCATTCTGATCTTCTCCAGGAGATGAGAAAGGAGATGAACGAGCTGAAAAATGCCATCAAGGAGAAGATGGATCGGAGCTTAGATAAGATGGTCAGAGCAACAGATTCACCCTTTACCATGGTAGTTTTAGAACGGCCAGTACCACCAAAGTTTCGGTTACCTCAACTCGAACCCTTTGACGGACTCAAGGACCCCCAAGACCACCTTAATACCTTCAAGACGACGTTGGGTCTTCAACAGCCCCTTAACGAGATAATGTGCCGTTCATTCCATACCATGCTAAAGGGGGCTGGTAGGGAATGGTTCACGAGGCTGCCCACCTCATCTATTGACAGCTTCGAACAGTTAAGTAGCGCCTTTCTGCGCCATTTTGTCGGAGGGCAACGTCCCAAGATACCAGCGGATCACCTGCTCACTATTAAGCAGGGTGAGAAGGAGACCTTGCGCTCGTACGTGAAGCGCTTCACTCGGGAGACCTTAGAAGTGGATGATGCAGATGACAAAGTACAGCTGACGACATTTAAGGCCAGGCTTAGGTCTAGGGAATTCGTTGTCTCGCTGGCAAAGAATCCGCCCCGGACGATGGCAGAGATGCTCCTGAAAGCGTAAAAATACATGAATGTCGAGGACGCACTGGTAGCCATCATTGACGAGGGCAAATCAAAAAAGGAGGGAAGGCACGAAGACGAACGTAGGGGCAAAAGAGGGAGCGTCCAAACCGTCAGGGTAGAGGCTACGCCCCTTTGACTCTCCCCTCGTTAGTTTCAGCGGGGACAAAGTATACCCCAGGGGCATAGTAACACTAAAAGTCACGATAGGAACATACCCAAAGCAGCAAACACGTCAGCTAGACTTTCTGGTAGTAGATTGCCCGTTGGCGTACAATGTAATCATTGGTAGACCTACGCTCAACAGATGGAAGGCGGTCACGCCCACATATTGCCTGAAGGTGAAATTCCCAACTGAGGACGGTGTTGGCGAAGTTAAAGGAGATCAAGTCCTGGCTAGGGAATGCTACCAGGCTGTGGTGGCCACAAAGGAGAGCCACACATGGACGATAGAAAAGGAGAAAGAAGAAAAAGCAGAGGCTTTGGAAGCCGTCGAGCTCGTGGAGGGGGAAACCGCGAAGATGACGAGGATAGGGACAACACTAAGCCCCGAAATGAGAACGAAGCTCATTCAATTCCTCAGGAAAAACCAGGACGTCTTCGCATGGAGTCATGAGGATATGCCCGGCATATCGCGACAAGTGATTCAGCACAAATTAAACGTAGATCCCGAAGAGAAACCCGTCCAAAAGAGGCGCCGCGTCTTTGCCCCTGAACGAAGCCAGGCGATCAACGACGAAGTTAACAAGTTGTTGTAGGCAGACTTCATCAGGGAAGTGTATTATCCCGAGTGGGTTGCCAACGTCGTGCTGGTAAAGAAAGCAAACGAAAAATGGAGAATGTGTGTAGATTTCACGGACCTAAACAAGGCATGTCCAAAGGATAGTTTCCCCTTGCCTAGGATAGACCAGCTGGTGGATTCCACGGCCAGGCATAAAATCCTGACGTTCATGGACGCCTTTTCAGGATACAACCAAATAAAGATGGCTGAAGAAGATCAAGAAAAAACAGCCTTCATCACGAGCCAGGGGCTCTACTGCTATAAGGTAATGCCTTTTGGACTGAAGAACGCGGGGGCAACATACCAAAGGTTAGTAAACAAAATGTTCGGCAAGCAAATCGGCAGAAACATGGAGGTATATGTGGATGACATGCTCGTCAAGAGCAAAAAAGAACTAGCACGCCTGGACGACTTGGAAGAAACATTCAACACCCTCAGGAGATATCAGATGAAGTTGAATCCTAGCAAGTGTGTTTTCGGGGTAGCATCTGGGAAATTCTTGGGATTCATGGTGTCCTAAAGAGGGATAGAGGCCAATCCGGAGAAGGTGCAAGCAATACTAGACATGACGTCACCAAAGTCCGTCAAAGATGTCCAGAAGCTCACAGGGCAGATCGCTGCACTGAATAGGTTCGTCTCCAAAGCAGCAAACAAATGCCTCCCTTTTTTTAAGACGTTGAAGCAAGCTTTTGCCCGGACTGACGAGTGTGAAGCCGCGTTTCAAGAGCTCAAACGCTACCTAAGCAATCCACCCCTGCTAAGTCTTTCAAAGGAAGGGGAAAACCTCTACCTATATCTGGCAATGTTAGAAACAGCTGTCAGTGCGGCCCTGATCAGAGAAGAAGACAAGAAACAGCTGCCAGTTTATTACAAAAGCCAAGCCCTCCAAGGGGCAGAAGCCAAGTACGCCAGGATTGAAAAAATTGCATTCGCTTTGATAGTAGCTTCAAGGAAGCTGCGATCGTACTTCGAAGCACACCCAATATTGGTAATGACAGACCAACCGATCAGGAAGTCCATGAACAAGCCAGAGGCAGCCGGGAGAATGGTTCAATAGGCAGTGGAACTTAGCCAGTTTGATATCGAGTACCTTCCCAGAACTGCCATCAAAGCCCAAGCGTTAGCGGATTTCATTGCCGAGTTCACACCTAACAACGATGACAACTGCGAAGATGCTGCAGAACAATGGACGATCCAGACTGACGGATCATCAGCCCAAAAAAGGGGAGGAGTAGGGATCGTTATAACAACTCCCGATGGAGAAAAACTCAGGTATGGGGTTAGACTTAAGTTCCCAGCCACCAACAACGAAGCCAAGTACGAAGGAATATTGACAGGGCTGAGACTAGGGAAGGTAATCGGAGCAAAAAACCTGGTCATCCAAAGTGACTCGAAGCTAGTCGTAGCACAGATCAAGGAGGAGTACGAAGCAAAGGAGGAAAGAATGCAGAAATACCTCAAGATAGCAAAGTATTTGGCTCGGGAATTTGACAAACTGGAGTTCATGCAGGTCCCAAGAGGCCAGAATATGGAAGCAGATGAGATTGCAAAGATAGCCTCGTCAGAAGATGAACCAGCATGCACGGAGTTGACCATGGAAATACAAGATTGCCCCAGCATCGAAGAAATCTCGATATTCGCAGTCCAGAGAATAAACAGCTGGATGGCGCCAATCATATCCTTCCTCCAAGACGGGCACCTCCCCCAGGACCCCAAAGACGCCAGGAAAATCAAGCAAAGAGCAACCAAATTCACCATTCTGAATGACCGACTATACAAAAGAGGTTATTCCCTACCATACTTGAAATGTGTCAACGAGGACGAAGCCAGGTACATCTTAGAAGAAATACATGAAGGCATTTGTGGGAACTACGCTGGCCCCAGATCCCTGGCGAGCAAAGTCATCCAGACAGGGTATTTTTGGCCAACCGTCCAAACAGACGCAGCGCAAATCGTCAAAAATTGTGACAAGTGTCAAAGATTTGGGAACATCCAACGACTCCCGGCGGAGAAGCTGACGACCATATCATCCCCGTGGCCATTTGCACAATGGGGAATCGACATCGTCGGACTGCTACCCCCGGGAAAAGGACAGGTAAAATTCCTACTCGTCGCTATTGATTACTTTACAAAGTGGGTCGAAGCCGAGGCAACGGCATCCATCACCGAAGCACGAATCTGAAGCTTCATGTGGAAAAGTATCATCTGCAGGTTCAGGATCCCACGGACGATTGTCACGGACAATGGACAACAGTTTGATAACCAAGGCTTCAGAGATTTCTGCTCTGGCCTCGGCATCAAAAATCAGTTCTCATCCCCTGGGCATCCACAGGTGAACGGGCAGACGGAGGTAACGAATTGGACATTGCTCCAGATGATCAAAACCAAGCTGGACGACGTGAAGGGTGCCTGGCCAGAAGAATTACCCAACGTGTTATGGGCCTACAGAACCACGACAAGAACTCCGACGGGCGAAACCCCATTCAGGCTCACATATGGCACTAAAGCAGTGATCCCGGTCGAAGTGGGAGTAACCAGCATCAGACGAGAAGCATTCCACGACGAAAGCAATAACCAACAGTTACGAGTAAACCTGGACTGCCTGGACGAGGTAAGAGACAGAGCCTCGGACAAAATGGCAGAATACCAGAAGAAAATGACCGAGTACTACAATAAAAGAGTGAGGCTCAGGCGACTCCACATTGGCCACCTCGTTCTGCGGAAGGTGACGACAGCAACTAGAAACTCCACCCAAGGAAAGCTCGGCCCCACATGGGAAGGACCATACCGAAGCACTCATTACTCCAGGCAAGGCAGCTATCACCTAGAAACCCTGGATGGGAAAGCGCTTCCTCGACCATGGAACATTGAGCATTTAAAGAAGTACCATCAAAAGGTGTAACAAGCTAATGTATTCACTTTTCTGAAATTAATAAAAGCATTGCCTACAGTCGTGCTAACAGACCTGTCCACATTACTGACGAGACACAAAGAATGTCTCCAAAAAATATCTAAGTAATAAAATTCCGCATCGACGGATGTACATTACTGACGAGGCACAAAGAATGTCTCCAAAAAATATCTAAGTAATAAAATTTTGCACCGGCGGATGTATATTACTGACGAGACACAAAGAATGTCTCCAAAAAATATCTAAGTAATAAAATTCTGCATCGACGGATGTACATTACTGACGAGACACAAAGAATGTCTCCAAAAAATATCTAAGTAATAAAATTCCGCACCAACGGATGTACATTACTGACGAGACACAAAGAATGTCTCCAAAAAATATCTAAGTAATAAAATTTCGCATCGACGGATGTATATTACTAACGAGGCACAAAGAATGTCTCCAAAAATCTCTAAGTAATGGGATCCTACACCGACGGATGTACATTACCGACAAGACAAAGAATGTCTCCAAAAAGTATGCAAGTAATGACAGATATGCATTACTGACGAGACAGAGAGATTGTCTCTAAAAGTCTAAGTGAAATGATTCCACAATAACAGATGTATATTCTAAGTGAAGGCAGCAAAGCATGTAGTATCGTCAAAGTACAAATAAAATTTGAGATAACAAAACAAGTAGCTACGAAACCAAGAGCAGTGAGCGATTACTTTGAAGCAAAAATAGTATTCTCAAAATATGAGTAAAATTGTTCTCAAATTAAAGCCCAAAATACAAAGGGCACATCCCAAAAAAAAAAAAAAAAACAACACAAACAGAAATTATAAAAAGTTTTCATTCGTCATCTCTTTCATCAGCAGGAGGAACTTCAGCTGGGGTACTAGCATCAGGAACCGATTGCTGCGCGGCCTCGTCAGCAGACATCTCTTTATCTACCTCCTCCATGTCTAGCGTCTCCAAGTTTACTCCAGAGGGGTGCTTGATCAGGTATCTCCGCAGCAGCTCGAATCCCTTGAAGTACCAGCTGAAGAGAACAGAGTTGTACTCTTCTGTTTGCTGGAAGCCCTCTATGGCCCTCGCAGCAACTCCCTTCAGCCTTTCCCGAGCAGAAGCAAGTTGTTCATCCTTCTCTAGAACCAACTGCCGCTCAGTTCTGAGGTCATCCTGAAGCTTCCTGGCCTCTTCCTTGGCAGTATTGGCCTCACCCATGGTAGTTATAAGCTCCTTCTTCAGCTTTGAACTATCCGTCTCCAAGACCGATATCTGTGATAAAGCAGACTCGACCTTGGCCTCCTGAGCTAAATACTCAGAGGAAAGATGAATACTTTCCCCCAACACCTGTAGAACACACAGGGAGGTCACATTCAAAAAAAAAAAGGAGAAGGAGGAAGTGGACGGGCGTATGAAGCAAAAATAACACAAGGGCATTACCTGGACGAGCTTGTGCAAATGACGATCCACAAGGTCCTTTGTTGATGAGCCTGAGAAGACCCTCAAGTCCTCTGCCGTCACCACCTCACGAGCTCTATCCACAGCAAGTTTCTCGTCGTCCCAGATTGATGACGAGCAGGAATCAACTTTCTCCTTCCCCTTGTCTAAAGTTCGCTGCTTCTTAGAAGCAGGAGTAGGGATCTCCTCAATAGAGGCAGCAGGAGAGGCTGACCTCGTCGTGTCAGTCCCGGAGGCAAGATGCGTGACATAATCCGCAGAAGTAACCGGAGGACCCTTCCCGGTAATGCGTACCACCTTCTTCCCGAGGTGGGATAGAGGTTCGTCCTTTTTTGCTCTCATCTTGTCATTCATGCCTTTGTTAAATTTGGTCGTCATCTCTGCAAGAAAGAAGCATACATAAAAAAAAAAAAAACATACATGTGAAAGAAACATACATGAGAAAGAAATACACGAGGCGAAAATTACTTTTTTTGCCCTCAATCCTAAGGTTACGCAAGACGAAAGCAGAAGGTTCGGGGCCGAGGCAATAGAACACGAGAGTGCACGGATCTACAAGATCGTCCCAATCCTCAATCGCCCGCACGTACTCGATGTCCTTCTCCACACGTTCCTTATACCTGCTCTTGAGCTTAGGACACCTTTTTACTGCGCAAAACAATGAACAGAGAAGTTTAAAAAAAAAAAAAAAAAAAAAAAGGGAAAATCAAGTTCAACGAAACTCGGGTGACGGGAATAAGTAATGACGCACCTAAGTTTGGGGTCCTCCATTGACGAGATAGCCTCGGGAGTTCACCCCAAACCCCTCCAGCGGGGGTTTCGAAATCGTCCCCCGACATAAAGAAGAACCGGGACTTCCAGTACCTGAAAGACGAGGGTAGATTTCGGACGATCCTAGTCCTCTTTTCCCATGGGACTAACTCATAGTACCCGAACTCTTTGGACTCCTTTAGACGGTACAAATAGGTGAGCTCGTCCACCCTAAGCTCTCCACCGTCCGTAGCGGCCATCCATATTCCCATACAGCTGACCAGTATTCTCCAGGAGTTAGGCATAAGTTGCCCCGGGGCAATGCCATAACGATCTAACAACTCCATAAAAAAGGGGTGGACCAGGAGCCTCAACCCGCAGATAAAGGAAGACTCATAAAAACAGACCTCCCCAGGGAAAGAATGACAAGCCTGATCCTCCTTGGTGGGCAAACGAACCCTAACCCGCTCCGGGAACTGAAATCTTTCCCTAAATCGACCTAGAGTCTCAGAATCCAGCCCACATGCCTCTCTAAGGGCGTGGAAAGCTCTGACCTCCCGGAAGGAAGAGACGGCGGTATCTCCCCCCACTGGGTCGTCACTAGATGACAACCCGGTCTCGAGCTCACTAGTCCTCACCTCAGACATCTCTACCCACTCCCTTAACAAATTCCCCAACCAATTGACGGATAGACGAAGCAATGGCAACAAATTGGCCACCACTACCCCCAAACCGTTACCCTCTGAGACAAAACCCTCAAGGCTTGGGGAAACTCCTACAAACCCTCCTAAGCGCACGAAAAGGAAAGAAACTGAAGGACAAATAGCCCAAACCTTAGAACTATCTATCATAGAAAGACCAAAGAAGCTAAACAAAAAACCAAAAAAAACAAAAAAAAACAAAAAAAAAAAAAAGGAAAGAGGGAAAAAAGGAGGCATCAGAATCTCATTATTAAAAAGAAAAAAAAAAAGAGGGGAAGAAGAAAAGAAAAGGAAAAAGAAAGAATCGAGAGGGTAAGGACATACCTCGGATAGAGAAGCTAGAGAACCTTGCCTTGCACCAGCTTTGGAAAAATGGAGAATGCACACTAGTTCACAGAGAAAATCGAAGAGATAGGAAAAAGCACAAACAGGAAATTTTAGAAGATGAGAAACAAAAAAGAAAAGGAAAAGAGGGAGTTTTTAAACGAAGCCAAAAAAAAACCGCAAATCAGGGGGAAACCCAAGGGTCGCACAAAAGAAACAGTAACTGCACCCACCAGTAAGCGCCACGTGGCAACAACTGGAATGGCGCCGCCACTACGCCTTTATTACAGCACGAAACCCCAAAAGTCATCTGCAGCTCAAACGATTCGCATTCTGTGGACGACGTATTCGAACGATTCGCATTCTGTGGACGACGTGACGTGTCACGTTGACCACATGATCCGGGGGCATCTGATGGGAATGACAAGAATGGCTCACAGACGGGCATAATGCTAAAGACGACCTATACCCCCATGACGAGAAAAATATTGCCACGTCACCGACGAAGGCACCAAAATGATTCAATGCCGGCAGTAATACCTCGAGCGGTTACGACGCCAGCTGGGTAGACCGTTGGAAACATATTAAAGAACCATTACTCGGCCAGGAGCACCATTAAGCCAGGAATTAATGCCACAACGGCTAGACACCAGAAAAAAAGGTATATAAAGGAGAGGCACCATCCACATGGGGGGGGGGGGACAGAAAATTGTAAGAAAAACAAAGTAACTCTTTTATAAAAACTCTATTTTCTTTTTGTGCTAACTTTGGCATTGGAGGTGTTGTGGCAGACACCACACCGGTGACCGAGTAAAGAAACTTCTGTCTTATTCGCAAGAGTGATACAGTCATCACCTGGACGGATTATCACCAATTGGCATTCATCTGGACGAACCCTCCTCAACTGACGATATTCTGCTTCAACACTTTGCACTTGGGTTTTTCAGTCCGGGCAATTCCACCCGCCGCTATGTTGGAATCTGGTATAACCAAATTACGGAACAAACCATTGTGTGGGTTGCAAATAGAGACAATCCCCTCAATGATACCTCCGGAGTCTTATCCATTAACGGTCAGGGAAACCTTGTCCTCCACACCCAAAACCAAACCTTTTTATTTGGTCTACCAATATTGCTTCAGTCTCATCCACAAACTATTCTATCTCTATGGCTCAACTCTTAGATGTTGGAAATTTTGTTTTGATTCAACAACACAACTGAAGTGTCATATGGCAAAGCTTTGATTATCCCACCAATACTCTGCTTCCTTTTATGAAACTTGGGCTGAACCTGCTGACTGTACATATCGGATTGTTCCAAATGGGTACCCACAGTTGATCTCATACATGGGTAAGGCTCCATTATGGCGTGCCGGATCTTGGACAGGCCAAACACTGAGTGGTGTGCCCAAAATGTCACCTGATTACATCTTCAATGTAAGTTATGTGAATAATCAAAATGAAATCACCGTTATGTTCGGTATAACTGACCCCAAAGTTTTGTCAAGAATGGTGGTGGATGAATCAGGAGTACTTGAGCGATCCACATGGCACAAGCATAGATGGATCCAATTCTGGTCTGCCCCAAAAGAATCATGTGATAAGTATCAGTATTGTGGCTCAAATGGTTACTGTGACTTGAACAGTGCAGACAAGTTTGAGTGCATGTGCTTACCCGGGTTTGAACCTAAGACACGAGGTGATTGGTACTTCAAAGATGGGTCAGGTGGTTGTGTGAGGAAGCAAAGAGTGTCCACGTGCAATAGTGGTGAAGGGTTTGTGAAGTTGGCACGGGTGGACATGAGTTTGAGTTTGAAGGAGTGTAAGCAGAAGTGTTTGAGGAATTGTTCACGTACAGCTTACACGAGTGCAGACGAGAATGAGGGAGGGAATGGATGCTTGACATGGCATGGGAACTTGGTGGACACGGCATATTCTGATGCAGGACAAGATTTATACATACGTGTGGATGCAGCTGTACTAGGTACTGTTTATTCTTTTACAAAGCTTCATCTATTGGTCTTTTTAAGTTCATATAATGTTTTTGAATTTCCCAAATGTGACTTACAGTGACGGGCCTCAGCACTAATGCCTAATGCTAGTGATAAAAATTATGTCCTATGGAGTAGTTTACTCTGTTTTACTAAATCTTAGTCAATAGAATATAGATGTTACCTTTTTGTCTCCAACTAACAAGCAATGAAGAATCCATCGATACAACCCAAATCGTAAGTTATGTTATTTGCGCTAGACATAGTTAAATCCCAATCCTAAGTCTATTATATTACTCTAGTCCAAATTATATTAGGAATCATAACTCTAGCTAATTCATCATGCAATCTTCACTATAATACTAATCTTAATGTTATTCTAGGGTCATATGGTAGGTAAATGATTTTCTGCATTTGAAACAAATTCATTTCATAGTTTTGATTAAAAATCTAGTTTGAGATCATTTTAAAATTTTTATGTCTCTATACATTTCCTAACATAGTAGCAAAGCTATACATTTATAGCCTTTAAAAGCTTTCCTTCTAGTCACAAGTCTTTGCCACTTTTGGCAACATTTCTAATCAGTAAATTCTACCAGGCCGAGTTTCTTGGACCACACGTCTTATCAATAGACTTTACATGTATGAATTACACTATTCTTTGCATTGACAAGCTTTGATCACCATGCACCCAAATGGCATCTAGGCAATCAAGACAGTCTATAATTTGAGCTCCATCCTATTTTTTCTTGTCCGACTTTGTTTCCAAACTCAAGTTCTTTTTAAGTTCCCACCTTTTGCTTTTTTGGATGTTAGAGATATAGTCTAAATTTGATCCCTTTATATTATCCTAGTCAAAACCCAAGTCCATTAATTATATAATCTGGAACGAAATGTTTCGAACCATTTGATTATTATGCAGCGGATTAAACAAGTTAAGCTGCAATTATGTAATCAAAATTATCACAAGTTAATCACCACGAACCAACATGTCACCATATGTATAGCAATAATAAAACTAATAATAACGTAAATAACATAACAATATGGAGACAAAGTGAAAAACTAATGGAGAAGTAGAGAACACTCTCCATAGGAAAAGCCACTATGGGGTTATCCTTAACCCCAACAAAGGAAATCACTAAAAGAGTAAACGTTTTATAATCTAAAACAAATGTTTTACAACTCAGCAGATAACTTACTGATGTGCACCACAATCAACACCAACACCTCTAGACTGAACACCATTCATGAACCATGTCATTGATCATGATCAATCCAATTGACCGACTCCATGACCATCTTGAAGATTTCAGCTCATTGCGAGTGGTTTTGTGGCTTATTTAAGCTTTCTTGATCACCAAACAACAAACTTGTGTAGATATAGTCTTTTGAACTCAGGGGTTAGTGGAAAATCAGTTTAGATTTTCTCTCTATCAAGTGCACTGCATAGCCTCTCTAAACCTTTGATAAGTCGTGCTTAATAACCCATTTTTATATATTTGCATGTAAGTGACAAACTCTTAGGCAACAACTAACTTATTTAATACACGTAGATTATGTTTTTCCGATTCTTGATCAATCAAGTTGTTGCTGAGGAAGTGTCGAGGATCTGCTTTCGATTAATCAAGCTATGATCAAAAGAATGTCGAAAACATATCTTCAATCAAAGGGCAGTCGAAATTATCAATTTCTCTTTCATTGACCCGCATCTTGGACTCTTAATGTTGGAAATATGATAATCAATAATCATTGTAGACTCGATCAAGATTGCATTGTCATGGAATATGCCAACCTAAAACCTAACATTATCTTGGTCCAAATTTTATTAAGATTTCTTATCAAAATTGTAATATAATTTCTAACCTTGGGGTTAGTTTTGTATATATATAACGTTTAATGGATTTATTGTAATACATAGTGCTCAATAGTAAAGATATAATCATTTAGGGTTTTTGCCTATGAATGTAGGGTACTAATAAGATTGAACCTCATTAATCCCTTATGTTTTCTCTTTCTCTTATCCTCCTTTTACTTCTTCCTAATCATTTTTTACTATAACTTCATATTATAAGTTAACCATGTTTCAATTTTTCTAACACTTTGTAATACTTTGTGATTTTCCAAATTTTGAACTTCTTGTGTTTTGTCAAAAACAAAAACAAAAAAAAGTGCGGACAATTGCTATCTTCTCGATTTCTTTATTCCAAACCTGTAAGTAAAGTGCGGACAAGTCAGAATTGCTTAAGATTTGCTTATTCCTGATATTAAAAAATCTGTAACACTTGTTCCATCTGACGTTGTTGTGAAAGCAGGTTTGCGGTTTTTTCCCCTTTTCTTTTGATAAGGAGAGTTTCGGCCTCCAAAAGAGAATCAGACATTCTCCTTCAACCCATTGTTTCTTCCCTACTCTTTTTTCCCCGTAAAACTGCATCAATAACTATATATGTCCAATATACCTTCTCAAATTTATGATGTCATTATAAATAATATATGGTTTTGTCTTGTTTTTTGTTTGGAGTTAGCTCAATATGCTAAGAAAAATGGTCTTCATCAGAAAAGGAGGATGTTGGCAATTCTGGGAGTTTCTGTTGCTGTAATGTTTCTTTCTGTGGTCTCTATTGTGTATTGGTTGGTAATGAGGAAGAAAAAAGGTGAGCAACTCTACTCTCTTTTTTGTATAAAATAGCTTTGTTTTCATCTATTTCTTTATTAGGCTGGTGAAGAAATGCTCTCAAGGCAACTCTCACGTTATATTTGGGGGTATTTATAAAAATGGAATGGAACATTGTATATTTTTTCTAGTATAGGAGTTTATAAAAGAAGGAACTAAAATGTTACTAGTGTATTTTTGTTAGCATGTGGGTTGGAACATGGTATTTTTAAAATTCATCATTTATCAAGATGAATAAAATTGATATTTTATTTCCATTTCATTAATGTGATAAGAGTTCCTCCAATTTCTGGGATGAATACTTGGGTTGGGAGATAATGTAGTGGAATGAGCATTGAGGAGAGAGAGAGAGAGAGAGAGAGCCGTTGGTGTGCCTAGGAAAATGTGCTTGTGGATCCATAGTATTTTAAGCAAAGGAGTAAAAGTTAAGGAAAATGTATTTTTTAACAAAAAGTTAAGGAAAATGTCTTTCATACAGTTTACTACAATGAATAGTTAACAAAAAAGACCAAAACATGTGCTTTATCTTTCTTTTTCTTTATTTTTTTGAGTAAAAAAAAAATCTATTTATGAACGAGCATTTTGCATTGCAAAAACAGAACAATATATACAATCAATGCAAATCAAAAGTAAGACAGATAAAGCTACAACCCCTTTGAAAGACATCCTTAATAACAGAGAAAGACACCCTTAAGTGATTATATAAGTTCCAAATTTGGATTGAATTCTTCACATTTTGACAAGAACCAGCTATAGATTTAAAATTTGGATGATTTTTTTTTCAAAATTTTTTTTTTTTGTAAACTTTTGGGAGAAAACTTAGATACTCATATTGTACATTAAGTTTGCCAATTAAATTCAAACACATAGCTGAATTGAATTTAATTATCCTTGGAAAAGATAAAAGTGTTAGTGTTTTATTAGTTAATGCAACCATGTTTATTAATTTAATTGGGAACCAAATGTACTGCACCTGAGGAAATAGTATAATGTAGCAACCAAGGTAATTTTGAAAATGCTAGATTCAAACTTATGCATTCCCTAATGCATTAGCTTATTCCATCTGTAGATTCCCTTATCTACCATGCATGCATGAATGCAGGATCTGATACCAAATTCAAGTGAAAGAACACTAAAAGAGCACATGATCACCATTTTAGAAGCCTTTCTTATGTAGGTAACTTGTCTTTCACAGCCAGCAAAAATATGAAGGACTACTTGTGAAATAGATACTTTAGATTACACCAGTATCCACCACTTCATTAAGGCCTTCTTTTTTCTTATTTCACTCAAGCGCTGAACTGCAACTTGCCCTTCACTGCCAATCAAAATATGAAGGAATGCTTAGAATGGCTGCTTTAAACTTACATCAGTTCCCACAATTCAACTGTGTCCTTATTTCATTTCAGGTTGAATTGCATGTGAATTTTCTAGATTTTGCTGGAATCCAGAGCATTGAGTAGTTTTAGTTAGTTTTAATACATGGAAATAAGCACGTATAGTAGATCTTCTGATCTGGTGGGTTTCCAAGGCCACTGCACATCTTTTAGAACACTTGATATTTTTGCAAACGTAGAACTTGCAGTATAATAGACCACACTATGGCAAAATTGGGGGATCAAAACATCTTCAAAATGTCAATTATCAGGCCGCATGAATATTACTTCACCATTTTCAACTAAAAACTTGATGAATGTCCTATTATTATATCCAGCCTCATTGGTAGGCTCAAGGAACTTTCATTACCCAAAAGCACTTACCTGTAAGAAAAGTGCATTTTAGATTATTAGAGGTAAAAAAAAAAAGGCAACCAAGTGGGATTTCCTATCAATGAGAAACTGAAAATTATAAACTAAAATTCTTCCTCTTATTTTCTTCTGTTTCATTCTTTTCTTTGAGTGTATTTGCTCAGTTTCATTAGATGGGGGATTTTATGTGGGAATTCATGAATGGAGAAAGGAAAAAGTTTGGCCCCAAAAATATTTGCAGTCTTAATCTTCAAACCCAATTGAAACATGACATATGTTCTTATCATGTGCAATGCACATAACTTACTTATTTCAACCGAGTGAGTTATGTGAATTTCATAATGCAAGGACATATGCCATTTTTTTATTAGAGGTTGAAGCCTAAGTCTTCAAACAATGTTGGGAGCCAAACTTTGTCCTTGAAGAAATATGGTAATCAACACTATTTGTTACTTATTTTATGACAAGGAAGAGTCAAAGCATTGTTTCCCATTTACCATACTTTGAAGACTCTCCAAGTAAAAGCGACCTTGATGAAACTAAAAGAAATTCAAACTTTCCAGTGTTTGATCTAAGAACCATTATTGCTACCACAGATAACTTCTCAGTTAATAACAAGCTTGGCAGAGGTGGTTTTGGCTTAGTTTATAAGGTAGTCTCCTTGAACAAGTACCAAATATTGCTTATTAATCTTATTTCAAGTGTGTAAATGGATTAGAAATGCCACCCTGAATGTTTAGGGTTATTCATGGAACACGAATTTGTTAGGTGAAATTAGGCTCACCCAAATAATTCACTAAATTGAATTTCTCTCAACAATTGTGCAATATGACAAAATGAAATCTAAACTTTAATTTCAGGGTTTGCTGCAAAATGGGATAGAAATAGCAGTGAAAAGACTATCAAAATATTCAGGACAAGGAATAGAGCAGTTCAAAAATGAAGTTGCACTAATCGCTAAACTCCAACACAGGAACCTTGTGAGAATTTTAGGTTGCTGCATTCAAGGGGAAGAGAAGATGTTAGTCTATGAGTACTTGCCAAATAAAAGCTTAGACTCTTTTATTTTTGGTATGTCTTCTTTTCCCATAAAATTCGCTAATCATGACCAGAAAATGGTCCTCCAATTACAAACATATCTCTTCCTACTAGTGAGATTATATACGTAACCAAGGAAGCACAAATGCAATCCAATCCAAGTTCTCATTTCTACATTTAGATGAAACAAAAAGGTCATGTCTAGACTGGGGAAAGCGATTTGAAATAATTTGTGGAATTGCTTGAGGAATCTTATATCTTCATCAAGACTCAAGATTAAGAATTATCCATAGAGATTTAAAGGCCAACAATATTCTACTCGACAATACTTTGAGTCCAAAAATTTTAGATTTTAGAATGGCTAGAATCATTGGAGGTGACCAAATTGAAGCAAATACAAATTGCATCGTTGGAACATAGTAAGTTTGCCATAACACAAAGATATATTTATAGTTTCTGCCTAGTTACTGGACTGCCGTTTTCATATCTAGAATGAGTACAAATTGCAGGCCCTTAAGAAAAATATCTAGAATATCTTTAAAATTATTTATTATCTTATATTACTTCTAAGGTAATATGCCTTGATTGTGCCCAAAGGAACATCTTTGAACATTTTTTTGTTAATTAACAAGCAAGGCTCAATGGATTCTTTTTCATTGTTTTACGCAGTGGTTACATGTCACCAGAGTATGCAATGCAATGACTTTTTTCAATAAAGTCTGATGTATATAGCTTTGGGGTTTTGCTACTGGAGATAATTATTGGTAAAAAGAACAGTACTTATCAACCTAATGGTCTCCCTCAAATTTGATTGAACATGTAAGTACATGTGCAAACAATGACTACAAAATTCGGTTTATATTATTTAGCTTAATATGATGAATTCGTTGTCAGCAGATTTGGGACCTATAGAGAGAAGGCAAAGCAATGGAAATTGTCGATCCATCACTAGGTGAGACATACCCTGCTAATGAAGTTTTAAGATGCATTCAAATTGGGCTTTTGTGCGTGCAAGAACATGCAACAAATCGGCCAACTATGTCGACAATTGTTTTCATGTTGAGTAATGACACGACTCTTCCTTCTCCAAAACAATCTGCATTTACTTTGAAAGAGTACTTACAATTATAATGACAGATTAAATAGTGAAGCAACTAATTCTTTTAATGAAATAACAATTTCTGAAATTGATGGTCGCTAAAGCACCAGACTACTTTGATTCTTGAGAAATGTACTAATATGCCATTGCAACATAAGATTGACTTCCTCGGACCCTACTCTACAGACTACACTATTATTTTCTTGTAGAAACCTAATATGCATAATCATATAATGTACGTTATTGCAAAAAAGAAGTAACTTTATGATACCACACAAATAATAATAATAATAATAATATTCCAAGAATTAAATGTACATGTTTTGTGTGGATAACTTCATTGGTTTTCCAAACAAGATGTCCAAAGAAGAAAAAAGCTTGCGAAATCTAACCGGATTTTGAAAAGGAACTCTAATTGCATTATATAAAATTAATTTTTAATTTGGATTTCAAGGTTGTATAATCAAAATGGAATAATCGTCTTTTGAATTGTGCAAAGTCTATTGACATGCTCTGCCTCTCGTATGGCTAATATGTAACATAAAAAGAACACCTAAACAAGATTAGCAAAAAAGTTAGAACAACAATATATAACTCGAGGGTAGATCATCTTTGTATATAGCATGGTAAAGTGTGAGAGAAATAGGTCAAAAGAGTTCTAATAATTTTGTCCTTTTGCTTAAAAGGCACAATTCTACTTTCGCGGTCACTTATATATGTGGGCTTAAGTACAAATTAATTGTTTTGATTTAGACTTTAATTTGATGTAAGGTAGAGTGTAAGCCTCAATTCACGGATTCATGATATTGGATATCTTATTCTTTTCTAAAGGTCGACTCTCTTGTTCAATTTTACTAGTTGTTAACTTGTACAATTCATGTGAAAGTAGTTCTTAGTAACACTACAATTTTAGCAAATCAAATGATTTCTATGTCTGTTGGGGGAGAAAATGAATGTCACTATTAAGAATTAAGTGCATAAGTTTCATAACAACATTGGCATGATGAAAAAACAGATAAATATTCTAGAAGACATGAATAATCCAGCTTCTCTTATATGTAGGTAGAAATGAGTCCCAACAACTGGAGAGTTCTCCATCCTTTGATTCTACTCAAATCTTCTATAACTTACAAAATTGGATTAGTTTACTAGATGCATTACATTCTAAAATTAGAAATAAAGGTTCCAACAGGAGAGAAATCTAACACTGTCCTCCATACGAAGAATAGAAACAACCTTTCAGATAAAATTGAATACCAAACAAAAGACATGCTTTCCCCAGAAAAGTATCATCCTAGTCAAGTTTGTCAGTAATTTCCACAAATGAAATGGATAGATAGTCACTGAAATGCTCCCTCCCCTGCCCCTCTCCTTTCTTTTGAAATGGTGAAGAAAAAAAAGGACAATGAGGACGTATACCATGAAAACAAAGCCACCAAGCAGGTTTGCAGGCCCTGTAAAAACAAAGAGTAAAAGGTTCACCACATATCTCAAAAGTCAAAAGAATGTCCAGAATTATATGCAAATAAGAAAAGAGCAAATTCATTCCTTAGTCCCGAGGCTTTACTTATAATTTTACTTACTAGCATTTCTACACTAATCAGTTATTGAAAAGATTTATGAAGTTAAGGACCTCAGAATCACCTTATGATGAATAAGGAAAACACCCTAAGGCCTAATCTTTTTCTTTTTTAAAAAGGAATTAACAACATTGGCATGATGAGAAAGCAGCTAAATATTCTACAAACTCATTTCCAAAAAGATGATAGCCTAAAAGTTATTCCTAACTATAATTAGTATTTACACCCTTAATAATTTCAAGAAGAAAATGTCAGCATTAAAATTTGAAAACTCTCATATGCACGCAGTCATGAGCCCTTATGGATGCTTAATAACACCACAACAACTAATATGTCATAGTAGATGCACTAAGCATCTAGCCATATAAGACCTAGTCAGAGAGAAAGACAACCAACCAACTATATTCGTCCACCAAAAATTACAGTCAATGTCATATTAGATATGCAACAATACTGGGACTATTAAGTGCATAAGTTTCATAACATTGGCAAGATGAAGAAACAGCTAAATATTCTAGAATGCACGAATAATCCAACTATTCTTATATGTAGGTAGAAATGATCATACTCGACTATTTAACAAAACCAACTCAAAATCAAAGAACAGTATGTATTACTTTTGAAATATATAGTAAAGTCCACAATCACCACTTTATCCTTCTTACTTTTCATTTATTAATCATTCAATCACTCCTTCCACCAACAGATTAAGACCCTCTAATGTACTTTCATTCCTGGCATAGACAAGGACTAAGACTAACACATGTTAGCAATGCATGAAATTTTTTTATAAGTAAAAAAATTATCCCAAAAAATTGCATGATCAAAGATTTATATTATAAAAGAGGAGCAAATAAAATCTACAATAAAATGCATGTCACTCAAACAATGATGTCAAGTCCTACACGAAACTTCACAGACCCCTATCATTCACAACCACCACTTTACTAATACTCTGAATTCTAGTCTGGTCTTTGAAAGATTTATGCAACCAAAAATGATGGACACCAATACTAAGACAGACAATTAAGGAAACAAAAAGGAATTCATTTGTTTTACCTGTCGTTCTTTCTATATCGATCAATTACATTATTGTTCTTCAATATCGACTAATCACTTTATCACCATCAAGCAGAAGAAGACTCCCGGTACAAATTGCCGTCTGAAACACATAGGGAAGCTTCCGAATCTTAACCTTCCTGTGTTTTTTAATTTCTGTGTCAAACCAAATAAGAAAAGTACCACCCCAATAGCACTTCTCCATGAGAATCTTCTTGCCATTCTTGGAAAACATCAGAGGATTGAAACACTTGACATTCTTAAACACTCCATCATACTCAATTTTATAAACCCGAGTCCAAGAACTCCCTTCCCCATATTCTTCCATCAACCAAACATCATTCTCCTTCTTATCAAGATTCACCATAAAACATAGCTTTCCATTCAATACTTCCAAACACGCTTCCAAAAACCCTTCCAAATACGGTTCCAAAAACCCCTCCACCCCATAGGTTGGTGGTTGGCGCGGTGTTGCAAAGTCCCGGAATTTCTCATTGGCAAGATCGAAAGCAAGAATCATAACCGGACCCTGCTTATTCTCAGCTACTAACCAATGCAAAGCTCCATTCACCGACACTGACTTGGAAGATATTGTCCACTCCTTTTTGGGCCATTGCTCTTTAATATTTTCCACGACTTTGATTTAAGACTATACATCTTAACATCAAACTCTCTATTTAAAAATTGTACGACCCTCAACACCTTATAATCGTCGTTACGAGTATCGTAGCCGAATCCTAAAGCGATCATAGTATTAGGAAAAGTTTTTGCTAACGTGGGCAACTTCCTGTACCTACGTATCAGTGGATTCCAGATAGCGAGTTCGCCCGTATTACTATGCATGAAAACCAAACCGTGGATTTGTTGGGTGGACATGTTTACACAGCGTAGGAGTGGTGGGTGGTGAATTTTCATGGGCTTGCCGAACTGATCGTCGTTTGGGAAGTGGACGGAGAAGTAATCAAAGGGAACGGTGGCGTGTTGTTGGTGAAGGATGAGGGTGCGATCTGTGTTGGACTCGATGGAGCGACGGAGGTGGAGGTTGATGAAAGCATGACTGTGGATTAGAGCGTACCATTGCTTGGAAACGCAGAGATAGCGTGAGAGAAATTTCACTGGTAATCGAGAGAGTATCTCAGCGATCACATCAAGCGGAACATTAGACATCGCGGAGAGGATTGGGGTAACCTGGCCAAGGCCGATTTCGCTTTTTATATATAAATTTTTTTCCACATTGAAAATTGAATTCTAATGTGATTAGGATTGTTAATCTAGGTGAGTAATGGTTAAAGTCCTTAAAAGTCGAGGACATTTGTTAATTGTTATCTAACTATGAGGCGAGATTGAAGGTTTTTAGTTAAAATAAAACTCTTAGTCCTGAATCGTTTACGGCTAAGTAGATTAGAATTGTTGTATGATTAAAAGTGCTTGATTTATTTTTAATTAGAATTTTTAAATGAGATTAAAGATCTAATTAAAAGTTTATGGATTCTAATGAGATTAGAATCCTTTTATCTAGTTTAATCAGAAGTTTTTATAATGAAATTAAAACTCTGGTCTCCCATCTAGTTTAATTAGTTTATGGATTTATTCTGTTTTTCTGGTTTATATATATTCTCAGGCCTTATTTATGCAATATATGGTATGGTGGGTCATTTTAAAAGCCCAATCTGGGTGTATAAGCCCAATCATGGTCGTGAGGCTGAGAAAAAATTACATTTATATTTGGGTTTGCAAGCAGTATCACAGATATGAGACAGATAACACTTTTTCTTTTTCTTTTTTATATAATGATTTTAAAATTCGTTAATATTTGGTTTAGAAAAAATATTATGGGAATTTTTACATTTGGTTATTTCTATCTTGATTTACAAAATGCAACAATAACAAAACTTTATTCCCAAAATTTTTCAGTTGACTTTCGTTTGGGCTTTGAAGTATTAAGGTTTTATCATGGTCAAGTTGTTTGATCAAAGATCGAACAGCCATGAACTTTCAATCGGTCTTAGGATTTGGTTACTTAGTGTGTCATCTAGTTGAAGAAGTTCACAAAATTCTACTAAGCAGAATTGTCACTTTCCTCATATACATACAAACAGGTCGAGTGAGTTGGGCTTAAAATGGTACAAATGGCCAGAAAGCTATTATGTGTGTTGGAATAATATAATGTACAATTTACAAAACCACTATGTAAGGACATTCACATAAGGCATTGTAAAATAAAATAAGTGCCAACTTTTGCCCAATCAATCCAAAAAAACACCAACATCATACATCTGTTGTGCAAAATGTACTTTTGCTTCAGCACTTTTGCAAATATACACAAGTATTGCCGTTGTGTATTTCAATTTTTTATTTTTAAGAGATTGAAAAGAAGGGCAATTGATTCTTTTCATATGATGTTATCTAAAATAAAGGCAAAATTGACAACGGGTGCAAAGTGTAACATAAGTTATAGTTTATGGTACTAGCTACGCATTTTGGAATTTTAGAATATAAAGTGTAATTTGTGGTATAATTTAAGATGATAAAATGTAATTTTTCCAAATAATATGTTTCTAAGCTGTCTCAGATTTTAAAGTGTTCTTTTTGGAACCGAGGGACTAGACTAATACCTATAAAACCTTTCTTATTATTGTTCTCGTTTTTACAGTGTGGAGTACAAACCTTTTTTTGGACGAAATTCTCAAATGGCTCCTAACAAGAATGATATGGAGTAGAAAATATACGATTCTTCCGGAATATAATGTGAGCCAATAGAAACCATCCATGATCGGAACAATTGAAGAATGAAAGAGAATAATAAATGATGATATAAAAATCCGTCTTCAGAGAAAACTCAAAACTTTATATGGGAATTTGGCAGATAGAAACTTTTCAAAATTTCATTTTTCTTTTAGGAAAATTCACATTCCTTTAAGTATAATAATAATAATAATAATAATAATAATAAATTTCTAAACTTTGGTAATGTGCTACTTTTTGTATTTCACCAACTAACTTCAAACCAAGGGCAAAAAGTTAATAGATTTGGGATTCCAGTTAGCTCAACAGTAAAGTCTCTAATGGTTAAATAAGATATTTAGGGTTCAATTCCCGCCAATATAAAAAATTGATTGGTATTTTAGTCTGATGATAAAGAGTTATTATTAGGAGCAGACACAATAGGTTGAAACTCTCTCTAAAATAAATAGCAAAAGTTTTTTTTAAAAAAAAAATCCAGCCAATACTCCAAATCACTCATCAAAGGCAAAATCAGAAATTTTTGCTTGGGGGCCAAGACTAAACCATTATTTTGAATCAACATTCAAGTAAAAACTCAAATCACTACAAGAGCATTATATCTTTCTAAAACCTTTTTGAGAATACAAAATTCTTTTAGTTTGCAATACACTTGTATAAAAATATTCAAAAAAAGAGCTTAGCATCTTGACCTAAAGTGGCAATGTTGCATTATGCTACAAGAGTAAAACATTTGGCATCAAATTTAGCTCCTCTTTAAATAATCGAATGACTAAACATACCAATATAACAAGAAAATGTATTCATCAACGGATAATCAATTGGCTTTATAAATTAAAAAGGAAAAAACTAAAATCATAAGCTACAAGATAAAATAAATAGAAATTGAACTGAAATATAAATAAATAAAAAAAAATATAAGAAAATTTTTGTGCCTCTCAAGATTTAAAACTGAAGAGGGTAAGATTAAATTAGACGGCCAAGAATTTACGAAAACTTACCATGGTCAACTTTGGCAAGTAGACAGACAAAAAAGATGAGGCAACAATGACACTGCAAAGGTCTATGGTGGATGGATACTGAGGTTGACAATGGCAAAAGCCACGTGGCAACTGGGCGTGGCCTTTGTTACTGACCTTCGAATATACTCCTTGTTAGCAAGTCTTACGATATATTAATCTAGCATTCTGCATTAGCCTTATGGACATCGGAAGCCTCAGCCTGTTCAGCTTACGTTCCTGAAATGAGAGCCAAGCTAAGAACAAGGAAGAAAATATATTCATTCATACGGGCGCCGAGACCTAACCTTGTCAACTCTGGTCCCCCAACCTCATCCCTTGCTTGGCAGCACACCTGAAGGAAAGGAAACCAATATAACACAAACAGAGAACCGCAATTCACCACAAGCAATAAACGATTCCAAATTACAAAAGAATGAGGCATAGGATATAGAGGTGGAGTCTTGGCTGTAGTTAATGGGAGGACTGGTGATTAGAAAAACCAAAGGTTGATGTATATGGAGATTCATCACTTATCATCTTTTAGACAACTAGTGATTGGAAAAACCAAAGATCAGAAGCACATTCCCTACCATCAATATCTAGAAGATATTAGCCTAAAGTTCAAATGGATTACCTTCAATTATCTGTCAAGGACGAAGAATAAGTTTGCTGACGCATTGGCCACACTAGCTTCCATGATCAGTAAAAGGTATTGATTTCCGGGCCAATAAAGTCGATGAATAGGATTGAAATTAGTGTGAAGAAGAGTCATTCGAAGACTAATCAAGCACAGCTAAATAGTAGTCATGTTCACAAATAAAGGAAAAAATATCGCCAATGCTTCCAACGTCCGTAGGAACTAAGTAGGAAGTTGGGCCGAAATTAGAGGACTCTGTGAGACCCCATTTCCTGTCTACCTCTCTAAATCCTTCGTTTTCGGAGCAGTAGAGACTCACGTTTTAGCCGCTTCATTTGAAGGAGGGCTTACAGAAGTCACAGCACCTGAAAGTGACAATAGGCAAATCAACATAAATGCAAGAAAAAGAGGAAACTATACATCAAGCCTTGTATAGCAGGACAGGGAAAAGAAAGGGTACCCCTCTGCCCTTTATTATTAATAAAATGACCAGACGTACCTGGTCGCGATCAAATGTAGGAGAGAAGCTCATTTAGAAGCCACCACATACGTTTACTCTTGAATTGATTCGTGAGATTTATGATCGCTCTTTCTCCCCACCTCGCTGGTTCTCCAAATCTCCTTGAGTATTCAAAGAAAAGTTGTTTGATCATTCAATGGATAAAGCAAGGTGTTGATTTCTCTCTTTTCAAATCAATGTCTTCTTCAAAAGAACCAGAGTTAGCTGAGTAGCTCGAGCTGGAGTTTATTAAAAGCTGAAAAAGCGGAAGACTGGGGCCCTTTACAAAAAGTCTAGGAAACCAGAAATGGAATACCTAGCTAGGTCGCAAGGCAAGTGAGGATAGAACCCCACTTCGACTCACCAAGGAGAAGGTAAGTTCTTTTATATCGTTTCTTTTGGAGTGATATAGATTAGTGCCTGGACTAGGGGGGCGTTGGCCCACGAGAAAACGTTTGCAGATGCAATTATGAATCGAACCACATCAAAACATTTAGCTTTCGACGAACAAACTTTGTCGAAACTTTGACAGTAAACGAAGGATGGCCAGGCCCCGGTTCCCAGGGTTAGAGTATTCCCTATTATAAGCCTACTTAGATCAGAACAAAGCTAGTGGATTCTCTTTCGCCTATCGGCCGGCTTTAAGCAACCTTCGCATTTCTTGCTGAGATCCCAAGTCTCCAAGTGAGCCCTCTTGGCCCACCGGGTGGGTTTTTTTATCCTTCCAGTTTCGAGTGTCTTCTTGGAAAGTTATAATGGCCCATAGGCGCAAGATGTACCTTGTAGGGGGGGAGGGGGGTGGCGGCGGTCCCCTGGACATAGTCCTTTCAGGCAGTGACCGTTTAGTCCATGGTCCATTAGATGGTCAGTGCAAGGCCAGAAATTGGAACACATTGATTCTGCTCGTTCTCGTCCTTCGCTTTAGGGCCTGTCCCTCGGTGTGGTCAGTACTTTATACTGTTGGGCAGCGAAGCTTACACTTGTTCACTAATTATGACGGTTCGCCAGGGCCTCTTTCCTCCTCCCTTTTCTACTCACTCGTAGGGGTTCGGACGCCCACAAAAGGAGAAGGAGTCTACTGAACATCTCAGCCATTGGCGGGAATTTCGCCTGCATCTGATCCCCAATTCTTGTTCACCCTGAATGATCGTGTTGGGTGAATTGTGACCTCATGAGCAACAGCCGCTTTGTCACAGTACTTACTTATGGGCTAACGGGTCACACTTTGGCCAAGTATCCTACAAAGAGACTCCCAAGAGCCAGAAGTATTAAAGGAATGGCCATAAGAATGGGCGCATCATGACATTGTAAGATGTCTTCCCCGAATGAATTAGTTGGTACTATAAATGTTAGAAAAAGTAAACGAAAAGAGTAATAAGAAGTGAAAAGGACAGAGACACTTCCCAACCAGAAAGCAAAGTTCCCACTGATAGTATACTTAGTGTAAACGAGCTCTAAGATCACATCTTTAGAATAAGATCTAGTTAGAAAAGGAAATCCAATTAGAGACAAGCTGCCCATGAGCATCATGGCATAGGTAAAAGGGAACGAGGAGGCAAGCCTCCCCATCTTCCACATATCTTGCTCATCTAACATGGCATGAATCACCGAACCTACACTCAGGAATAGTAATGCTTTGAAAAACGCAAGATTCATTAAGTGAAAGACGCTAACCAAATAGTTAGAGATGCCGCAGGCAAAGATCATATAGCCTAATTGACTGCAAGTTGAATAAGCTATGACCCTCTTTAGATCGTTCTATAATATTCCAGTGGTTGCCACAAGGAATGACGTCGTAGCTCCTGCAAAAGTAATAACAATCAAAGTCGTAGGTGGGTATTCAAATAAAGGGGAGCACCTCGCTATCATGAAAACGCCAGCTGTTACCATAGTAGCTGCATGAATCAAAGCAGATACTGGAGTGGGACCCTCCATAGCATCGGGTGACCAAGTATGTGATCCTATCTGTGCAGATTTCCCAACAACACCAATAAGAAGTAAAATACAAATAAGAGTTATGGCATTCAATCTCATATTGCAAGAAATCCAAGAATTTTTAGGGGCACTAGCACAAGCAAAAATGGTTGAAAAGTCTACTGTTTGAAAGAGAGTAAAACAACCCGAAATCCCAGGAGCTAATCCAAAATCACCTACTCGATTGACAGGCATAGCTTTTATAGCTACTTTATCTGCCTAAAGTTGTGTAAACCAGAAATGAATTAACAAATATGAAGCAAGACCTACTCCCTCCCGTCCCAGGAATAATTGAAGAGAGTTATCTCTAGTCACCAACATTGGCATAAAAAAAGTAAGAATGGATAAATAACATATAAATCGAGGGCTATGCGGATCCTTGAACATATATGAAATGGAATAAAGATGGACCAAGCTACTTATGGATGTAACCACAATTAACATCACTACGATCGGGCTATCAAACACGAAGTCAGAAGGGAATTACAAGTTGGACCAATTTGCTCGAATCGAGTGAGCTCCCCTTACATGCAATGATGCATGGGTATATAAAAGAGAGAAAAAGATATCCAATTATGTTAAGCTTTTTGGCATTGCACTTTTGCTATGCCAAAGCATGTAGATGTCATTGACATTGCACTTTTGCTTTGCTGAAGCATACAATGTCATTATCATGATTGGCGGGTAACAATGGTGAGATGGTTATTTATACATTTCTCTTAGGAATTTCTAGTCCTTCCTAGTCAAAAAGAGTGATCGAGTGTTAAGTATAAGAAATCACTTAACCCTACTCATCACAAACAAAGAGCCACAAAGTTCACTTGCTTAGTTGTGCATAAGAATGCTCATTTAAGCTATAAACAATACAAAGTTTAGAAAACTCTGTTTCAATGGCCATTTTAAGATTCACAATAACCAATGTACACATACACACATTGTTTTTGTATTTTTCAATTTTTCTCAATTTTTTATTTTGAAAATAAAACAAAATAAAAATTAAACAACCAAACAAAAACAAACAAACAACATGAAAGTATGAAAGAAAGATGTAAATGCATGAAAACATGTTAGAAAATGCATATGCATGAAAGCATAATTCCAAGAGCAGATAAGAAATCAAGCAAAAGAGTCCTATTACATATAGAAAGAATTAAAGTAGAGGACAACAGAAAAGACAATTAAGTCTGAGGCTCATTTCTCACCCACACAGCACGAATCTTTGGCCGTGAAGATGAAAATACACGTGTCCTAATATGTCTACTAAAGGACATAGAAGAATTAGAATTCTCCATGACAATGGGGGTCAAGGATCACACTAAGGAAATTAATCCAATCAGAGTGTACCCGGTTTGATACCACTTGTTGAGAAATTTAGACCCCAGTTGATAGAATTAACAAGTATTAAATTCAAGTTGTTAATTAGATTTATTATATATAAACTTGTTAAAACAAACAAACATTAATATCGTGTCAAAATCATATATAGTGGAAAAAATAAATAAGATAATATATGATGACCCAAGATAACTAATGAAACCAACTAGTTTCACAGTAAAAAACCTGAGGGGAAACCTTCCCGAAAAGCAATCCACTATAGTAAAGAGAAATTTCAGATCTAGTACAAAAATTTTATTCCTAGACTCTACAATCCCCGTAGATGAACTTATAGTAGAATCCTTTTACCGCTTCAGAACCTCTAAACTCTTCAATATATGAACGACATCCTTAGATGCATAGATCCCAATACGTGACTAACTCCTTTACACGAATCCCAGTACATGACTCATTCACTAACTTAAGAAAGAAGAATGCTGCAAAGTTCTTCACTTTATTAACAATGAAGATCAAGAAGCACTAGGTTCAGTCACCTTTTGCATATGTTCACCTTGTAATTTCCCATGCCATGGTGAGAATACCCCTTCTCACGCTTATCACCACCTTCTCTCAACCTATGACGAGAAGCAGAATAGGATTTACTGGGTGGGGTTCTGGACCTGCGACGATATGTGCGATCCTTACCATCTTTGGAGCCATCGCCTGATGAGGGGGAAGAAATCCCTCTATCACGTTCCCTGCATTTCAACCTCTCACGTAAGTGATCTATCTCTAATTACAACATACGTGTCTCTTGATCATGAGAAACATGACTTCTAGTTCTTGAATGGCTCCAAACAGTGCGCTCAGTGTGGTGAGACTCCATTATAACACTTGGGGTGCGCTGCCTATTCCCCCTTCACTCCATGTTAACAAATTGGTTCTCCCTCTATGAACCAACAGATTCTTCCCTATGTTGGCCTAAGTTAGCCATAAACACTTAGGACAAATCCACTAACTTCAATTGTTCCCACAGATGGCGCTAAATATAAAGGCAAGAAAAATCTTAAGGCCCACAACCCACTTAGAACAATGGCTGGATCAATTCATCTATGACCCAAAACAAAGAATTTATAGAGAGGGAACAATACAACAAAGAAATGGATCGGCTTAAAGGTCAGACAGGAAAGAAAAAAGCAAGATTCGTATATTAAACGAACCAATCTCCCTCATACAAGCCTTCCTGAGGAGGTTAATGTTTCAATAAATAAATAAAAAAGTACTGTTCATTACCCTCTTCTCACTATGTTCTTCTTGTCTTCTCTACTCTTCTTTTTCTGATCCTCCCCCCTTCTACAATTTCTCTAATATATATACTCCTCCCCACTTCTCATCTCAACCATCCATTTCTCACCTAATTAGTCTCCTCCTTTGACACTTATCCCTTCCTACAATTTGAAGAAGGTGATGGAAAGATCCTGCTTAGCTATGACCTGTACTGTTCAGGTTATTTCCTCATCAATCCAATTGATAAAACTATTGTCCACCATTCAATGCAGCTAAGAGGCTGGATGCAGGGCATTCAATGTAAAGCCCACAGGCTGCCCTAACCAGAAACCTTCTCCCATGTCATTTGGCTTCCACTTGGTTGGCTATAGAATGCCCTTGGACTCAACCTTGCATTTCCCCGAGCAATCCTCCTCCTTGGGCCCATGGTCCGTGGCCGTATCACCCTAGACTGCGACCCTTAAGCTTCATCCTAGGTCCTTGGGCTCCCGCATACTTTACCTCTTAAACCTATCCTCGCCGCCCCCCCCCCCCCCCCACCCCCCCCCCCCCACCCCCCCCCCCCCCCCACATCATCTAAATAAGACTACCTCATTATCATTATTTTTTTAGTATTTCCGAATGTAAGAACATGTTACAACCAATATTTATTTAATTTAAAACAAAATCTTAGATCTTCATCTTTAGTGACCGACAACTTGCCCAAATTAGATTGTTCTACATGAGTGTATTGAAGTAATATATTTCTTGCACTTGATTTATAAGATATTTTTATGAAATTATAGATTCGGTGTTATACCTTTCTCGGCCTTTTTGGCTAAGATCAAGTGTAATTATAGATTCAATGTTAAAGACATCATGTGTAAAAGAGCTATGGCTTTATACTAGCAAAAACAACTCGAGCAATGAGAGGTCAAGATGATGTTCTCAAGATGACCACCCTACTGGCCTACCGCCAATATCATACCTCTAAATTCTGCCTTTTTGGCTAAGTATTATTATTATTTTTGCTACCACGTACAATGTAAGTGTGTCAATAATGGCTAAAGGCCTTGTATTGAATTGATATCTCTCCATGTACAAAGTGCTTAGGGATTTAGGGGAGAAAATGGTTCGAACTGTAGGGTTAGCAGCATGTTGTAATTATCTCTAAAAAAAAAAAAAATGTGTCAACAATGTATAGTGTTTACCACATAAGCATTTTTTATTAGTGAGTTAACGGTAAAAACCAAATTGACTTCAAGTTGAAAATAACATGAACTAAATTGACTATTACTAAAATGTAATAACCAAATTAACTGTGAAACCAAATTGTAGGAATAAAAAAAAAATGTAGAGATCAAAGTAGCGTTTTCATCATCATATTATTAGAGATGTGGGGAGTAAAAAGACCCCAGTGGGTATATGGGCCTATGGGCTATGGCAACGAAGGCCGACCTGCTCTTGAGTTAAGAATTTGTTAGTACTGCGGATCGGCCCATACGCCGAGGGTCCGAGGACCCATCCGAGGGTGATTTTCTCCTTGGACAGATATAGGAAAACTTGGGATTTCGTTATAAAGGTCAAGGGACAACTCCATGAAGACTAGTGGTTAAAAGGGGTGAACCCTTGAATGTCTTAGAGGCACCGATATTTGAGAAACACCAAAGGCAAAGGCTGTCACCTCCACATTAAAGACTCTGCACCTACCTCCCTGGCCGCATTAATGGGGAAGTGACCCCTGAACAGTAGAACGGAAACTTCTGGTCACTATCCAAAGGCACTAAGAAAAGAAATATCTAGGGGGAGGGGGTTGGAGCAACACGTGGCAAAGGATTAGAAAGAAAAGTATTTAAGAGGGGTACCTAGAACAGAGGGGGAGGGGGATCTTTTGTAATCTAAAGAAAAAGAAAGAGAAATAATAGAAAAAAAGTTCTCGGCTTACGTCCGAGAAGATTTATTTGCAATAGTTGTTTGTTGTTAACAAGTGTTTGTAGTTCTTAGCTTGTTATCAAATCCTCAATACTTCTAACCTCGGTTTCAAGCCCACACTCTACAAATTTATATTGTTTAAGGCTCATTGGGCCTGAGCCCGTAGCTGTTCTTGGGTCCAGGTGTAATTGTGCACTTACAAGAGACATCACTTGTTTATTTAAGGGAGGAAAAAAAACTAGGTTACCCAAAACTAATTAAATACATCTTTATTTCATTTGAAAAATTAATTAGATTACATGATTTCAGAATGAAAAATACAAATTACAATTTCTTTCCTAGTCACATTCTAAGAAAAAATAGATAATTAGATTCCTAGTTACATTTTAAAAGTGTAAGACTTACATAATTTTTTTTTTAAAAAAAGCCAAATCTAAAACTATTGATTAAAGTAAGGAGGATATGTTATGAAATGAGCAATGAACTAGAAAAAGACTTGAAGAGATAATATGGAACTATAATTTAAATCCACATTGTAGGTCATCACATGAGAGTTGCATTCACGACCTGCCGTGGAAGATGTAACAAGATAGCAAATTGGCTTGAAGATCCTTTAGCCATTCATTCTTTGAGCAAATTTTCCAATCTGAAAAGAAACCAATTGAGCATAACTCCTAGTGGAAAGAAACAAGCAACTATTTACTATTTATTTGTAGCAAAACAACCTAGGGAAATAATATTGGTTATGATAATTAATAAGGGGTATATGAATTATGAATAACATAAGATGAAAAGTACAAGGACGTAATTTCATCAATATCTTTTGCTATAGCTCTTTGGCTGTGAGTAACCTATGTGCAATCATAGACTCATAGTTGCTACCTGCACACATCTGCACACATCATAGAAGAAGTGACATCAATTTATTTAAACTTAAGCAAAAGATCATCTTAACAATAAATAAAATAGTTATGGGAAATTTTGAGAATGAGTAGATGCACATAACATGTGCAACCAAAACTGGGCAATGTGTAGATAAAACTGGGAAATTTTGAGAATGTGTAGATGCACATAACACGTGATTTTAAGTCTAAAAAAAAATTAAAAAAAAAGTAACAATTTTAGTTGATTTGGGCAATGTGTAGATGCACATAACATGTGCAACCAAAACTGCCCAAAAGTTATTTCAATACAAAACAGATATACGGTGGCTAATTTGGAAATGATAATATATATATATATATTTTGAGAATGAGGGAATGATAATCTAGACTTTCATAACAATGGGATACCCAAAATATTAGATATTACTGTAATCATTAATCACGATGTCAACCAAAACGCCACATATATATGAAATCACATACGTAGAGGCGGTCCTTTTTTTTTCTTTTTATTTTTGAGAAACAAGTGATTATATATATATATATATATATATATATAATATATAATATTTTTATTATTTTTATTACCCTATAAATGAATATTGGAAACAAAATTAAACTTGGTCCTATTAATAATATCTTAAATGGTCAGTTTGGAAGCTTAGAGAAGAGTGTAGAAAGAACTCCCTAAAAAGCAAAGAAAAGAAAAGATAAGAAAAACCAAACAACATCGCAACGCCAGATCGACCGCCTCAAAACAATTCGCTCGATTTCGCTGACACCACGCTTGTGGCCTTCACCATCATCTGCGATCGCTCGTTGCTCTCAGTTTCCGCCTCATACCGACCGATCTCATCGATCTGCCGATCTTGTGATCTTGTGACTGGTATTTCAACTCTCTCTCTCTCTCTCTCTCTGTGTTTTGGACTATGATAGTGCTTATGAAATATGCGTTGTGAATTGTTGTGTGTTGAGTGCGGCCAAATTAATATAATATATGATAAATAGTATAGAATTGTTTGCGTGCGAAGGGAGGAATTGGGTACAATTTCTTTTCACGCAAACAATTCTTTTTAATTTTTTATTGAGATTAAAAACTGTTTTTTTTATTGCCATGAGTCTCAGTCTTAGTCCTTAAATTATAATTATACACTTTAGGAGGAGGCAATGCAGTGACGTGGCAGTGGACAATTATTTATTTATTTATTTATTTGCATTGTTGAGTGGAATCTTGATAGAGTAACGTTAACACAACACAAATTTTCTTAATACAGTTGCAAATACCAATAAGTTGATTTGAACTATAGGAAGACTTAAAAGGACATTTGTTAGTTTGTTAGTGAACCGTTTTAGAAATATTTTCTAAGATGGTCTGTTAATTAACAATACCTATATCTTTTAAACCAACCAATTTCCACTTCATGTTTGGGAAATGCAGTGTCACCAATGACCTTTTTAACTACTGAACCATTAGCATAGGTAATGAACTCAAAATTTCTAGGCTGGTTAGCATACCATCTCTCGTTATCACTGCATTTGTTATTTCCCCATTTTCTCAAAACACAGCCAACAAAAAATAACAAATCAGAAGCAGAATTAAAAATCACAAACTAACTATGGTCTAGTCGTAGACTTTATTAAACAATCCCAGTTTAAACATCTCACATCAACTACCCGAAAGGCTAATGAGCCTAGTTCAAAAGGCTTTTCAAGGGAAGCGTGTCATTAAAGCCACTGAAAACCTCAACTAAACTTTGAACCCAAGCAAAATGGTCTCAAATATAAGTAGAAGGTTTATCCTATGCTTAAGGTAGATCACTTCTTCAATAAACTTATTTATAATTTTTCTGAAATATTTAATATCTTTGAAGCTCAAATTAGTGAGTTTTTCCCTAGAAACAATCAAATACATAGAACTATGTTATCCAAAGTACAAAATGATAAAGAAGAAGTGAGTTACTTAGATCATTTCTGTGCAATCCTCATATGAAAAGCTTATGCGTTTCAAAAAAAAAAAAAGATCATAAAAGCTTGGAAAATAAGGAATTAATCAAAACCAAACAATTTGTCTGCGTTTGGTTGCCGAGAAAATGCCAGAGACAACGTAAACTGAGCAGGATATCACACAGGTCAAAAACCTTCCCTCACACTTCTCTTTTTCCTTCTAGAGAGAGAGAGGAACCTAAGGCTAGCCCATCATCAAAATACAAATTATTGCTTCTAGATTTTGAGCCCATAAGCGACAACTCCTGTATATTTGGATTCTTCTGAGAAAATGAATGATGATTTGGAAGAGAGCTTCTTCAAATGGAGCAGGTAAAGTTGCTGGACCTCTTTTTTCTGGTTGGATAAACTCTAGATTGAAGTGAAGGCATGGAAAACAATAAGGGAGAAGAGGAGTCAGAGAGCAGGCGGGAATTGGAAAGGGAAAGAGTGAAAGAGGGAGAAACCCACGCACAAGCACAACACCATACAGAGGGAGCCAGTAGAAACTCACCTGCTGTCTGCTCCTATCCCTTCCATCCTTGTAAGCCTCACTGAATCATGACACCTTGTCCTCTCTTTAGTAGAAATAGTGAGTTGCTCTAACCCAATCAAACCATTTTGGCTTACATGTAGTACCAACGGTGCAAACATCTGCCCAAAATAAACCAATAATCATCTGCTTTTCATGCTTTCTGTTAAGTTCAAAAGTTCAATTTACATTATCTTTTAATTTTTATGGGTGAGCCTTAAGTCAGACTGAGGTTATAGTACATAGAAAAGAGAAAAGTAACTAATCAAGGGGACATGATGCACAAAGGCACCACTAACTATTCATCTTGGCATTGAACCTCATTCAAACAGCTTGGTTATGGTAAAATATGTGCATACCTCATGGAACATAAAAAAATACTACTCCAAACACACAGAACTGAAGTGATAAGAGGAAATGATACGAAGGAACTAGAACATCAAAATTTTCAACAATTAAACATGATTATATTTGAGTAAATCAATTAGGGTCCATTTGATTGGGGAGAAAGGTGGGAAGAGGGGAGAAAAGTGTGTTTGGTTAAGGAGGGTTGGGGGGAGTGAAAATGGTGGGGTCCAAGATTTTTTTCGCCAAGCCTACCATTTGGGGTGAAATAAGTTTTGTCCCATTTTGGGGATAACATGGGGAGGAGGGAGTGCGTTTGATGGGAAATTATCCATCTGCCCTCTCCCCCCTATTCAACATTGCTTTCCTTTTCTTTTTTCTTTTTCCCTTGTATTACGTTTAAGTTGTTTTTTTGTTTTTGTTTTTCTTTTTTCACCCTTAGTCAACTCACCGAAGATTGGGGAGAGGCACTGTTTTCAACAGTGAGCAGTGTAATACAATACACTCCATGATCACATCCCTCAATGCAAATTCTCAATCAACAATCAAAAGCCACCACCCAAAAGCCAAAAATCTAAATTTCGAGGTAAAAAATCTAAATCACAATAAATGGAAAGAAAAGGACCCTAAATCAGCTGAAATTTTGTAAGGATTAGATCCCACAATGCAAAATCTCAAACAACAACCAAAAAACTGCACATTATAGAAATGAAGAAAAATACCTTCAACGAAGAAACTTTGATGGTATAAAATTCCTTAGCAACTTTATCAACTACAAAAGCCAATGCCAACCAAAAAATTGTACATTAAATAGGTCGAAGAACGAAAATGTTGGGCAAGTACAAAATAGGGACTTAAACTTGTTCAAAGCAAAGCCACGATTTGTAAACTAGTGGCTCTTGTTGAATTGGTGACTTCTATCTTAAGCCAACCAAAAAACTGCACATTATAGAGAAGGCTGCATCTAATTCCCTATCGGGAAAGCCCCTATAAAATCTTAAGTTCCAAATTCTATCATTTCCACCCTCTTGATGACACAAAAATCATAAATGCTAGCTTCCTTGTCATTTGAACACGCATATAATTGAGGTTAGGGCATTTTAAGTGGGTTATCTCCAACCCACTTATAATGCCAAAAAAGAATATGAGAACCATCGCCTACCACTAGAGCCAAATGTTTGGAGAAACTCTCCCATCCTTCATTAATACCATGCCATACCACACCCATGGGCTCTTTTGTAGACTTTAGTATTCCACCCCCCTTGACCCTTTCCATACTTAGTGACAACAACCCTCCACCAAATATGGGTATCTTCTTGTCCATACCTCCATAGCCATTTCCTTAATAAAGTTTGATTAAAGTGCACTAACTTCTTGATCCCCAACCCACCCATCTCCAGAGGTGAACAAACCTTATCCCAAGTCACTAAAGGATATTTGAAACACTCCTCTGAAGACGCCCATAAAAAATTTCTTTGAATATGTTCCAACTTATCAGTCACAGCTACAGGAATTGTAAACAAGGATAGGTAGTATGTAAGAAGACTTGAAAGGGTACTATTCAACAAAGTAAGTCTACCACCCTTAGATAAATAAAGATGCTTCCAACCTGATAGTTTCTTCTCTATCTTCTCCAAAATAGGATTCCAAATGGATGTTGTCTTGAACGGAGTACTCAACGGAATTCCCAAGTATTTCATAGGCAAACTACCCACCTTGCAACATAGTTTATTAGCCAATGCACTAGTGTTACCAACCTCCCCAACATGGACAATCTCACCTTTCCCCGCATTAACTTTCAAACCTGTAAAAGCTTGAAAACAAGACAAAGCCAGCCTAGTGAACAACAATTTTTCTCTAGACGCATCACAGAACAAAATAGTATCATTTGCAAACAACAAGTGTGATAGAGTTAACTGGTCCCACATGAAAATCACGAATAAGACCACTCTCCTCTGTTTTCTTAAAAAACTGACTTAGTACTTACATAATCATAAGAAAAAGAAGAGGGGGCAATAGATCACTTTGTCTCAACCCACGAGAACTTCCAAAAACACTTTCAGGGGATCCATTCACAAGAACAGAGAAACAAATAGTAGTGATAAATGCCTTGATACACCCCCTCCATCTCACCCCAAGACCCATCCTGCCCAAAAAATAGAATAAGGCATCCCAATTCACATGATCATAGGCTTTTTCAATGTTCAACTTACAAACCCCGGTGTATGACACTTCAATTTGCTATTTAGACATTCATTAACAATTAGCACTGAATCTAGAATTTTTCTACCACCAACAAAGGAATTTTGGGGCTCATAGATGAGACAGTCTAATATCACCCTCAATCAATTTACCAACACCTTACATAGTAGCTTGTACACAATATCGAATTAGTACTCATGTCTACCAATGATGAATTTAGAAGAAAATATCCCGACTTATGTTATTAAAACTAGGACTAACACAACATTGGGTAATACATGTCATTTACATTCATCCAAAAGTGGGGGGGGGGGGGGGGGGTATCGAATTTAAAAAACAGTGCCTCTCCCCTCTCTAGAAGCATCAGAATTCTACAAGTCAAGCCAGGCAAAATCAACAGTTTTATTTTTTTATTTTTATAACGGTGTTAATCATGTGACAAGCGCATGTGGTGAAGAGGCTTAACTTTTAATCTCTTATGGGATTTTTGTTTTTTAATTTGTAATGTTAGTCACAGAATTGCCAAAAGAGGAAGATTGTTAGGATTCTGATTGGCAACTCTCTTGTGATCCCAAGGAGAATGTTTGAGAGATTGAAACCACAAAGTCTTCTTTTCAGTGAGTTTCACTATTGCAAATCTTGAGGGAAGTTTATTGCAAATCTTATGGCTTAGGGGGTTAAATAAATAAATAAGGTTATGCATTTAATACTAGCATTGGCCTATTTGGAATTTGCTAAGTTCATTTTGTTTTAAGCCACAGTTTTTGTATAATCTTATGCTTCGTCTAGCAATTATTAGTCCGGTTGTTTTTATACCTGGTTGTTTATAACAAATGCAATTGGATTTCAATCACCTTCTTTGTTTCTTAAATTTGTAGAAGTTTTGTAATTTTGACTTTTTGTAATAAAATTGATAATGACTTTAGCATGATTCTAATCACATGATTCTAATCACATGATTCTTCTCTATCCCTCTTGTTGCTCTATTTGTTGCAGAAATTTTAATAGCCTGATGGACCTGGGAAGAGCTATTTTGTTTTCAATTACGGTTCTGTGTGGTTTGGTATTATACTGTCAGACCGCTTTGGCAGAGGAGTTTCTTGTTGGAGGTCCTGAAGGTTGGTCTGAAAACATTAGTAATTGGCCTCCTAATGGAACGACCTTCCATGCTGGTGATGTACTTGGTGAGTTTGATCTCTTATTATCATTTTTTTTTTGGCCCTAGAAGGTAAGCCCACCTGCAAAAGGGAAATTTGCTAGCAAACATGGAGATTTTTAGAATATTAATACTAACTCTAATGTGACTGATTTAAGGCAGCCAGACCTTATAGTAAGAGAGACGTAGAGAATAGATGGAATAATGGGAATAATGAGAGAGAGAGAGAGAGAGAGAGCAAAGTAAGAGGAATTAGCATAAGCTGGTCAGTCTCATCATTATCTCTACTCATTGCTTGATTACACTTATATCCATATTCTAACTGTTAATGCAATCACACCAACTAACAGGTCTAACTGCTTAACAACTTGCTGTACCATTATTCCAACTGTTAATGCAATCCATATTCCAACTGTTAACTCTTAACAACTATCTTTAACTGTCAAAAGCACATATAACAATATCAAGTTGTTACAATGAGCTAATTACAATGCAAATCTATACTAGACTACATAGTAGTTGTTGCTAACAAGGCCAGTGAACTTGGACTCTTAACAAAGCTCACCTCTCTGTGGGTGAGCCAGAGGTACCACCAGACTAAGTCTGTGGTAGATATGAACCATTATTACCGACAAATAATTGCATAGTTTTATTAATGAAAATTCATTTTCTCACACTTCATTCTAATCTATCAAATTTCTTGGGAAACCTCTCCAAGAAATCATTTCATGTATCATATTCTAGATTACTATAATAAAAATTATGTCCTACACATTGTGGTTGCACTTAATAACTTAGCATAATTCTTACTGTGATATATAGAAAATGGAAGCATATGACTTTTGTTGCCTCTTTCTCATGCTTTCACATTAGTTTTTAAAATCTCACATTTTCCATTTCCACCAAATTTTTTAGTCAAGTTAAATTTCCTTTTTCTTTTAAATCAAGAAATTAGATTCTTGAATCTCCAACTAAGATTCCAGATTTTCTCTTTGTTTCTATGTTACAGAGTTTGTATACGACCCAAGGGAGTACAATGTGGTTGTGGTAGACAAAGTTGGCTATGAAACATGCAGAGCACCGTTAGGTGCTTCTGCAAACGACAGTGGAAATGATCAAGTTTATCTTGAGAAAGGTGCAAACTATTTTATTTGCACTAAACGTGGCTGTTGTGAAAAAAACATGAAAATAGTGATAATTGCGGAGTAGGCAAACGGGAAGGGATGTGACAAATCAACTATGAAGCACGGGTGTATTTCGGGATGCGGGTGCGGGTGCGGGAGCGGGAGCAGGTGCAGGTGCGGGAGCGGGTGCAGGAGCAGATGCAAGACTCGGTAATTTTTGAAAAAGTAGGGTGCAGGTGCAGCGAGGTGCGGTGATTAAAAAATTATTTAAAATATTTATATTTATATTTATATTTTGTTTTAGTTTCAAACTTTTGAGTTGTATTTTAATTTTTGAACATCATGGAATGTTTATATAATGGAGTTGTATTCTAGTTATTATTTACTATAGCTCTTAAATTTGGTATATGTTTATATAATGTGAAAAAAGTATGCTTACTAAAGGCAGAGAATGGGAGAGAGTGAAGGCAGAGAGTGGGAGAGAGGCGCAAGAAAAATGAAGAGGGAGAGGGCTGGGTCAGCTGAGAGCTATGGAGCAGAAGCACGGACTGAGTGAAAATTGAAGAGAAATGAGAGTGTATGTATGTGTTATAGGGTTTTGGTTTTTTTCCAAACGGTGCGTTTGCATCTTTTTTTTTTTTTTTTTTTTTTCTTTTTTTTTGGCCAAGTTAAACGGTGCGTTTCGTACTTGTTTTTTTTTTTTTTTTTGAATTTCGGCCATATCGGTGTTGCGCTCGATACGGACCGATTTGGGCCTAATCGGCACGAATTGGCTCGATTTCGCGCGCGTCAGCCTGAATCGGTGCGTATCGTGTTGAAAAAAAATATTTTTTAATGTCTAACGCGGCATGGACGCACAAGCAGCAGCGTCGCGCCGCGTTGGACACGGGTGCGGAGGCCCAAACACCGCACCCATGCTTCCCAGCAAATCAGGTGTGTTACTTTTTAATTCAAATGGTTTTGACTAAAGTTAGTTTACATTTTTACTTATTTTAAGATGAACATTTTAAGTTCTTTCTATGGAGCTCTCTCATCTAATTCTGTGATTTTTCTATTTTGGCGTGCTTGAATTGATTCGCTCATAAGACAGGCAATTTTGTTGTTTGCACTAGATATTATATGGTACTCGTGTGCATCAAACATTTTGTTTGATGTACGGTCATAATCCAGTTCAACCGAAATATTGATATAAATTGATGTCCATCTTTAATTTGATTGAAGTTAAGGTTTGCTACATATATTTCCTTTCTTAATTTGTCTTGCTTTTATGTACAAGATATGCTTTGATATGCTGAAAACCAATTGCAAATATATGGTTAAAAGTGTGAAGAAATTATATATTATGGTGTTGTCCAAGATGTATTTCCTCCATCCTTAAGGGTCCATTTTGTGTTGGGTGCTTGTCGATGCCAAAGTCCAGCCCACACCAAAGTAGTGCTCATTTAATGAGCTTATGTTTGTGTGGCTTACAAGCCACATGAAGTTGAACTCTCTTAGTTCAATTAGAATTAGGAAACAGTAAATAGTAGCGCTCTTTAAGAACTATAATTAAAGTTGTGTTTGGAATCCTAAGGTCCGTTTGGATAGAGCTTATTACTGAAAACTGAAAACTGAAAACACTGTATCAAAATAATTTTTAAATGTATAAATAATACCGTGAGACCCATTTTTAATAAAAAAAAATTCTGTAAAGTGAAGTTTGTGGGTCCCATGAACAGTACACGGAACCCACAGATGTGCTGAAAAGTCAGCAAATGCGGCTACTGTTCATGCACAGTAGCATGAACAGTAGCCGCTTTCCCCCCTGACCCGTGAATCAGCAGAAGAAAAAAAAAAAAAAAAAAAAAAACGCAAAAATTTTTCATCAAAACGCAAACCCCAAGTTATCCAAACACACGCCTAGTATTACTAGGAGTGTAAGGCAGCTGAAGCTTTTTTGTATATAAAAAGCACGTTGTGCACCATAAGATAGTTTGATAGCAGCAACAGGGTTTGCCGCACAAGAGAAAAGAGAGATCAACTAAGACGAAGCCGCTTAGAGAGAAAGAAGACAACCAAGAGAGAGTTGTGTCTGGAAAATAAAATAGAAAATAGAAAATAGAAATGAGAAATCAAAGTGTTGTTGCCTTTAAGAAAGATAATTAGTATGTGAGAAAAGGGAAAAAAAAAAAAAGAAAAGATTTTTCTTTAGCCATGAGACATACACGAGATATTATAATTGATTTGATAATAGTGAATTGATTCAGAGTTTGTCTTGTGGTTTTTCCTTTCAAAGAGAGTTTTTCACGTAAATATTTGTGTTCTTGTATGTGATTGTTATTTTGGATTGATAATATTTGTCATAGTATTATTTGGGACCCAACAAGTGGTATCAGAGGATAGGTTTGAGTGGAAGTCATGGCTGGAGAAAAAGGCAAGGCTTCAAGGATTGATAAGTTTAATGGAACATACTTTGGGTATTGGACAATACAAATTGAAGATTATCTCTATGGGAAGAAGTTGCATCAATCTCTTTTGGGGAAGAAACCTGATACTATGAAGGATGAAGAATGAAATCTTCTTGATAGACATGTACTGGGAGTTATTCAATTAACTCTGTTAAGATCAGTTGTACACAATGTTGTGAAGGAGAAAACCACAGTGGATGTAATGAAGGCTTTGTCTGGCATGTACAAAAAGCTGTCGGCTAACAACAAGGTGCATTTGATTAAGAAGTTGTTTAATTTGAAGAAGGCAAAAGACACTCCTGTAGCGCAACATCTAAATGAGTTCAATATGATCACAAATAAATTATCCTCGGAGGAAATTGAATTTATGATGAGATTCGTGTATTGATTCTTTTGGCTTCTTTACCAAATAGTTGGAAAGCCATGAGAATGGCGGTAAGTAATTCTACAGGAAAAAGCAAATTTAAATATGATGATATTCGAGATTTGATTTTAAGTGAAGAGGTTCGCAAGAGAGATGCGAATATAGACAATGCACAAGATCAAGCTTTTGTCACGAAGAACAAGAGTAGATGTAGAAGTAGAGGACCTATGATTGAAAATTCAATGGTAGGTCAAAATCAAGAGATAAATCTCAGCTTAAGAAAATTAGAGAATGTTTCTATTATGGGAATAATGGTCACATAAGAAGAAATTGTTGGCATTGAAATAAAGAACAAATTGAAGGCAAAGATAAAAATGATGATAGCGAGAAAAATGCTACAAATGTGTGATTGCTAAGGATGTTGTGGTGCTCTCTGTTGAAGAGCAAAAATGTGAGCATGTTGCTAATAATGATATTGAGTGGGTTGTTGATTCAACAGCCTACCACCATGTTATCCCTATTAAAGGGTTGTTTACCATGTACAAAGCATGAGACTTTGGTATAGTGAAAATGGGCAATTCCAATTACTCAATAATTGTGAAAATTGGTGATGTGTGCATTAAAACCAATATTGGTAGCACTGTGATATCGAAGAACGTGCGACATGTTGTAGATTTAAGGATGAATGTGTTTTTTATATTAGCTATGGATAGAGCAGGTTATTGTAACCACCTTGTTAATGGAAGATGGAAGCTTACTAAGGGGTCATTGGTTGTTGCAAGAGGACATGCTTGTTGTGGTATGTACAGGATCCGTGAAGACTTGTAAAAAGAAGTTCAATGAGATTAAAGATTTTAAGAAACTCTAAAGATGAGAGTTGGGATTGATGGTAATGATGTCAAGAGGGTGAAATTCTCATTGCCAAATAATGCTTTGGATGAGGAAGTAATATGTGATGAAGAATATGAAAATTCTAAGGCTATATGGGATGATGATGAAGTGAAAGACCTTGGAGGTCTTGAGCAGAGGAGCAATATCCTCTACTGGAGATTGATGAACTTCACAATAAGAGGACTAGTGGAGTATGCCAAATTGTTAGCTTCAAAAATAATTGGGCTTTTGATGGGGGGGGGGGGGGGGGGGGGAGCCAAGGGATTGGATTAAGGAAATCGAAGATGAGATGAATTCTTTGGGAATGAAAGGTATTGACATTCACGAGGTGTTCTCAGTGCTAGTGTAGATAATGAAGAAGGTCAAACTTTGTGTTGGCTTCAATAGCATGGAATTGAATTGAAGAGATAGAATGAAGATCTCCCATCGGTGCGCTGGGGAGGGATATTGTTGGGTGCACATGAACACTAAAGTCTAGCCCACATCGAAGTAGTGCTCATTTAATGAGCTTATGTTTGTGTGGCTTAAAAGCCACGTGTAGTTGAAATGTCCTAGTTCAATTACGTTCATCTTTTTATTTCCTAAAATTAAGCATTTTTTATTCATTTTTCATCCAAATAAAAGTAAAACACCCCTAATTTAAAAAATAAAAAACTAAGGGAACTCCTAAAATTATAGCCTTTCCCCTCGCATTCATCTTATTTTTCCTACCAAAACTTTTCTCTATATCGCTACACCACTTTTAAACACAAGTTCAAAAAAGAAATTGCAGTTACTGCCTATTTCTAAAGTTTTTTTTTTCTTTTATTTGTTTGAAAAATAAAAAATATATTTCCAAATTATAATGATGCAAATTAGTATAGATATAGTAATACAAGTGGCCTACTGTGATTCTTTTGGGATGGAATACTTGGACAGTGTACTTATTAATGGCTTTGCTCAAAGGATTTGGATGCTTATAGTTGGTAATTTGCTTCGTCTCGGTATTAGATGTGCCAATTAGGTAAATTATTCTTGATCTGTATCTCTAATCTTCATCATACAAAATCCACTTCTTTTTTATTTCTTATAATTAAGAAGGTGAGACCATAAGTATAAAAGAATCTCTTACATATATTTTGTTCTTTGTGGTAATTTACACCTTAAACTGCAATTTTAATTAGTACTAGCCAAATACTCAGTAATTTCAAAAAGAACTTTTTAACATTATTTATCAAACATTGCTTCTTTAGAAGATCACAATTTTCTATCGCATTTTTTAAAACCACCATTTTCAAAAAACAAAATTTCAAAAAGCTGAATGAAACCCACTAAATGCAATACATTAGCTTCTCCAATTAAATTCAAATACCTAGTTGTTTTAAGTTCAATTTTGTTTGGAAAAGATAACACTGTGTTTTATTGGTCAATGCAACCAAGTATTTGAAGTTAATTGGGAAACCTAATGCACTACATTGTAGCTAAGTTTTTCCTTTTTCAAAATAATTGAATTACCTCTAATGTTTGGCTACATACGAGACAAGTAACATTTGTCAAAAATCACCAAACTTCCCAAGAAACTTCTAACATGACCAAAATATTCTCCCAATCACTTAAAAAACTGAAATATTACTCTAACACAACCATATTTAATGATTTTGATGCTTTCAAGTTTGCAAGTATGTCATTCTAAAGGTTTTGAGGATGTTTGAATGAAGCTTTCAAGGATGTTTACGTCATTCTTGGTGTTTTAGCACTATTTTTATTCATTTTAGTTTTTTTATTAAAATTTGTTTTGAAAATTAAATATTTTTTTTTGTCACTTTTAAAATTTTAAGGTTTTATGGGTATTTTACTTATTTTAGGGTTCCAAGGATATTTTAGTCCTTTTTAAAGTTTATGAGGGGGTATTTTAGTAATTTTATATGTTAATGAGGGTATTTTGGTCTTATTCAGGCTATGACATTTTCTCATTTTATAGATTATGTAATTTTTTAACATCCTTAATATTTGTGGCCAGTACATGTGACATCCTAGGTAGCATAAAACTAATTTTATATTTTGATTGTTAGCTAATCACTTTGGATGGTATTGTCCAATGTTACGTTAGTACCATTCAATGTGTTTAAAAAATAAAAGAAAAAAAGAACCACCAAATATGACATTGGTACCGATCAATGTAACATTGGGACACATCTCATTTTGCCTACCAAACTTAAAAATTTGTTGTGTTTGTTATTGTTAGTTTTGCTTATTGCTTATTTCATCACATTTTTTTCCCTTTGGTTGTAGAGCCCTTAGACAATTTTATACATCATCTGGGATATACGTTTCCTAAGGTGTTGCAATCAAAGTAAGGATGTTTTATTGATTCTTTTGATACTGAAATTTTGGAAATGATCAAGTCCAGCAATTTGGATATAAGTTGTAGCCCACCCCCCCTCCCCCTCCATTTTATTATTTGATCCCTTTTTTTGTTTTGTTTATATATATTTATTTATTATGTGTTATTGCATTTCTTTTGTGCTGAGAACATCTCGATCACTTTTCAATATAGTGAATAATATTTTTAGATGATAGAATGCAAAGAGAGTGGGATGTATCTAATCTAATGTATGGAAGTAATAGGATGCAAGGATGCTATATAACTAATGTATGCTTCAACTTACATTTCTATGATTCTTTTTCTTTATTGTTTGCTATTTTGTATCTCTCACAGGTTTTTTCCCTCCATTTTCAAGTGTGTGGCATGGCGGTTAGAAAAGTCATACAAGTGATTGAGCAACGAATTTCCAACTCAAGTAGAAAACTCAAACATGTGCCAGGAACCAGATTTAAACTGGTGACACGAGGACTTTCAGTCCTCTGCTCCACAGCTGAGCTATCCTGACCATTATCGGTGCATCGTCCTTGAAGCACGATTATTGTGAAGTATTTATTAATTTTTTTTTCTTCTTTAATGAGAGTATATTTTAATATTGCTAGTGTGTAATAAGTGTTCGTATTATTGTATGCATGAAGAAAAAAATCTTAATAAGATGAGGAGCAGTACCATTGAAACATCAGAGTACTTGAAACCCTTTTGAAAGGAACTACAAGGAATTTGAGGTAATTTTAGTTTCAGGGGTATGCGCTTTGTTTTATTTCACCCAATTGATTTTTAACTGTTCGTGTTTCCTTATAGATTGTTATGGAACAATTTAACAATGTATATTCAAAGATAATGAAAAAAAAAATATTATCTCGTTAATCCTTGATTTTGATGGTTGTCTTATACCATGAGCAATCCAATAGTGTTTCATATGACATCCACATTTGTGTGTTTTGTATCTTATGTTCTCTAATACATACTAGATCTTATTAAATTTTTAGCGATCCATATCTTTCCTTTATGAGTTTCTTGAGGTTGAACCACATACATTTTATAGAAAAAAATTACCAAAAATTTAAATTCTTACTCCTATAGTTGTTGGATGAAATCAAGAATATTGAAAGCTTTGTTGAGCTCTCTTATGATAAAAAGTTTCTTATCCATTAAGAGTAGTAAGATTTGACATACTTGGAGAATCCCGAAAGAAGTTCAACATGGTCTTCGCTCATGATCCACCTAAAGAAAATCAATGAACATGTAATTTCAAGTTTTGTAAAATAGAATGCACTATTTTGGAACTACATTAAAGGATCAATAAGGCATATAAAGCAAGACAAACCAATACTTACATTATGATGTATCTATTTAACGTTTCAAAGCACGTTTATATATTTAAAATATAGTATAATGTTGGTTTGCAATATATTATGTCCTATTATAATCTTTGTGCTTCTTTCTTATATAGTTAAATTAATGTCTCATTTAATGGTACAATTTCTAAGTACTTAAACAATTAAATAACTATATTTTTGGTTTTTTTTATAAATAAATTCTATTTCTAACTTTAATTGTTAATCTTTATACTGACAAACACATGCCTTGCACATGCTGCCCAAACTATTAAGAAATAAAGGCTCTGTTTGTTTTGAAGAAATAAACGCTCCGTTTTGTTTGTAGGTAAAATGTAGTCATACTTGTAATATATTTATTAAAAGTTGTAAAATGTTTTACTTTTAATAATTTGGTAAAACATTGTTCAAAAACACATAATGGCTTACCCTCCTTCATTTGGTGGCTAGGTCACTAGTCCAGTGGTCAAAAACATTGCTTTGACATTCCAATGTTTGGAAATTTTGCTTCTACCGATGGTTAGGTGGATGAAGATGCCTCATAGGCAATCGGTGTCGATAGTTTGATGGCCAGAGATGTCGCATTGGCGACTGGTGTCGATGGTTCGGTCACCAAAAATTCCGCTCTGACTATCAATTTGGTGGTCTAGTCATTGGGCCTTCGGCACTAGCAACTTTGGCAGCTGAGCCATCAGTTTTGGTGATTTGCTAGAAAAATTTTACTTGTCATACAAAACACCTAAAAATATTTTATGTTTGAAAACATTTTACTTCAGAACAAATGCAACAAAAGGAAAGAAGAAAAGATGAGAATTCCATCTTTCCTTTGTTTGGTTTATAAAGGGAAGAGAAAGGAAAATGGTTAAGAATATATTAGTCATTTTAAAATATAAAAAAAAAAAAATCTTAAGGGCAAATAACAGCTTATCTGTCTAAAATTTAGCAGAAATTTAAGTTGCCTACCTATGGTTTAAAATTTGACATTTTACCACTTGAAGTTAGCTTAGCTAGAGTTTTGTAACACACTTCATTAAAAACATGGTTAAATATGTAATTTTGTTCTAGTTTTATGTTTCTCTCCTCCGAAAACATAAAAAACATAAAAATACAAGATCAAACAAGAATAAAAAGAATCTAACGGAACACTTACATCATAAGTAGGCAATTTAAATTTCGGTCAAATTTTAGGCAAGGTTTTGAAACCCGGACCGGACCGTATGGTCCAACCCGAAAAACCTCAAACTACTCATTTTTGCGGTTCTTTTAGCCTCAAGAACCGCTCTATGGGAAAAAAGTAGGAACCCGTGCGAATCGCAGTCAGACCTCACAGTTCTCACGCTTCTTATAGGTCCCTTTTTAAAAAAAAAAATTTCAAAACCTTAAACGGCACCATACCGGAGTATTTACTATTTTTGGTCGGAAAAAAAAAATCCAAACAGAAAACGTCTGATTCTCTTTGCTTCACTCTCAAAAAACATCTCACATAATCCAAACAAAACACAAAACAAAATCAAATTCTTACAATAAAGTTGAATCAGAACAAGCAAATATGAAAAGAAGAAGAAGAAGAAGCCAATCTAACCTAGTCTGAGGGTGGGGAGGAGGACGAGCGGCGGTGGGGCGGCGGATGAGGTAGTGCTGCATGTGGAACGCCGATCTCCTTCGGCTTTGCCCTTTCGGCAACCTCAATCTCCACTAACTTTGCTCTTTTGGCGACCTTGATCTCCACCGATCTCCACTGGCTTTACCCTTTTGGCGACCTCAATCTCCACCAGCGCTTCAAATTCTCCTCTCTCTCTCTCTCTCTCTCTGTGATGTGAATAGTAAATACTGAGTAATGAGTATGTGATAAATGTGAAGGTTGAGTAATAAATTGGGAATGAAAAATGTGTGGTGGAGGTTATCCACTTATCCTTATCCCTTAGTTTTATTACTATTTTTTTTATGTAATCTTGCGGCTTTTTTTTTTTTTTTTTTTTTATTCAAACGTGTGGTATTTAATATTAAGAAATGAGAATTATGAAATGCTGTAACAATATTTTTACAATAAGTTTTAAGTAATAAACTGTTATTATCTAATATTGGTGAGTAAAAAAATAATTTTAGTGGTGAGTTCAAATTAGCACTAGTAACAACTTTCCATATAAGATTTTGATGTGATTCTTGTGAAAATATTGCGAAAAATGTTGTGGATATAACATAACAATTCTTTCTTCATCTGCTTTTGCTTGTATATTAGTTATTTTCTATATTTGCAAAACTTCAAGACGATCAAAGATTAATAGTCATGTCATCAATCAATTTTATAAATTTAAGTTTTTGTAGTTAATAATAATGCATAAAAAATGAGTTTATGAATTAAATGGTAAATAACATCCAATTAACATGAAAATTAGTATGATTGTTAAGAACATATAAAAAATGTAATTCAATGATAGAATTTCTAAAATATGAATAGTATATGAGCATCCACCAAAATCATGTAAAATGAAAAAACAGATCAATTTTACACATTTTGCCTCAAAAATGCTATACATCAGTGCTTCTAAAAAGATATAAAATTGTGAAAATTCATAAACGAGCTACAGTAACCGTGTAAATATACACGGCTACTGTAGCTTGTCCATTTATTATTTTAATCTTTCCCGTTCGCTCCTTTTTTTTCTCTCTCCTCCGGGCTCAACAAACTCAGGAACATCCATAGACAAATCAAAAAAGATACACTTACTCAAAAAAAAAAAAAAAAAAAAAACACACACACACACACACACACATATACAAATACACCCACACACAAACAAACTCACATGGACAAACAACAAAGAGACGAATCGGTGCTTGATCGGAGCTGGGTCTTGCCTGATCGGAGATCAAAGCTGGGATAGGTGGTGCTGTGGATCGGTGGAGCTGGGGATTGGAGATCGGGGCTGGGATCGGTGGTGCGTGGATTGGAGATCGGGGCTGGGATCGATGGTGCGTGGATCGGAGATCGGGGCTGGGATCGGTGGTGCGTGGATTGGAGATCGGGGCTGGGATCGATGGTGTGTGGATCGGAGATCGGGGCTGGGATCGATGGTGCGTGGATCGGAGATCGCGACTGGGATCGGAGATCGGAGCTGGGATTGGAGATCGGTGCTGTGGATCGGAGATCGAAGCTAGAAAATGGGTAGAGAAATGGTAGAGAGAGAGAGAGAGAGAGAGAGAGCGCGAGATATAAAAGGCAGTTAACCAAAATAATAAAAATTTGAAAAAATTGATTATTTAATTGAAAAAGATGGTAAAATAAATAAACTGACTGGATATTTATGGATGTTTTGTATAAATGAACGTGTAAAATTAAAAAAAAAAAGTAAGTTTTTAGTGTAAAAATAGATGTGTAAAATAAACAAACTGATGTGGTTGCTCTAACAAGTTATTGTGTAAAAGCATCCACAGCAGTGGAGCTAAAAAATTAGCTTTTTAGCTTCACCAAATGTTACTTTATCTATTTTACCTATACATATCTACACATATGCTGCAGCAGTGGATCTATTTTAGCTTTCAACCCAATAAAATAATATAAACATCACAATAAAATATTATATCACCTATAATAAAATAATATATCCCACAACTCAAAAAACATTCATGCAACCAACCACAACCACCTTTACCATCAGCCACAGGCACAACCACCACCACCACCACCACCACCACCAGTCCACAGCAGCAAAAAAAAAAAAAAAAAAAAAAAAAACCAACCGAAATCTCCAATCTTTTTCCTCAACCCAGACCAAACAAAATCACCAATTATAAACAAAATAAAAATCATCAATCATAGAGCTGGGCTTCGGTGAGGAGGACAATGTCAGCGTGGGTCTGATCGGCGGAAGAGAAGTGGATTGAGGCGGAGGTCTGATCGGCGGATTGGCGGTGAATTGGTGTTGGGTGAGCTTGCGTGGAGCTGAATCGGCGTGGGTCTGATCGGCGGTGAGCTTGCGTGGGTCTCAGCTGATCGGCGTCGGCGTGGGTCTCAGCTGACGTTGAAGGCGGCGGCGGCGGCGGCGGCGGTGAGCTTCAGAGTGTGATTGTGAAGAGAAAGAGAGAGGAGAGATTGAAACGGAGAGGAGAGAGTGAAATAAAGCTTCTGATCTATCATTTTTTAATCATAGCCGAATAAATTTTTTTTTTTTTTTATAACTTTCAGCTACAGTGCTCATGTATTGATACATGAGCACTGTAGCGCAAAGCTAAAATTTTTTAGCTTTGCCTTCACTACTGCATATGGTTTTCTGGGGTTTAAGTGGAGTTAAAATAGCAATATAATTATTTAACTCCACTGCTGTGAATGCACTAATATAATATTGATTAGAATTACCCAAGGGATAATTTGAATTCAACCTCTCTCTCTCTCTCTCTCCTCTCTCTCTCTCTCTCTCTATATATATATATATATATATATATATATATATATATATATATATCCCTTGATAATTTACAATAAATAATAAATAATTAAAAAAAAAAAATCAAATCTTCGTAATCAGAAATTTCTTCTTTTAGAAGATAATCATGACTTCAAAATCCAAATAAATATTACTAAACAATCGTAATCACAAAACACAACCCTAAACTTCACAACCTCAAAGATCCAAACCGTTTCCCCCAAAATATAAAATCTGAATATATTTAAAAAAAAAAAAAAAAATATTACCCTGACGCTGCCAACTGCAACCTTGCAAGTAGGACTTCGATCAATCATCAATCACCAGTCCAGTTTGAGTGGTTAGCGATGCCGTAGCTGCAACAGCCAACAACAAATTAGCCTCCACTCGACAATTAGGCCACCTCTACCCCTGCCGCGTCAAACTATCTCCGGTGTGGACATGTGGTTTTTTTTTTTTTTTTTTGAGAAAAACGACAGAATTTTATTTGAAAATTGAGAAACCAAATTCAAGGGAACACAAGACCCAGTAGAGAAACCACCGGGTACTTGAGCTTTAAATCTTTAGATCTAGACAGTCCTCCAGACTTGAAAGAGAAACCGTGGAAATTTTGCATTGTGATTTTGCTTGGTAATTTGGTGGAACTTTCTTATCCGTCCCAAACCCTACGATGGTGACACAAATGGGGCCCACCCACGTGCAAGATGGAAACTTTGAAATCTGGTTTTCTCAGGATTGGTTTCAATAAAGACTAAAGAGTATTCTCCTTTACTTTTAATAGTCACACCATCTAGTCTTTTTTTTTTTTTTTTGAAAGGACCATCTAGTCTTTAATCATACAGTGAGAAAACCTTTTTTTTCTTTTTCTCTTTAATCTTACGCTAATGCCACGTGTATCACTTTAGGTGAGACAAACATAATTCTTTCCCTTTCCATCTTTCTCACCCGCATTTGGTGTAATTAGATTCGAATACTTCTCCTTTCTCCAAAAAAAAAAAAAAGTTTAAATACTTCTCCTTTCTCATTTCCACAGTTGGATTCCATTGAAGAAAAATTTAGGATCACATAATTTTCACAATTTCTTACTATAATTATAATGTGATAAAGTATGATTGATAATGAAAAAATAATAGGTTCATGTGTAAGTGATAATTAACTATTCACAATTTGTCATGTCAGAGTTGTAAGAAAAAAATTATGAAAAAATTTGTGATTTTAGAACTACTCCTCCATTAATTGTGAGAGAAGAGAAGCATATTCTTGATACAGTATGGTGGATTTTATGGGATGGAAAAAGGAGAGAAAAAATTTATTGCACTTATTTGGTTAGGTGGATTGGCAGAAGAAAATTTGGTAAGTCCTAAGTTTTTTTTCCTCATACCTGCTAAATCGAAGAAAAACTAAAGGTGTATTTGGTAACTATTTTTTCTCCTTATTTTTTATTTTCAAAAATAATTTTCTAGTTTTTAGACTAAAAAACTTGTTTGGCAACCTAAAATTGGCGGAAAATAAAAATTGTTTTCAAAACTCAATTTGTGAAGGAAATTAAAAACATGCAAAAGACTGTTTTCAGTTTCTAATTATCAAAAGTTAATGAAAACACACAATTAATTTAATGAATCTATCTCATTTAATGAGTTAGTATGAAAGTTCAAATCTTAGTAACAACATATCTTAATATATATATATTTTTTTTCAAAAAACTATCTTTTTAATTTTAACTAATTAAACATGTTTTTGATCTCAAAATTACATAAAAATTGTTTTTTTTTTAATTTCCAAAAAAAAGTTTTTACAAATAAAAAACAAAAATTGTTACTAAAGATAATCTAAGAAAAGAAGCCAGATGAAGAAAAAGACGAAAAAACCATGACCATCTATTTCGGTTTTCTTCTTTCATGTCTTTTTCTTTTTCTTTTTTTTTTTCTTTTGATTTTTGTCTATTTCTGTTATACTCACAACCTATCTAGTTTTGTTTTTTTTTTTTCCTCTTTTTTTTTCTTCTTTAGTTTTTTTTTTTTTTCTTTTTCTTACTTCTCATTCATTTTTTTTTTTTTAATATTGAAGTCTCTTACACAATTTTTTAATTAAAGAAGTGTTATTTTTTGTTTTAATGGGGACATGATTATAAACTTATACCAACTTTATTTTTTATCTTCTCATTTTTTTCTTTTCAACTAAACAAATGAGTTTTTCATTTCTCCACTTTTCCATCTCCCAATTTAAACACATATGAGAGAACACTAAATCTCATCTATCTTCTCACTTTTTTTATAAAAAAAAAAATCTATTTTCTAATTTCTATCCTCTCACTTTTTCATTCTTCCAACCAAATAAACCCTAATAAAACTTCTAAAGCTAAGAACATTTGTATCAGTATGTATATAATAGAAAAAATGTGTCAAATTAACACATTTAACCTCCATAGTCACTCACATCAGTCAAACTAAATATGTGTAAATTTGCAAAGTTGTTATAGTATGTAAATAAATATATACACAATTAATGTATCTTTGTATATCATTTTTTTTTTCTCTTGCCTTTTGTCTTATCAAATTCCTCTCTCTCTCTCTCTCGTCTCTCTGTCTCTCTCTCTCTCTGTGAAGATAATATTAAACAAAGAATAAAAAATGACAATTTAAAAGAAAATATAATGTAAAATAAATAATTTGTGGGAGTTTTTGAAAAGTAATAGTATAAAATAAAAAAATAGATTATTATACTAAAATAAACAAATTTTTTTTGCACAAGCTTGTGTGAATGGTCTTGGAGCACTCACATAAATGCTTCTTAGAGCACTTGCATAAGTGCTTTTATAATAGAAAAATAATTACATTTTATTCAATTAAGTTCAAAATTCACACTCAGGTCATGAAATGTTGTGTAAAAATACATGGTTGTTACAATTACTTGTGTAAATTTACACTAACACTATTTATTTTCAGAGGTTAAAGAAAGAGTTGGATAGTAGTTGTTGTGAGTGAAGAAGGTAAACAAAAATTTAATTTAAAGAATTTCATATCTTAATGATATATATAATGTAAAATAAATAATTTGACATGGTGTTATGAAAAAAAAATCTAAAATAGAAAAAATAAGTTCTTATTATAAAATAAACAAGAATTTTTATAAAAGTAGATATGAATACTATTAGCGTTAAAAGAAGCATTCATTTTTGCAAGAGAAGATCTGACCGTTGGTTTTTTAAGTTCCATACCTTTTTAGAAACTAAAAATCAAGATCTATCCAAGGGTGTTGAGATCAGCTTGATCAAAGGGGGTTCGAGGTCGGCAGCCATTGAAAGGCCGCTTACGGCCCTACAATGGTTGCTGCCTTGATTTTCATGCCCGAGGCTATAAATAGCCCCAGATAGGTGGGACACACATTTTTTCTGAAATTTCCCTTCTACTTAGCTTCTTTCTACGTTTTTTCTCTCTTCCCAGCACCCAAAAACACTCCAAAAAACACATCAAAATCTCTTGATTCTTCTCTCTTCACCAAGAACACAAGGTATTGCTTTTGAACCCAATCTCCCTTTTCTTGGTTCTACATCTTGGATTTGGGGTTTAGGGGCATGGATGTAGCTTTTTAGCTATTATCCACACCCCTAACCTTCTAAATCTTTTTCTAGCTTTTTTTTTTTGCTATTTTTTGCTTGAATAACATGATTTTATTGCTTTCTTTAGCATGTTTCTCTCTTTACGTGTGTTCTTCACTTAAATCTATGTGTTTATGTGCTTTTATGCCATGTTTATGTACTTAGATCTATGTTTCTACATGCTTATATGTTTAGATCTACATGCTTTATTCCATGTCTCCTTAGTTTTGTTCCACTCTTTGCTTTACGTTGATGTTAGGGTTATATGCTCACATGCTTGATATCATGCCATGGTTATGCTTTGCTCAGATCTATGTGTTTGTATGCTCTTTGCCATGTTTTACACTTAGATTCGCTTCTGTACATGCTTATATGCTTGGATTCATGTTCTACCAGTTTATGTGCTAGCTTTCACATGTTCACACACGTGTTGCCACGCCTATGCCTAGATCTAAAATTTTACATGCTTGCGCACTTGGATCTAGGTTTTCACATGCTTATGTCTAGATCTATGTTCTTACATGCTCATGTGTCTAGATCTACGTTCTACATGCTTTATGCCATCTTCCATGTACTTGTGCACTTCATGCCATGTTTGTATGCCTAGACCTAAGATGTGTTTGTCATGCCATGTGCTATTGTAGGCCTTTCGTCACTCTACTTTCTTTCTTGTGTTTTGGCCAATTGGTTCAGACCCGATCTAAACCCTACGGTCTTTGTCATTGTTCGTACACCTTGGCCCATACCAAAGGGTTTGGATCATCCCCATTTTGCATGTCTATTCTTGCTTGCTTCTATGCTTTACGCTTGTGTTAGCCTCTCTAGTTCTAGGCTTTGTCACATTTGACACCCTTAGCTGGTTTGTGGTTATGTGGTTACATTCGACACCCATGAGGCCTTGTTTGGATGTAACCATTTGGGATGCATCGTCATGATGCTGATTGCCCTATGCATACCTCTCCTCTTTCCACTTCATGCGACAATGTGCTTACAATGCTTGTTTGTGCCACTCGTTGGCTTTATGTGCATCTTTACACGCTTGCTTACATGTCCAAGCATGAGTCTTGTTTCAACATAAAGAAGTTATGGACATCCGATCCAGACCTACATTTGTCCCTCGCAGACACCACCTTTTGTTTGTTTGCTTACTTTCTTGCCTTGCTAGCTTTCTTGTTTGTCCGTTTATCTTATTGCTTGTAATGCCTATCATGCTTATCTACTTCATGCCTTTGCATATGCTCTTCGCATCCTTTCCTTCCATTGCTTGTCTACTGGTTTTCTTGTCTTTGCATGTACACACATGGAGTGAGGACGCTTAGAGCTAGGACATGTTCTCCCAGGCACAAGCAAAAAGGGAATGGACGCAAGCATGTGGTTGGGCCAAGCGGCCGTGCTCAGTAGGTCTAGGGTTTAGCTTTTCCCTTTGGTTATGTACTCTTTTAAACCCCTTCCTTCCTCCTCTCTTTGCCCCTTAGATCGTTTGTATTAGGTATATCATGCTGTGTACCATTCGTCATCTTCTCTAGAGCATGGCGACCCCTGTTTATTTTCCTATACTTATATGTTGGGCCATGCTTTAGAGATGTGGGCATTTACTTTCCTACTCTGTGTGCTAGCATTATGCATGATGCATGTATACATATACCAACTTGCCCCTTTTCGGTGTGATTGTCGAGATCCATGTCACTTAAGGCTAGCAATTCCTAATTTCCGCCAAGAAAGTAGGGTGACTTCTCGCCTGATTTTCATGGTGGAAATGTAGCACTTTGCTCGAATGCCTTAGGAAAGCATAGATTGGGAGCACTCCTATTCAAAAGTCAAAAGCTCAAAGCCCCCATTCATGCAAAGCCCCAAAAGCCAATGTCAAAATCATGTTTTTACGGCCAATCTCCAAAAATTAAGATTTTATCAAAACAAAGGACTGTCCTTGGACAGATGTTGTAGGATGCCTAGCATCTTCCCCACACGTAACCAAACTTCCGGACCTAAGAATCAATATTTTTTGCCATCCACATTAGATTAGGAAAAATTCCCTTTTTCTTAACCTAGGATCGGTAATAAAATCAATTAAAAATAGGTGACCAATCACACCTTAGAAAAACCCAATGATTGGTGGCGACTCCATTTACTTTGGTAATCACCTAATTTTGGCCCAGATTCCTGCCATAAAACCAAAGGTAGACCTACCTCCATTAACCGAGAGAGAGAGAGAGAGAGCACCCGAACAGGGCCCCGCGCATGCGGGAGCTGTCACCACGGTGGGTGGTCAAACAAGGGCATGCATCGGTAGCAGCGGTTTTTTTGCTACCATCCCCGATCAAGGCCAAGCGTCGACAGTAGTTTTTGGTACCAATTAAATATCTCATTATTCACTCAATCGCTAGCTGGTAATTTGTACCATGCTTGCTAGTAACTCTACTAAGCAATTTTACTACATATGCAATGTCAGGTCTAGTACAATCAATAACATAACACAAACTACCAATGATGCTAGCATAATCTTTTTAATTAAAAATCTCATTTTCATTATTCACAAGAAATAAATGAACATTAGAATCAAAAGGAGTAGCTACACTTTTGTAATCATGAAAATTACATTTTCTCAAAATTTTCTCAACATAATGTGACTGATCAAGAAATATACTATCACATGTTTCAGTTATTTTCATGCCCAGAATGAAATTAGTCTCACCAAGATCTTTCATTTTCTCATTTATAACATGTATAATTGAGCCAAAAATCAACATATCATCCACATATAGGCTTATAATAACTTGTGAATTATCCAAAGATTTAGAATAGATTCACTTGTCACATTCATGTGATTTATAACCATTCTTAATCATACATGAATCAAATTTTTCATCTCACTATTTAGGTGCTTGTTTTATGCTAAATAGGGATTTAGTTAGCTTACATATCTTGCTTTCTTTTCCAAGTTCTACAAAGACTTTGGGTTGATCCATATAAATTTCTTCCGCTAGGTTTCCATTTAAAAAAAAAAAAGATTTTACATCCATTTGATAGATTTAAAAAATATATATATATATATATTGTAGCTGGAGAAAAAGTAATTAAAGAAATCAAAATTAGCGTTTTGTTGAAAGCCCTTTGCAACAAGTCTAGCTTTAAACTTATCCATTGATCCGTTCGGTTTTAATTTCTTTCTAAGAACTCATTTACAACCTAGTGGAAGATCTACTAATTTCCAAGTTCTTTTAGAAATTATAAGCTCCCTTTTATCATTTATAGCATCTTTCCAAAAAATAATGTCATGTGATACCAAAGTTTCTTTTAAATTTTGGGGATTTTCCTCAATATTAAATAAATAATCAGGTCCAAAATCTTTTGCAACTTTGGCTCTTTTACTTCTTCTAGGTTCTATTTCAAAATTGTCTGGATTTTATAAGAGAGAATTTGAAAAACTAGGTTGTGACAAACCATTTTCTTTACCCCCACTAATTTACAATTTAAAAGGAGTTTTTTCTTCATGGAAAATTGCATCACCAGACTAAAAAATTATTTTATTTTCAATGTCAAAAAAACTGTAGGTTGTACCATGACTTGCATAACTAAGAAAAGTATAGCTAGTAGTTGTAACACCTAACTTAGATATTTTATGGCCAGTAAGCCTTATATAAGCAAGACAACCCCATCTCTCAAATATTTCAAATTTGGCTTATGTCCCTTCCATAACTCAAAATGTGCGGTTTTTGTTTTTTGTTTTCATGTGACACGATATTCAAAACAAGACATGCAAATAAAATAGTTTCACTCGAAAAATGTAAGGGAGCGCCTGATTTTGTTATCATGACATTTGTTAACTTAATTAAATTTCTATGTCTTTTTTTAGCCACATCATTAGAAGCAAGCGAATATGGTGGAGTAGTTTCATGGATAATTCCCAAAAACTAAACAAATGAATTGAATTTACTTGATTATATTCATGGCTTCTATCACTTCTTATTCTTTTGATTTTTCTACAGAACTGATTTTCAACTTCTTTCAAAAGATCTTGGAATTTTTCAAAGGCATCACTTTTATTTGTCAACAAATAAAGATTTGTATATTTTTAAAATTCATCAATAAAAGTGGTAATATATCTATTTTTTTCATGAGTTAAAATTCCCTCAAATTCACATAAATCAAAGTGAATTAACTCAAACAATTTGGTATTTGTTTCAACACTCTTATGAAGCATTATTTGTAATCTTAGCTTGACTAAAAGTTTAACATTTTTCAAAATCTTTGAAAAGTCTTGGAATTAATCGTAAACTACTCCTGATTCCCATGTATCTACTATTTATATGACATAAACGAGCATGCCAAAAATTAACAGAAGAAAACATATAAATTGAACTAGCAGATGCTTTATTATTCTTAATATTAAATTTATACATTTGATCACAAGTATAACCCTTACCCACAAAGAATCCATCCTTAGTGATTACATATTGATTAGATCTCATAGTTTGTTTTGTTGGGAAATTTAGACTCCGGTTGATAGAATTAACAAATTTTAAACCCAAGTTGTTAATTAGATCTATTATGAATAAAAATTGTTAAAATAAACAAACATCAATATCATGTCAAAATCATATGCAGCGGAAAAGTAAATAAAACAAGGTATGATGACCCAAGAAAACTAATGAAACAAGTTAGTTTCACAATAAAAAACCTGGGGAGAAACCTTCTCGAAAAGCAATTCACTATAGTAAAGAGAAGTTTTAGATCTAGTACAAAACCTTGTCCCTAGACTCTACAATCCCCATAGATGAACTTACAGCAGAAACCTTCTACTGCTTTAGAACCTCTAAACTCTTCAATATATGAACGCCACCCTTTGATGCACAGATCCTAGTACGTGACTAACTCCTTTGCATGAATCTCAATACGTGACTCACTCACCAACTTGAGGAAGAAGAATGTTGGCTGAAAAGTTTTTCACTTCATCAACAATGAAGATCAAGAAACACTTGGTTACAAAACCCTAAGGCTCAAAGACGCAGTAGCTTCTTTCAGAGAGAATAAGGCTTTGGTCACCTTTCTCATGTGCTCTCCTTGTATTCTCTTATGTGACGGCCTTTAAAATAAGCCTTAAATATGTCTAGAGTTGTGAGAAAAGAAACCCTACACAAATACATAAGCATGAGTTGAAAATCAAATCTGAAAATTCTAATTTCTGTAACCCCAATAGATAGTATCTGTCGAGCCTCATTAAACCTTGATAGATAGCTATCTGTCGAGCAACTGTCGAGCTATCCGTGACAAAATCACACCAAACAAATGAACATATAAGAGAAGTCATAAATCACTCAACTCATACTCATTTGTTAAATACAATAAAATCTATCCTAACACAAACTCTTGAAAAACTTTGCAAGAAGAGAGTTCATGGTATAGAAGACTTTGACAACCTGTATTTCTGAAACACTTAAACAAAACTCATCAAGGCTTCTTAGTGTAAAACAGAAATTAAAATATTGCATACAATATATAAGAAACACGTGTATAAAGAAAGAAAAGAAACAACACATGTAAAGGTTGGTGAAGAAGACATACATCATCATATATATATTAAAGATAAGCACAATGTATGTAAACATGGTCACAAGACCGATGTATAAGAATAAGAAGCTAAAAGTAGCTCCTACAACAACAAGGAGGTAAACACTCCCCCTAACAAGATAAAACACATCTCCCTTTTACAAGGGCATGTATTTCTCCCCCTAACATGTAGAATCTCAAAAAGAAACCACATATTTCCACCATTTCTCCCCCTTTTGTCATGATTGACAAAGGGTATAAGAAAATAGAAATTTTCACCCGAGAAACATAAAGATGATCAAGGAGATACAAAAAATCCATATAAATGCATGAATGTAATGAAATAAGATGCTATAGATGACAAGATCAAAGAAATATGCAAAACTTGTGAAAAACAATGCATGCAAGAGAATCTCGATGGATCGAGAGGTGTCGAGGATCTATCGAGCAGACAGAAAATTTCTCGATGGATCGAGAAGCTATCGAGGAGCTATCGAGATTGAGATAAGAAAAAGCTGAAGAGCTGGATAGATGGCCTACCTATCAAGAGGTGTCGAAGAGCTGTAGAGATTGCTTAAAAACAGTTTTTCAAGAAGAGAAAAACACAGACATGAATGCAATCAAACATGCAACTTAACCAAGGATCCAAACAACATTTTAACCTCTCAAAAATATCTCTCAATAAGAAAAATGTCATGCATTTTGATCCAAAACACACACACACACACACTAAACAAGTCTAACCATTTTTATATTTCAAAAACAAGCTAAGATAGTTTAGTGAGTATACATTAACACATGTAAACCTTGTGATGACCAAATCACATTGTACCTGCACATGTATCAATAGTAGTAAAGAATTTTGCGTGTTGTGTGTGAAAACATCGCAAGATTGCATAAGTGTTTTATGTTATGACGATTTGAGATATGAGAAAATCACTTTAACTCACACACAATCATAACTGTTTGACGAAGACTATCACTTTCGAGGTACATCCTATAACCCCTACATCTCCTAGAATACACACTTACCATTATGTTTTAAAGCATTTTGTTTTTTTTTACTTTTATATTCTTTGCATATTTTTTATTAAGCAAATATGCATGGGTATACAAAAGAGAGAGAAAAAAAAACCCAATTCTGTTAAGCTTTTTGACATTGCATTTTTGCTATGCCGAAGCATACAAATGTCAGAGACATTGCACTTTTGCTATGCCGAACCATACAGATGTTATGTCATGATTGACAGGTAACAGTGGTGAGATAATTATTTATGCCTTTCTCTTAGGATTTTCTTGTCCTTCTGTCAAAAAGAGTGATACGAGTGTTGAGTACAAGAGATTACTTAATCTTACTCATCACAAACAAAGAGCCATAAAGCTCACTTGCTTAGTTGTGCATAAAGATGCTCATCTAAGTTACAAGTGATACAAAGTTTAGAGAACTCTGTTTCAATGGCCATTTTAAGGTTCACAAGAACCAATGTACACAAACACACACTATTTTTGTATTTTTCTAATTTTTTATTTTTTTTTAAAAAAACTAAACAACCAAACAAAAACAGACAAACAATCATGGAAGCATGAAAGAAAGATGCATATGCATGAAATCAAGCAAAGTGAGTCATACTTTAAATAGAAAGAATTAAAGCAGAGGACAACAAAAAATACAGTTAAGTCTTAGGCTCTTTTCTCACTCACACAGCATGAGTCTTTGGTCATGAAGATGAAAAGGCATGTATCTTAGTATGTCTACTAAAGGACATAGAAGAATTAAGATTCTCCTAAAATTGAGTGAAAAAGCTCAAAACTTTTAGTAACTCTCCAAACAAAGGTGTAGGTCCTTGAGAGGAAACCTGTGACCGTTTGGACACTCGCTTTTGAGGATACAACTTAAAGCAATTAGGACGAGTGTGTTCGGAAACACCACAATGGTGATAAACATCAGCAATTTTTGAGCTATTCGGCTTCCTAGAAGGAGGTCTAACCTTAGAGGTTGACAGAGACCTCAACTTAGGATAATTTAGCCTAATATGACCAACCATGTGACAATGATGACAAGTGGGAACATAAACAGATTTTTCTTTCATCCTAGGAGGAGTTTTAAACATAAGTTTAGAAACTTCAGCATTAACATCAGATTGTTTACCTTTGTCTATCATAGCAATATTAGCCTTCAACTCTTGATTATTCCTTTTAAATGGAGGAATATAAAAATCTTTTTCTTTTGAGTTAGGCTCAGCAACAAGTTTGACACTAGTTAAATTTTCAACTTCAGTTTTAAATTCAACTAGTTACTCTTCCAAACTCTTAATTTTGTCCACCTGAGATGAAATTTGATTTTTAAATTTCTCATTCAAATTATTTTCTTCATCCAATTTTGAAATCAAATCATCTCTTTCAAGTTTAACCTTTTTAAAATTAGCTTTTAATTTTGTAGAACACTCAAGAGATTTCATACAAATATTATAAAGCTTGCAATAGGCATCTTGAAAATCATCATCATCATTCAACACAAGATCATGCAAATCAAAACAATCAAGAGCTTCCATGACAACGGGGGTTAAGGATCACACTCAGGAAATTAATCCAATCAGAGTGTACCCGCTCTAATCCCACTTGTTGGAAAATTTAGACCCTAATTGATAGAATTAACAAGTTTTAAATCCAAATTGTTAATTAGATTTATTATAAATAAAACTTGTTAAAACAAACAAACATCAATATCATGTTAAAATCATATGCAGAGAAAAAGTAAATAAGACAAGATATGATGACCTAGAAAGACCAATGAAACAAATTAGTTTCACAGTAAAAAATCTGGGGGGAAACCTTCCTGAAAAGCAATCGCTACAGTAAAAAGAAGTTTCTAATCTAGTACAAAACTTTTGTTCCTAGACTCTACAATCCCGGTAGATGAACTTACATCAAAAACCTTCTACCGCTTCAGAATCTCTAAACTCTTCAATATATGAACGCCGCCCTTCGATGTATGGATCCTAGTACGTGACTAATTCCTTTGCACGAATCCCAGTATGTGACTCACTTACTAACTTAAGGAAGAAGAATGTTGGCTGCAAAGTTCTCCACTTCATTCACAATGAAGATCAAGAAGCACTTGGTTACAAAACTCTAAGGAGCGAAGATGCAGTAGCTTCTTTCAGAGAGAATAAGGCTTCGGTTACCTTTTTCATGTGGTCTCCTTATATTCTCTTATGTGACGGCCTCTAATAAGCCTTATATATATCTAGGGTTGTGAGAAAAGATACCCTATACAAATACATAAACATGGGCTAAAAATCAGATCTGAAAATTTTGATTTTTGTAACCTTGATAGATAGCTATCTGCCAAGCAGTTGTCAAGCAATCTGTTTACAGGTGTCGAGCTATCTGTCTAGCTTTAGTGAACACATTTTCTTCACTTGTTTCTTGGTCCAATCTTTATGGCTTTGATACTAGACTTAAACAACATGTTTCTTGAAGTATTAAACACATCCTGGATCTACCTAAATACAAGTAAAATGTGTTTTGTCAAAGGATTAGCCAACTATATAAAATATGTCCTTAACATGCTTGAAGCCGACCTTGTTAAGCTAAAACAAATATGTTTACTAGCACCAGAGTTTGCTCACTACCCTTCAACATATTGCACCATATTGATATTTGTTATCACAGACACTAAAGGTTCTTTAGTTACTTAAGCTTGGGGAATAGATTCACATTCATAATATTTGCAAAATCAACCAATATGCCCACTCTTGCCACAGAAAAAACAAGGTCTATTATGTTGATCATGTGAAAAGGGTTCTTAGTTATTATTATAATTTTTATTTTTTTTACCTTTCCTTGTCCATTATTAATTTTATAGATTTTCTTTTTAGGCTTCAATCGGCTATTTCTAAGAAACTGACATTTGGTTATATTATTATTGGTAGAAATAAGGTTTACCTTTGTGATGAAATTACCATTGTTCTCTTGTTTTATAAGTACATCTTGTTCTCTAGCTTCCTCTTTGACATGGATGCTAGCGATTAAAGTCTTTAAGGATGTCTCCTTTTGTTTGTGCCGTAAAACCTTTTGAAACTCCCTCCATGATTGTGGTAGTTTATCAACTATGCAAGCTATTGTACCCAAATTCTCACCACGTTAAATGGTGTTGTGTTCTAAGGGCTTTAGGTATGCTTTTCTTGGTGATGTGCATGTGTGTGCATTTGCTTAGAGCAAGCAAGTGTATAGGAAATGTGTGCAATACTATTGTGGGGTGTGATTGTGATTATTTACACTTATATTCTTTTTAAGAAGCTACCACCAACCATTGGAATTCTAAGGTGTGATTGGTCATCTAAGTCTAGTCAATTTTATTTCCTAATTTTAACTAAGAAAATCTTAAGGCTCCTAAGCCTAACTAGAAAATAAAATAAACATCTTGAACCAGAAATAATAGATTTTGAAATTTGGTTAATTGTGGGGAAAGGTTTTAGGCACCACACAATGGCTATTCAAAGGGATAGTACCTCATTTCAAATTTAATTTTAAAGTTTACCATTTATATAATAGCTAACATACTTGGCATTTGGTTCAAGAAAATACATTAAGAATGGAAAGTATGCATGTACATGTGAAATAATGCAAAGATAAAGCCTATCCTAGGATGACATGTGATCTATCCCAATATGACCTATGTATAAATGACATGTAAGCTATCCTAAAATTAGGGGCAAAACCAAAATTTTTGGTTGGGGGGGGGGGGGGGGGGGAGATTAGGCCATCATATTAGTTTGAAATTAAAAAAAAAAATCAAAGTATTTATGTGTGTGCACTAGCGTGTTCATACATTAGTTTATAAAGAGTTAAAATTTTTACTTCAAACTAAGTCATAAACCATATATATTATATATAAAAGTTACATGTCAAAACAATTATCTTATATGAGAACTTTACACATCTTTCTAAATTCTATTGATTATACAAAAGTTTTCTTATTTTCTATAGACGTGTATACCAAACATTCAAAAATGACTTAGCATCTTCCTTGAAAGTTATGCTTGACGATGGTTTTTCATAAAATATAATTCATGGTAGTGAAAATATTAGCAATTTCTTTTCTTTCTTCCTTTCAAGGAGAAGAAATTTGTTGCGGGAAAAGGTCACTTAGTCTCCATTGAGAAGTTGTTGAGAATTTTGTTTAAATAAAAATGAATAAATAAGAAAGCAGAAAAGAGAAGTTTTGGAGAATTTGGTTATATGAGGCTCTTAAAATATGGGAATGGAAAAGTTAAGCTAAACTAATGGCCATCAATAGTAAAAAGTTGTAAAACTAAGTCAATTGATTTAGATTAAAAAATGACTAGATGGTACGGCTTCAAGTTTGCAAAGCAAGCTTGAAAATTTCGCTTAAATGAGAGCAGGTGGGGGGCCAAAAAAAGTTTCTTGTGGGGACCAGCCAATACGAAAATGACCAGGGATTCCTAGTTTTAAGTAATATACAAGAGTTATAAAAAAAATAAAGAAAAAATAAATTGGGGGGGGGGGGGGGGGGGGGGGGGGCGGGCATGGCCCCTTCACCAACCAATGTAGTTCCACCTCTGCCTAGAATGACGTGTAAGAAGGAATGTAAAATAATGACATGTAAATTACTCTAAGATGACATGTAAAAATGACATGCAATCTGTTCTAGAATAATATGTAAGATGAATTATAAAAGAATGACATCTAAACTACTCTAAGATAAGATGTAAAAATGACATGCAATATATAAAGTTGTGATTTACAGCTATATTTTTGTTATCTTTTTTTATGTGTCAAATTTGATTGTATTTTGTTCAATCATTTCTCTATATGTTTGTGGGATTTAATGTAAGGGTTAAGTGTGAGTGTTTTGTGAAGAATTGTGAAGACAGTGAAGTTTACGACTAGCTCGCAACTGGACAACCCGCAAAAGGTCATGTGAGAAGCACACACTAGAAGCTAAAAAGACTTATGCCAGGCTAGTTTTCGTGAGTCACTTCGCAACTTGGCCAACTCGTAAGTGACCCATGAAACTCTTTGCTTGCATGATTTTAAAGAGCGCTTTTCTCAAATTTTTCATACACACTATATAAACCCACATTACCCACAAAATTGTGTAGAGACTTTCAGAGAGAAAACCCTACCAATACACTTAAGAGTTAGAGATTATAAACCCATAATCATCAACACAATTTCTCTTAGTTTTCCTATACTCCTATCTCTCCAATTATATATCCTTGAGAGTTTCTTAATCCAAAGTCTTACCTTGCCCAATCTGAGTGTTGAGAGAAGTTTTGGTGTGTATGAGAAGTATTGGAAGAAACCATTGATTGGTGGATGCAATTCAGAGCTAATTGTGGGATTTGGATAACTAGTGAAGACATGGCTTGACGAAGTCTGTTGATAGCTGGAACTTAAAGGGTTCAAGTACATTGGGTAGATTAAGCTTGGATGGTCTTTTCGATATCCTTGTACTCCAACTTTATTCACTAGTGGATCGGTTTGACTTAGAGGGCCGCAGAAAAGTTTCTCATCAGGTACTTTAGTTTCCTCTTCAATAACACATGTTGGTGTTATTTGTGTTTGTATCTCTCTTTCCTAACTCTTTATGCTTTACATTTATTGTATTTGCATATGCTATAACGTAGTTCTCACCTCATTGCATTACACTTATTCTTATTCTGCACTTAGTTAGGTAGGGTAAAAGAAATCTAGTTGTTTGTTTAAATTTTGAGGGTCTAAACAAGAAATAGTGTTTTACACTATTTGAGCTTTCACAATATATCATGTTGGGTTCTAAGACTTTATGTTTAAATGTATTAGAACTTCAATTTGTAATGTTGGCAAACCATGATTACTTGTTTAAAATATGTTTAAGTTGTAAAGTTGGAATCGAGTGTACTACAGGATTTACTGTGTAAATTTGCTTGGCTCAATCGATTGAAAATTAGACTCAATCGAAGAAAGCTTGTGCAGATTGTTTTTCTGCATAATTTTTCAACTCAGCCCAAGCCCATTTTACTGTAGGGTTTTATGTTTTGCCCTAGGTATAAAAGGGAAAACCCTAGCTACGTTTTAGGTATGCTCCTTATGCTGTATATGTGAATCTTTTGTGAGATCTAGAGGTGTTTGCCTTCACATACACTTAGGGTTATCAAGATCTAGATTGATGTCAAGAGTTTGGTGATCAATTCAGTTACAAATTCAAGAGTTTAAAGATATACAAGCGGGAGTGCATGTGCTTACTGGGAATTCAAGAAAGAAGTAGTCCATGGACTTGGAGCTGTCACGTGGTCGTGGTAGTAAGTTTCCTACTCGAGGTAGCAATAGGATGTTAGTGGTCTAAGTCGCTATTGTGTAAACTTCAATTCTTTCATAGTAGATTCAGTTTACCTTGAGGATAACTAGGTTAAATCCTCCCCAGGTTTTTTACCGGTTTGGTTTTCTTGAATTATCATATTATTGTGTTCTTTATTTTCCGCACTTTACAATGATATGATTTATATGTGTTAAGATAGATCTGCATAATTTACCTAAGTTAATCACTTGACTAAATAACTAGGTTAATCTGGTTGTGTTTAAAGGGTCTGAAACCGTACAAGTGATATCAGAGCTAGTTAGATCTAGTGTTTAGATTTTTTAATCTAAGAGTTGATCCTTGAACCCTGTTGTCATGGAACACGGTCACTCTCTTGTGATCCCACCTCACTTTGATGGGAATAATTATGCTTATTAGAAAATAAGGATGAAAACATTTCTAAAATCTATTGATGAGAGAGTTTGGAATTCCATTGAATACAGATGGGAGAAGCTCACTACTCTAGTGAGTGAGTGGCAAACTTCTCAAAAAAAAGCAGCCGCTTTTAATAGTAAAGTTATGAATGCTATTTTTAATGCTATTTTGGTGGAAGAATTCAAGAGAATCTCTAATGTTGAGGTTGCTCACACTGCATGGAATATTCTCCAAACTGTGCATGAAGGCGCAAAGGCAGTTAAGATCAACAAGCTACAGTAGTTAACAACTAGATTTGAAAGCATTAGGATGTTTGATGATGAAATTTTTGATGAATTCTATGCTAAGCTTGGATTTGAAATCAGGTTGGCCAATTTATCTTTACATAACATGTTTTATGTACCTTGTTTAACTTGGATGAGCTTATTGTATTGCACTTTACTAGTTTGAACTTTGTAGTGCATGCTGTGCGGAAAGATATTTATAGTTTTTAATCACTTTATATTGATCTTGAAGTCACATGACTTTGATTGTCGGACTTGATCTTAATGAGAAAGGCATAAATAACCATCTCACCACTGTTTACTAGCCAATCATGAACACCTTAGTGCATATTATAAGATTGTGTGCTTGAGAAAGTGTAGCACATGCACAAAAAGAACATAAGGTGTAGCCTCGGTTTAAATGTTAAAATTGGTGTGTAAATTATTGGACTATAATTAAATCAATCAAATAAAATTGGTGTGTATATTATCCCTGCTAATACTTAATAAGTTTCTGATCAAATAAAATTGGTGTGTACATTATGAGGAAACTCAAGAAACTTACATGATTGCAAGCTTTTATTCTAGGAGATGTGAGAGTTATATGATATAACTCTTTAAGGGATAGTCTCTTTTAAATGTATGTGATGAATTTTGTAGAAATTGTACTTAATTACTATTCACATATCACCTCACTAGTTTCTCAAGTTTTTACTAGTTGCACACACTACACAAGTTACTCTTTACTACACACTCTTTGCTAAACTTTGTACATGTTATTGTGTGTGATTTTGGTTTGACCAACCAATTTTGAGAATTCCTTGAGTTTTATGCAAAATGTATTTGAAGTTTAAAAATTTAAGGTGATTTGATTGGAAATCTTAATTTTTGGAAAACTAGGTTCAAACAAGTGTTTTTGAAAAGTATTTCATCTCATACTCATGTATTTTATTCGAAAATTTATATGCTTTGAGGAGTTTCTGCATAAAAATGCTTTGTTTTCCAAAAAATTGGTTTTTCCAGAATTTCGATCGATCTAACCTGTTTCTTGATCGATTGAAATTGCGATTAAAATTTTAGTTTGGTTTTGTGTGTTTTTATTAGTGCTTGATTGATGTTCGATCAATCGAAGGCATTTTTGATCGATCGAAAATCGTATAGAGACTTTTTTAAAAATTGAGTTTTTCACGTGTTGAATCACTTTTTCAAAAATTTCAAAACTCTTTCTCTCTCTATTTGATCAGTCTAAGGGTCCAAGCAAGATTTTTATCATTTTCCCTCAAATTCCTTCAAGGGGTTTTGTCATCTAAGGTCGGTAAAACCTTTTTGCCCCTCCTTTTTCATTTATTATCATGTTTCATGCATTTTTGTCATGCATTAAAGGGAGAATTGCGAACCTATGGACAATTGGGATTTTTGGTGTTTTCAATCATTTATTTCAAAATTGATCATTGGGTTTTTGTTATGGGATATTGTTAAACTGATCTTTGTGGTTTAATTTGATCAATTTGTTGAATTGGGAAAAATTAAATTTTCTAGGGCTTGAAACTACCCAATTTGGGGATTTTGTTCAATTGGATTTAATTGGATGAAATTGGCTTGTTGGATTGATTAATTTAATCATTATAATGTGTTATCCATCTTGTTTAATGGTCAATTGGTCAATTCCTTGATGGTTTTTTCAAAATTTTGGGGTTTTGATATAAACTCTATACTCAAGCTAATTTTGTGATTCTATAGCTAAATTGAACTTATTCTCACTGCATTAGATCATGCATAATCTATTTATACTGTTCATGCATCATATAGATTGTCTTTTTTCTATATTGTTTTGTGCTAACTTGCAGTCTGCCCTTGGTTTTTGTTTTCTTTTCTTTTGGTTCTGTTTGTGTGTACATGCCTAGGAAAACTAGAGCCAATAGGAAAGCCTCCTCTTCTTCTACACCTTTTTTTAGAGTGATAGGTTTCTGAGTGAGGAAAATCAGGAAATGTATGAGACTTTGAACCCTTTGAGAACTGTTTGGGCTAAAAGAAAGGTTGTTTTAGATGAGTTTGATCCTGAAATTAGGAGAAACTTTGAGCGTAGGGGTTGGTTACCGTTGCTGGATATTTCACATTGCCTCCGACTACCTTGATCAAAGAGTTCTACATGAACCTCTCTATCCACTCCTATGATTCCAGCACTCTTGTGAGAAGTTGGATACGAGGTGACGAGTACACTATTACTCGTTTAGTAGTGGCTACTGCTCTTGGGGTGCCACTGGTCAAGTATCCTGTTTATCCTTATGATGAGTCTTCACCCCTTGATGACATCATGTCATATCTTACTGGGTCTTCTATCTAGTGGGGTTTTGATTCTCGGATAACTACTTATGAGTTGACTGAGATTCATTATCTCTTTTTTTGGATTTTGTGTCATTCCATCTAGCCTATCTCTCATCTGCACACCATTCATATAGAGAGATGTGCATTTTTGTATGCCCTTATTATCGATGCACCTATGAGTTTTCCTTATCTTTTCATTCGTTCTTTGATTGAGGTTCATTGGAGTAGTTCTGTTTCTCATGCTCTTTTCTTCCCTTTTTTTTATACATCGGATTCTTTTGCATTTGGGTTTAGAAAATTTTCCTGCGTCTGAGCCTATCCATATAGTTGTTGCTATAGGTGCCATCTTTCTTAGGTAGAGGGCTACTCAGATGAGAGCCAGCTCTAAACGTCCTAGGGTTGAGTCTTCTAGTGTAGCTCCTCCTCCTCCCTCTACTACAGGTGATGCTTCTGCTGAGGTGTCTGTCGATCCGTTTGCTGCTGCTGCTGCTGTTCGTCCACCTTCTACTTCGGATGATTCAGACATTCGTTGTGTGTTGGAGACTGTCATGACCGTTCAGTTGGCTTATGGTTAGCTTTTGGTGGACATGTTTGATGAGCTTCGTGCTTTGCAAGCAGATTTGGAGAGTATTAGTCCGCCACCTCCTTTTAATGATGAGTGGGTGCCTTTGGAAATTCGTCTCAAAAAGGGGGAGTACATATGTTGTAGAGAGTTTTTGATGTTAGGGGGAGATTTTAATGTGCTTTAGAGCTATGGAGTTTTTAGATTGTATCTAGGTGCTTCTTTTTATATTTACATTTTTGGCTCATGATGTATTCTGTATGGGTTAACCATAATGGGGGGAGATACTTTGTTTATATATATTTCTTATTTCACATTGTTTATTGATTTATATTTATGAGATTATTCATAATATATGTTTGTATTGTGTGTTATGTGAAATCAAGAAGTTATATTTGATTACTTGTATTTTACACATATACATTTATGTGTTTGTTAAGTGTTACAGGAATATATAGGTTGATTCAGTCGTGTTGCTGTCTACACTTGCAACTGATAGATAGTAGTTACATTAAATTTGTTTTTGTTGGGCAATGTTTTGTAATGGGCTGTTTTTGTAACTTTGAGTATTTTGTTTAATTTTGTGTTTCGTCACAGATTGCCAAAAGGGGAGTTTGTTGGGTTCTAAGACTTTAGGTTTAAATGTATTTGAACTCCAATTTGTAATGTTGGCAAACCATGATCAAAACATTTAGTCTTGTTTTAGACTTGCTCAAAGTATGTTTAAGTTGTAAAGTGAGAATCGAGTGTATTGTAGGATTTACTGTGTAAATCTGCGTGGCTCGATCAATCGAAAATTAGACTCGATTGATCGAAGCTCGTGTAGATTGTTTTTCTGCAAAATTTTTCAACTCAGCCTAAACCCGTTTTACGTGTTGGATTTTATGTTTTGCCCTAGGTATAAAAAGGAAAACCCTAGCTACATTTTAGGTATGCTCTTTATGCTATGTGTGTGAATCTTTTGTGAGATCTAGAGGTATTTTCCTTCACATACACTTAGGATTATCAAGATCTAGATTGATGTCAAGAGCTTGGTGATCAATTCAGTTGTAGATTCAAGAGCTTAAAGATATATAAGCAGGAGTGCTTGTGCTTGCTGGGAATTCAAGAAAGAAGTAGCTCGTGGACTCTGAGCTGTCACGTGGTCGTCGTAGTAGGTTTCCTACTCAAGGTAGCAATAGGATGTTAGTCGTCTAAGTCACTATTATGTAAATTTCAATTCTTTCATAGTAGATTTAGTTTACCTTGAGGATAGCTAGGTTAAATCCTCTTCAGGTTTTTTACCAGTTTGGTTTTCCTGGGTTATCATATTGTTGTGTTCTTTATTTTCCGTACTTTACAATGATATGATTTATATATGTTAACCTAGATCTGAATAATTTACCTAAGTTAATCACTTGGCTAAATAACTAGGTTAATATGGTTGTGTTTAAGGGGTCTAAAACCGTACATATCCTAGAATGATATTTAAGAAGGAATGTAAAAGAATGACATATAAACTACTCTAAAATGACATGTGCAATTAAATTACAATGGCATGTGAAAGGCATATATAATGTATGAGTAGTTTAAATGAGAGTAGAGAATATTCCTAACACGTTTAAAATTTAAGTTAAATCATACTAGGCATCACTTTTAATTTCTTGCAAAGATCAACAAAGAAAGACGTTAATTAAAAGGGAGGGGGCTATGTTTGGCTTTTAGAGTGCCCATGGACCAAATGGATTTATGCCATGGGCAAAGCATCACATTTCAAAATACCCAAAATAAAAATCCTATGAGGTTTTAATCTACAAAAATATCTCTTAAAAGGTTTTTTTTTTTTTTTTGTTTTTTTTTTTTTTTTGTTTGTTTTTTTTTTTGTTTAAAGCTTGTAGGTTTTTTAGTTTTAGAAAAAGTCCTTAAAGGGAAAAGGATTAAAGAAAAATCCATAGGTGTTCACATTTTTTTTTTAAATGTTCCCATAAAAGGAGAGAATAACAACTCCCGTGGTTTTTAATTTTTAAAATGATCCCTAAAAGGGATGGATTAAAAATCTTCGTTGGTTTTGTATTTCTTTAAAATTTTTTAAGAGGAAAAAGGATTATAAATCCAATAGGTTTTGAATTTTTTTAAAGGTTCCCTACATGGGAAAAGATTAAAAATCCCGAGTTTTACACTTTAAAAAAGTTTCAAAAAAGAATGGATTAAAAAGGTCTCATGGGTTTTTACTTTGAAAAGCTTAACAAAATTTATTGGGGGGAAACCCCAAGTTTAAACAAGCTTTATAAAAACTCTGAATCGCCTTCGAAAACAACATCCTGGAGTCCAATTTCTATTGCGAATGAGACCTGCTATCCTGCACGCTAGTGCTTCCAGGGCTTCCACAGTAGGTGGTAGGGTGGTGCGTTCTGAAAGGGAAGCAATAACCATGCCATCCGAGTCACGAGCCACCACTCCCAGTCCTGCTGAAGCCATGTCCGAGAAAGTTGCTCCATCAAAGTTTAGTTTGTAAACTGATGGAGGAGGAGGCAACCAGTGAGTTGGGTGTGGAGTCGCTACTTGATTCAGTGGGTCTGCCTGTACCGAATGAAACTCTTGCAAACGTTCGACGGCGTCGTTATATATTTTCTCCAATGGCAAGGGTGATGACCCTACCCTCTTTGCATTCCGATTACCCAAAATGCTCCAACCTATATAAGCAAATAACTCCGCCAGCTTCTGGTTGTTTTGTGCGAGAATTCCCTGGAACAGGTCCTGAAAACTAGCAAATTTTTCTGATAGGAAATTTCTACAAGTTTCCAGCTCCCACCAGACGTGTTTGGTCATTTGGCACCCCCACAGTGCATGGACGGTATCTTCAACTCCTTCACCGCAGCGCTCATATGTAGGGTCTTAAATAATTTTTTGCTTCTGCAAATTAATTTTAGTTGGAAGTGAGTCAGTGGTAGCATACCATTTGAAGTGGCGAATTTTGTTTGGCACGTTGATGCACCAGAGCTCATTCCAGAATTGCTTGTGAGCTTATGGGTTAACAACCTTAAATAGGTGTAAATCTCGTACATGTCCAAAAAAGCGAATACATATATACATAAGAAAATATGAAAAGATGCATACATGTATACATACTTATTTTATGACCATAGACACTTCATTTTGTATATGTTAATAACCTTTAGTCACTGGCTCCAATGATGAGCTTAAATATGTCAACTAAGAGTACTTAAAGAGTTCTCAATAGTTTAGAGGTAATTACAACTCAAAAGTGCTGAAATCTTTTTAAAAATGATAATAAATAATGACCATTTCTCATGGGTTTCAATTCGAACATAAAGTTTGTGTAATGTGGATTTAAAATGAGTGAGCTATGACCATTTGAAGTCAGGCCAACAGTATAGTCAAGTTTATGGTACTGCGTGCGCATGTTTGGAACCATTGTGCATTCCAGAATTTCTAAACTTCATTTTTAAGGGCCTAAAGCTTCAATATTTAGGTTATGCCACCCCCCATACACTTAGAAATATCCAAATGCCTCTAAAAAGCTCCAAAAACTCTAGTTTACTAATACATATATATATTATGTCTCCAATCCAAAACCTAGCTAGAGAGATTTTATTTTATATCTCCATCTTTTCTAAAACCCTAGTTCATGTTTTCTAAACACCCACACAACACGTAAGCACTTTTTTTTTTTTTAATACAATATTCATGACATCTCTCTAGTAGTTTACTAAGGCAAAAAGTTTGTTTTCTAATTCGTTTTACAAAACCTTTTCAAATTATTTAGTTCTCAAGTTGTGATACCTAAGTTCTTTTGATTTTTCTTTTTATCTAGTCTAATCTCCGTATTGTAAGTACTGAGGAGTTGGTTAAAAGCTCAAACTATGATTCTAAAGCAAGGTGTGTCTCATTTCCATAATTTCTCACTTTGCTACATAAGATTCACTCAATTCTTTGTTTGATATTAAATTAAGTGTTCTTATTTGATTTTCTTTATGTTATGATATTTTTTTATGATGTTAATTTGACCATGAGTTTATTTTATTAAGTTCTTATTGTTTCTGTGTTGTTATTTTAGTTTCTATGTAAGTTTAACATGTTTATTTATTTTGTAAGTTTAGTATATTTATTTGATTTGTTTTATGGTTATTTGTTTATGATAATGTTTTGTTTATTTTCTTTATGTTAGTTTGTATTTAGGGTTTCTAACGTGCTTATTTGATTTATGTGTTAATATATTTGATTGATCAAATTTGTAAAAATGTGATTTCTATGCTAAGGATGCGTACACATATTCAAGGATGCACATTCATGGTTTTGACCATGCATATACATGGTTGAGTATGTGTACGCACCTGAACCCAAATTAGTGGAAAATTCTTGTTTTTAATTAATTAATTTTTTTTTCACATGATATATAATTCTGTGTGACTTTGTTTTAGGCTAATTAATTACGTTTGATTGTTTTCCATGTTTGTTTTGGTCAATCTTACCATGTTAGGTTTAATTTGTGATATTTCCTTTTGTGTTTGATTTAATGTTAGTTTTACTTTTTAATAGTATTTGTTTAATTCTGTTTTAGTATATTTCCTTTTATGTTTTATTATATTTCCTTTGCTGTGATGCAACCTTTAACATGTTGTGTGTGACCATTTAATTAAGTGCATGATGTATATTTAGGTTTAGAATTAGGACTATTTTAGTACTTAGTCAATTTTCCCAATTTGATATCTCTCAATCTGGATAACCTTTTATCGAGCCGTCTATTCTGAGACATTAAGGAATACTTCCAATCCAAGAAAGTATGTGCTTTTTGGGTCCAACACCCATTAGCAATTAAGAATCTGCACAAAGTTAGTACCAAAAGTGCAGTTTTTCTAGTTTTCCTTAACTTTTTGGACTTTTCGACTTCCGTTTTGATCAAATGAGGTATCATTGGAAAGCTTATGAGGTCTACTTTCCAAAAGTACTTGCTTTTTATCTCCAAGTTTCAAATTCAATGAGCTTAAATCTTTTGAAAAAGGGGTAAAAAACAAGATTTCATTTAAATATTTTAGGTTTTTGCTAAATTGGCTTTTATTAAATGGAATTTTAGCAAATTAAGCCCACCAAAATGAAATTCATCACAAGGCCTTTCCAATGAAACCTTAATTGGGTCATCTTGAGGCCATTTACTCATAATTCAATAAATTGAACTATGATTAAGCCCGATTAGGGTTCGTGAATAGTCAAATTGAAGGGAACTAAATTATCTATGACATGGACTAGAAATTGTCTCAATTAGATGATCAGATCTTTTTTTGGTAAAAAAAATAGGGTCCAAATGTGGGTTCATCGTGGCCATACCTGGTCAAACTTTCGAATAATGGTTGTAAAAACTAACTTTAACATGGAAAGATAAAAATTATCATCCAGGAAAGAATTTGACTTAGTTTAACAGCCAATCAATCTGGTCAAAGATTGGTACATAGGTATTTTGGTCATTTTGATCTTTGTTAGGACATATGTGATTTGATACAAGGAACATATGTCAACATTTTATGTATTGACTAATCTTTTGACAAAACACACTTTACTTGTAATTGGATAGATTTAGGATGTATTTAATACTTCAAGGAACAAAAGTTTAAGTCCAAGTATTGAAGCCATGCAAGTCTATCCAAGAATCAAGTAAGAAAGTGCTGGATTTTAAAGCTCAACAACTAGTATCTATTGAGGTTTAAAAAAGCTATTGAAGCCCGTGGCTCGACAGCTAGTTCGATAGATAGCTATCTATCGAGGTTTATGAAACTCAGTTTTTTAGAGCTTTTCTTCATCCAATCCGTGAGTATGTGTTAAGACTTTCTTTTCTCACAACCCTAAATATATATAAGGATTATTTTAAGGGTCGTCTAGGGTTGTACGAATATTGAGCAATGTCTTGTTCATGCAAATTGTGATCGGAGACAATATTTTCCCTAATTCACCTCCAATAAGTTGTTGTGTTTGTACATCGTAGGGTTTTGTGACCAAGAAACTTCATGATCTTCATCGTGTGATGAATTGAAGAACTTTACAGCTAACATCCTTCTTAAGTTGGTGATTAAGTCACGTACTGAGATTCGCGCATCTTTTGGTTAGTCACGTATTGGGAGCCGTGCAATACAAGGATAGATTGTCACTATAGAACAAGTCTAATTGGGTATTAGGATAAGGGTTCAACTGTAAATTGGTATAAGGTACTGAGATTCCTTTACTTGTAACCACTTGTTTTGGTAATAGTGGATTCTTGGGAGTGGTGACTTTAAAATCACCCGGTGGGGTTTTTGCCTTGGAGGTTTTCCCCATTCGTAAACAAATCACTGTGTCATTTAATTTTCGCTGCATATTTAGTTATTTGGTGATTTGTTTGAGCTACCACGTACATTGTATGTTAATTTAATTAATTAATTAAACTTGGCTAATCAATCAATTAATTCATCACAAGGGGTCAATACATATTTGGCTTGTCAATCTTAAACATGAAAAATTGGATAATCTTCTATCCAATTGGGATAAACTCCTTAGTTTTAAACATTCTCATAATCACATTATTAAAAAAGTAATTTTGCAATTTTTGTGAAAAACGAGATTTTGGCATGTCTGAGGCAAACAAAATATTATATCAACACCAGCCACCATAAGATTTTCTCCAATCTTTATACCTTCTAATCTCAATTCTGTCATGATCATTTGGAAATCTTGTGCTTGATCCACAACCTATTTTTCATCCATCATTTGGTAACAAAAAAATCAACCGGTAGCATACTTCTTTACACTAGCCTCTTTGGTATCATATTTTCTTGGTAGAATTATAAGTTTTATCATAATAATCATATAAATGATTGGCAAGACAATAGAAAAGATAGAAGTGACAATTGTATTAATCTTTTGCATGCTTATCTATTTTCGCTTGATGAAGACAGAGTTCTTCCTTAATCATCTCATCAGTGGAAGACTTAGAAGGATTCTTCTCAGTGAGTGTTAGGCTACATGTGGAGCTTGTTAGAGACATATGTTATTTAAATTGGCTAATCCTTTGACAAAACGCACTTTACTTATAATTGGGTAGATATAGGATGGGTTTCATACTTGAAGGAAGAAGAGTTCAAGTTTAGTATTAAAGTCATGCAAATCTGTCCAAGAAACAAGTGAAAAAGTGTTGTTCATTAAAACTCAACAGATAACTCGATAGAAGCATATCTATCGAAGTTTAATGATGAATCTTGACAGAAGCTTGACAGAAAATCTGTCGAGATCTATGAAATCAAAATTTTTAGATCTGGTATTTGGCCCAAGCTGATATGTATGTGTTGGGTTTCTTTTCTCACAACACTAGATATATATATATATATATATAAGGCTTATTTTAAAGGCCGTCACATAAAAGAATACATGGAGAACACATGAAAACAGTGACCTAGTGCCTTATTCTCTCTGAAAGAGGTTAATGCCTTATGGTTTTATAACCAAGTACTTCTTGATCTTCATTGTTGATGAAGTGAGAAACTTTGCAGCCAACAACATCTTCAAGTTGCTGGAGTTAGTCACATACTAGGAGTCGTGCATCATTGGTTAGTCATGTATTGAGATCTGTGCAAAAGGGTGGCGTTCATATATTAAAAATTTCAGAGGTTCTAAAGCGGTAGAAGGTTTTTACTGTAAGTTCATCTACGAGGATTGTAGAGTCTAGGGACAGTTTTTGTACTAGATTTGAAACTTCTCTTTACTATAGTAGATTGCTTTTCGGAAATGTTTCCCCCTAGGTTTTTTACTGTAAAACTAGTGTGTTTTATTGGTTTTCCTAGGTCATCATATCTTGTCTTATTTACTATTCTACTGTGCATGATATTGATGTTTGTTTGTTTTAATAAGGTTTATTCATAATAAGTCTAATTAACAGTTTGGGTTTAAAACTTGTTAATTTTATTAATCAGGGTCTAAATTTCCCAATAGTGAGGATATAGGCAACTTTCTCTATTTAGACTAAGGTGCGATACTCGTTTTCTTTATAGAGATTGAAGCACTTGGTTGGCTAAACTTGTAACTGGTTTAGACATTCTCTGACTTGTCTTCTCCATAATGCAACAACCCAAAAAATGTCATATGATTGGGCTGGTAGGTAGTGGGATCCAAGAGGCCAATTTAATTCCAAATTTTGACACCTCCTCTCTTCACCCCTCCCTACGCACGTATTTGACTTAATATCTGTTCTAATACATTTCAACACAATAAGTACCACACTTAAAAACAATAAAGGAGTCTCTTTCATTTTCAACGTGGGAATTACACATTTTACTAATTTTTTTTATCTTTCATATAAATTAACACATGTTAACATTTAAGTTTCCAGTTTTATTCATTTTAATTGTTTAATATTAAAATGCTATAACATAATAAGCATGATGACGACGATTATGATGATATTATTATTATTATTATCAACCAAACATTGATAGGAGAATATGAGAAATGCTCACTATTTTTTTTAACTAACTCTATTCATACAAATACAGAAGAAAAGGTTCTCTATTGATTCAAATGCTGTACTTGCAGGATAGAAGCAATTTTTCTTCTCTATATTACTATATCTCCAGAGTCAATAATTTTATATGAGGAAATATTAAATCATTACCACAGAGCATAGAAGGGGAGGTCATATTCTGTCACACCCCAAACCTAAGTAAGAGCTAGGCACGTGACAACAACCACACACTTATAAAGTTTACACCCTACAAGTGTGTAAGGCCCTCATAACAATTAAAGAGTTATCCTCAAAGAAAATTTCATCAATAAATTTGAAAATATCCTCAATAATGCAATTATCAAAAGATCTCCAAATAATAATCTTCCAACATCAAAATAAAAATAACTAAACACTTTAATTCTAAAGGTCCACACAAAATGGTAATCTTAAACATAAAAATTCAAATCTTATTCCATTGATTTCCTAAACTTCACTCATACGCACATCCCAGCGAAAGCCTAAACATATGCTACTCTTCTTGATCAAAATCTGAAAGGAGAAAGAGGGGGGTGAGTGACAACTCAATAAGTAACCAAAATCTTATGAAGTTCTATCAAGTAATAGATCCATAAAGTATAAGATGTAATATGTGTTTTCAAAAATTATAATATACTATGTGTTTTCAAATTAACTGAAGAAGTTTCATAGTCTTAAAATAATAGGTTGCACATAGGTCACATACTTTACTCTTACAAATATATCATAGACGGTTTAGAAAATAGTCAGTTTCTCATATATCTAGAAGCCATAACTTACAATACGTTCCAAAACTCATAAGCAGTGTTTGTGTCTCAAAATAGGTTCAATACTGAAATATTTCCATAATCATATATGTAGTTTAAGGACTCAAAATAATTCAAATATTCAATGCAATTCATATTTCTTAATAATCTTATGACTATGATCACGTTATATCCCCGTGACTGGGCATCAGAGTACTAATGAATAACCCTCATTGGCTGGGTATCAGAGTACTAATGAATAACCCCTATTGTTTTGGGTATCAAAATACCAATGAATAACCCACATTGGCTGGTATCAAAACACCAATGAATAACCCCCATTGGTTTGGGTATCAGAATCAATACATAGTTAGATTGTTCATAATCATATATATATAAAATCATAGTTCAAATAAAAAATAAATCTCATTCAAATACATATATATATAATCTTATATTCAGTATTTAAATATATTTGTGATATTTTTATATTCTTTACCTTAAATCAAAATAACCCAAAAAAAAAAACAATTAAATAAAATAAAAATTATATTCAATGCTCATATATATTTGTGAAAATTCTTTACTTGAAATTAGTGATACAATAGAAATAAAATTGTAACAATTATAAACAAATTTTCAATAGTTAAAAATACATTAATATAAGCAAAATAAAACTCAATTAAGATAAAGTTACTTACCTCAATTAGCTCACCACAAATAACTTCTCCCTAACACTTTTTCTAAAATCCTTAGATATCACCTAACAATTTTAAAGCATCATTTACTCAATAGTCAAATAATAGGAATAACTTGCAATATATTTGACCAAAGGAGAAACTTCTAAAGTACCCAATAATTTCTCAGCATTAACTCTCCCACGGTTTCTCTAGCTATATTCCACCCTCTATCTTTTGTATTGACTTGTTTAAAATTTGTTTCACGCAGAAAAATCCAAAGTACTGTGAAATAAATATAAGACTCTCCTTACATAACCATTTGGGTTGAAAAGTCAAAGCATATACATATAAGGATTGAATGAATGCCCTGTAAAGCTGTTCAACCTTTAACAAAAGTCTCTATTTCTTATCTCCAAAGACTCTGAAGTCTAATAATCTATTGGACTATTGGTGGTCTAACCTATAGTCCACTGGTTTCTTATAATAAATGTCTACAAAGTATGCGCCTAGAGAAATTTCATGACCAACAAAGCACCCGAATAAAGCATATTATAGAGAAGACGTGTAGTGAAAAAAAAAAAAAAAAAAGATTCATCGCCCAAATTCCAACCCTTCTCCGTTCACACTTACGCATAAAAGTTTTTGAGAATTTCGCTAGTGTCCAAAATACCAACATAAAATATATTCTAATTCCAAGTAACACTTAGATTTGACCAGAGAGATTCTTAGGCTCTTACCTCAATTGTGCAATCAAACATTCTCTACTTGAGTATTTTGGCTAGTCTCCTCCCTCCAAACATCTGTCAGTATACGTTGACTTAAATTAGACTATATAAACTAGGATTTCAACCTTATTTTCTAAAAACCCCCTTAGTAATTTTAATTATAACAATTGACCCCATAAACAAATTTACTTAAATACCCCTCCTTTTAATTTTTTTTCTTTTCTTTTCGGGTATTACATTCTCCCCCCCCCCCTTAAAAGAAGTTTAGTCCTCTAAACTTGACATACCTGAGTCCTCAAAAAGGTATGGGTATTTCTCCTTCATTTCATCTTCTAACTCCCATGTAGCCTCTCTCACAGACTGGTTCTCCATTGAACCTTGACATAATGTATGGTACGACTCTTTAGCTCTTGCTCCTTCTTGTCCACAATTTTAACTAGTTGCTCTTCATAAGTTAAATCATCTCTTAATTTTAGAGGCTCATAATCGACTACATGACTAGGGTCTGGAACATATTTCCTCAACATTGAGAAATGGAAAACATTATGTACCCCTGATAAAGAAGGTGGTAAGGCGAGCCTATAAGCAACATTACCCACCCTCTCCAAGACTTCAAAAGGTCCTACAAAACGAGGGCTTAATTTACCTCGAAAACCAAATCTCATAAATCCTTTAGTAGGTGAAATCTTCAAGAACACATAATCACCTACTTGGAACTCTAATTTCCTTCTTCTAAGGTCTACATAACTCTTCTGCCTACTCTGAGCTGTTTGTAGCCTCCCTTTAATCACTTGAATTTTATCTACTGTTTGCTGTACAATCTCAGGACCTAACAATCTTTTTTCTCCAACATCATCCCAACATATAAGAGACCTACACTTCCTACCATACAAAGCCTCATATGGTGCTGCTTTAATACTTGCCTGGTAGCTATTATTATATGCAAACTCCACCAAAGGTAGATGTTCATCCCATGAACCTTTGAAATCAATTACACAAGCTCTCAGCATATCTTCTAATGTTTGAATAGTTCTTTCTAAAAGTCCATTTGTTTGAGGGTGAAAGGCTGAGCTGAACTTCAAGTTAGTACCTATTGCTTTATGCACGCTCTCCCAAAATTGAGACACAAATCTTCGGTCTCTATCAGACACAATGGACACAGGAGCACCATGCAATCTCACTATTTCATTGATATACAATCTAACTAACCTTTCGAGTGTGAAATCCACCCTAATGGCCAAAAAGGGTGCAGATCTTGTCAACCGATCCACCCTAATGGTCTTTGATGCTCCATCTTGACTTGTTGACACACTAGACATTGAGCAACATATTGAGCAATCTCCCTCTTCATGTTGTTCCACCAAAAAGTTTCCCTTAAATCCCGATACATCTTAGTGCCTCCCGGGTGTATCGTGTAACTCGTGTTATCAGCCTTCTTTAGAATTTCTGCCTTAAGGTCGGGATCATTTGGTGCACAAAGCCGATTACCAAACCTCAAGGATCCATCCTTATGAATGCAAAACTCAGATTGAGAGCTTAGATTTATCAAATCTCTTATCTTCTGCAACTGTGGATCATTACTTTGTGTAGTCTTTATCCTTTCAATCAAGGTAGGCTGAACTCTAAAGTTTGCCAGATGTGCCTCTGCTTCATGAAACCGTACTTCTATCCTCATCTTCCTCAAATCTTCTAGAATGTGTTTTTGTGTAGTCAACAATGCTGCTAAAGTCCTTTATTAGCTAATAGTCAGGTCATAGTCCTTTATTAGCTCCAACCATCTTCTTTGTCTCATATTCAACTCTTTTTGAGTAAAGAGGTACTTGAGGCTCTTGTGGTCAGTGAATATCTCACACTGTTCTCCATACAAATAGTGCCTCCAAATTTTTAGTGCAAAAACCACCGCAGCTAACTCCAAGTCATGTGTGGGATAATTTTGCTCATAAGGCTTCAACTGTCTGGAGGCATATGCCACTACCTTCCCGTGCTGCATAAGAACACACCCCAAGCCTTTCGTAGAGGCATCACTATAAATGGTGAAACCTCCACTTCCTGAAGGTACGGTGAGAATGGGTGCTGACACCAACCTTCTCTTCAATTCTTGAAAGCTTTCTTCACACTTTCCTATCCACTCAAACTTGGCTCCCTTTTGGGACAAGCGAGTCAAAGGCATGGCTAAGTGAGAAAATCCTTCAACAAACCTCCTGTAATAACCAGCTAATCCCAAAAAGCTATGAAACTCTGTCACATTGTTCGGTCTATTCCATTCTACTACTGCTTCCACTTTCTTAGGGTCAACAGCAATCCCATATTTAGACACAACATGCCCAAGGAATGCAACACTGTACAGCCGAAATTCACATTTTTTAAGCTTTGCATACAACTTCTTCTCCTGCGATAGTTGCAGTACAAGCCTCATATGATTCACATGCTCTTCCACACTCTTAGAATATATCAAAATATCATCAATAAAAACCACAACAAATTTGTCTAAGAAGGATTTAAACACCCTATTCATCAAGTCCATAAAGGCTGCTGGTGCATTGGTTAAGCTAAAAGGCATCACCAAAAATTCATAATGGCCATATCTTGTACGGAAGGTTGTCTTGGGCACATCAGTGGTCTTAATCTTCAATTGATGGTAACCGAAACGAAGATCAATCTTAGAGAAAACCTGTCACCCTATTCAACTCTCTATAATCAATGCAAAGTCGCATGCTCCCATCCTTTTTCTTTACTAACAATACAAGTGCACCCCAAGGGGAAACACTAGGCCTGATGAAGCCTTTTTCAAGCAGCTCTTGAAGTTTTTCTTTTAATTTCCTTAACTCAGCAGGTGCCATTCGATATGGGGCTTTAGAAATTGGGCTAGAACTTGGTAATAGGTCAATAGAAAACTCTATCTCCCTATCTGGTGGTAACCCTGACAAGTCTTCTGGAAACACTTTTGGAAACTCTCTCACTATAGAGATGTCCTCCAGCTTCAATTCACCTTGTTGTGTCTCTCACGGTGGCCAAATATCCTTTACACCCTTTCCTCATCATACGCCTAGCTTGTAAAGCTGAAATCACCGTGGAGAAGTATATGCCCCACTTCCCACAAAACAGAACTCAATCTCACCAGGTACTTGGAAAACTACCTTCTTCCTATGACAATCAACTATGGCATAATGGGTAGCCAACCAATCCATCCTAAAGATTATGTCAAAATCATGTATCTCCAACAATGTTAGATCTGCAAGTAACTCTCTATTTGCTATTTTGATGACACAAGACTTGCAAACACTATCAGTAACTACTACACCCCCAACTGGGGTATCCACACATAATTCAGACTCCATTAGCTCAATTTTAAAATTATGTTTCTTTGCAAAATTAGTAGATATGAAGGAGTGAGTGGCACCAGGATCAAACAATGCATAAGTATAAGTTGTGGAAACTGGAATAATACCTGTTACCACAGCATTAGAAGTATTAGCATCTTGTTGAGTGAGTGCATAAACCCTTCCTTGGATCTTGGGTCCTTGGCTTGCTCCCTGATTCTGTCATGTTGCTGGTCTTGGAATGGTCTGACCCTCCTTCCATTGGGGACACTCAGCAATCCTGTGACCCTTTTGTCCATATGAGAAACATGCTCCAGTATTCCAGTGGCAATCCTTATTTGCATGAGGCCTACCACATTGAGAGCACTTTGGCAGTGCCTTGGTATCAGCACGTTGTGTTCCTTTTTTCTTGGCTTGCAAGCTAGAGCTTTGCTCTCCTTGCCTAGGCCTCTTCTTCTGGTTGTTATCTCTTTCTGTTTGAGCCTCATTAAGCCCCATCTCTACTAATAAAGCCTTACTCACCACTGCCCTAAAGGTAGTCAACTCAAAGGGCACAACTCCTTGCTTGATTCAGAACCTTAATCCATCTTCAAACCTTCGAGCCTTAGTTTCTTCATCCACCACCATTGTTGGAGCAAATTTGGCTAACCTGGAAAATTCTGCTTCATACTGAGCAACTGTCATGTTACCTTGTGTCAGCTTGATAAACTCTTTTTCCTTCTAAAAACGGATGCTCTTAGGAAAATATTTCTCATAGAATACAGACTTAAATAGCTCCCAAGTCCAAGGCTCAGTCTCTTGGCCACGTTTGTCTTCTTCCAACTGCCACTAGTCATAAGCATCTCCACGCAACATATAGGCTGCATAAGTCACTTTCTCACCCTCAGAGCATTTAAGAACTCTGAATACTTTCTCCATCTCAATGATCTATATTTCTGCTTCCATAGGCTCAGTAGTCCTCACAAAAGTTGGAGGAGACAACCTCTTGAATTCAATCATCCCACCATAATGACCTCGGCGTTGCTCCATCATCCTAGCCAAGTTATCTCCAGTAGTGACCTGTTGTTGGACTACTCCAACTAAGGTCTGCATCATCTGGATCATCTCTGGTGGCTGGCCTTGGTCATGCCTAAACTCTTAGTTCTCATCTTGCTGATTCCTACCATTGCCAGAGTCGTTGGGAATGTTCCCAGTGTTTTTACTGCGAGGTGGCATCCTAACCTCTGTTCATTATATACATGACAAATTAACATGTCATCAAATTTCTTATAAAAAAAGAAAAAGAAAACATATCTGAAACTCATTTAGTGTATATATCATACAACGTATCCCCAAATGCCTAATTTCTACCCCCTCTCACCATTTAGTTTCATAAATCAATGCCTAAGGATCCAACCTAGAGCTCTGATACCATTAATATTGTCACGCCCCAAACCCAAGTAAGAGTTAGGCACGTGACAACAGCATACACTTATAAAGTTTAAAGAGTTATCCTCATAACAATTAAAGAGTTATCCTCAAAGAAAATTGCATCAATAAATCTGAAAATATCCTCAATAATGCAATTATCAAAAGATCTCCAAATAATAATCTTCCAACATCAAAATAAAAATAACTAAACCCTTTAAATCTAAAGGTCCACACAAAATAGTAATCTTAAACATAAAAATCCAAATTTATTCCATTGATTTCCTAAACTTCACTCATGTGCACATCCCAGCGGAAGCCCAAACATATGCTACTCTTTCTGATCAAAATCTGAAAGGAGAAAGAGGGGGGGGGGGGGGTGAGAGACAACTCAATAAGTAACCAAAATCCTATGAAGTTCTATCAAGTAATAGATCCATAAAGTATAAGATGTAATATGTGTTTTCAAAAGTTATAATATACTATGTGTTTTCAAATTAACTGAAGAAGTTTTGTAGTCTTAAAATAATAGGTTGCACATAGATCACATACTTTACGCTTACAAATATATCATAGATGGTTTAGAAAATAGTCAGTTTCTCATATATCTAGAAGCCATAACTTACAATACGTTCCAAAACTCATAAGCAGTGTTTGTGTCTCAAAATAGTTCCAATACTCAAACATTTCCATAATCATATATGTAGTTTAAGGACTCAAAATAATTCAAATATTCAATGCAATTCATATTTCTTAATAATCTTATGACTATGATCACGTTATATCCCCGTGACTGGGCATCAAAGTACCAATGAATAACCCCCATTGGCTGGGTATCAGAGTACCAATGAATAACCCATATTGGTTTGGGTATCAGAGTACCAATAAACAACCCCTATGGGCTGGGTATCAAAGTACAATAAATAACCCCCATTGGTTTGGGTATCAAAGTACCAATGAATAACCCACATTAGCTAGGTATCAGAGCACCAATGAATAACCCTCATTGATTTGGGTATCAGAATCAATATATAGTCAGATTGTTCATAATCATATATATATGAAATCATAGTTCAAATCAAAAATAAATCTCATTCAAATACATATATATAATCTTATATTCAGTTTTTAAATATATTTGTGATATTTTTATATTATTTACCTTAAATCAAAATAGCCCAAAAAAAAAAACAATTAAATAAAATAAAAATTATATTCAATGCTCATATATATTTGTGAAAATTCTTTACTTGAAATTAGTGATACAATAGAAATAAAATTGTAACAATTATAAACAAATTTTCAGTAGTTAAAAATATATTAATCTAAGCAAAATAAAACCCAATTAGGATAAGGTTACTTACCTCAGTTAGCTCACCACAAAGAACTTCTCCCTAACACTTTCTCCAAAATCCTTAGATATCACCAACAATTTTAAAGCACTATTTACTCAATAATCAAATAATAGGAATAACTTGCAACATATTTGACCAAAGGAGAAACTTCTAACATACCCAATAATTTCTTAGTATTAACTCTCCCACGATTTCTCTAGCTATATTCCACCTTCTATCATTTGTATTGACTTGTTTAAAATTTGTTTCACACAAAAAAATCCAAAGCACTGTGAAATAAATATAAGACTCTCCTCACATAACCATTTGGGTTGAAAAGTCAAAGCATATATATATAAGGATTGAATGAATGCCCTGTAAAGCAGTTCAACCTTTAACAAAAGTCTCTATTTCTTATCTCCATAGACTCTGAAGTCTAATAATCTATTGGACTGTTGGTGGTCTAACCTATAGTCCACTGGTTTCTTATAATAAATGTCTACAAAACATAGTATGCGCCCAAATAAATTTCATGACCAACAAAGCACCCGAATAAAGCATATTACAGAGAAGACATGTAATGAAAAAAAGAAAAAGAAAAAAGATTGATCACCCAAATTCCAACCCTTCTCCGTTCACACTTACGCATAAATTTTTTTGATAATTTCACTAGTGTCCAAAATACCAACATAAAATATATTCTAATTCCAAGTAACACTTAGATTTGACCAGAGAGATTCTTAGGCTCTTACCTCAATTGTGCAGTCAAACCTTCTCTACTTGAGTATTTTGGCTAGTCTCCTCCCTCCAAACATCTGTCAGTATGTGTTGACTTAAATTAGACTATATAAACTAGGGTTTCAACCTTATTTTCTAAAAACCCCTTAGTAATTTTAATTATAACAATTGACCCCATAAACAAATTTACTTAAATACCCCTCCTTTTAATTTTTTTTTCTTTTCGGGTATTACATATTCAGAACTCGATAGATTTCGAAATGGTTAAAACACCCAACTCATAATTGGCGAATTTGTAGCTTCAATTCCTACTGTTGTGTCAAATGGATCCATTTGACATTACTAATTAACAATTTCTTAATTTATAGAGACAAATAAAAGTTTTATACAAATCAAAATGTGTGAGAGATAAAAAGATGCAAGGTCATTTGGATTGACCCCTGGATGCCAAAGGCGTCCTTGGGGTGACCCAAGTTTTTTTCTCCTTATCATTTAGGAAAGACAAAAAAATTTCAGGGTAGCAAACAATCTAGATTATTATATGATGATTTTAAAACTTTCCATATATATAGAAATAGAAATAGATAGACTAGAAATTAAAGTTATGTTTGGCAACAGTTTTTATTTTCTACTTTTAAAAACTTGTTTTTGAGAATATAAAGAAAAAAAAATTTCTTGTATTTTTTGAAATCAAAAACAAGTTTGGTTAGTTGAAATTAAAAAAGATAGTTTTTTGAAGAAAAAAAAATAGAAAATACTAAAATATATTGTTATTAAAATTTGAACTCTAATGCTAGCTCATTAAATGAGATAGATTCATTAAATTAATGGTGTGTTTGGATACCACTTATTGCTGAAAAATGAAAACACTATAGCAAAATAATTTTTAAATGTGTAAATAGTGTCGTAGGACCTAGTTTTAAAGTTTTTTTTTTTAAAAGTAGTTTGCGGGTCACGTGAATAGTGCACGGGACCCACAAAAAATGCATGGGACAGCTGAAACACAGACTTTGAACACCAAACGTTGTATCCAAACGGATACTAAATGCATATTTTCAATGACTTTTGAAAATTAGAAACTGAAGACAACATTTTGCATGTTTTCAGTTTCTTTCAAAAATTGAGTTTTGAGAACAGTTTTTGTTTTTTTTATCCATTTTGGATTGCCAAATAAGTTTTTAGTCTCAAAAATAAAAAATTGTTTTCAGAAACAGAAAAATAAGAAGAAAAAATAATTACCAAACATACTCTAATTCTTTCATTTTCAGGTTGTGAGACCCATTTAAATGAAAACACATTTTTTATTTTGGAAACATAAAAATTATGATTTTTATTTTAATTCTCAATTTTGAAAAAAATAAAATAAAAGTAATTACCAAATATAACCTAAGATTTTGTTATGAGTTTAAGAGAAATGGGATAAAGGAATTTAGGTGTCATCGGAAAAAATTAACTTGTCATCAATGTTTCCCTGACCCGTATAAACAGGACAGATTGTTTTGAGTATAAATTTGACAAAACCTGCACTAAATGCTATCTAACGTTACTCGGACCCTTAAAATAAATAGAAGTGCTATATCTATAACTTTTTTACAATAAATTTTAGGTGGTAAGTTGTTATTAGTTTTAATTTGGAACTCACCACTGAAATTACTTTTGTCTTCCAATATAGTTAGTCACAAGAAATTTTAGTTTGGAGGGACCGAATTACATATTCATACATACATACATACATTTACATAGCTACATTTTTACTTCCTAACAATAATATACTCTATTTTTTTTTTTCATTCAACATTTTTAGTCTAAATCAAGCATTGAAAAACAATTGGACACTTAACAACAACAATAACAATAACAATGACAATAAAAGACTTAGTCCCAAATTGAAAAATAAAAGTAAAAATTATATGTGCGTGTGTGTGTGTCTAAGAGAAAATTGTTTTTTAAATAGTCTCCCTAACATTACTCATCCTCAGTGTAGTTTTTTTTATTTAATATTTTGTGACTAACTAATTAAGTATTGACAAACAATTTGAAACTTAACAAAAACAAAAAAAAGACTTAGTCCCAAATAAAATAAGATAACTCTAAGACAAAAAAATTTTTATTAAAAACTTACTATTTAGTTTCTCAAAAAAAAAAAAAAAAACTATTTGAATTTAACAAGTAAAATTTACCAATTAAGAGAGGAAAGTGCTAAAAATTTGAAATTAACAACTATCTTTGTTACAAGGTGTGTAGTTTGTTGTTATTAACAACTATTTTTTAGAACCCAACAATTAGTTGCTCAATTCTTTTTTTGCAGGGGTCAGCTCTTATTTTTTGGAGGGGTCAAATATTGATTTTAAGGTCTAATAATTTTAAAAATTACAAAATATACATACAATATAAAGTTTTTAATTTATTATGAAAGTGTTACCAACGTAACATTTCTCTTGAATAAATTAAGATAATATACAATGGGATGGGGGAGTAGGGAAAAAAAAGTGTATCCTTTGATTTTACCGCCTGTCACTTTACCGCCCTTAAAAATCAAGACCTTGGCCTTCAAAGTCAAAAAGACCTTGTTCTCGAAGAAAAAGACGTTAAGGGGAACTCTATAAAAACGAAAGAAGACTTTGAAGAAATTTGAGTCAAGATATAAGTTTTTGAAAAATTGCCTTAAATTTCTATTGTGACTTAGAAAACTAAACGAGTTTCTTTTTCTTTTTCTTTTTTTTCAATTTGACAATATTTTTGGTTTATTGGTGCGGAAGAAAAAAACTATTCTTGAAGTAGAAGGAAATCCTATTCATTGTAAAAAAAAAGTAATATATTCCTTGTTAACCAATGAATATAAATTGAAGTCTTATATATTGACAGTATTGCAAAGAATATGATAGCTTTGGCTCAAGAGTCCTCCCCTGTAGGAAGATGAAAAAGTTGTAGAATTGAAAGTGAAACCAAGAGAAGAAAAAATGATTTTTCACTTAGGAGGTAGCGCAAAGGAAGAGACTACAAGGTTTGGATTTTCTTTACAAAAGTTTTTTGTAAAGCACATAAATCAAAGAGAATTTGTAACGTTTTAATTGATGTTGCAAAGTGAAGAAAAAGAAAAGGTATTGCCACAGTGTGAGCCTAATAAGAAAAAAAATAGTGTGAACCTAGTAAGAAGACTTTCTTTAGCCGTGAGATATACAAAGGAAATAGAAATAGGATTTTCTCTAGGGAGAGGCCTTTTGAATGCCACAACCAATGAAAGTTGCTGTATTCAAAATAAGTGAAGATCTCAGATAAGTTCACATAAATTTCTAAAAAGAGATATTATTATATATGGAGTGGGTCTCAAGTTAGGCATAGTATTAAGAAGCAGCTATTGTAATTGATTTTATAATTGTGGATTGATTCAGAGTTAATCCTATGGTTTTTCAATTCAAGGAGAAATGTTTTTTCCATGTGAATCCTTATGTTCTTGTGTGCAGTTATTATTATTTTGATCTTTATATTTTGAGATTACTTTTAATTGGTTCATGCTTTTCTCAATACTAAACTTGGTCCTTGTTATTTTCAACTCTCTGTCAAGTTAATCCCTACAGTCAACTCACTTACGTGTCAAACAATGTGCATTGTTGACGCACTCAAACTTATGTGGTCAATAAAATAATAAAATTTTCTAATAAACATTAAAAAATTCCACCCATCATTTAAATATAAAAAAAAAATCCAAATAACAAAAATGGTTAAAAAGTAAAAATCTTATTTTCTTATATTTCACTTTCTTAGCCACTAAACACTGCAACAAATATAAAGAAAAGAGTAATGCTAGTATTACAACCTTTGTCATAACTTGTTCACATGACAAGTCATGAGTGATGGAGTTGTGGACCCACTACTTTTACTCCACTACTCACGACTTGCTACATAAGCAAGTTGTGGCAAAAGCCAAAAGATATGGTCCTAACATTTTACCAAAGAAAATGGTGATGTACAAAAAAAAAAAAAAAATCTCTTGTACCTCCATAAAAATATCATACCAAATTGAAGTGTGTATCAAAGATTTTGTGTGATTCAATAACTCAACCCCGTCACTTTAGCTTCATAAGATCTTCTTCCGCCTTGGTGTGCATTTGGGTTCAATTAATACTGGATTTTTGCTTAAATTTTCTTCTGTTTGCTGGTTTCATGTCCATAGCAAAGATCTTTACGGTCCTACTCTTTGTTTTTTTGCTTATTGTGGTTCCACTCTACTTCTTTTTTTTTTTTTTTTTGTTAGAATATTTTCAATAATAAAAAAAGAAAAATATTCAGTTTATTTTATTTAATTTTTATGTAGAGTACTTTAAGTAAAAAATTTTCAATAAAAAATATAAGAGGTTTCCAAATGAACACTTAAGTGGCCCAAGTATACGGAAAATTTTTAGATACTCTCGGAGTATAGAGAAATAATATTCATTCTTCTCACATTCATAATGAACCTTATTATGAATTTAATGAATAAACTCAATTAAGAATTACTCTAGGAATAGGTCAAGTCACATTCATTTTATGGCTGACAACCAAGGTAGAGAAATTTGTTGGGAATAAATTTTAATAATAATGGTATAAAATCTGTTACTCACTATTTGTAACAACCACCCTTGTATTTATTGACTACTGTGAGACTCATGGAAAATGGGAATAGAAAAACAGAAGTTTCTTAAGTAAGCTAAATTAATGGCTTGACTAATGAGGATAGGGAGTTTCAATAAGAGAAATGCAAAGATCACAACGTATTGTATAATTTTTGCTACAACTTGTCATATTGTAAGTTTTAAGTAGTAAAAGTGTCCACATGTACCTACTGTTTTTTTCAGCACTCATAATTTGTCACATAGCGAGTTGTGATAAAAATTGTGTAATAAATTGTGATCATAACATTTCTCTTTCAATATCATAAGGTAATAGTAAAATTATAAAAAGCAAGTAAATGATAGAAAAAGACTAAATAGTGTGGGTTTGAAACTTGAAAAGAAATTTGTTTGGCGAGGTAGGTGGGGTGGAAGAGGTATATTATGTTTTACATATACAAGTCCTGTCCTCCTCCTTACATGAGGGTAGACTCATCGTGTTTTCTATGGGGGTGGGGCTCTTACAATTGGAATTTCACCTTTTTTTTTTTTTTTTTGAGCAATTGGAATTCCCGGTTTAATATAATATAAAGGACTATAAATAATTCAGAGAGGGATTTGCCTTGCTGCAACTTCCTTTGCCTTCGCTTCCTTCCCTTTCTTTTACTCCTCTTTTTCCCACTTAAAAGTTGAGATCCACTACCTATCCATTATTCCTACCATACCAAATTGCCCAGCTTATCATTGCCCTTAAATCGAGCTCGTGTTACTAGCATTCAATTGACACCCGCTGAAACAGCACAAAAAAAATCCCTGTCCTCCAATAGCCATTTCTGAAATTTTCCGCTCACCAGGACCCTAACATTCCTAGACAAAGGGCAACTCCAAAGTGCATGTATCATTGACTCATCAGTCTGCTTGCAAAACCCACGCCCGGGTTCCACATCTACTCTTCAGTTCCGTAGGTTCAAAAGTGTTCCACATCATCTCGGACCTCCCCACCTCCTATCACCCATTACCCAACTTTCATGCATCAAATACCAACACTTTAAATAACCTTATCTACTCAGCCTCTTTTTCTAGTTAGCAAAAAGACCTACTGGCAATCTTACTCGTCATGATCATGTACTTTACTAAGGGGTTTCTCCTTCTACACACATTGCTTGCATTCCTTATTCCCCAGTTTGACACTTTACAAGACACCTTAACCATCAGCAAACCCATCAGAGATGGTGACCGTTTAGTCTCTATGAGAGAAACCTTTGCACTTGGTTTCTTTAGTCCCGGAGAGTCCACCAACCGCTATGTTGGCATTTGGTTTTACAAAGCTCCAGAACAACCCGTGGTATGGGTTGCAAACAGAGACAATCCTATCACTGATCATTCGGGGGTTCTCTCAATTGATCTTCATAGAAACCTAGTGCTCTATGGCGAGGACAAAAAACAACCCATTTGGTCCACAAATATTGTCACAAAATCAAACAACAAAACTACTCTTGCTCAGCTCAATAAGTTAGGAAATCTAGTCTTGTTTATTAAAGAAACAACTGAGGTACTATGGCAAAGCTTTGACAATCCAACTGATACATTTCTTCCAAGCATGAAACTTGGATTGGATCGAAAGACCGGTCTAAATCGAGTACTAACATCCTGGAAGTCCAAAGATGATCCAGGAACTGGGAATTGCTCCCTCATGCTCAATACCAATAGCTCCTCCCCAGAGTTGTTTTTGTATAAAGGTAACATTTTGTGGTGGCGTTCTGGTCATTGGAATGGTATTGGATGGAGTGGAATACCAACATTGTCAAGTAATGATTCGGTCATGAATTTCAATTTATTTTACAACCATTATGAGACTTCTACAATTTGGGGTTTACGTTACCCAGGCGTATCATTATTCTCAAGATTAGTGGTGAATGGATCTGGATCAATTCAACGCTCTGTAAGTGCAATTTCAGATCAAGAATGGGACATTCTTGGGACACTGCCATTAGACCGGTGTGACAATTATGGGAAGTGTGGTGCATTTGGCATGTGTCAAGTTCAAAATGGTACTGAATTTGAGTGCACTTGTCTACCTGGGTTCGAACCAAGATCACCAAGTGAATGGTCTGCGAGAAATGCGACTAGTGGGTGTGTGAAGAAGCATGGGAGGGTATCCGTTTGCAAGAGTGGTGAAGAGTTTGTGAAGGTGGAACATGTGAAGCTTCCAGATAGTTCATTTGCACGAGTCGATGAGAAGCTGAGTTTGAAGGAGTGTGAGCGACGATGCTTGGAAAATTGTTCTTGCACGGCGTATGGAGGAGTAGATGCGAAGGAGGAAGTTGGTTGCATGAGATGGTATGGTGAATTGATGGATACGAGAGTGTTGGATGGGGGCCAAAATTTGTATGTACGTGTTGATGCCTTTGAGTTAGGTACATGACAATTTACTGAGACAAATTATTTGAGGCAATTTTTTATTTTATTTTTACCATACATGCACACAACAATATCACTCTTATATTTTTTTTAATAAGTGATTTTATAATTGATGCATGATAAAAATAATATTGGGAGTATGCCTATTTATGGTTGATGTTATTATAATTACAATTTATTGTCTTAATTGTAAAAGTAGTTTTCAAAAATTGTGCCCCACTCTTGTTGCATAAATGGAGAAATTTTCTTGTTTTCAGATCATTTCAAGGGGTTCCTTGCCAACAAGAGGAGGCAGGCAATTATGGTAGTGGCTCTGGTTGCAACTTCATTACTAATTTTCCTCTGTGCAAAATGTTTAATAAAGAGGAAAAGAAAAGGTATGCGCAATTGGTTAACAAATTAACGTGTGAATTATAAGAGTGATACTATCCTTATTATAGACCAGCAAAGTGCCCCTGCGATAAGATTATAAACTGCCATGTGAAAAATTATATAGAATATTCAAAATATACTGAAGTAATAACATGAAATAATGTCGTAATAGTAAGAATAGGTTTTTGTTGAATTGAAGGGGATAATTTTTTTTAATCTTAGGGGTATGAAGAATTTAGACTATAGTATAATTGTCATAATTTTTTTTCTTTTGAGAAAGTCATAAAAATTAGTTGAAGTAACAAATTCGTCATAAAAATTAGTTGAAGTAATAAATTCATCATGAAAAGAGAAAACTTAAAATTGCACACATCCATTAAATTTTCACTTAAAGTAAAAAGTAATTGAAGATGAAATAACAAGGTAAGAATATTGTATTTTTTGATAAAATAAATTTAATCCATTTTACATTATTGATATTTATTATGTGATGTAATAAGTTTTTTGTTTGCTTAATTATAGTTTTTGTTTCTCTAATGCTTTGGAGTTAGCATATGATATATATTTATGATATCATTTTAATATTTAGTTAGCTTAGGAAAATATCGTAAAATTTTTATGATATAATGTTTATGTTATTAGAGTATGATAATGATAGATTAAATGAAATATCCTTCTAATGATATTTGAATATGATATATATGGATCTTGCCGTGAAATATACGTATATTTTGAAATATTAAAATATTCTTATTAAAAAATATTTTAGTTCTCAACTTGGGGTCATATTGTGAAGTATGTTGAACACATCCACCATTTTTAAATACAACTTGTTTCCTCTGCATGTTTTACTGTGCCTGTGCTTTAGGCTAATGTGTCTCTGTAAAAGAAAATCAATTTGTTTTAACAGCTTAATGGGCTGGGCTTCGACTTTACGAAGGACAACTTTTCACCCAAAATTTTTTATATAAGACTCACACGACTTTGACTTTTTTTTTCTTTTATATATATATATATATATATATATATATTTTGTGGAGAAGAGTGTAAAGTAAAAGAGTTGAGCTGAAAGGCTAAATAAAATATTAATTACCATTTGACCGAACCTAATATTCATAGGCTCTCACATGATATTTCTGAATTTTAATATATTTTAAAAAAAACTAATATATATAATACATATATATGATATAAATATATAAATAATTAATATGTGCATTTAAGCCATTGACACGTTCAATTAACTAATATTTTGACATAAATATAATTTTTGTTGAGGTAGAAGTCTAAAACAAAAATAATATGCTACTTAACAAAACTTATGGTCTCGGGGATGAGCCTCTGTTTATATATATACATATATTGAATTTATACAAGTTTTTATGTTAATTTTCAAATATAAAATAAAAATATAATTTTGATATTTTGTTTATTATGATGTTGATTTAACAGTAATTATATATATATAATATCGCACTACTTTTAATCTCCATAATAAAATTAGTTATAATTTTAGCCTAAATTCCCTAAATTTTAACCAATAAAACCCCAAAAATTAGCCGTCACTAAAAGTATAGTAATTTCCTTTATCGAAGCAAAACTAGGAAAAACATCTTTAGAACATGGAACTCATTAATCTCCTACTCATATAAGCTGAAAAATCTCCCCCTCAAAAAAAAAATAAAATAAAAAAAGCTGAAAAATCTCTCTTAATAATTTAAAACAAAATTCAAAGCACAAAACATTTAATCTCAAACCTCAAAAACAAATTGTACGTTATTGGAAAGTGATTTTCGTTAAGCTTCTTCGATGGGCTTCAGATCTTCTTCTTCGGTGAATTGAGTCCACTTCTTCAGGTTTGGAATTCCTCTAAAACCTCTGTTTCATGCTTTACGTTCTCATTGTGTTTTAGGCTTTGGCTGCGTTTGTTTCGACGGTAAACGGTTTCAGGAAATGGTTTTCCGCGTTTTCGGGTGTTTGGCAGGTGCTGAAAATATGGTCAAACAGAAAATAAGAACAGTTGACTGTAAAATTTGTTCCTCTGACCCGGAAATTCGTTTCCATTTGTATTTTACCTTCAAATTGGAATTTTCCAGAAAATTGAGAGACAGAGCACGAAGAGAGAGAGAGAGAGAAAGCACGAAGAGAGAATAGAAAGAGCGAGTCACGTCGTCGAGCTCGCGCCAGCGATCTAGCGCCCCAACCCGCGCCGGCGAGTCACGCCCCAACCCGCGCCGGCGAGTCGCGCCGTCGCTTCTCTCTTCGTCGAACCCAGTCTCGGCGAGATCGAGGCGCGATCTCGCGCGGTCGAGCTCGCGCGGGCGAGATCGACGGCGCGAGTCGCGCCTCAATCTTGCCCAGATCGCGCGTCAATCTCGCCCTGCGCGAGCTCGACGGCGCGAGATCGCGCCGGGCGAGATCGACGCGCGTGATCGCGCCGGCGATCTCACTCTTCCCTCTCCCTGTCTCACCTCCCTCTCTCAGTTTAATTTGATTTGGCCGGTGATTTGATTTTTGTTTGTGTAGAAGTTGATAGATTTTAACGTTTTATTATAAAATTTGTTTGGAATGTGAGAAAATGGTTGAGAAAATGTGAAAAATCAGTAAAAAATTTGCATTTTCAGAATGTTACCAAACACTTGAAAATATTTTCCAAAGTTTTTTTTAAAATGCCACCAAACATCTAAAAATATTTTCCTTTTCCGAAAATATTCTCTTTTCCTGAAAACATTTTTCAGAATTACTCTACTGTCGAAACAAACGCACCCTTTGTTTGAATTGATGGATGAGGAAAGAAAAGAAAAGAAACTTTCCTTTGTTTGGTTGAAAAGGAAAACAAAAAGAAAGGAGAACGAATGAGAGGAAAAAGTCTTCTATGGAGCCCATTATTTTATTGGGAGAAAAAAAGCTTTAGTGCTTTACTTGGTAGCTACCTGCTTTATTGTATAGCTATTACATTACCGAGTCTCATTCTGTCATTTACTGATTGATTTTCAAAATGAAAAGAAGAAGTAATCACGGGGCCCATGTACTACATTCTTATTTCTCTCAAAAATAAAAACCAAAAAAAAAAGAAAAAAAAAAGAAGAAAGACGTGCTACATACTTATCTTATCTAACTTTTTAAAAAATATATATAAAAGTTTGCTTTTGATTTCTTTGTTTCTTTGGGTCTGTTTGGATACAGCTAAAAATTAAAAATTAAAAATTAAAAATCGAAAACTAAAAATATTGTAGTAAAATAATTTTTAAATGTATGAATAGTAATGTAGAACCTATTTTTAATAAATAGTTGTTGAAAAATGCGCGCATAGTACGCGCACGGTGGACTATCCCTGAAACATAGTAGAAAATAAAAAAATGAAATAAAAAGAAAGAAAACGTTGAACGCTGGACGTGTTCAACGCAATCCAAACCAAGCCTTTATATATAGAGGTGGTCCACCATCTCTGTCCATAGTTCTATATACTCTATATATTTATCTTTTTTATTTTCTTAGCATATAATATTTCAATTATAAAAAAAAAAATTATTTTTTGAGAAAATAAAATAAAAAATAAAATGTACAACTCTATTAAATAAATTTATTTAAAATTTATTTAGAGATATAAAATATTTAATTTTATTTAAAAAATTTTAATCATAGTTTGATATAAATATTGTCTTAATGTTAAATGTTTTTCCAAATGGATATTTATTATGATATTAATGATTTAAATTCAATTTCAAAACTAAAAGTTTTAATACAAGTTTTTTAAATAGATCGAAATATTCTAATCAACGTACTAAATTGTATAATAAGACTATCTATATGCTTTTCAAATGCTTGTATTGCTTTCAAAATATTACTAGCAATACTTATTACACTGCATCTTGAACATAGAAAATTTTGAAAATAAGAACTGATAATTCTGTAGTGACAGTTCAATAGCAACATTACAAAGTGCCACTATAGAAAGCGAAACTATAGTAAGCACCGATGAAACTATAGCGGTGTTTTTAAGATCTATAGATGTCGATGTCGAGCCACGGGCGGACGGTGAAACTGCCGCTGGGTCTTCGATCGACCACCTGCCGTGGCGACGCTCCCTCGTACATGGGGCCTATTGGAGGCCCCTCTTGATAATCGGTGTGGTTCACACAGAGCTTTGGGTGCTCTCTCTCTCTCTCTCCTCTCCTCTCTCTCTCTCTCTCTCTCTCTCTCTCTCTCTCTCTCTCTCGGTGGAAGAAGGTAGGTCTACCTTTGGTGGTGTGGCAGGAATCTTGTCCAAATTTTAAGGGATTATCAAAAGTAAGTGAAGTTGCCACCAATCATTGGGTTTTTCTAAAGTTTGATTGGTCACATGTCTCTAGTTGATTTTATTACCAATCCTAGGTTAAGAAAAATGGAATTTTTCCTAATCTAATGTGGATGGCAAAAAATCTTGATTCTTGAGTCCGAAAGTTTGGTTATGTGTGGAGAAGGTGTTAGGCACCCCACAACACCTGTCAAAGGACAGTTCTTTGTTTTGATAAAACCTTAATTTTCGGAGATTGATAATAAAAACATGATTTTGGCATTGGCTTTCGGTGCTTTGCATGCATAGGTCTTTAAGGTTTGGCTTTTGAATAGGTGTGGTCCCAATCTATGCTTTCCTAAGGTGTTCGGGCAAAGAACCAAATCTCTACAGCAAAAATCTGGCAACATGTCACCTTACATTTCCAGCGAAAATGAGGCATCGCTTTGTCTTAGGTGACATGGATTGTGACAATCACACTAGAAGGGGTGAACAAGTATACATATACATACATCATGCACAATGAAAGCATACAGAGCAAGATAGTAAATGCCTACATCCTTAGAGCATGACTCAAAATATAGGTGCAGGGATATAAACATGGGTCGTCATACTCTAGAAATGAGGACGAATGGTACATAACATGATATACCTAATACAACCCATCTAAGAGAGAAAGGAAGGGGAAAGGAAGGGGTTTAATAGAGTACATAACCAAATGGGAGAATTTAGACCCCTAAATCTACTGAACATAGTCGTTTGTCTCACATCTACATGCTTGCATTCGTGCCCTTTTTACTTGCGCTTGGGAGGCCGTGTCCTAACTCCAAGCGTCCTTGCTCCATGTGCGTACATGCGAAGGCAAAGACAAGAAACTAGTAGGCAAGCAATGGAAGGAAAGATGCAAAGAGCATATGAAAGAGGCATAAAGCAGGTAAGCATGATAAACATGGCAAGCAAGGGAACAAGGAAGCATGCAAACAAGCGAGAAAGCAAAAAAACAAGGAAGCAAACAAAAGATGGTGTTAGCAACAGAAAAAATGTAGGTTTGGATTGAATGTCCATAATTTCATTGTGTTGAAGTATGGACGACACACTAGCAAGCAAGACTCATGCATGGACATGTAAGCAAGCGTGTAAAGATGCATAGAAAGCCAAAGGGTGGTGCAAACAGGCATGGTAAGCATAGCATTGCATGGAGCAGAAAAGGGAAGGGTACGCAAGGAGTAACCCGACAATCAAAGATGCCTCCCAAGTGGTTACACCCAAACAAGGTCTCATGGACGTTGGATGTAACCACACAACCACAAACCTACTAAGGGCATCAAGCGTGGCAAAGCCTAGAACTAGAGAGGCTAGCACAAGCATAAAGCATATAAGCAAGAAAGTATAGACATACAAATAAGAATGATCCAAACCCTTTGATGTGGGCAAGGTGTACGGATGAAGACCAAGACCATAGGGTCAAGATCGGATCCGAAGCAATAGGCCAAAACACAAGAAAGAGAGACAAAAGCAACAAAAAGGCAACAATAGCACATGACATGACAAACATAGCCTAGGTCTAGGCACACAAACATGGCATGGAGCGCACAAGCACATAGAAGATAGCATAAAACATGTAAGGAACATAGATCTAAGCATGTGGGCATGTGAAAACATATATCTAGACATATAGGAGTAGAAACATACATGTAAACATGTAGATCCTAGCACCTAAACATGGAAGAACATGAATCCAAGTATATAAACATTTGAAGACAAGTATCTAATCATGGAAACATACACATAAACACATAGATCCAAGCAAGGCATAGCCAAAAATATCATCCAAGCATGTGAGCATATAACCCTAACATCAACATAGAGGAACAAAGCATGGGAAAACATGGCATAAAGCACAAAACATGTAGATCGAGACAAAATAACATGTGAACAAGCATAAAAACGTGCGGATCTAGCCAAGCAACACATGAGAAAGGATCTAGGCACAACATGGATCTAAGCTAAAAATATGCTAGGAACAAGATAAAGTAAGGAATAGGTCAAAGAAAGCAATAAATCATGTTATTAAGGAAAAAAGAACAAGAAACATGCTAGGGAAAAGATTTAGAAGGTTAGGGGAGTAGATAGTAGCTAAAAAGCTACATCCACACTCCTAAACCCCAAATCCAAGATGTAGAACCAAGAAAAAGAAGATTGGGTGCAAGAACACTACCTTGTATTTTTGGTGAAGTTGGAAGAATCAAGAGACTTTGATGTGTTTTTTGTGTTTGGAAGAGAGAAAAAATGGGTAGAAAACGTCCAGCAGAGAGCAAAACCTCCCAAAAGTCTCTTTTGGTTTTTGTTTGGAGGGTGCCTGGGGCTATATATAGCCCCAACACGCTTTTCTAGGCAGCAGCCCTTGTAAGGCCACTAGCTTGAACAGTCCTCTGATCGAGTTGATCTTGACACCTTTGGAAAGATTTTGACTTCTTGATTTTGAGAAGGTATGGAACTTGAAAATCCAACTATTAGATTAAAAGTTATGGCTTCGGGAAGTTAGTGGTGCATCAATCGGTGCGTTAACCCAGTTCTCATGAGATCTCGGCCTTTCTAACTTCGATGTTGACCTGTGAATAGTTGTTGGAATGAGAATTTGATTATCTTCACAATGGCATTGGTTTCAACCCATTTTGACGACCGAATCAAAATTTTGGTTTTTGGGCCCACTAAGGGTCAACTCCGGGTCAAACTTGCTAAAAGTCTCTGAGAAGCTTGGGTTTGATGTATGATCAAGAAAAATGTTGTTTTGTGAGGATTTTGATCTTGTTTGACCCTTGGTCAACCTATGGCTGACTAGGGGCGTTTTGGTCATTTTTGGTTGAAATAGGCACTTTGAGTGCTTTGGTGTCCAAACAGGTTGTGCCACGTCATTCTGGATGTTATCGAGGCCCCATGAAGAGAAAATAATAATTTGTATTTTTTGGGGTTTGGCATGCAAATCAAGGCGAACAAAATATGGTATCAACAATAGCGACATTTTGTAAGCGCTGCTATAGCCCTTGTATTTTGTAGTGAGTATCATTATATGTATATAGATATCATTAATTGGATGGGACAAGAGTATTTTAACTTAACTAGGATCTCCTAATATTTTCAAGAAAGAAACATAAGGGTTAAGTCAGGGTCTTATTTGTAATTATAATTTATGTTTTCATTACAATTAAGAAGACAATAAATTCATCTCTTTTTACCTTGAAATCACCTTCATATATAGAATTTTAACTTAGGACAAAACTTACCACCACATACTCTTGGTACTATGGTCACTCCACAAGTATAAATGCTTGTGGGGTGTGGGGGTGGGGGATAAGAGTAGGGGTTCAAGTCTCCAGGAGGGAGTTTCACACACATATATACTTAGATTAGGATAGAGTAGAATTCTATCTTGTATAAAAAAAAAAAAAAAAACTTAGGACAAAACTTAGGTACAGTACATTAGGTGCTGTTCCTTAGGTTCCCCTTTTAAGATTCAACCATGTGGCTAATTAACTAAAGCATATACTTTCATCACATGAGAAAAAATCCACATGGCAGAATCTTCTTAAAATATTATCCATAAATCTTGCTCTTTAACTTAACTCTCCTAATATTTTGAAGAAAGAAATTGAAGGATAAACTCTAGGTCTTATCTGTAATTATAATTTATATTTTCATTACAATTAAGAAGACAATAAATTCATTTCTTTTTACCCTGAAATCACCTTCATATATAGTTTTTTTAGAGAGTTTTAACTTATGACATCTACTTCTAATTATAGCTCTTTATCATCAGACCAACCAATCAGTTTTTGGTGAAGGCGGTAATTGAATCTTAGATCTCTTATTCAACCAATCAGGAAAATTACACCAACCTCCTATGAAGGTTTACAAAATAATATTTCCCAAACGTCTTTAAGAGCTTACAAAATAATACTTCCCAAATGTTTCAAGGTATAATACTCCCCCTTGTGATTTGCTTATATGCAACAACTAAATCAATGTTCTCTAACACTATGACTTTTCTAACGAAGAAAAAACAAAGTCTACACTACATGCATACAAAGAACAGAAAACCAACAAAACAAAACTTTCAATGAAATACGCAACGCTCATTTAACTTATGATATTCCTATAGCAATTTCACAAACCCCTCAAAAATGGAAATTGGATGGACTTGGATATGCTCAAAATGAAACTTGACATGATTACAAGTTTAAACCATCATTTGTAACCGTTCTTGCATGAGAGGACAGCAAGGGGAGGACAACCCACATCGTTCAATGATGTTACTGTAACTTCAACAAAGAACGACTCTCAGAAGCTTAATGAAGGTTAAAAAAAAATTTACCATTTTTCGACAAACAATTTCTCTCTTGCTAAATTTGGGGATACCATGTGGCCAAATTTAGGGATTAAAACACCTTCAAGGTGTTAATTATCAAACCACTTGAACAATTTTTCACCCTTTAATCAGAACTTGCACTAACATTTAGGATTTTTGTCCAACCCCATCATTAGGCTCAAGGAACTCATTATCCAGAACCACTTATAGGGAAATTATCACGAAATTCCCAACCTGTGAGAAATAGAAAATAGAGAAAATACATACCAAAAAAAAAAAAATCACACACACAAGACAGTATTTACGTAGTTCGGCAATTTGCCTACGTCCCGGAGTTGCAGGGATTTCACTATTATCAAAGAAAAAATACAAAGTGCGACTACAGTCTTTTTCTCTCTCACACGACAACAACTAAAAAAAAATCCTAATCACCAAAATAACGTTTTTTCTATATCCTACGCATAGAAAATCACGTAACATTATTCAAATCAAGTCGGGTTGGTCGGGTTGTCAACCGAATCAAACACAACTAAGCTCCACAAAACCCAACAAATCTCCCACTTGGAGATTAGTTCAATCACCAACATCAGCCGTTATCTTCCAAAACAATCTCTCATCCCTGCAACTCATCCTCTTGTCCTCAAGCTAGAAGGGCAACTAAAGCTGCACACAGCTTCAGCTTCTCAATAGCGACACCCTTAGTCAACATGTCTGCCACATTCTTAGAACCACAAATCTTCTCAAGTATTACCAGCTTATCTTCAACAAGGTATCGAATAAAGTGGTATTTTGTCTGTATATGCTTCAACTTTGAATGAAAAGTGAATTTTTAGCAAGAAATATTGCACTCTGACTGTCACTATGTAGAATGCCCATCTCTTGCTTCTTACCCAATTCATCTAATAAGCCATGTAGCCAATCATCTTCTTTCCAGCTTCAGTTGCTGCAACATACTCAGTTTCCGTAGTAGACAAAGTAACAATATTTTGCAAATTTGAGGCCCAAGATATAGCTGTACCACCTAAAGTAAATACAAACCTACTAGTACTCTTTCTACTATCAATATCACCGGAAAAATCAGCATCTACATAACCTGCAGCTTCAAATTTGCACGTGTGAAGCATTGACATGTATCTGATGAAGCCCTCAGATATCTCAAAATCAACTTGACTGCCTCTCAATGCTGCTTTCTTGGTTTACTCATGAAGCTGCTCACAACTCCCATTACATGTGCAATGTCTGGCCTTGTACACAGCATAGCATACATCAAGCTGCTAATAGCTGAGGCATAGGGCACCTTGCTTATATAGTCCCTTTCTTCTTCTACTTTGGTGACTGTTCTTTGCTTAGTTTGAAATGACTGCCCAGGGTGTGCTCACTAGTTTAGCTTCATTCATGTTGAATTTGCTGAGAACTTTCTTCACATACTCTGACTGTGAAAGCTTCAATGTACCATTAGCCTTGTCTCTAATGATTTCATACCAAGGATTTGCTTTGTAGCTCCTGAATCTTTCTTGCAAACTGTTTTGACAATTGCTTCTTCAAATTTTTAATCTCCTCAATGCTAGACCCTACAATAAGCAAATCATCTATATACAATAGTAAAATAATGTAAGAATTGTCAAAAAACTTAACATAGCAATAGTGATTAGCTTCACATATCTTGAACCAAACCATCTATGATAAAATTGTCAAATTTCTTATACCACTAACTAGGAGCTTGTTTAGGCCATACAAGCTTTTTTTTTTTTTTTTTTTTTTTTTTTTTTTTTTCAGTTTGCAGACTTTCTCTTGTCCCTGAACAGTGAACCCTCTGGCTGAATCATGTAAATGTATTCCTCCAAGTCACCATGAAGGAATGCTATCTTTACATCTAATTGTTCAAGATGAAATTTTCAGCAGCCACTATTCCTAGTGCCATTCTAATTGTTGACATCTTCACAACTGGAGAAAAATCTCTGAGTAGTCAATGCCCTTTTTCTGCTGGAACCCTTAACAACTAATGGGCCTTGTAATGTTTGCTACTATTATGCTCATTTTTTATTCTGTATGCCCACTTGTTGTGCAAAGCCTTCTTTCCTACTAGCAATTCAGTTAATTCCCATGTATGATTCTCCAATAAGAAATCTATCTCATCCTTCATGGTTAACTCCCACTTACTTAAATTCTCATCTTGCAAGGCTTCATATAACACTCTAGCTCACCACCATCAGTTAACAAGAGATAATTTAGAGCATGTGAATAACGTTGTGGAGGTCTAATGGTCCTGGAAGATCTGCGGACTTCAACTACATGTGTACTCTGATCTACCTGTGAATCTATATTCTCCTTATTTCTTCACCCATTTTCTGGATAGCACTTTTAGTCAATTCATCTAAGTTGACAAACTCAGATTTATTTTGATCCATCCTTGTAACATCTGGCACTACAGTTGACCTGTCCTTATACATAACCTATTCATTAAATATCGCATTTCTACTTTAATGATTTTCTTGTTTTGTTCATCCTAAAACCTACAGCCGAATTTCTCATCACCATAGCCAATGAAAAAACATATTTTAGACTTTGCATCAAGTTTACTAAGCATCAAAATCAATATGAACATAAGAAACACAATCAAAAACTTTTAAAGGGAAAACTTTACCTCTTTACTGCTCCAAACCTCCTCAGGAAGTCTGAACTCCATAGGAATTGATGGTCCTCAGTTTATCAAGTAAGCTGCAATGCTAACAGCATCAGCCCAGAAAGTTTTTGGTAGTCCAGCATGCAACCTCATACTCCTATCACGCTTATTGAGAGTTTGTTCATGCGTTAGCCACACCATTCTGCTGTGGTGTCCCAGGAATCGTCTTCTCCATCCTAATTCCTTTGCAACACAATATTCACTGAACCCTCCATCTATGTACTCCTCCATTATCTGACCTCAACATTTACTTTCAAACTGTTTTTGTCTCAACCATGGCCTTCCACTTCTTAAAAGTTTCAAATACATTAGATAAATTTTTTAGAAAATATACTCATAATTTTCTGCTTGAGTCATCAATGAAAGTGATGTAGTACCTTGAACCTCCAAGGGATGCAATGAAGAAGGGCCCATAAATCAGTGTGTACTAACTCTAATTTCGCAGCCTTCGTGTCCTACCAGTTTTTAAGAAGCTCACATTTTTTTGCTTTCCTAAAATGTAGCTTTCACACATGTCAAAATCAATGGACTTCAATTCTGGTAGTTTTCCTCTTGACAACAGCATATTCATCCCTTTTCCACTCATGTGACCAAGTCTGCAGTGCCATAGGCTTGTATCAGTACTTGCTTCAGCAACTGCAACTATGTCTCTTGGACTTGAGGTTATATAGAGAGTACCATCTTCTTTTCATGAGCTAATACTCAAGCTCCCTTTGTAATCTTCCAAGTCCCACCAACAAATAGTATTGCATGCCCTTCATCATCAAGTTGTCCAACAAAAATTAAATTCCTCCTCAAGTCAGGAATATGTCGAACCTTCTCCAGTAACCAAATACACCTTACCAAAATCACCTGCAACATAATTCTGTATGATTTCTCGGTGTAGAGTGGTATGAAACGATACTCCTGAGTCCAAAACTCAATCATCAAGTGGACTATCTACTGCAAGAAGTAATGCATCCTGTACCTCTTCTGTTACAGCATTAGCATAATCATTTTCATTCTTCTTCTTAAGACTTTTGCATTACCTCTTAAAGTGACCTGATTTCCCACAGTTTCAGCATTGCACTTGTTGGCCTGATCTAGATTTATTTCTGTTCTGATTAGAATTTCTAGATTTTGATCTGCCACGATTTAAATTTCTATCATTACCTCTGCCACTTAACTCAAGATTTAGGACAGAACCAGATCCTAAGGTTTCACCTGCATCTCTTCTATGAATCTCCTCAGCCAGAATTAAATCTCGTATGTCATTGTACTTCAACTTTTCTTTTCTTGTGGAATTGCTTACTGCCATCCTCATTGCCTCCCAACTGTTTGTCAAAGAAGCCAAAACAATCAGTGCACGGATCTCATCATCAAAATCAATTTCTACAGACGACAATTGATTTGTGATAGTGTTGAATTCATTTAGATGTTGTGCTACTAATGCGTTCTTTGCCATCTTCAGATTTAACAGTTTTTTCATCAGATGCACCTTATTGTTTGCTGACGGCTTTTCGTACATACCAGACAAAGCCTTCATCAGATCTACTGTGGTCTTCTCTTTTACAACATTGTGTGCAACAGACTTAGACAGCGTTAACCTGATAACTCCCAGTACCTGTCTGTCAAGAAGAGCTTATTCCTCATCCTTCATAGTCTCAGGTTTTGTCCCTAAAAGAGGCAGATACAATTTCTTCCTATAGAGATAATCTTCAATCTGCATCCTTCAATACATAAAGTCTGTACCATCGAACTTTCTATTCCAGACACCTTTCCTGCTTCCTCTACCATTTCTCCCACTTAAACCTAACCCTAGGCTCTGATACCAATTGTAAGGAAATTACCACGAAATTAACAACCTATGAGAAACAGAAAATAGAGAAAACACACGCCAAAGAAAAAATAATAATCACACATACAAGACAGTATTTACGTGGTTCGGCAATTTTCCTACGTCCACGGAGCTGCAGGGATTTTACTATTATCAGGAAAAAAATACAAAATGTAGCTACAGTCTTTTTCTCTCTCACACGATAACAACCGAAAAAAAAACTCTAATCACCAAAATAACGTTTTTTCTATATCCTACGCATAAGATTCACAATGAGCTGAGCCTCAGAAAATCTCCCATTAAAAAACCAAGCAATATTATTCGGGTCGGGTCGTCAACCTGATCAAACACAACTAGGCTCCATAAAACCCAATACCACTTACTTCTTAGGACATAGTAATACTTGCCACTAGGGGTGTTTGCTTTGTGGTGCGGTATGGTGCGGTTTTGGGCAATTTTTAGCACTGCAATTTGTAGTGCGGTTTAGCTAAAACTATAATTGCACTGCATCTTTTTTTTGTGGTCACATGTGCGGTGTGGTGTGATGCGGTTTAGAATTTAGCTAAAACCATAACTGCACTATACTTCATTTTTGCAGTCACATGTGCAGTACGGTATATAAGATGCGATTTGAACGGCTTGAAGTTAGTAAATTTTTCAAATTTTTGGCTTTTTCTACCTTGCCCAAAACTAATTGTTGCCTAGTTTAAACTATTGAGCTAGTTTTTCTTTATTATGGACTGGCTTTCCTAGTCAACACTTGTTACAGTTATCAAATTATATATATATATATATATTTGAAAATAAACTATTAATAATATATTTAAAATTAAAAATAAATAAATATCTTAATAACATATAGAAAGGGTGCAGTGCAGTGTGGTTTGTGCTATTTTCTTATTATAAAACAGCAAACCGCATTGCACCATGCGGTGCACTGTTACTTGTGTGGTGTGATTATGCCATTTTGTGAGCAGTTTTGGTGCGGTTTGATGAACACCCCTACTTGTTAGGGCTCAATAAAAGCAACCCAGTGGGGTATCCTGTCAATGATATTGAAAATTACAAACTTCAATTCTGCCCCTTATTTTCCTCTAATTCTATGATTATCCTTGTGTGAATTACAATTTTTCTCCTATTATTGATGCAATTGAATGTTTGTATATATGTATAGATGTTTCTATTGGGGGACTACAATTTGACTCCCTACAACCACTTTAAAAATAGGTCTGCATGGCGTGATGTCAAATGCCATAAAAGATTTGAGTGTGACTTCCTCATCACCAATTGGTTTTTAGGTGGAATGGTATAGCTCACGGTCTGAAAAATGGTATTAGAGTCAAGGTCATGGATTCGAGTCCTGGGAGTGTCATTATGAGGAAGGGATTGTTGGGGGGATCACAATTTGACTCCCTACAACTACTAAAAACAGGTCTGAGTGGCGTGATGTTGAATGCTATAAAAGATTTGAGTGTGTCTTTCTCATCACCAATTGGTTTTAAGGTGGAATGGCAAAGCTCACGGTCCGATAGTTTCCTATTCACAAGAACATAATAAAATCCAAAATATTTTCTTTATAAAAAATCCAAGTAAGCCAAAAGTTTAAACTCATGAGAATCTTTAGATTCTCAAGAATCAAAATTCTTGCCAAGTGAACAGTACCTTTTAGTGTATTTCCTCAGTTTCGTTATATAGGGCTTTTAAGTGGGAATTCATAATTGGACAAATATGGTAACTTCATTTGTTACTTGTTTAATGACAGGGAAGAGGCTAAGCACTAACTCTAGTTTACCAAACTTCGAAGACTCTCCAAGTAGAAGTGAATTCGATGGATATAAAAGCAATTCAAATTTTCCTATATTTGATTTGAAGACCATTATTGCAGCCACAGATAAATTTTCTGCTGCTAACGAGCTTGGCAAAGGTGGTTTTGGCTCAGTTTATAAGGTAGTCTCCTAGAAATAGTCCTGAAAATTGCTTAATCTTATTTCAAGTGTGTTAATGCATCATAATTCTATCCAAAATGTTTAAACGCATTCATTGATCATGAATTCGTTTGGTGAAATTGGGATTGCCCTAATAATTCACTAAGTTGAATTTCTCTCAACAATTATGCACTATGACAACATGAAATTGGGACTTTAATTTCAGGGTTTGCTACAAAATAGAATGGAAATAGCAGTAAAAAGATTATCAAAATACTCAGGACAAGGAGTAGAACAGTTCAAAAATGAAGTTTCACTAATTGCTAAACTCCAACATAGGAACCTCGTGAGAATCTTAGGCTGTTGCATTCAAGCAGAAGAGAAGATGTTAATCTATGAGTACTTGCCTAATAAAAGCTTAGACTCTTTTATTTTTGGTATGTTCTTTTTTCGCATAAAATTTGCTCATCTCATTAGAAAGTAGTCCTCTAGTTACAAACATATCAATTCCTAATAGTTGAGATTATATATATATGTATATATATATATTATATATATATATATATATATAGAAGCACGTAAGCATTAATTCAATCTAATCCAAAATCGCTTGATTCAGATGAAACAAAAAGGTCATGTTTAGATTGGGGAAAGCGATTTGAGATTATTTGTGGAATTGCTCGAGGGATCTTATATCTTCATCAAGACTCAAGATTAAGAATTATCCATAGAGATTTAAAGGCCAGCAATATTCTACTCGACAATACTCTGAATCCAAAAATTTCAGATTTTGGTATGGCTAGAATTGTTAGAGGTGACCAAATTGAAGTTAATACAAATCGTGTTGTTGGAACATAGTAAGTGTGCCAGAAAACAAAGATATATTTACATTTTCTTTCCAATTACTTGACTACTATTTGCATATAAAAAAAGAGAGTACAAATTGCAGGCCTTTCTAAGAAAAATTTCAAGAATATCTTTATAATTATTTTTGGACACGAGGCTAGTTAAGTTTGCAATTACGACATAATGATGCTGCAGAATAAACTGGAAACAATAGTCAACATTACGACTCTACTCTGATCAATGGGTTGTCAAGCCATGATCAAGATGCAGAGAAGGAGATAAAAGAGTGCTATAGCAACTCTTGATAAAAATCTAAAGATTTTCAAAGGTATAATACAAAAGGTAATCAAAGGTATTATACAAAAAATTCTATTTTTTCCAAGGTTCTTATACACCCTTTTATAATAAAAATAGGTGAAATAAAAGTCCACCTACTGTAAACTTGGAGCACAGCACAAGAATGATAAAAATAAACATGGAAAGGAAATCAGCCTAATCCTAGTAAAGAATTCAAATTCAAATAAGATTCCAAAGTCAACTAAAATGCTAACAATAGAAATAAGTTAAAGGAAATCTGTATGGGCAGATCTTGGTCTTTGAGCCCAAATGAAATGGACAAAGGCCTAAAGAGCCCAAAACAATGAATTTGTAGAGAATGAGCTAGAAACTGAACTTTACTAAGTTGGACAACGATCATAGTAGACTAATAGTTACTTGAAAATATAAACAAACTGTTTTGGGTAAGGAAAATCCTCATCGGCAATGTCCCAGAAAGGTTGTTCTTATATAGACTTAACCACAATTACAATTCTTGAGTGTATAGTAATTTTTCTACAAATTATCTAACGATCCCTTGTAATGAGATTTTTCTTCTTTATATCTTGCCTCCTTACTTCATCTTAACCCTTCATGTGTAGATCAGATCGCTGGTTTTGATACTTGTTCCATCTAGGCCCAGAAATGTCTGCTTGCTAATTTTTCTCTTTAACTTCGATAGCAAATTGCCATCATCTCCTTGATTCTTGCTAACTTCCAAATTTCCCGAAGAGCAATGCTACAGCTACAAACTATTTTACAATATTTGTACAAAATGTTGATGTGGCCAACCTCTTATTGTTTTTCATCTAGGCCTACTATTAAGATCATTTTTTCATTTACTAATAATCACTCACCATATCAGCAATTTGTAAAATAGTTTGTATCTCTAGCATTATTCTTTCCCGAATTGCTATTGCAAAATATCCTCATGAGATGTCATTGTGTCATTTTTCATCTTGTGTTACTTCTAATATTATATGCTTTGTTAGTTCCCAAAGGCCATCTTTGATCTTCTTCTTCTTTTCTTTTTTTCTCTTTTTTTAATAATGTGCATGACTTAATGGTTTCATTTTCATTGTTTTGCGACAGTGGTTATATGTCACCAGAGTATGCAATGCAAGGAATATTTTCAATAAAATCAGATGTATATAGCTTCGGAGTGTTGCTACTAGAGATAATTGTTGGTAAAAAGAATGGTACTTATTACCATAATAGTCACTCGGCATATTTGATTGAACATGTAAGTGCATGTGCATGTGCCAACAATGTCTACAAAATTAGGCTTATATTATTTAGCCTAATATGATAAATATGTTGTTTGTAGGTTTGGGACCTATGGAGAGAAGGAAAAGTAATGGAAATTGTGGATGCATTACTAGGTGAGACATATCCCGCTAATGAAGTTTTGAAATGCATTCAAATCGGGCTTTTGTGTGTGCAAGAACATGCAAGTGATCGACCAACCATGTTAACAGTTGTTTTCATGCTGGGTAATGACACACCTCTTCCTTCTCCAAAACAACCAGCATTTATTTCGACAAGTGCTAACAATAATAGAGACATAATAACATCAGAAAATGAAATATCAATTTCTGAAATTGATGGTCGTTAAAACCCCAGACTATATGGAGCAGGGGCGGAGCTAGAGGGGTTAAGGGGGGGCAGTTGCCCCCCCGGCCCGCCCAAAAAATACCTTTAGTTTTATTAAATGCCACTTTATTTCTTTGGTCTTGAAAAAGAGCTTAACTTCTAAATGAATTATTGAGGAACCTTAAGTCCTCAACAGATAAATACAATATTATGAATAAGCTTTTTTTTGTAGAGTTTTTTTTTTTTTTTTTTTTTTTTTTGTGGTATAATCACTTAGTATTGAAATGAATAGCTTTTAATTTTTCAAATTGGTCTAAAAAATTATATATTTATATAAATTTGTGTAAGTGCATATATCATATATAAATTTTGCTCTCTCAACACATGTCCTGACTCCACTACTGATACGGAGCAATGCACTAATTTTTTGTCAATAACGCAAGATTGACTTCCTCTAAAATTTCTCTATACAGGTTTTTTTTTTCTTTTTTCTTTTTTCTTTTTTCTTTTTCTTGTATGAATATAGTACTTATGATGTAAAATTATTGCCAACCAAAAAAAAAAAAAAAGGAAAAAAAGAAGAAGATAATTTATATTACAACACAAAATGGTATAGTCTAGAAGTTGTGATGAAATCGATACTATCTTTTTTAGCTACCTAATTTGCTATTGCTATGTACTTTTTGAAAATTAATACACCAACAGTTATATGTGTATATTTTGCGTGGACAGCTTCATTGGTTTTCCAAACAAGATGTCTAAATTTAGTAAGTCCGATCATGAGATTTAAAGGAACGCAAATTGTATTATACTGCAGGTTAATTTGAATTTGAGGGTGTTATTATAATCATGATGGAATGGCTGTTATTTTTTTTATTGTGCAAACTGCAAAGCCTATTGATATGCTCTCTTATGGCTGCTATATATGTAAGTTATGTAACTTATTTTTTAATTCATTTTTTCTGAAACCCGCTAATGTGTAACTTAAAAAAACACCTAAACAACATTAGCAAATAAATTAAAACAAAAATATATAACCCGAGGATATATCATCTTTGTATAGCAGGGTGAAGTGTGAAAAAAAAGAGGTATACCTCAATCCACGGATTGTTTGGTCCTGGTCACTAACATGTGTGGGCCTAAGTACAACATAATTGTTTGGGTTTACACTTAATTTGAATTGAGGTGGAGCGTATGCCTCAATCCACGGATTGGGTGGATATCTTATTCTTCTTCATTTTTTATTTTAGAATTTATTTCCTAAAAAATATTGTTTTATTTTATTACGTTTGATTCCCTTATTCTATTTCACTAGTTCTAGATCCGTGCTACGTGCAAAAAAAATATTTGCTATCATTTTTTTATTAAGTGAAAAATGATAATAGTTGCTGAGATTTATAATTATTAGTCTCATAATTGTTTGAGTCTGATGATAAAGAGCTATCATAAGGATTGGATGCTATAAGTTGAAACTCTCTCAAAAAAATTATTAGTCTCATCCTTCTCAAAATACAATGATTATTTTCTAACAAAGTATAAACATTTTTTTTAGCCCAAAATCCAATGAAAAAGAAAAAGTATAATTGATAGTATAATATTTATTTTGTAAGTTAAGTTATCTATATTTAAATTTTTATAAGTTAATAGTAGTTGAAATTTATAAGTATTAGTCTTAATTTAATCTCAAAATAATGTGATTATTTTCTAATAAAGTATAAAAAAAAAAAATCAAAACCCAATGAAAGCAACAAAGTATAATTGATATCGTATAATATATATTTTTTTGAGTTAAGCTGTCTATATTATAAATTTTTATACTTTTTTCTGGCAAGGAAATATAATTCATTTTATATTCAATTATTATATATAACAAGATATTTTGTAATACATTATAATATAGTAAGATATGAATAAAAATGCAACACAATAAAAAATGGTAGAATGCATCATTTTGTTCAAAACATGCAATGAATCTTAATTATTTAATATGGAAATTAACATTATTTTGCATTTTTGGAGAATTTTTTTATGTGCATTTTTGGAGAAGTTAATGAGCATTTTATAAAGCTTTGGTTCCATCTTATTACATAAGAACTATTAAACAAAACTATGACAATCTATATTTTGATAATCACTAAAGTTAAATATGAGAATCAACTATTACAGATAAATTTTAGTTACAAAATTAGTTGTAGTATAACTGCATAAGGCTACAACCTTACTCAATATCTTTTTATTAGAGGTGAATTTTGATAAATCCACCATTAGATTACATTTTTTTTCTTATCCTTCGTACTTGCAAAACTTCTAAAAAACTAAAGATCAATAGTTATATCATCAATAATTGTTTATATTGCAAGTTTTTTGTAATTTAAAATTATGCATAAAAATATAATTTTATAGATCATATAATAAATAATATTTGATTGGCACAAAATTTGACATGTGTAATAAAAGCTTAAAAAACATACAATCTAACAGTTAAATTTTTGAAATATGTAGTTTTAGGCTACAACTAATTTTGTAGATAAATTTTATCTTTAAAGAATTATTTCTCCCCAAAACATGCACTTATATTTTTTCCTTCCACACAATTTAAACAATTTGGAAAACTAAGGAAGCTAAAAGTGCAAAGATCTTAGTCAATCAAAAACACTATGTTGTAAACTGTGCTTATACACCGATATATTCAATAATAGTGATGATGTGGTGATCTTATGAGTCTTACCTATGTGAATGAAGTGATCATCCGAACTTTCATAATAAGCATTATAAATAGATCAATTGTTAATTACCACAAAAAAAAAAAAAAAAAAAAAGTTGGTACTTTTGTTTAATCGTATAACATATTGACACGCACGCCAAATAACAACCACCAATGTAGGAAGAAATTCTTAAGACACCACCGTTGATTGTTTTGATTCGGCGAGCAACTAATACGCATATGGGACAGAAACCAATGACATGAAAGACAACAAAGAGTCCAAATCTTAATCATTCACAGGTCTTGAAAAATTATATTGCAATATTTAAAGCAGCCTACATACGCTTCCTGTATACATGGGTTGAGATGTTTCTCTTTTATTTATTTATTTTTTTTCATACTGTAAGATTTTAAGTAGAATTTTGCTAATGTATGCCCTAAAGGCATACAAATAATTAATTATTTTTGAAAATATTTTTTCGAGAATTTAATAAGTATTGATAATTTTTTTAACTTTTGAGAAAATGTTTTCAAAAATAAATGTGTGCCGGGTACATATTAACCGAAATCTTTTAAAAAAGCAAACTAATCATACTTATTCAAAAAAGAAAAAGAAAAAAGCGAACCAATCACAAACTCATTTCCAAAAAGATGATGGTCTAACAGTTGTTTCCTGACTATAATTAGTACTTGCACAGTTATACCGTTAATCAAAGAAAATGTCAACATTGAAATTTGAAAACTCTAGAATGCAAGCAATCATGAGGCCCAAAGGATGCTTAATGACTACCAAGATGTCATGGTATATTCATCCAAAAAAAAAAGATGTTCATGGTAGATACACAAAGCATCTATGCATAATAAGACCTACTCAGAGCCTAAGACAACTGATTAACCCTATTCCAAGTTTCCAACACCAAAAAGACATTGTCATAATATATGCAACAATACTGGAAGTCTGGAACTCTCAAGTGCGTAAGTTTCATAACAACATGGCATGATGAGAAAACAGTTAAATATTCCAGAAGGCACCGAATAATCCAGCGTCTTTTATATGTCGGTAGAAATGATCATGCTTGACTATTTAACAGAACATGCTCAAAATCAAAGAACAATATGTATACCTTTTGAAAGATACAGTTTAGTCCACAATCACCTCTTTATCGTTCTTGCTTTTCACTTATTAATCAATCACTCCTTTCACTAACGGATTAAGACCCTGTAATGGACTTTGATTCTTGGCATAGACAAAGACTAACACGTGTTAGCAATCGAGTCCGTTACATAATTTTTTTTTTATCATTGAAAAAATTATCTCAAAAAAAAATTTTCTTGTGACATAATTCTTTAGGCTACTTCATATCTTTTTTCATAACCTATTCAAATAAAAAAAATCCCAAAAAATTACAAAATCAAAGAATGATATAGGAAAAGAGAGAGCAAGTAAAATCTAAAACAAAATGCATTCCATTAAAACAATGATCTCAAGTCTACACGAAATTTTATAAAATTCTCCCCTATCATTCACAACCACCACTTTACTAAAATAGAACCCATGATTGGTCTTTAACGGATTTATGCAACCAAATACTATGAAACAATACTAAGACGAACAATTAAGCAAACAAAAAAAACTCATTGAACTATACTAATACTTTAATAGAACCCATCACTAGGTGAGACATATCCTCTAAACGAAGTTCCAAGATCCATTTAAATTGGGGTTTTGTGCATGCAATTAAGAACATGTAACAAATTAACCAGCCATGTTGATAATTGTTTTCATGTTGGGTAATGCCACACTTCTTCCTATTCCAAAACAAATTGTATTTGTTTAGAAGAGTGTTTTCAATAGTAAAGACATATTAACTAGCGAAGCAGCTAATTTCGTATATAAAATAACAAATTTTGAAATCGATCCTCCAGGTTGTTTGGAGTAGTGTACTAATTTGCCATTACAGCATAGTATTGACTTCCTCTAAGTCTACAATAGACCATTTCTTATCTTGTATGAACATAATACAGTACGTAAAATTATTCCAAAAAAAAAAAAAAAGATAATGTAATACTGCACTAATGGAGTAATGGTATAGTCTAGAATTTGTGATGAAAATCACTACTTCTCCTTTAGCTTTTTTATTTTTTTTGAGAAGATTCCTTTTGCTATTTAATTCAGTATCACTTGCTTCTTGAAATTAATACACCAAGAGGCAAGAGTTATATGCTTTTGTTTTGTGTGATTAACTTCATTAGTTTCCGAAAACGTGATGTTCAAATTTGCAAAGGAATGTTAATTGCATTATGCGGATATAAGTTTAAGAGTCCGTTTGGATACAGCTAAAAGTTGAAAACTAAAAATTGAAAATACTGTAGCAAAATGATTTTTAAATGTGTGAATAATACCGCAAGTCTCATTTTTAATAAAAAGTGTTTGAAACAGTGCATGAACAGTGCGCCATTGTACGTGAACAGTAACCGCACAGTGGTGAACAGTACCTCTTGTCCCCTGGTTGAAACTCGTGCGCAGGAAAAAAAAAAGTTTGAAACGTGAAAAACCAAATCGTGGACGCAAAACTTTCTATCCAAACCCACCCTAAGTTTTAGTTTGAAAGAGTGTTGAGTGTTGAGCAAGAGTACTTGAGAAATTGTTCACGTACCGCTTACTCTAGGATTGAAGTAGCATTTTTGTGATATTGGGAGCTTTCCTGTGATTTTTTGTGGCTAAAGCGTAATTTTGTAAAAGTTTTGGGGCATATATAATTTTGGGAAAGTTTAGGGGTGAAGTTGAAATTTTGGAAATATCTCCTTTTTAGTTCATCATTTTAAATTGGGCTTGGAAAGGGAAATTTTATTTTGAAATGTGCTTAGTGAGTTTTATTTTGTGGGTTAGATTTTAAGAGTTTCGGGTTGGGAAGGTGTTTATGGGTTTGCAGGTTCAGGTTCGGCTGGGATTTGGATGGATTAAGTAGGTTGGGTTTTGGTTGTGAATGGGCTGAAGTGCATATTAAGATTGGGCTTTGTTAGACTTCTACATAATGCGCTTGAGTTTAATGTGTATTGGATTTAAATTTAAGTGGCGACGGGCTTTGTATGGGTCAGACTCGAGTTGAGTCTGGTTGGGCTTATTTTCAGATTGGGTTTGAGTGTTACAGTTGGTGCTGGGCTGACCAATTTAGAGTCTGGTTGGAGAAAAGAAAAGAGAGAAAAGTAGAGAGAAATTTTTTTTTAGTAGGTGCTTAGTTGGAGAAAGGTGAGGAAAGAAATTGGTGAGACCTAAGTGTTTTCTCGCTAAACCCACCAAATGTTTTCTCAAAAAATAGGGAGAAAATTGGAGGAGAATTCCATATGAAAAAAAAGAATGACTAAAAAGTAAAAATTCATGTGCAACGTGCAGCCATATTATAGAATTTTATTGTTACTTGTCACTTGTATGTCAAAGTTAAGTCAAATGATGAAATCTCTCCTATCATCCGCTTAGATTGTATTAAAATGGCATGGTGAAGATAATAATACCTTTGAATGACTTAACAATTTGCAATTATGACCAACTATTCTCGTTAGTAATACTCTTGACGCCATTTTAAGTTTTAACCCAATTGAAGAATGGTGTTTTAGCCCTTTTAAGCTTAGTAAAATTCTGTCTGCCCACGTGCTGGTGCATTTCATATGAGTCAATATCTAGCTAGTTATCATTGGCAAGATTTGATTTGATTTATTTATTTATGGTAACATGAAGTAATGATTTACTTCACTTGGAAATTGTATGTCATGGATTATGCGCATGCATCTCTGTCTTCAGCAGTTCAGCCTGCAGTTAGGTAGATAGAATACATAAACATATTTTGCATTCATAATATGTTCATGTTTATATTTTTTTTATGCACAGGTAATGGACTGTATGGTCTCTGTTGGTCATAGCTTATTTTAGTATTTTATTTATATATTATTTATCAAAATATATAATTTTTGATAACTTTTATATTAAAATGTGTGATAAAAAGCTAAAAGTTAGTTTATTTATATAAAAAAAAACTATCTGACATGATATTCTTTGGTCAGTCCTCAGTTTGATTAATAAAGTTTTTTAAAGGATTTGATTCTTCTGCCCTTGGAAGAAGTAATGAAGCTTCATGAATTTGAATCGTAATTAACTTCTTTAGTGGCCAAGGTTGACTTGTATTTTTATCTCTTGAGGGCCCCATGTATTAAAATGTTTTGTTTGATAATGTCTCATGAATTAGATTCCATCCAATGTCAATGGTACTACTATATTGAATAGATGCTTAGTATATTTTTGGATATCGTTTATTTTGTTGAAAATTAAAAATAATAAAAAAAAATTTTGATTACTGTTCAGCACTATTCATTACTGTTTGGCACTGTTCCTATGCCTGTTTGCACTGTTCATGAACATAAATAGTGTAAGATGCGTTGCACTTAAAAATAATAATAATAAAGGCCAAAAACGTGGGCGTGGGACATGAACGGGCATGGAGCATTTACTTCAGGGTATGTAAATACCATTTTTAATCCAAAATTAACTAAATCAACCTAAATATGTGTGTGTGTGTATATGTTTCTCAAAAAAAAAAAAAAATCAACCAAAAAAACAGTATCAGACTTGTACCACCATGCCAAATTTTATGAATCTCTCCTATATAGGTTTCGCAATGGCAGCAATGCAAGGGGATTAAGAAAATCGAACCATTAGTGTAACTATGTAAGAAGTTGAATCGCATGAGCAGTCCTTGATAAAATGAATCCAACCACCTAATTTTGCTGTTAATGGCCACGATGGCGAAACCAAGCAACCACGTTACCTTCATTAGCGAATCTAGTGAGATCTAGCTTGATTATTTTCTAATATGCTAGTGGTGAGATGAGATCAATGCTAGACTCCAACATAGGAACCTAGTAAGAATTTTAGGTTGTTGCATTCAAGGAGAAGAGAAGATGTTAATTTATGAGTACTTGCCAAACAAAAGCTTGGACTCTTTCATTTTCGGTACATCTTCTTTTCGCATAAAATTTGGCGTCATCACTACAAAATGGTCCTCCAATTACAAAAAATATCAATTCTAAGTATTGATTTTGTATAAATAGTCACAAATGCAATCTAATCCAAATTCTCTTTTCTTCTTTTAGATGAAACCAAAAGGTCATGGTTAGATTGGGGAAAACAATTTGAGATTATTTGTGGAATTACTTGAGGAATCTTATATCTTCGTCAAGATTCAAGATTAAGAATTATACACAGAGATTTTAAGGCTAACAATGTTCTCCTTGACACCGCATTGAATCCAAAAATTTTAGATTTTGGTATGGCAAGAATCTTTAGAAGGGACCAAATTGAAGAAAATACAAATTGTGTTGTTGGAACATAGTAAGTGTGCCCTTAAAAAATATATTTATACTTTCCAATGGATTACTAGACGATCATTATTATATCTAGGATGGTATAACTATAGGTCTTTTAAAACAAAATGCTAAGAATATCTTTGTAATACTTTTACACCTTGTGTTACTTTGATTGAATAATGAGCAAGGCTTAATAGTTTCCTTTTTTCCTTATTCTGTGGCAGTAGTCATATGTCACCAGAGTGTGCAATGTAAGGATTATTTTCAATAAAGTTTGATATATTTAGTTTCGAGATGTTGCTACTAGAGATCATTAATGAAGAAGTTGAGCCTCTACATAAAGGACAATACTTATTATCGTGATGATTTGTCCTCTAATTTGATTGGGCATGTAAGTAGATGTGCAAACAATGGCTTGCAATACTAGCATTGTTTTATTTGGCCTAATATGATGAATATATTTTTGGTAGGTTTGGGACCTATGGAAAGAAGGCAAAGTCATGGAAATAGTTGATCCATTACTAGCTGAGACATACCCTGCTAATGAAGTTTTGAGATGTGTTCAAATTGGACTTTTGTGTGTGCAAGAACATGCAATTGATTGGCCCACTATGTCAACAGTTGTTTTCATATTGAGTAATGACACACCTCTTTTGTCTCCAAAATAGCCTGCATTTATTTTGAAGAGTGCTTGGAATAGTAAAGACATATCAACTAGTCAAGGAGCTAATTCAATAAATGAAATGACAATTACTAAAATTGATGGGCGCTAATACCCCACACTGTTTGGATCTATGTACTAAAATGCCATTACAATGTAAGATTGACATCCTCTTAATCTACTTTATAGTCTACACTATCATTTTTGACATCCTCTTAATCTACTTTATAGTCTACACTATCATTTTCTTGTTGAAATCTAATATATATGATGTAAAATTATTTTATTATTTTCTTGTTGAAACATAATATGTATAATGTAAAATTATTTCGAGGATAATATGACATACGATACAATGGTAGTTTCTAGAACTTATGATGAAATCACTACCATTTCCTTTAGCTACTTCATTTTCTATTAAGTGATTTTTGAAAATCAATACACACCAAGAGTTAAATGTGTATGCTTCGTTTGGATAACTTTATTTATTATTATTTTTTTGAGATATTTACAATATGCTACAGATTTCGCAGTTCGAACTCTTTCCTTCTAAACCGCCAAATATTTTGTGCATGGGGAATTGCCAATTAACTTAATGAAGATCTTCACTAAAACATTAGGGCCTGCTCACACATTGTACTAAGATGCCAAAGTTGTAACTATGGCAACTTTGACATCAGCAACTTGAGCCTCTACACAAAGACCTATTTTCTAAGTTCCATCCAAATGACTTATAATGGTACAGAACACAATAATCCTCCTTTATATCAAGCATATCAATTTGAAGCATTCTAAAGATGGGGAAGCCAAGGATTTGCAAAAAACATTAAAATTGAACTTAACTAGCGATAATTCTAATACCAACCAAAAACCCTTACCTTGCAGTTGTACACTAAGAACTCCAATTATGTTTAAGAGTCAGATTTGGTGACAGGGAACGAAAAACTCCATCAAACAGAAAAACAGACAATAAAGAGTAAAGACTTGTAGATACATGCCATACTATAGGAATACAATCGATAGTCATTCTCATTCCTCCACCAGCATACTCTCTAGCAAATTCTTTATAAATATAAAACCAAAGCTTTTATCCAGCATGTTGTAAAAATTATAAGAGAGAGTATGAGAATGAAATACCCAAAAAGAAAAAAGAAAAAAAGCAAATTAATGAACATCCACCCATAGGAGCATAAGAACCATGAAGTAATAAGAAGGCACTACAAGAACAATGGTGAAAAAATGCAACAAAAGACATTAATAGCTCCTCTTACTTGTTTAGCCTGAAAATTTTATGAAAGTGTGGATACAATTTTTATCATTCATCGCTAGGGTCCTCATATGCATACAGAAAAATATATAATCAAATTGTCAGAAAAGAACAGAGCATATGTACAAGCTAATAACTCTGACAATAAATGTACAAAAGAATTCACAAAAAAATTTGATGCATTGAATTGAACTCAAAACCTTAATTTTCCCATCTTTCCTTATCAAGACTAACTTGAAATCCTACTTATCCCCAAAATAATAATAATAATAACTTGAAATCCCTTTAAGAACAGCAAACCACAACTGTGTTCTTATCAACTTAGAGACAAAATCAAAGTTGAAATAAGACTCCACCTTTAAAATAGAAAGACAAGCTAGGAAGAAATTCTATAAGATGCCACCTTTAATTGATTTTATTTGGTAAGCAACTCATACGCATATGGACTCAAACCAATGACATCACCCACCACTCCATTCTTGGGATAGAATAAATTAATTCCATAAAAGACAACAAAGAATCCAACTCCCAATCTTCCACAGGTCTTTGAAAGTTCAATTTTCAATATTTAAAGCAACCTAAGTACACTGCCTGTGTACAGGATTGAAACTTGAGATGTTTCTCTTTTGAATAAAAGTCATTCACTTCCCCAATTTAGAAAACAGATACAGTAGGATTTTAAGAAAGCAAACCAGTCATAAATCTCAAGGCATCAACTACAAACTCATTTCCAAAAAGATGGTAGCCTGAAGGCTGATAGTTGTTTCCTAACTATAATTAGTACCTACACCCATAATCAAAAGAAACTATCAGCATTAAATTTGAAAACTCTAGTAGGCATGCACTGCAGTCATGAATAACTACCCCACAATTAATATGTAATAGTGTATTCACTAAGCATCTAGGCACAATAAGACCCACTCACAGCATATGACACAACCAATCAACTATATTCCTCCACCAAAAGAACATTGTCATATTAGATATGCAACACTACTAGGGCAATTAACTGCATAAGTTTCATAAAAACATTGGCAAGATGATAAAACAACTAAATTTTCTAGACGACATGAAGAATGATCTAGCTTCTCTTATATGTAGGTAGAAATGATCATACTTGACTATTTAATACGACAAATCAACATCAAAGAGTAGTACAGGGCCAGCCCTAGGCCTAGGCCTAGGCCACTTAGGTCATTGCTTAGGGCCCCCTACTAGAGGAAGGCCCCAAATCTTAGGGGGGAAAATTGATATATTTGAAAAAAAAAATTGATGTATAGAAAAAAAGAATAGTTTTATATTTTTCCTCTACTTTTAAGAAATCCCAAAGAGTTGAGTAATGCTAGGAATAATACAATTTTAAATACATGGGTCTTACAAATAGAGTAATGCTACAGTTACAAACTATTTTACAACATTTTTACAAATTGTTGTTATAGCTAACTTCTTATTGGTTCTCATCTAGACCCACTGATAACATTACTTTTTTATTTATCTATAATCATTTACCACATCATCAGTTTGTAAAAAATTTTGTAAAAGAATTTGAAACTCTAGCATTTTCCCTTACAAATGTATGTTTCACTAAATACAAGAAATAATTTAGATAAGAAAATGTTAGAAATATTATTAATTTTACTTGAAAACTTTACAAATTGATGTGACAATTAGTATGATATGTGGACATCAATAACCTATTAAATGTATTTTTGAATAATTTATTGTGATTAGTGATACATCTTTGTAAGTCTCATATTATAAAATTTAGAATATCTCTAACATTATTTATTCAAATACTTTTTTATTATTATTTGAAAGTTTTTTTTAGTAAAATTTGTTATAATTTTAGCATTTTCCCAAAAAAAAAAAAACATATTACAAAATGAAAGGAATATTTTTTTTGTTATAAATTTTTTTAAATATTAAATACTAGTCAAATATTATTTGAGTGATAACAAAAATGCCCTATTTAATCGTATCGTCTTGGGCCTCTAAATTTGTTAGGCCATCCCTGGAGCAGTATTTATTACCTTTGAGAGATACGGTATAGGCCACAATCATCTATTTATCCTTCTTGCTTTCCATTTATCAATAAATCACTCCTTTCACCAATGGATTAAGATGTTCTGATGGGCTTTCATTCCTGGCATAGACAAAGTCGCATCTGCTACATGAAATTTCTTCATGAGTTAAAAAAATTATCCTAACAAATTACATGATCAAAAAATTATATTGAAAGAGAAGGAGCCAATAAAATCCAAACGATCTCAGGTCCTGCACAAAAATTTCGCAGAATTCTCCCCTATCATTCACAGCCACCACTTGTGTAAAAGAGATTTATGCAACTAAAAATGATGACACCATGACCAAAACAATTAAGCAAACAAAAAAAATTCATTAAACTGTCATTGTTTTACCTATTGTTCTTCTGCGTCGGATCAATCACATTATCACCATCAAGCAAAAGTAGACTCCCAACACAAGTCACCGTCTGAAACACCTCGGGAAGCTTAGGAATCTTAACCCTCTTGCGTATTTTCTTTTGTATGTCATACCAAATAAGATATGTACGACACCTATGGGACTCCTCCATCAGAATCTTCTTCCTATTATTCTTGGAACATATTAGAGGCTTGCAATACTCAAAAGTTGAACCCACAACACCTTGCTCGATTTTATAAATCCAAGTCCAAGAACTCTCTTCCCCATATTCTTTCATCAACCAAACATCATTATACATCTCATCAACGATCACAATAAAACAGAGCTGTCCTTCTAATACTTCCAAACATGTCACACAAGAAGTGGGTGCTTTAATTGGCATTCTAATGACCCAGAATTTCTCCGTGGCAAGATCGAAAGCAACAATATTCTCCGGACTCTGCCCTTCCTCAGCCACTAACCAATGCAAAGCTCCATTCGAGAACACCGAGTCAGAACATATCGACCATTCCTTGTTTGGCCATTGATCTTCAATTTTTTTCCAATACTGTAACCTAATACTACATACCTTAACTTCAAACTCCTTTCCAGGCTTATCCATATTAAAAAATCTTACAACCCTCAAAACCTTATAGTCATCATTATGCTTATCATACCCGAATCCTAAACTAATAGGCCAAGAATTTGAAAAACCAGGAGGTTTCTCAATTGGCTCGCTAGGCAATTTCCTATACTTCCTTATCAATGGATTCCAAATCGCAATCTCTTCGCCCCATTGGTTATAAATGCAAACCAAACCATCGCAACAACTCAAGATGTCGGTAGACATAGTTGAACAATGCAGTGGCTGGTGAATTTCCAAAGGCTTGCCGAAGCGAATCTCGTCATGGAAACTGACAGAGAAGTAATCAAAGGGAATACAAGCGTTTTGTTCCTGGACAATGAGAGTGCGATCTGTGTTGGACTCAATAGAGCGATAGAGGTGCAGCTTGATGAAAGCTTGACCATTGATTAGGATGTACCATCGGTTGGAAACGCAGAGAAAGCGTACCAGAGATTTCACAGGTAATCGGGAGAGTATGTCGTTGATTATATCTAAAGGAAGATTAGACATCACTGGAAGTGACTGTAGTTGGAGCCGTGAGGGTTTAGAGGTTAGGGTTAATGAGAGTTGAAAGAAAGTGAGCATATAAAGGTTAACTGTTACTTGAAAGTGGCCTAAGGCAGCGGCGCACAGTGAAACAGTGTACGTGGCTAGGCATGTGTATGTGGCACGGCTTAAAAGCCCATTTTTGGTATCTAATTAAGCCCACTTACTTGGTGATTTGGGATGAGCTTGGTATCTAAGCCCATAACTAATACCCTTTTTTGATTTCCTCCTCGAGTCAAGGCGGTTGTTTTTTCTTTTCTGTTGCTTGTGTTTCTCCTCAAGAGTCAAGATAAGAGAAAACCCTGACAAAGAGTTTATGTATTTTCCAATTGCAATGGACACATCCAAGTTTCGAATTCCTCCTCCAAATTATTGAATTAAAAAAATAAAAAAAGTTATATATCAACCATACCAGAAGATATCAATAGGCTTCGCACAATTCATAAAATTAATGGTTTCCTTTTGATTGTAACACCCTGAAATCCAAATTAAAGAGTGGTATAATGCATTTCGTGTTCCTCTTTTAAATCCTTATGGTTAAACTTTGTAAATTTTCTCTAACTTTGTCAATTTGGATATCTAGCTTGGAATGCCAATGAAGTTTCAACTTTCAAGTCATCCCCATGGAACATATATTTCGCAACGAACTTTTGGTATTTACTATTTAGAAGTCACTTGATGGAAAAAGCTAAAAGGAGATGATAGTTTTTTCATCACAAGGTCTGGACAATGCCATTTTGTGTAGTATTAGAGCATTAAATTTTAGATCTGAAAGCATAAAAAACTTAGTTTACCCAGGTTGCTATTGCTCAAAATTTTCAGCAAACAATCGATCTCTCCGCCTCTCCACATGCCGCTGGTCTCTCTTCCTTTCTCTATGCCACCGATCTCTGAACCCACTTTGTCGTGATTACCCATTATCAAAATTTATTTTGAATTTCTATGAGAGATATGTTCTTTTAAGACTTTTGAACTATATAACTTTATTATTGGATGATTTATATGAATGATGGGTTTATTTTTTTATATTCTCTAACTTTATGTCATATGATGTAATTTTTTTGTTATAATTTATTAATTTACCTAAATAGAGTTTTTCTTTTTAGTTTCTTTATATAATTATAATTTTTAGTTTAATTAAATATTAAACCTACAACAATTCAACCAATGAACTAATCCTTTAATCAGGTCAACTTCCAATATGGTTTTGATAACTATGTTTAAAACACTGTCTTAAAAAAATAAAAATAAAAAATCATTAAGAAAGCATTGTATATTTAGTTCTAGCTTTTTACCAAAAAATAAGTATGTATTGAATCAAATTCAAAGTGAACGAATATTTGCAAAACTGCGATTTTGCAGTTCTTCGAATTTTTCTGATTTTGAAACCAAACATTGAATGGTTGATATAAGTATATAAACAATAAACAATAAAAAACAAATACTGTTGGATTATTTTGATAAAAATATTAAATTTTCTCTAACCATAATTGTTACGTTGATGGCTATATCATGAGTTTTTTTTTTTTTTTTTTGAAGAGAAAAGTTTTTTTTTTTTTCTTTTTGAGAGACAGTTTCAACCTATGGTTATATCATGAGTTTATTTGTTACACAATTGAAATTTAAATATAATGCTAATAAATTCAAATAATTGTCAGTTTTATTCTCTTTATGAAAAACTTTATTTTTGAAAATTAAAACCCTCTATTATGATTTGGCTAATGCAAATACTATTGACTAAATGAATGTTAGTGGCTTAATGTATATGGCAATATTTCTTTGCCAAATACATTAAAACATTTCCTTTCAAATGTCAATTTGCCATATACGTTTAGTCATATGATATATGGAAAGAAGCTATGGCATTAATGTCATTGACCTTATTCGGACCACAAACAAAGCAATGCTATAAAGTTTCCCACTTAACTAAAAAATATTTTTTTCCTTAAAAAAAAAAAAGAAAAAACTAAAAAATATTTTTCTTTGGGAAATTATTGTGTACTCCCGAAATACTATAAATCCTTACTCCCTTCTCTTACATAAATGGTAGGCTCCACTAATTATATTCATGGCAAGTTAGATCTAGCCCACGGATACCCGGCCCGGCTCGACTCTAATGGGCTGGATTTTACCCAGCCCGATAAAGAATAGGGTCGAGTATGGGTTTTTTTAAAAAAAACCTGAAGCGGGTTTGGGTCGAGTCCGGGTTTTATAAAAAAAATCCGAAACCCGACCCGGATAAAAACCCGGTTATGGAGGATAAGACATTTTGTAATTTCTTAGACTTGTGGAATTTATTTTGTAGCTTTTTAAGTGATTTGTTGATTTAAAATCTTAGTTGTAATTTATTGATGTATAATTAATAGGTGATTTATTGATTTATGATTAACTTATAATTTGGTTTGATTTAGTTGCCCTATAATGTGGCCTAAATGCCAAATTTTGGCATTTGGACCATGTTAAATGGCTTGAATGGATTTGAATTAGGAAAAAAAAATTTAATGGGCTTCAAAAAAAAAATTTGTTGGGCTAGATTTGGGCCCAAGAAGATAAACGGGGCCTGTGGGGCCCGGTGGGGCGGGTATGGGCCTCGGGAAAAAAAACCCGATTAATAATTGGGTCGGGTCTAGGTTCCAGGTCTTGGCCCGCGGGTTGGGCCCGGGTATGCAAAAACCCGACCCGAACCCAACTCGTTGCCATTCCTTTATGTGACGTTTGGTACGAGGTCATGTTTTAGGATTCTCAGGAATGTTTAAAGATTCCCATGTTTGGTTGCAAATTACGCTAGGGAATCAGATGCCAGGGGAATCCTTAAACCCCCCCTCAGTAGGAATGTGGATTCCTTTTAAAACAGGTGGAAATCCAGATTCCCAAACTTAAAAGAAATTGTATTTTTTATAAATTGACAATTTTAACCATTTTTCCTTATCATTTAAGCAATTAAGATAAATTATAAAACAAATTATCAATATCTTCTCTCTTGTCTTTATCTTTTCCCGCCAAAACAACATAAACAGGATAAATAACTCTGCTAATAGTTATTTTTGTATTATTCTTGTCATTTTGAAATGTTAGATCACAGTTTTAATGAATGTGTTGCTAATTAATAATTTATATAATGTTTTTTATCTATCTATGTAGAGTAAGATATTTTTTTTAAAGGACTAATTAATAGTTTATTTTTTTTTTTTCATTATTTATTTAAAGGAAGATTTTTTTTTTAATGGGCTTAGTACTTCACATTCAAATTTAAGGACAAAATGGGAAAAACAAATAATTCATTTAAGATTCCTGGGAATACACCAAACATTATCATCTCACATTCCTGGGAATCTCCCAATGAAACCAAACATAGGAATAGCTACATTCCTAGGAATGTGATTCCTAGGAATCACATTCCTGGGAATCTAGATGCTAGAAGTAATGTGGATTCCCTGTACCAAACGCCACATTAGTGGCTTAATGTATATGGCAATATTTCTTTGCTAAATACATTAAAACGTTTCCTTTCAAATGTCAATTTGCCATATACGTTTAGCCATATGATATATGGAAAGAAGCTATGGCATTAATGTCATTGACCTTATTTGGACCACAAACAAAGCAATGCTATAAAGTTTCCCACTTAACTAAAAAATATTTTTTTCCTTTAAAAAAAAAAACTAAAAAATATTTTTCTTTGGGAAATTATTGTGTACTCCCGGAATACTAGAAATTTGTACTCTCTCCTCCCACATGAATAGTATATCCCACTAATTATATTCAGGTGCAATCCACTATTTATGTGAGAGGGGGAGTATACATTTATAGTACTTCGAGAGTACCTAATATATATATATATATATTTTTTTTTTTGGTCGTGGTCAGCCCACTAATAATTTCCCACTAATTTTCCTATAAATATATAAATTTCTCTCTAGCCATCTTGAAAAATAACAGAGATAACGGAGAGTGGAGGAAAACTGAAATTCTCACTAATTGAATGAGTGTTACAAATGAATTAATTGAATAAAATTAACAACTATATCTATTTATATACAATCAGAGGGCTGAGCTCTGCTCAAGGCGCGAAGCAAGCAACGTAACTGAATTTCAACTAATAAACCAATCCCAACATGACAGCTGCAAGCCATAACAGAATCTTAGTTTCCGCTGCACATGTGACTCGTATATCTGTACTAAACAAAACTCGCCGTTTCATTAATCAAAACTCCCCGTTTCAATATTTCTTCTTTCCTTTGCCGTTTTGCCTTTTAATCTATCTCACTTCTATCATTTTTAGCTTGTAAGCTACAAGCCTCATTGTCTTCAACACATCCCACTTGGTCAGCCAACTTTATTTGAGAAATTGCCAAATATATATTACAGAAATATAATGATCAAATCTTTTTTTTTTTTTTTTAATGTATACAACCATACTTTCTACACAATATATTTCTGGGGCAAAAGAAAAGTATTATTGAGAGTTTCCTATCCTATAAGTGGTGTAAGCTTGAAGAATAATCAGTGAAGGTGGCCGAGTTATTGTATCTCGGGAGCAGCACACATAATGTTTAGTCTACTATACCGAAAACTCCGTAGACCCATGTAATATCTTAGGACAATGACTTGGTCCATGCCTCAACCCCGCTAATTTAAAATATATATGAATTAAAAGTAAATTACTTCTTTTTCTAAGATTACTATAAAGTATAATCAAGGTAACATCTCTCCACTATTCTCTAATTTTAAAATCTAATTTATGTGAATTTTAATAATTTATATGATATGTTGAATGTAATGAAATTCAATTTATCTATCAATTATTGTTAAAAGGAAACACAAATACTAAGCAATATATTTAATTTAATTTTTTTTATACGTTATCTTTTAATTTTAATTTTTTTTGAAAACGTTTTCTTTATAAAATTAATAACTCTTGTTTTAAATTAATTATATCATATACTAATTTGATGTTGCCCCCTGAATCAAATATTGATATAGATTTTATGTATTTTCGAAGGTGGCACTCAGACAGTTAAACTTCGGATAATTCAGAAGTGTCAAGTTATTATTTGATTAATTCTATATCTAAAATTCAAGAACTTGCTTCACAAGTGTGCTTTTCATGGGCATAAATTGTTCCGTTTTGATTAAAACACACTGAAATCCAAATTAATCAGTAGTCTAATAATAATAACAATGCATTTAGCTTTCCTCTTTTAAATCTCCATGGTTAAACTTGGTATATTGTTTGAAAAACCAATCAAATTTTCTCCATGAAACATATATATGCCGTTAACTTTTGGTATATTATTTCCGGAAAGCAAGTAATAGAAAAAGCTAAAGGAATGGTAGTGATTTTATCATGATTTATAAAATGGGAATGGTCAAAGAACTAGAAATATTAGGTCTAGTTTTTGGTTTTGAGTTTTTTAGCAGTTATTGACCTGATCAGTGTTTGATAACCAGTTGAACTGGTTGGTCTGAATTTTAAAACAATGAATTTTATCCAAGTCTTAGACAATACCATTTTGTATAATATTATATATTATCTTCTTTTTTTGTAATGATTTTACAAAATATACATTATGTTCAATTGATCATACAAAAAAAATTTGTAATGTAGAGTAGACTCAGAGGAACTCAATCATTTATTGGAAACTTATAACGATGTATTAGTACACTATTACAAATAGTGTGGGGTTTTAACGACCGTCAATTCTAGAAAGTGTAATTTCATTTACAGAATTAGATGCTTCACTAGTTGATTTGTTAGTACCCTTCACAATAAATGCAGGTTGTTTTGGAGAAGGAAGAGGTGTGTCATTACCCAACATAAAAACAACTGTTGACATGGTTGGCCGGTCAGTTGCATGTTCTTGCACACACAAAAGCCCAATTTGAATGCATCTCAAAATTTCATTACCAAGGTATGTCTCAACTAGTGACTGGTCGACCATTTTAATGGCATTGTCTTCTCTCCATATGTCCCAAACCTGAAGACAAGATATTTTTCATGTTAAGCTCAACAATATAGGCTTAATTTTGTAGTTATTGTTCGCATATGTACTTACATGTCCAATCAAATTTGAGGAAGGACCATCATGATCATAAGTACTATTCCTTTTACCAGTAATGATCTCTAGTAGCAATACCCCAAAGCTATATACATCAGACTTTATTGAAAATAATCCTTGCATTGCATACTCAGGTGACATATAACCACTGCAGTTGCACAATGAAAAGGATGGTATTGAGCCTTAACATAAAATGATCAAAGATAGCCCTTTAAGCACTAAAATACATGTGACATTTGAAGTAACACAATATGAAAACAAATTGCAAAGATATTCTTAATATTTTTCTTACAAAGGCACGTAGTTTGTACTCTCCTTAGATATAAAAATAGTAGTCAAGTTGTTGTTTAAAAAGTATATCTTTGTTTTTTAGCACACTTACTATGTTCCAACGACGCAATTTGTATTAACTTCAATTTGGTCCCCTCCAACAATTCTAGCCATACCAAAATCTGAAATTTTTGGATTCAATGCATTGTCAAGTAAAACATTGCTGGCCTTTAAATCTCTATGGATAACTCTTAATCTTGAGTCTTGGTGAAGATATAAGATCCCTCGAGCAATTCCACAAATAATCTCAAATCTCTTTCCCCATCTAAACATGACTTTTTTGTTTCATCTAAATCAAGAAATGAGAACTTAGATTAGATTACATTGCATTTGTCATTACTTGCTTACGTATATAATCTTCCGACTAAGAACAAATATGTTTTTAATGGGAGGGTCATTTCTAGTGACAATGGGATAAGTTAATGTGAAATAGAAGACATACCAAAAATGAAAGAATCCAAGCTTTTATTTGGCAAGTACTCATAGATCAACATCTTCTCGTCTTTGTGAATGCAACATCCTAAAATTCTCACAAGGTTCCTGTGTTGGAGTTTAGCAATTAGTGCAACTTCAGTTTTGAATTGTTCTATTCCTTGTCCAGAGCATTTTGATAGTCTTTTTACTGCGATTTCCATTCCATTTTGAAGCAAACCCTGTAATTAAAGTTCAAATATCATTTTGTCATAGTGCACAATTGTTGTGAAAAACTCAACTTTGTGAATTATTTGGGCAAGTCCAATCTTATATAATGAATTCAACCCAATGAATAACCGTAAACATTCATGAGGGAATTTCTAATGCATTAACACGCTTGGATAAGATTATGTAAATTCTGGGACTCATTCACTGAGACTACCTTGTAAACTGGGCCAAAACCACCTTGGCCAAGCTTGTTAGTAATAGAGAAGTTATCTGTAGCTGCAATAATGATTCTTAGATCAAGTAATGGCAAATTTGAATTTCTTCTAGTTCCATCGAGGTCCCTTCTACTTGGAGAGTCTTCAAAGTATGGTAAAGTGGAGTTAGCGCTATATGAATATAAGCTATTCCTCTTCCCTGTCATAAAAAAAGTAAATGATAATGCTAGTAACCATATTTGTCCAATTATAAATCCTGACACAAAAGCCTAATTTAATAAAACTGAGACACACTAAAATAAAATAATGAAACAGAGGAAAAATTAAAGTTTATAATTTTCTGTTTATGATTGACTGGAAATCCCATTTGGTTAAAATGCACTTTCTAAGAAGTAAGTGCTTATGGGTGATGAAAATTCCTCAGGCCTACTGATAGGGCTGGAGAAAATCCTTAATGTCAGGAATTGACTGGGCCATTCATGGAAGGGGTGAAAAAATATCCATGTGATAATGGACACCCTGAAGGTGTTATCGATCCCTAACTTTGTCCACAAGGTGGTGATACATACATGTATTTGTGAATGTGGGTCCATTAGACTAATTGTAGGAGTGCATAGCATGGTTGGTTTCTATAAAAGGGTCGTGTATGTGTGTAGTTGGTGTCCATACGGCTAGCACTAGAAGATCGAAGTACGATGATGAGAAATAATAGGAGCCAACAACTAAGTTGTGTGTAAAATAATAGGTGCCGTTAGTATTTGAGTTTATCTACTAATATACTATTGTCATATTAAAGTTAGAATTTGGTATTTGGTATTCTTATTGTTATCTTTTACTTATTGCAATGTTAGAGTTTATTTTCAATTGTTAGGTCCCCTAATAGGTTGGGTAGTTGAGTCATTATAGGTTATAGTTGTGGGCAGTTTCTTGTTTTTAGATTGTAAAATTGGCCAAGTTTTTTTTTTTTTTTTTTACAAGATAGAATTATACTCTAGTCTAATATATGTGTATATGCATGTAAAGCTCCTCATTGAATACTTGAACCCCAATCTTTACCTCTCACACTCCACAAGAAATTATACTTATGAAGTGATTATCACACTAAAGGTGCACGGTAGTAACTAGCTAACTATTATTGAATAAGGAGAATGGAGAAGATTAATCGAGTTGGATCGATTCCACCCATTCTTTTAAAAACTCTTACATATTGTTAGAGTAATCTTGTGAGCATCTGTTCACTAGCCTTATAAATAAAGCAATAAGGGAAGAAGAAACCACTATAAGCAAACAAGAGTAAGAACTTTTCTTACTTATTTTCTTCCTCATTATCAACAAATACACAACCGAGACCACAAGAAGAAACAATACAGCAACGGAAACTCCCAGAATTGCCAACATCCTCTTTTTTCTATTAAGATCATTTTTCTTGGCATAGTCATCTGAGGGGGGAAAAAAGAAGAGGAAATGTTATTCATAATGGCATCATAAATTTGAGAAGTTAATTGAACATAAATAGTCACCATTGATGTAGTTTTACAGGAAAAGGAGAGCAAAGATGAAGGGAAAATATCTTATTCTCTTTTGAAGGAGAAAACTTATAAAAATGAAAAACTAAACAGAAACCACAAACCTATCCTCACAACAACAATGTTGAGTGCCATATGTGATTCTCCTATTGAAAAAAACAAACAAACAAACAACCAAATCAAACCACAAACCTTTTTTTTCCAAAAAAAAAAACAATGTCAAATGGCAAGAGCTCTCCTTTATACGGAAAACCAAGGCATGTTTGGTACTGATGTTTAAATAACAATTTTTGTTGTTTAAACAACAGTACACATATTTCTACAAGACTTAAACAATATACTAGAAATTTCTTACCAAATGGGCCCCTAATCTTCCAATCTCCCTCGCTTATTAATGTAACTAAGTGTGGGGGTATTTTAATAAAAATAAAAATATTTGTAATTTAATTCTCCATTAATTATGCTGTTAAATTTTTATTATGAATTTTGACGATGAAGATTTAGTTGAAATTCTCAACACATTAACATCAAATGCTAGGGATTAATAAAGGTTGTAGAGACAGAACTTTCATACCATGTTAGGAAAGGTACTGTGACATAAACTTGGCACCATGTTAGAATAAGATAATATTAGGGGTACACAACATTGAGCCTATTTATTGAAGGGTACAAAATATATTTCACAAATAAAATTTTATTTCTAGCATCTGATAGTCGTGGGATACAAAGTGTCACATAATTTAAATGATATGAAACAAAATACTCCTTTAAGTTTGTAATAATTAATTTGAGCTAGAAAATGGATCTATTTCAAATATAAATAATCATTTTCAACAATATAAATTAAGGGTGTACACAAGTTGGGTCAACTTGGGTTGGGGCTCAACCTGACTTGACTCAATCCCCATTGGTTGCAGAACAGAGATCCTATCATCAATTGAAAGTATCAAGGGATCGGATCAAGTTGGATTTTGAACAGGTTAAATCAGTTTTGGTTGAAACTAAGAGAGGGGGCAAAAATCAAGATTCTAATAGATCTTCATTGGAGATCTCGTGATCTCCACTTGATCTAGACGAAGAACTCTTCAGAAATGGGTGGAAGAGAGGGCTTTTGGTTAGATTGGCTGAAGAACTCGAATCAAATTTGTTAGATCTCATCTCCCAAAACCACCATCGACCACCATAGTAATCGAATCGGTTGAAGTTCGGGTTGGACGGCTGTTACGTCAGTCCGAACAGATGGTTGACAACCTTGGAATGACAATAGTAGAGCAAAAAATACATGTCAAATTAGGATTCTTAATACAATTTCAACTAAAATAACATAATAGAGATGAACTTTGACTAAATAACACAAAAGGTTTGGACTTTAGCTATATTTATAGTACATATGACAGAACTTACAATTTGGGTTGTAGGGACTTTTCAATGTTTTCATTGCTCTTGTTAGGTTGTGGTCAAAAAGGGAAGCATCTATATTCTATTCACCTTATTAAATAAAAAAGATTAAAACTCCAAAGCACAAAATTTTACATCACTAGCATTAGGCATTAATTTTGAAGGAAATTAAAAAATTTAACATGAACATATATATTTGAGAATCAACATGAAGTTGAAAAAAAAAAAACTAGTAGATTAAACACTATAAAGAACAAAAGAGTACCTCGTGTAACCGCATCCACACGTATGTATAAATCTTGTCCTGCATCCGAATATATTCTTGCATCCACCAAGTCCCCATGCCATGTCAAGCATCCAATCCTTTCCTCTCTCTCATCTGTACTTGCATAAGCAGTACAAGAACAATTCTTAAGACACTCCTGCTCACACTTTTGTAAACTCAAACTCATGTTCACATGTGCTATTGAAGTATCTGGCACCTTTAGATGTTCCACTTTCACAAACCCTTCTCCGTCATTGCATATGGACACTCCTTGCTTCTTCCTTAGGCAACCACCCGACCCATCTCTTAAGTACCAATCACGAGATGACTTGGGTTCAAACCCAGGAAAACATGTGCACTCGAACTTGACTCCATTGTACGGGTTACAATAACTATTTGGACCGCAACTTGAATACTTATCACAAAACTCTTGAGGGGCAGACCAATATTCGACCCATCTAGTGTCATGCCAAGAGGACCACTGAACTATTCCTGATTCATCTAGCACTGCTTTAGAGAGAAACTCGAGGTTAACTAAACTAGACATAATGGTGATTTCATCCTGATTATTCACAAAGCTATTGTTGAAGGTTAGATCTGTTGACATTCTTGGTACTCCGCTCCATCTTAAGCCGGTCCAAGATCCAAGACGCCATAATGGAGTTTGACCCCTATATAAGTACATCTGAGGGTACCCAATTGGAACAATTCGACACGAGCAGGTGCCAGTTCTGGATCATCTTTGGACTTCCAAGATGTTAGGAACCGATTCAACCCGGTTCGTCGGTCCAGCCCAAGTTTCATAAACGGAAGAATAGTATTGGTGGGATAATCAAAACTTTGCCATGCAACACGTTGCCTATCTTGTTGAATCAAAACAAGATTTCCTACATCTAAAAGCTTAGCCATAGAATTATTTATGGATGAGACAGAAAAAGAAACATTGGTGGACCAAATGGGAATGATTTGGTTTTGGGTGTGGAGTACAAGATTTCCCTGATCGTTGATGGAGAGGACCCCAGAGGTATCATTGAGAGGATTGTCTCTGTTTGCAACCCACACAACAGTTTGTTCGGTAATTTGGTAATACCAAATTCCAACGTAGCGGTGGTAGGAATTGCCAAGTCTGAAAAAACCAAGTGCAAAGGTTTTTTTATTTGAGACTAGAATTTGACCATCCTTGATGGGTTGGTTGGGTGTTATGATGTCAAGGGAAGTGCAATTTCGGAAAAGAAGGGAGAGAAGAAATAATGTATTCAAGAACTCTTTAGCGGGATTCATGATTTTTCTTATGAAGAGTATAGGTTGTGGCTGGTATTGAACATGATATATAGCCATATATACTGAAGTCTTGGAGGTAGCTTCCTTTTATTTATTAATTATGCTTTTTAATTTTATAGTTTTTTTATATATATACATAATAAAACTTCAACTTATGAGTTGGACTTTATAATTATTTTTTTATAATCAAGTCTAAGATATCAATTCATCTCGGAGAATGTTAACCTATAACATTATATATTGAATTTTAGTGTAGACGAGATTTCAACTTCGACAACTAAAAACTACCTAATTGCATTCCTCCATACTATAGATTTTAGTAAGGTCTGACAGAATGACTTTGTATATCATTCCTCCATTGACTTTCACTATTTATATCCATGAATGTCCTTTATTTTCCCGAGGCAAGTAGCTATAGTTATTAAAGAGTTAAGCTAGTGTCACATAAAGTGACATAATTTGTACTATAATTTGCCCACATGGTGAGTTCAGTGATAGAAAAGTGATAGTGGGTATATGTGAGAACACCTTTTTAACACTCAAAACTTGCCACATTATGTGGTAAAACCTTATACCACGACTCGTCACGTGGGCAATTTGAGGCACAAGTTGTGCCACCAGCACAGCTTGTTATTAAAAAGTCCCACAGGGGAATTGGAGACAACGCCATGACAAAGACACACAACGCGCAACTTTAATTGACAAGTTCAGCTCAAGAGATGAAAGCCAAGACAAAGACACACAACGCTCATCATAATTAACACGTCCAATTCAAGAGATGAAAGCCAAGAGAAAGACACACAACGCGCATCTTAATTAACATGTTCAACTCAATTAGCATGGTCAAGAGTCATGTATTAATTATTTTTTTTTGGAGAAAAATAGTCATGTAATTTAGTTGATACATTCTAAAGTTTTCAATGAAAGTATTCAAAATTTAAATGGCAAAAATACCTTTTTCATCCCTATATTTTGACTCTATTCCTGTTTTAGTCCCTACTTTTTTATTTAACCGCTTTTAATCCCTAAATAAATAAATAAAAATTTATTTTGGTCCTTACCGTTACTCACTTAACATAAATATCCTATATGGTAAATGGAGTACATTATTGGTGCAATAAATGTTAACCTGTCCATTAAAATAACATTTTATCATCCATTTGGCAACCAAACAAATTTTTTAGTTTCACAACAAAAATAAAATAAATTCAGATAAGCAACCAACCAAATTTTTATGTCAATTCTAAGATCTAAACATTTTTCACAAACCCAAAAAATTTCCTTTCACAAACCCAAAAAATTCCATTTCACAAACCCATAATATACCTTCTCAAATTTGTCAAAAATCGAAAACAAATACAGCAAACCCAAGATCGGCTTCAGATTCAACCCCAAGATAGAGAGAGAGTGAGATGAGAAAGTGAGGAGAGAGAGGATTCACATTCAATCTCAGTTGGGCATCAGATCTACTTTGATACCCACACCACACACTACGTACACATAGCCAAAAAATTGACCCACCACCTGCAAACACCCCTGATCCCACATTGCTCCATCACTAGTTGAGGACCCATGTCACACCAAATTTGGAAGAACGAGAAAGAGAGAATACCAGAAAAGAAAGAAGAAGAAAAAAAAAAAAAAAAAAAAAGAACAAGAAAGAAGAAGAAAAAAAGAAAGAAAGAAGAACAAGAAAGAAGAAAAGAAGTAAGAGGAGGGTGCAGAAATAGTGATCTAGGAAGAGCAAGAAGAAGAACGAAGAAAAATAAGAAACAAGTACAAATAAAAACACACATGGATCTAAATTCCACCATTTTTTTTTGTTTTTAATTATGTTTTTTTAATTGATAATTTTTTAAAGTTAGAGATTGATGTGGATGCTTACATGGCTTTTTTTTAATAATATTTTAATAGACAAGTCAGTATTTATTGTGCGAACAGTGCACTCTGTTTGTTACATAAAATATTTCCATTAAGTGAGTAATCATAGGGACCGAAATAGAATGTTTTTTTCATTTGGGAACTAAAAGTAGTAAAATTAAAAAGTATGGACAAAAATGAAAATATGGTCAAATATATAGGAAAGAAAAAGTTATTTCCACCGACTTAAATTTATTTAATAACTATCAATATTTAATTTTCAGTCCAAAAAGTTGGAATGGACCACTTTGAACCGGGTAATTATTAGATACTCTCAGAGTATCATAAATGCATATTTTTTTCTCTTACATAACTGTAGGTCTTATTAAATAAATTTATGGTAGGACTCACAATTCATATGAGAAGGAAAAATATGCATTTATGGTACTCTTAAAATATTTAATAATTTTCCTTTTGAATCTCGCATTTCAGTTTATTGACCCCAAAAAAAAAAAAAAATGGAACATTAATGATATGCCTTTTAAGTCTATCAGTTGCATTCATCTAATAACAATAAAAAGTCTATCACGTGTACTAGCTAGTTGATTTTTTGTTCTTTTGTTTTTGGTTTTAGGGGTGTGGTAGTTGTTTTAAGCAAAATATTTGATGTCAATTTTTGTGCCAAGTCAAAGAAATAGTCTGTAGGCCTTTTAAGTCTATCATTTGCATTCATCCAATAATAAAAAAAAGTCTATCACGTGTACTAGCTAGTTGATTTTTTGTTCTCTTGTTTTTGGTTTTAGGGGTGTGCTAGTTGTTTTAATCAAAATATTTGATGTCAATTTTTGTGCCAAGTCAAAGAAATAGCCTGTACAGTGTAGACTCTGAACAAGTTTAAAAACAAAAAAAAACTCATTGAAATCCCTATGTTAAAAGTATAAATAAAATAATCCATTTATTTTTATATTCTCTTGAAATCCCAACGAGAAACTAGCAACATGAATCCTCCAAAACTTTCATCTTAATTGTATTATGCTACCAAACGGAATTTGAAGAATCTATTCATTTTTTTGGTAGCAATAATTGAATTAACCACATTTTTATTTTCTCAAAAAAATATTGAAAATTTTAAAAATGATTCGATGCTTTAATTATGCAGACAAATTTTGGTATTGTCTATAGAACTAAACAAAGAACATCTTGAAAGAAATTGGAACCTCTTGTGAAGAGGAATTTGATGTAGGGAAAGTAATGGGCTGTGATATGATTTAAAATTAGATGGAAAGTATGTTGTTTAGAGCATCTCTAGTAGCCTCTTCATATTTTTGTACTGTTTGAAGAATGAATAGTCACTTTTATTTATTGTCTATTTACTTCTTCAAATGCACTTTCCAACAAACTCTCTATCATTTCCCTATTCTATTTAAATATTAGTTTTCCATTCATTCTTTATTCTTCCCAAATTCCAAATGGCTATATTTTTTTAAATCTTCCAACTCTATAATTTTCAAATTCTCCAAGTTCACGCATATTTATTTGCTTGTCTTTATCATATATTTGTTAATCTTATGCGAATTGTTTGAAAATTTTTATGTAATTTAAAATTGGTCAAATTTATATATATTTTAGGAATGGTTTTATTTATTAATTCTTTCCTAAAAAAATCATTAGTTTATATCTTTTAATTATTAATTATTAATATTCATTAATTTGTCATTATCCCTTTCCATTTTTTTTAAAATTAAAAAACACTATCATTTTCTTGAAAATGTTGATGTCTAGAAAAACAGAGCACTAGTCTCCTTTAGTAAAACTAATCTTTAATTTTAATAAAAGAAAATTTTACCATTTAAGGCCACATCGGCCCACATGTCTCTCTCATAAATAAAATAAAATAAAGGCCACACATTTCGTTGGACAAAAAGCAAACTAGAAAGTTTTTTTGGCCCTTTGTGAATCAGGGCTAAAACTCCTAAAATAAAAAATGCCAATGATTTTCACTTCATACGGATCCTTTACGGCCATAAATAATAAGGTTTCAGTCTGTATTATTTATTTTGATTTATAAGATAAATAGGTTCAAAATCAAGTAAACAGCTACTCGATATCCAATAAAAACCTAAAATTCCAAATAATAAACCAAAATCTCTACAGGACTAATGAAAAAAAAAAATGCATTTTGACAAGCATTCCTAGTCATTTATTCTTTCCATATCTATTTTGGTTGTAGGGTTATCCAATGACATGGCCTCTCAAAATAAAAGTGGATTGGTCCTGAGTTCGTTTCTTCATCCTACCCAATAAATTATTATGATTCATTTTCAATAGAATCTTCTACACCCACGGGTTTCGTCATGCCCCTCGCTTTACGATTAATGGTTAGACTTGAATTCTACAGCAGAGCTCCTAATGAAAATGAAAAGTGTTATTAAGTCAATTTTCTCAGTCTTTGTGGACCCAGGGCCCTTGACTTTTTCGTTTTTTGTTTTTGTTTTTGGTTCTATGAACAAATTCATCTAATTCTAGATCAATCAATTTAATATTGATGCTTTATTATGCTGTCCTTTATAAGATCGCTCATAGACTTTACATATTGGAATCATGTAGCATTAGTATTCCTTTTCTCTTTTTCTCACCCTCCCATTTATTTGCATTCTTTTTGTTATTGCTTCACAACTTACAATCATATGATTTCGTAACTAGTTTGTTTTGGTTATTATGCCAATTGGATAGAATCAAATGCAATCAAGTGTAATTGAATTCTAATGCAATGACAAACCAATTTCAATTTAAAAAAAAAAAAAAAAGAAGAGAGAAATAAAGTAGGATGGAAAAGATACAAAATCAAAAAGAAGATGAGTAGAAAGACTTATTAGATACCATACCCTTGACTCTAGTTTCTAATAATACCTACCTACTATTGGATTTATGAAAGAAATAGGTGTTTCCACGACTCTACCACCCAGTCAGTTGTGTTTTGCTTAATCCCTATTTCATGGCCACATATTTTTTTGACTAAGGAATGGTAAACCTTTTACTTGTTACATGAATCCAGTTTTCGTATCATCAAGGAAAAACCCGCTTTTTTTTTTTATTTTTTATGACAAGCATTCCCAACGGTAAGTGATGTGAACCAAAAAAATATTAATGGATAAGAGCATACTCCAACTAATTCTCAAAAAAATTTAAATCAAGTGGAGTTCATGTAGCTTATCGTCCTAAGTATCGAACATATCCCAATTGCCTTTTCTTGCTCGATTTTTTTCCCTCCCCATAAAACCAATAGACCCAGATTTTTTATTTTTTTATTTTTTGTGCTTTTCCCATTTTCAGATTTGTATGTCTATGAAAGTTGGAACTTGAAAATTTTCTATGAAACTGAATTTGTGTGTTTGTGAAACCAAAATGTTTTTGTTCGTTTGTTATGAGGGAGAGACAAAAGAAATAAACGATAAAAAAAATTATTATGGTTTTTGATTCTTTTTATATTTTCAAACAATTGTTTCAAAAAAAAATATATCTTAGCTTGTGGCTTAGAGTATAGAATAGAAGTTTTGTAGTGCATGAGAAAAGATAATCACTTTTTTTTTTTTCAAATTTTGATTTAAATAAATGAATAAATTATTTTCTAAATTATTTTTTAATAATAAAAAAGTGGTGTTGTTTTAAGAAAGTGAACAATGTTTTTCATATAGCAATAGACAGAACGAATATAATGAAAACAATGTCAAACTTAGAGGATTAAAAAAGGCCATTTTTGGTGTCTAAGCCCATTTCTTGGCGATGAGCTTGGGAAGCAGGCTACCTTTGAATTTGGGCGATGAGCTTGGTATCTAAAGCCCATAACTGATAACCGTTTTTTTTCCTCCTCAGGAGTCAAGACAGTTGTTTTTTTTTTTTTTGTTGCTTGTGTTTCTCCTCAAGAGTCAAGACAAGAGAAAACACTGACAAAGAGTTTATGTATTTTCCAATTGCAATGGAGGCATCCAAGGTTCGAATTCCATCCCCCAAATTATTAAATTTTAAAAAAAGTAATATATCAACCGTACCAGAAAATATCAATAGGCTTTGTACAATTCATAAAATTAATGGTTTCCTTTTGATTATAACACCCCGAAATCCAAATTAAATAGTAGTATAATGCATTTAGTGTTCCCATTTTAAATCCTTATGGTATAACTTTGTAAATTTTCTCTCAATAAATAAAGAACTTTGTCAATTTGGATATCTAGTTTGGAATGCCAATGAAGTTTCAACTTTCAGGTTATCCCCATGGAACATATATTTCGCAACGAACTTTTGGTATTTACTATTTAGAAAGCGCTTGATGGAAAAAGCTAAAAGGAGATGGTAGTTATTTCATCGCAAGGTCTGGACAATGCCATTTTGTGCAGTATTAGAGCATTAAATTTTAGATCCGAAAGCATAAAAACCGAGTTTACCTAGGTTGCTATTGCTAAAAATATTTAGCAAACAATCGGTCCCTCTGCCTCTCCACGTGCCGCTGGTCTCTCTTCCTCTCCCCATGCCAACAATCTCTCAACCCATTTTGTTGTGATGACCCATTATCAAAATTTATTTTGAATTTCTTTAAGATATGCTGTTTTAAGATTTTTGGACTATATAACTTGATTATTGGATGATTTATGTGAATGACATGTTTAGTTTTTTATATTCTCTAACTTTATGTCATATGATATAATTTTTTTATTGTTATAATTTATTAATTTACCTAAATGGAGTATTTTTATATTATTTTAGTTGCTTTTTATAATTATAATTGATAATTTAATTGATTACTAAACCTATAATTCAACCAATGAACCACTAGTTGAACCAATGAACTAATTCTTCAATCGGGTCAACTTTTGATACTGTTTTGATAACTATGTTTGAAACAATGTCTTAAAAAAATCATTAAGGAAGCATTGTATGTTTAGTTCTAGCTTTTTACCAAAAAAAATAAATATGTATTGAATCAAATTTAAAGTGAACACATATTTGCAAAACTGCGATTTTGCAGTTCTTCAACTTTTTCTGATTTTCTTTCTTTAAAAAAAGAAAAAGAAAAAAAAAACTGATTTTGAAACCAAACATTGGAAGGTTGATATAAACAATCAAAAACAAATACTACGAAATATATTTTATTTAATTTTTTTATATATATGTTGTCTTTTTAAAATAAACTACTCTTGTTTTAAAGTTGCCCCTGCACATGCGTATCTAGGAATTTTTACATGGGGGAGGGGAGGGGGCGCAATTTGAAGTATTGATATAAAAAACCTAATTCATAAGTCTATTGAATATGAAATTTCAATTTTGATGTATCTTAAACATTAATGAACATACAAAAACTGTCTAGTTCACTATAGACATACAAAAATATCCACACAAAGAAAATATTTCATATCAAAATCATGTCTGACGATGATTTTTCATCGAATAAAATTCATCTATAATCATTTTCATGGTGAAATTCCTAGCAATTTCCTTTTCTATATAAACTATCATATTATCTGCCAAAAGTTCATCCTCCATTCTATTACGAAGTCTTGTTTTTAATAGTTTCATAGCTAAAAAAGCTCATTCTATAGTTGATGTAGAAACTGAAAGAGTCAATATAAGACGAATCAGTTTATCAATTAAAAGAATTTAGACTTCCCTAAAAATTCTAATCCCCTACATAGCTCAAATATTGTACCCATATTCTAAAAATCTGGATGTTTTGTCACATCAAGCTCATCATGTTGCAATTGACGCTTCAAAAGACAAATTTCCTGCTTAGTGAAATCTTGAGGATAATAATTTTCAGCCAAACTGCAAATATCACTAATTTTGAATGATCTAAAAGCATCCTTAGGATTTAACACTGAACAGCTGTTAGCTCACAAAATCTACTATTCAATTATTGCAATTGAAAATCTATTGCAACTGTAGATATGTCAATTCTTAAATGATTTTCTATTGTTGTCAAAGCTTCATCTTGATGACGGTATCTACCTCGAGCTTTAGTGTAACGGGCATTTAAATCAGAAATATCAATTTCATGTTTTCCACAAAATGATGTAACATTAGCAAGTAAAGGCTCCCATTCATCATCTCTCAACTTTTGAATAAGTGATTTTGTAGTTGAAACTAAATGCATGACATTTAAAAGATCTTGAGAATGTTGTTGAAAAGCTTGGCAAAGAATATTAGTAATTCCTATAATCTCTTTCATCATATGCAAAACTAAAACAAATTCAAATGATGTTAATACTTGATAAGCTCGCTCGGCATCACCACGTTGTTTATAATTAGCCCCTTCTTTAGAGATAGTATTGATAACTTTGCAAGTTGCATCAAACATTTTTATCAAATTACAAACAGATTGAAAATGAGATCTCCAACGCGTATCTCTAGCCTGTTGCAAAGTACCAATTTGGTTTGCTTCTCTTCCAATCTCAATTTCATTAGAAGTAATCATATTCTCAATTTGTTCTCCTTGAATATATTGCAATTCATCATTACGCTTACTAGAACCAACGACAATATTAATAATATTAATCAAATGATCAAAGAATTGATGAACGACTTTTATTTCTCTAAATGTTGTAACTAAAGCCAATTGTAACCTATGAGCCATGCAATGTACATAGTAAGCATATGAACATTCTTTAATAAATAGAGCTTGTAATCTATTCCATTCACCACGCATATTACTAGTTTCATCATACCTTGACCTTGAATATTCTCAATGTGGAGGTTGTAACGAGAAAGGACAACACATATCTCCTTCTCTAGGGTCAATGCAGTAGTATCTCTAACATGCACAACATGAAAGAAACGCTTTTAATGAAACCATTTTTATCAACAAACCTCAAAATAATGGCCATTTGCTCTCTCTTCGACTCATCCCGAGCTTCATCAACGAGAATGCAAAATTTTGCATCCCCAATTTCTTCACAAATAGCATTTCGCACATTACTAGCAAGAATATGCAAAATCTCCTTTTGAATTGTGGGTGATGTATATTTGGCATTTTGTGGGGCATTTTCCAAGACAACACTAACTACTTTGTCATTGAAAGTTGATGTGCATTTTATCAATTCAATAAAATTACCTCTACTTTTTTAATCAAGGCTTTTATCATGACCTCTGAAAGCATAAGCTTGGAATGCTAGCCATCAAGCACACTCTATTGAGGTTTTGAGCCACAACCGATTACTATCTATTTCTTTTGACGTTTGTTTCTCAATTAGCTTGTCAATATGTCGTGAATAATTCTTTAGATCCTCACAACATTTCACAGTAATTTTATGTGAGAAGTTTGGATCTTTCCCTACATGACGAATTAAAGGACAATTCATTCCATCATTCACCTTTTTCCAATTATTAAAACCTGTTAAAATGAATGCATCTGATCCGGGGTGACCTATTGGTTTCTTACCAAAAAGGTAGAAAGGTAGACAATATATCGCATCCATTGAAGGTAAGTATTCCAACCAATCCCTAAGTGATTCAAATCATGAAACTTGAAATTGACGATGATGAGTATCATCATTGTATGGATAGTCTATATTTTTAGGTTAATATGGACCTTCTTTGAGATAAGCTTGTTGGATTTCATCTTGTTTGTTGATAAGAAATTCACATATTTGTTTATGTGATCCTGGATCATGATCAGGGGCAGCTTGAGGCGAAAACTAAAATTGAGGCCTCTTATATATTTAAATATGAATTTTTTAAAAATACTTAAATTCTACTATCTTATTTTAGATGCAAAATTATTACTAACTAACATGAAAAATGTAGATTTTCTTTTAGAAAGTCTATAGACACAAAAATTGACAAAACTTTCACACCTGTTAATACGGTAGATTGATAGTGGTAAGTAAAAGAGTAATATTAGTGGTAAACTTAGGTAAAAACTAAGAAAAGTTTATCAGCTCAATTATTGTGGAAAATGTTGTGAATTTTTTTTTGTGTATTGCTTTTTTTTAAAATTTTTTTTTTTATAGATGTGTTACACTCATAATATTTTTCACAACAAATCCTAATTATTAAGTTATTACTGGTTTTAGTTTGAACTCACTACTGAAATTATTTATTTTGTTATCAATAAGTAACAGCCTCTAATAGTTGTGAACATAACATTTCTACTTGATAAAAACAATTATTAGGATTTATTATAAAAATATTATGAAAATAGTTGTGAACATAACATTTCTACTTGATAAAAACAATTATTAGGATTTGTTGTAAAAATATTATGAAAATAGTTGTGAACATACATTTCTACTTGATAAAAAAAAATTATTTTACGTAATAGCTAATATTTGAGCTTAATTAAATTAAAATTTGGGGCCTTCTTTCTACTTTGGGCCTTAGGCGACTACATCAATTGGTTACCCTGTAGAGCCGGCACTGATCACTATCTATCTCTTCAAATTAAATTCTTGAACATTTAGAGGAGTGTTCATCAGACATTGAAGTATCAACATTTGTTTCTATAGCCACAGGTGTCCTAATTTCTGAATTGCTAACATCTTTTTTCTTAAAGAATGCATCAAATTTTTTTTTTTTTTTGCTCATAATTCTTTTAGCTTTAAGAATATGAATAAAAAATTAACCTAAAAAGAACTTTAAAAAATAAAATTTTAATTAGAAATTTTTACTTAGTTATATGGATGTTATTCATACTCAAGAAAAAACAAAATTTCCACTATAATTTAAACAGTTGACCCATCATCATTCCTTATTATTAAAATTTTCTTGTATTTTAATTTTTTTTAATACATCATTAATTAATAATAACCCCTCAAATAAAAAAAAATCAAGCACACAAGTACAAAACATAAATTAAACAATTTAACAACAACCACAGCCACATGATATCTAACTAATCAAAAATAAGTAATAAATCAAAATAATTTAACCTTAGAAACTTTGTCTTCACAAAGTGCAAAGATGGGTGCGGGCCGTGTGGCAATGCCTACAACTGTAGATCTTCCCTTGAAGACTCATCACAAATAACCTCCCCATGCCTTCAATCATATATTTCTCTAAAAAATCTATGAAAAATTAAAGAGCATGTGAATATTTAGGTGTAGATGAGAAAAAAAAAAAAAAAAAAAGACACTAAAAAGGGATGAAGGTTTGGTGCTAAAGAAGAAGAAAACTCACTAGTCACCAAGTTCCAAATCCTGAAATCTGACAATGAAATATGCTAAGTGATTTGTTTTAGAAAGCAAGTGATTTTGTGTGTGTGTGTGTGTGTGTGTGTGTGCGCAGGGGCCATGCCCCCCCCCCCCCCCCCCAATCAAAGTATTCCACCATTGCTTCCTATGAACTGGGTTTCATTACTCCTTCAAAACTTTGCCCATGAAATGTCTACTTTCTCTAGTGACACTTTTCAATGTCCTCAAGAGTCAAGACAAGATAAACTATCGATACAAAGTTTATGTATTTTCAAATTAAAGTGGCACTCAAACAGTTGAACTTCAGATTATTCAGAAGTGTCAAGTTATTATTTGATTAATTCTATATCTGAAGTCTAAGAACTTGCTTCACTTGTGTGCTTTCCATGGGCATAAATTGTTCCGTTTTGATTAAAACACCTTGAAACCCAAATTAATCAGTATAATAATAATAATGATGATGATGATGATGATAATGATGATGCATTTAGCATTCCTCTTTTAAATCTCCATGGTTAAACTTCCTCTTGATGCCCATTTTTGTAATTTCTTACCTAAAAGCCTATAAGGAGGGAAGCCCAATAAAAAGAGAGGCCCAAAGGCCCACCAAGAAGACCAAAGAAACAAAAAAGAAATAGAAGCCTAGGCTTATGTTTGGGTTGAGAAAGAAATGGAAGGGAAAGTGACTTGCAGCAAAATACAGATCTTCTGCAGAATACATATCTTCTATATAATACAGATTTTTTGTAGAATGACTTTGGTAGATTAAAGCAAATTGGGTTGAGACCTTTTTGATCCAACAAAGGGTAGCAAGCCCATGAAGCCCATAACATCCTTATAAAAGAAGAAAAGAAGCAAAACTTATCTCCTGTAAGAGACATGATGAAAGAAAACAAAAATAACAGTAGCAGAAAACACATGAAGGAGAAAGAAACCAAAATCAAGCAAAAAGACAAAAGTAACAAGGTAGGTGAGTAAGGTAAGGTCTAGGCTCTGCCCTTTTGCATCCCAGTAATGCAAAGGAGTAGGGCCTAAGCAATGGCGGCTCCAGGAATTTTTTTCAGGATGTTCTTAATAAGCATAAATTACATAATCTAATAAAAAGAAAATTTTGTATATTGATAATAACAACAATAAAAAAACATGCAAATACATAAAGTTTACAATTGCCTTCTACGTGATTTTCTTATCAAATATTTGTCCATAATTGTAGCAAAAGAATAAACAATAAACTATAAGTTCATTTGAAATATTAATAAAATTATTAATTATTGTTGTTTAGTTGTTTCATCAATTTGTTTGTCTTTTATAAACTATAATTTGTTATATTGTTGTTTCATTAATTATTGTTTAGCCTAACATAATTTAATTTTTTTTCTTTTATAATGTATTGTTTCATTATTGTTTAGCTTAACATATTTTAGTTGTTTAATTTGTTTATTAATTGTATTCTATAATTTGTTATGTGTATAATTAATATATATAATGTAATTAAAAGTTGAATGGGCCAATCAAGTGATAAACCCAAGCCTTAAATTATATTCATGTCACAACCCAAACCATAAATCAAGGCCCACCTTTAATTTAATTTTACTTTTAATAACTTTTTTTTCCCTTTATCTTTGTTTTCTTCGTCAGATCTCCCTTTTCTCTCCTTCACACGTGCTTGTCACTATCGTTTCTAGATTTTCTTCAGATCTACTTTACTGAGCTACCTTTTTACTTTCTTCATTTCTTTCTTCTTCCTTATTTCTTTGTCACAGCGTTTCTCCTCTCTCAATGTTCTCCTCAAGCATCTTTTTACGCCACCACCAGGCTTCTTTCAACAAGCATCATTCATAATAGCGCCTCCATGCTCCTCTCTCAAGCCACCTCTACCCAGCACAACGTCTCCTCACCTCCATTACTAATCTATATCTGCTTTGTTTGGATTCTAGGTTTATATTTTCTTTATTTTGTATGGGAAATCAAGAGTTTTTGTTTTAGTCCGGAATCCGTTTTTGGTTGAGGGTGTTCCCAATTTTAGTTGAGGGTGTTCCTAATTTTTTTTTAAGGGTAAACAAATAATTTTTTTAATTAATATATATATATATATATATAAAACTATTCAGGTCAGGGTGTTCCTAGGAACACCCTGGCCTGAACGTGGCGCCGCCACCAGGCCTAAGGCCGATGAGGGGCAGAGGGTGTGGTTTGGTGGAGGGGGGAAATGACCTAGATTTGGTATCCTGCCAAGACCACTTTTGGGAATATGCTTTGCTGGAAAAATATCTTTACCAAAAATGGGAAGAAGGTAAGTAGGAACCATTTAATGCATGCTAGAGAATGAAGATAGAGAATTAATGGAGGCCTTTACCATTTTAGGAAAAGAGATGTAAGGTCGCTCCACGGCAAACTAAGCTTTAACCAAAATAGGGAGGTTGTTTGTTGTAAGGAATAGGCTGAAACTCCTTAGTGGGATTGAACCTACATGTACACGGTCAGAAGGTAGTGGCTGGTACGTTGTGGGAGTTGACTAAATGCCTGCAGTAGACAAAAAGGTTTGTAAAATAAGGGTAAAATGGAAAAGAGCATGGATTGAGTTATGGTATAAATAGGAACAATTCCCATGAAAATGGGATGAAGAACAAGAACACATGAATCAAGGAATATTATATGAAGGAAATCTGAATAGTGAGTTGAAAGTGGAAGAAGAGAGAAAAGAGAGAGAAAAGAGAAAGAAAGTGATATCAAAGAGAAGAGAGAGTAGAGAAAACACGGTAGAATTAGCATGCATTACTAGGAATCCTTTCCCTCCCCATGAAAACACCAAAGTACACTCTGATAGGCTAAAAACGTATTGACCCCTTGTGATGGATTAAGTTGATTAATTATCCAAGTTATTAATTAATCAAATTAACATGCAAATTGCGTGATAATACAAATAAATCACCAATTAAACTAAGTATGAAGCGGAAAATAAATGACACAGTGATTTGTTTACGAATGGGGAAAACCTACACTGCAAAAACCCCACCGGGTGATTTTAAGGTCACCACTCCCGAAATTCCACTATTATCACAATAAGCGGTTACAAGTAAAGGAATCCCAAGTACCTTAACAACTACAGTTGAACCCTTACCCCAAAACCCAATTGAACTTGTTCTGTAGTGACAATTTCTCCTTTCAATGCACGACTCCAAGTACATGACTAACCAATTGCGCGGATCCCAGTATGCGACTTCAATCACTAACTAGAGAAGATTGTTGGCTGCAAAGTTCTTTAATTCATTCACACGATGAAAATTAAGAAGATGCTCGGTTACAAAACCCTACGGTGCAAAGACACCACAACTTCTTCACAAGAAAGATGAACTAGGGCAAGAACTTTGTCTCAAGTCACAATTTGCTTGAACAAGGATTTCTCAATGCTTGTGCAACTTGTGTCCTCTTTCGCGGCCCTTAAAATAATTCTTTTATATGTCTAGGGTTAGTAGAAAAGAAGGTCCAACGACACATCCACAGATTGGAATCAAAACAGAACTTAGAATCTGTTTTTCTTAAACCTCGACAGATAGAGGTATCGAGATGCTGTTGAGCAGCTGTCGAACCACGGGGCTGGAACAGCTCTTTAAACCTCGACATATGCTAGCTATCGAGCTTTAATGAAATTTCACTTTTCAGCTTGTTTCTTGGACAGACTTGATGACTTCAACACTTGATCTTGAAACACAGTTTCTTGAAGTATAAAACTCATCCTAGATCTATCCAATTACAAGTAAATTGCGTGTTGTCAAAGGATTAGCCAATTACATAAATGAATGATATATGTTCTTAACAAATGAAACACATATGTCCTAACACATTCTTTGCAATCTCCAAAAGATGACTACTCTAACTCATGTTTCAAATCACATAACTTTATAGCCTTATTTGATAAAAAGGTTGTGTGAGTTGGGGTTGAGATCTTTTTAGTTAACATCCTGCTATGAATATTCTTTATCATGATTATTTCTGTTGAAACTTTTATTATTTATTTGTTATTACGTGCATTACTTTTAATACAAACTAATCATTATTTTGTCGTATATGTGCGTGTGTGTATATGTATACATACATTGTAGTTCATATTTTGCAGTATATATATGAATATATGTATATATATGTAAGAGAATATGTATGTTAACCCTTGTAAATTAATATTTGCTTGATAGGTATTCTTTGGGTTTTGGAGTTTATGTGCAAAAAGAAAGTGGAGAAATATTTCTACACCAGAAAATGGAGAATAGTCACTCACGTTACAGAAAAGTGTAGGAAACTTTATTTCATAGCAGAAGCTTAAGAAAAGTCAGTTCCGCCAAAAGCTGGAAAAATGTTCATTTTGCGGTAGAAACAGAGAATAAGCCTAGTTTGTAGTGTCGTCCTCTGTACTTTGGGCTCAATGTTTGTGCACAAACTGGCAATGGCATAATGGAACCTTGGAGTCCATTTCGTGACAATGTTAGACCCAACTTCCTTCATAGAATAAAACCTAGATTAAACGTTGTCAAATAACATCTAGACTGTTTAAGGTACAAGAAGTCAAAAAACCACGTGTTTCTCAATCCTCTTTATGCACTTCGATCTCTTGAGATTTCACTCTCATTCATGATTCATCCATATACTTTACTCTCATGGTCATAAATATTAAATAAAGGTCACCAATCACGTGACCTTTATGGTTGTCAATAATTTGTTCTTAGTGCAAGATAATGCAAGCTTCGGTGTTCTTACACAAATTCATTATGAAAACCTCATGATATGATAGTCAATAAAGATTGCAATCTAGAAAGGTTTAGATTTTAAAAACTTCGACCCGTTGAAAATCCTAAAAATAACAACTTTCCAGCTAGCTCGTGCTGAGTTTCCAAGATACTGGGGCCGCAATTTTATATGCCCATGGGCGGTGCCATTTACAGTTCAGGGGTTCAAATGAACCACCTGAGCTGGCAATATATATATATATATATATATATATATATATATATATATATATATTATAGTCTTAATAGATAGTATATTATAGTTATTTTAAGCACTTGTTTTTAACATTTTATTAGTATAATAAACCACGTGTTTCCCAATCTTCGGTGGTCATACACAAATTCATCACAAAAACCTCATGATAGTCAATAAAGATTGCAACCTAGAAATTTTATATATATATATATATATATATATATATATATTTTTTTTTAACTTGCACCTGGAAGAAAATTCTAAAAGTAACAACTTTCCTGACTCGTGCTAAGTTTCAAAGATACTGAGGCCACTATTTTATATGAGTGGCGCTGCCAGGGGTTCAAGTGAACCCCTAAGCTGGCAATTTATTTATTTACATATATATATATATATATATATATATATATATGTTTTTATTTGACACTCTTAAAATAAAAATTTTAACGCCTTAACTCTAATTTTTTTTTAAACCCGCTTGAAATAGGTTTGAATATAATCATCTAAACAATATTTTGGTCATTTTAAGCACGCGCACACAGCAAAAAAAAAAAAAAAAAAAAAAAGTTAACAACAAACCAATTTTATCTAAAATCTGGGTAGGGGTGATTTAGATCTTAACGAATTTGAAATAAACTAATGGAAAATTCATAGTTTACACTATACTATCAATGTAAGATTTACATTGTTTTTAAATAAATGTGTACAACATTATATATTTTTTGCAAATATGTACAGTATAATTATTTACAATGTAAATCTTACATATTCTAAACAAATGTGTATAATATAATTGTCTACAATATAAATCTCACATTGATAGTATAATGTAAATATATAATTGTCCTAAACTAATAGATAAAATTATTTTAAGCAGTAATAATAAAAATTAACTTAACAACAAAATTTAATATGCTCATTTTATTAAGAAAAAAAATGTTAAATAAACTTATAGTTTAATTGCTAGTACATATTATAGACAAATTTGTAATAAGGAAACCATGTTGACCACAAGATTAATCTCTTATCGAAAATGCATTTTCTTACCGACTCCTCTAAAAAAAATCCTAAAGCTGCCACTGACTCTAACATAGCAAACTTTAAGTGGTAAAAAAAGAAAATGACGAGTTTATGTAAAAATAGCAAACAATTAATTATGGTCAATATGTCATATATAGACAGGATATATAGTGGTGATGAAGAGTGTGACAAATGTTGTGATTCTAGAATAACTCGGGTTTAGGATTCAAATATTATTATTGGACCGACAGTGGTCTTACCTTACATGATTACATTTTACGTAACCATTGACAGATGGAAGCAAAGTCAAAATCTATGTCAACTCTCTCAAAATTTCATTCACGCCAGCTTTGTTAGCCGTGTGGGACGTGCAATACTCTATATAACGTTGTGCCCATTTGGTTAATTCAAGGCAGTAATCTCTTATTCTAGGCATGTCATAAAAAATAAAAATAAAAATAAAAACTAAATCTGTGAGAGGTGCTGTAATATTTTCATTTAAGAACAACTTATTTAGTTGAAATTAAAATTTTTTTGCTAAACTATTGCAGAAAAAGCTAAAAGCTAGCTGAATAGTATAGTGAAATTAATGAATAATACTAAAAAAAATGCAATGAGACCTACAAATAATAGCAAAAGTAAGTTAAAAACTCTAATATATACTTAAGCTTTCATCACTTCCCAAACTCACTAGTCTTCCAATCACGGTAGGAATGCATTATATACTCTCCCTTCTTTTCAGTTGCGTTTCTCTTTACATTATCACATAAAAAACTTTGTATTTACACGAATAGGTTCCAAAGTGGTTTTTCCATCAAAGATGTTCTTTTTTAGTTTTCAACTTAATTTGTTAACAAATCTTGAATTTCGTGTTTAGTGCATTCGTATTTGCTGCTTTAAGATTTGGTACTTACTTAATAACTAGGTGACTTAAGAATAAATCCATAATTTCAGTAAATAAATCATATATAGGTTTTTTTTTTAATAATTTGGTAATTAGGGGAGTGGAGATTTGAATTTAAGATATCTTCATTGAAAACACTAGAATATGCTAACTAGTTGAATTATAAAACTCTTGGCAAATATATATTTTTATTAAATTTTGTAGATAATAAACAATCAATTTCAAATATATATATATATATATATATATATATATATATAATTCTTGAATATTAAAAGTGTTTGGTTCATACTAGTGAGCCTTAAATATGAAAACGTGGTTTGGTCCACATATGTTGCACTTACTGGAAGTGCCTTCTTTCTTATTTCTTCTACCTTTTATTGTTCTCTTCATCTTCTTTTTCTTCTTTTATTATTATTAATTTTTTTACGGATGCTCTTAAGGCATTTGTTATAGAAATTTTTTATAAGAAAGGAATTTTCTTTTTTCTTTTTTTACAGTTTTTTATATTTCCATAAAAGTAATATCAAAATTTTTCTAAACTAGTTCATTAGTAAAAGCTCTAAAGACACTCATTAACTGGATCTTCTTTTAGCAGTATTTTTTATTACGCACAAAGTTTTTCTTTTTTTTTTTTGCACAATTTTACACAAACCCTAAAAAGAAAGTTGCTTTTTGGGTGTGTAAAATTATGTAAAAAAAAAAAAAAAAACTTGTGTGCAACAAGTTTAACCTTTTTTTTTGTTAATAAAGTTAATTAGTAGAAGTACGTAAGTAATGAAATGTTTGCAATCAGTGACAGCTTTATGATTCTTTCTAGGGTAATTAGTAAAAAGATGAATCTTAAGTAATAGATGAATCTTGATACAAATTTTCTAATAGTAGTAGTAAGAGAATAAAAGATAAATTATAAGTTCATTTGAAATATTATTTGTTAATACAATGAACATACTAATTATTGTTACTAAGATTAAATCTTGGAAGTCATATATATATTGTTTCTAAATACAATAAACATGATAATTATTGATGTTAAGTAAACTTTTTAATCACCACTGCATTGAATAATTTTATCTCTTAGTTTATTTCAAATTTGTTAAAATATAATTTTTTTTTTGGTTTAAGATGTACAAATTTCTAATTCTGTTCTTGGGTTTACTATTATTTTTTTTAGAGGGCCCAGATATCATTAAAATGATTATATTCAAAACTTATTTCAATTGGACTTAAAAAAAAAAATTAGGATCATGGTGTTCAAATTTTAATATTTGGGGGTCAAATAAAAAATATTATATATATTATATATATATATATATATATATATATATATATATTTGCTAGCTTAGGGGTTTCTTTTGAGGGTCTATTTTACCTCTAGTACTTTTTTAACTGAAGATCTCATTTTGTTTTAAATATACAATATCAAGTGGTAGTAGATTTTAATCTCCATATTTTATTTAATTAGTGGATGATGTTGCAATTTCTCATTAAAACAAAAGGAAATTTCAATTAAAAAAACACTGAAGGTAAGCTAAACCTTTCTTTTGAACTCTGAGACTGTACACCCTGTCGGCAGTTTGGTTTTCATGCACCGTACCTCAATCTGCTTCATTCTAAAAAGGTCAATAAAGCAAGTAAGCAATGATGCAAGAACTTGAAAGGTTCACACGCTAAAAACAAATGCCGATATATGGGAATATGTGAATAGTGTGCTTCGGCTTGAGGTATTTATATGAATTAAGTAACACACATGCATTCAAATGCTCTTCTTACGCACTCTCATGTACTACAATCTTCATTGGAAAAACCATGAATCCTGCTAAATCCTTATTGAAATCAGTATTGCTATTACTTCTCTCCCTTCTTTTTCCAATTTGCGTTTCCCTTAATACCATAACTCCAGACCAGCCCATCAAGGATGGTCAAACTCTAGTCTCAAACCAAAAAACCTTTGCACTTGGATTTTTCAGCCCTGGCAATTCCAACAGTCGCTATGTTGGAATTTGGTATTACCAAATTACCGAACAAACCATTGTGTGGGTTGCAAACAGAGACAATCCACTCAATGATAGCTCTGGAATCCTATCCATCAACAATCAAGGAAACCTTGTCCTCCACAGCCAAAACCAAAAGCATCCTATTTGGTCCACGAATATTGCTTCGGTCTCATCCACAAACTATTCTATCTCTATGGCTCAGCTCTTAGATGTTGGAAACCTTGTTTTGGTTCAACAACACAGCCAAAGGGTCTTATGGCAAAGCTTTGATTATCCCACCAATACTATGCTTCCTTTTATGAAAGTTGGGTTGGACCGGCAAACTGGGTTGAGTCGATACTTAACATCTTGGAAGTCCAAAGATGACCCGAAAACAGGCAAGTATTCATTTAAAATTGATCCAATTGGGTACCCTCAGTTGTTGTTTTACAAAGGTCAAACTCCATTGTGGCGGGCTGGATCTTGGAGTGGCAAAGGATTGACCGGTGCACCAGAAATGAAATCTAAGTTATATACTTCCCACTTGAATGTTAGTTTTACGAATAATCAAGATGAAATCACCATGATGTATAGTATAGCTGAGCCCAATGTTTATTCTAAAACTAGATTTGTGTTAGGTGAATCGGGAACACTGAGGAAGTACACTTGGGAAGATGGTAAATGGGTCGCGTTTTGGTTTGACTCAAAAGAGTCGTGCGATATATATTTAAAGTGTGGTCCAAATAGTTACTGTGACCCATACAATGGGGATGAGTTCGATTGCACATGCTTACCTGGGTTCGAACCCAAGTCGCCTCTTGATTGGCGTATTAGAGATGGATCAAGTGGGTGTGCAAGGATCCGAGGGGTGTCTACTTGTAAGAGTGGAGAAGGGTTTGTCAAGTTGGCACATGTGAAGGTGCCTGATACTTCAATAGCACATGTAGACATGAGTTTAAGTTTGAAAGAGTGTGAGCAAGAGTGCTTAAGGAATTGTTCTTGTATGGCTTACACAAGTGCAGATGAGAGTGAGGGAGGGATTGGATGCTTGATATGGCCCGGGGACTTGGTCGATGTAAGAACATTTTCTGATGAAGGACAAGATTTATACATACGTGTGGATGCGGTTGTACTAGGTAATACTTTAATTAATACTTGCAAATTTCTTTTTAATTATTGCTTCCACATTAATTGCTTAGGTTACCTCTAGTAAAAAGGTAGTATAGACATGTAACCAAAAAAAAAAAAAAAGACCCAATAGAAGAAAATAGTAGGGTGCTTTGGTTAAACCACATTAATTGCTTGTTTCTCTCTTCTCGTATTCCTTTTACTTCTTTCTAATATCTTCTTATTCTAACATGAAATAATAGTCATCTCACATTTCCTAACACATAGCACATATAAAGCATCCAGATTTTATGCATATTGCAACAGATTTATACATGGTTTTATTAAACCGTCCAAAAACAATATCATAACTTCTCATTTCTATCTTCTCTTTGCCTTAAAATTTTCCAAACTTTTAAGAAACAGTTTAACAGGTTGAAATTGTTTAAATTTTGTTATTGCATTCTTTATAAAAAAAAAATTGTTAACGCCTGACATCATAAGAATTTCTACAATTATATTCATCACTTTTGTCCCGTGGCTATATATGTAACACTTGTTCTATCTGAGTTTGATGTTGAAAAACCAGTTTGCGCATTTTTTTAACAATTGAATTTTTCCCTCAATTAGGGAATCACACATTCTCCCTGGTCCTTAAGCTTATTGTTTCCTCCCTACTCTCTTTTCCCTATAAAATTGCATCAATATTAACTATTTATGTTCAATTACCTTCTCGAATTTATGAGGTTACTGTGAATAATAAATAAATAAATTTTTTATTTTATTTTTTAATTTTTTTACCTTAGCTCAATATGCCAAGAAAAATGGTCTTACTCGAAAAACAAGGATGTTGGCAATTCTGGGAGTTTCTGTTGCTGTAATGGTTCTTGTGGTCTCCATTGTGTATTGGCTGGTAATGAGGAAGAAAATGGGTAAGCAAGTCTTTGCTCAGTCTCTTGTTTGAATGGAAGAAGTTTCTTTTTCATTTATTTTTTGGCGCTAAGTCTAGTGAATTATAGTAAGGTGACTCAAGAGTGCATTTGACTTTTATTTATTTATGGTAGATTATATGCATAATATTTATCAAAAGATATAATTCTACTTTTATTTATTTCTGGTAAATTATTTGCATAGCATTATCAAAAGATATAGTTTTTAGTAAGTTAAAATATAAGAGTTTTTAAAAGAATGGAATTACATGAAATAAAATATGATTTCATTTCTCTACAGCTTTTAGGAGTTTATAAAAGAATGAATGGAAAGTAAAGAAATATAAAACTTTATTAATATACCATTTCACTTTTATTTTTCCTTTCTCAAAGATAAGGATGAAATCAATATTTACCTCCATTTCATCAAAGGAATGAGGAAGAGTGTTCATTAGAAAATAAACGGAATGTGCATCTCTGATTTGCATGGGAGACATGAGAGAAAGATGAAAAAAAAAAATCCTTAACACAGACGATTTTCAAATTTATAGAAGTTAAATGAAAATGTATTCTTAAAATCTACTACAAAATAGAGTTAACAAACAAGACAAAAAATGCAAGATGCATTTTTAATAGAAAGTCAATTTCGTATCGAAAGCCATTTCGATTTGGCCAATGAAACGAAATATTTCGATACTAACGTATCGTTTTGAAATTACTGCTATAAATAAATATATATTCATTAATTTAAGTTTTATTGATTAAATCTCATAAATATAACCATATTGTCAATAACTCAATTCTTAACTTGAAATTCTAATCCAAGCCCAATCTATATATCTATATTATGATTATATAATAATAGGTGAAGTTGAAAGAAACTCAAATTAAAATTTCAAATTAGAGTTCCAATTTTTTTCCATGTGTTCCAAATTATTTATTTTAAAGAGTTTTATTTCTTAATTAGTTTTATTTCTTAATTTTAGAATAAAATATGGGACCATATCATAAATATTTATCTAAGTGAATTATTAAGTACAAAAACCAAAGAGTCTAAAATAAATGAATTGTAAAAAGAAAAGGCGTTTCACAATAATTTATAATAAAAAAATGGACAATTTACATTTTATACCTAATAATATTCTTACAATTTTTTTTAAAAGTTAACAAAATATAAAAAATGACTATCAATAATATTTAAATTATATATATAAGAATTATATTATGTATCTTATTGTATATCTTTAAGTGTATCTATGTATATGCATAAGGTTACAAACTAGTAAAAAGTAACAGATACATTTATTAAAAAATAATAATAATCAAATTAATATTATGTTTTATCAAAAATAAGAACCAATCTGGCATCACATGGGCTTTTAAAATCGGTATTAGGGGCTTCGTTAACTGAAGGCTATTTTCCAATAGCGAAATACTCCAGTTGTTGAAGAACAGGAGCTTGGGGATTGTTATCAAGTGAACATTTGGCACTGGAATGAGCTTCAGTGCCACTTTCATAATGTGACGGAAGTCATTTGGTAACAAAAGTCAAAACATGCTAGTTGTAAAGCTACAACTATCACTAAATACTAAAGTATCAATTTGAAAGGTGTTTAAAACATGCTAGTTGTAAACTCTATTTCCTTCCACTAACTTTTCCCATTTTCGAACCCACTCACGCGGCCTACAATCTTTTTACTTCTCATCACACTTGACTGCTCTTTCTCTCTCTTCTCATTTCCAAAGTTCCAACGTCTCTTCAATCTTCAATGGCCCACAGGTACCCTCTTTAGTCTCTTTTCTCATATTTTTTCTTCTTTTTCTTCTTATTCTTTTGTATTTTCTCTTTCACACTGGCTTTACTTCCTGCCCTCATCTCGTTCTTCTTCCTTTTGTTTCTCCTATATAGAAGATCCAGTGGCAGTGATTTTTCTTTTAACAGGAAAAAAAAAACCCAAAATGAGTGCCGGAGGAATCTTTGATTTTGGCCGGAATTTGCCAAAATTGACCAAAATGCTCGAAACGCACCGAAATAAGCCAAAATTTTCTCAAAAGTGGAACAAGGGGTATCTCATTCTAGTTTATAGACTTGTACAAGATTTTCCGTCCGTTCCGGCCGGAATGGAACGAAATTCATAACATTGAGAAAGAAACACTTTTCAGGTAGAAATCTTATATCTTCTCCGGTATGGCCGAAATGACTCGGTATGGGCCGGTATAGTTTCCGGCACAAAACATCCTTGTTTTTGTACCAGCCAAGGTACCGGTATAGAAACTAAAAAAAAATGCATTTAATAGAGAGATGCAAGGGGGTTCTTTTATTTACTTTCGAATGAGTGATTTTCATTGCATAGTGGTATATCGAAGCAACCCAAACAATTAACGCAGGGGGTTGGCTGAGTTGGTTGGGCTCTCAGTCTCAAGGTGCTTGTACTAGGCTCAACTGAGTGTGCTCCCTAGTTCGAGTCTTGCTACTTGCACTTTTTAAAGAATTTCCTGGGCCAGTGCTTTACCCCTCTGTGGGCCCACCCGGTGCAAATAGTAATTAGTTTCTGGTTGAAAGTTTTGAGAAAAAACTATAGAAAAGCAAAAAAAAAAAAAAGCAACCCAAACAATTTTGCAAATGCTTGTCCTTTAATTTTTTGCCTCTCAGCCTATCTATATCCCAATGCATTGGCTCCTTCCATTTTCACATTCTCTTATCTATCGAATATGAACGAATTAACTAATTATTTGTTAGTTGTTTTATAACAGGGAAGAGGCAAAGCATAGATTCGTATGAATTTGGTGCCTGTAGTTTACCAAACTTAGAAGACTCTACAAGTATAAGGGACCTTGATGGAACTAGAAGAGATTCAAATTTGCCAGTATTTGATCTAAAAAACATTATTGCAGCCATAGATAATTTCTCAGCTGCTAATGTGCTTGGTAAAGGTGGCTTTGGCTTAGTTTATAAGGTAATCTCCTTATACAAGTGGCAACACCCAAAAAAATAGCTTAATTTTAGTTCATGTGTGTTAATGCATCAGAAAATACATCATGAATATTTAGGTGCATTAATAAATTCATTAGGTGAAATTGGGTTTGCCCAAATAATCAACTGAATTAAATTTATGTCAAAATTGTGTACTATGATAGAACAACCTATGGATTTTTATTTCAGGGTTTGCTACAAAATGGAATGGAAATAGCTGTGAAAAAACTATCAAAAAACTCAAGACAAGGAATAGAACAGTTCAAAAATGAAGTCGTGCTAATTGCTAAACTCCAACACAGGAACTTGGTGAGAATTTTAGGTTGTTGTGTTCAAGGAGAAGAGAAGATGTTAATTTATGAGTATTTGCCAAACAATAGTTTGGACTCTTATATTTTTGGTACGTATTTTGTTCACATAAGCTTCAAGCATCATGACCACGAAAATGGTCCTCCAAATTCAAACATCTTTATTCCTAGCATTGGGATTGTTATGTAATCTTGAATGTAGACTAATCTTAGTTCAAATATCTTATTTTAGATGAAACAAAAAGGTCATGGTTAGATTGGGGAAAGAGAATTGAGATTATTTGTGGAATTGCTCGAGGGATCTTATATCTTCATCAAGACTCAAGATTAAGAATTATCCATAGAGATTTAAAGGCTAGCAATGTTTTACTTGACACTGCATTGAATCCAAAAATTTCAGATTTTGGTATGGCTAGAATCTTTAGCGGTGAACAAATTGAAGCCAATACAAATTGTGTTGTTGGAACATTGTAAGTGGGCTAAAGAAAAAATATATATTTATAGTTTTCATCTAATTACTACACTAATATTATTATATCTCATAGGAGTACAAATTGCTGCCCCTTTTTGCAAAAAGTGATGGACTTCTTTGAAATTATTTTCCATTTTATTTATTTTTTGATAACTTAATAGTTGGTGGAGGGAGGATTTGAACTTGAATGCCTCCTTTGAAAAAATCAAGAGGCTCCAGTTAAATTACTAAGCTATTGGAAAACTACTTTTATCTTTTATTAGTTCAAATGTTATGTGTAATATTATTGAACAGAGGATTTTTTTTTTTGGAATAATTTTTTTTACTTATGAACTATACCCAATAGTTTTCTTTAATTTTTGTTTGATAATATGCAATACTCAATAGTTTTCTTTTCATTGTATTATAATAGCGGTTATATGCCACCCGAGTATGCAATGCAAGGATTATTTTCAATAAAGTCCGATGTATTTAGTTTTGGGGTGTTGCTATTGGAGATCATTACTGGCGAAAGAAACACCAACTATTATCATAATGGTCCATCCTACAATTTGATTGAACATGTAAGTACATGTGGAAACAATGACTTGCAATAATAGCCTTATTGAATTGTATTTAGCCTAATATGAATATGTTGTTAATAGATTTGGGACCAATGGATAGAAGGCAAAGCCATGGAAATAGTTGATACAGCACTTGGTGAGACATACCCTGCTAATGAAGTATCGAGATGCATTCAAATTGGGCTTTTGTGTGTGCAAGAACATGCAATAGATCGACCAACCATGTCAGCAGTTGTTTTTATGTTGAGTAATGTCACACCCCTTCCTTCACCAAAGCAACCTGCATTCATTTTCAAGAGCACTAGCAATTTTAAAGACCCAACAACTATTGAAGGAGCTAATTCTATAAATGAAATAACAATTACTAAAATGGATGGTCGCTAAAGCTAAAGCCCCTCACTATTTGGAGCAATGTACTAATATGCCATTGCATCATAGGATTGACTTCCTCTACATCTACTCAACATTCTACACTATTCTTTTATTTATTGTAGAAGCTTACTATGTATAATGTAATTTATGACAAAAAAGAAGATACAATAGGTGAGGGAAGGATTTGAACTTTGAATGTCTTGAAAACATGAAGAGTTATTAACTAGTTTAGCTTTAATAACAAGGCTCTTGGCCGCTACCATCTCCTTTTAACTACTTAATTTCCTATCAAGTGCATTCTAAAAATTAATACACCAAGAGTTAAATTTTGTGTGGATAACTTCATCTGTTTCCAAATAAGATGTCCAAATTATATAGTCAAATTTTTATAATAAATGTTTGATCAACACGTCAAACTAGGTACAAATATGAGTTTGATCAACCGGGTTCGAATCATAAATTTATTGGACTAAAACATGTTATTCCTATAACTCGTACCTCTTTTTTTTTTAGCTAGATTGGGATATCGGGCCTGCATCTAATAATTTTCCCATGCCTACTCTCTCTAACCCAACAATCATAAATCTCCAACACAAGTCAGATCCAACAATTGCTGGTCTTTACAGCTCCACCACCTTGGCAACCCATGATATTTTAGGACTTTAGTTGCAGTTCCACTATCTACATATGTTCGAAACCCACCTCCATCTCGCTCTCCCTCACAGAATTTGGTTCATTTGATTCACTTCGGCCAAGGGCTAGCGTTGGGGACTTGGGGTCCCTCTTGGTCTTATAATGATGTCTGAGTCACTTAGAAAGCAGCTAAATGAGGGGAAGGTCAGTTTTGACTATTGGAAACTAATATTCATCATCATTGTCCACTGAGCAATGTTCATCTTGAAAAGGATGCATTGATTTTAGTTTTCCTGACTAAGCTCTATAAAACTGCTTCACCAGAGCGAAAACTCCCTTAATGGCGATTCATCTCATTTACATGAAAAGGGTTATGTGTTGGGTAAGGCTGTCCATTTATTAAATATTAGACTTTCTTCACGAATTTCTGGGTATTACACTTTGCAGTTCAAGGGCTCATGAGTCTCACAGATGTCCCAACTCCGAAGTCCATTTGAGATATTTTTTTTAAAAATTTTTTGAGCCCAAATTGGCGTGAATATTCTCTTTTTCTCTTCTATTCACATCTTCCTATTTTACCTTTTGCCCGTCTTCTCTATTACACACATGGGCTTGGTCCATATCATAAACAATAAGAACTTAATTTAAGCCCAGCCGTGGGCCTTTAGTTGTCCAACGCTAGATCTTTTTTTTTTTTTTTTTGGGTGTGCTCGTATTGGTCAATTTCATAGGCTAGCTTTATGATTTTCTAGACTATAATAATGTTTTGGGCTTGACTTTGTGGGCCCAAATTTAACCGACTTTACACGCTTCCTTGAGCTCTCAACTCATTTGGGCACTGGTCGTTGATATCAACGGTACATCTTATTGCGCTAGTAGTGCACCCTTCACCAGAGGAGGAGCTAAAGTCTATAGTAACATTAAACCCATCAACAAGAGAGATCTAAAATACAATATGCATTTGCTTCCAAAAAAAATGAACTAATTATGTGGCCACAAAAATCTAGGAGTGAATGAATCCCAAATGGTGATATATAAAATATAAATACCATGTAATTTCAATTGAGGTTGAAAAAAACACAAGATGAGAAACAGAAGTGTTCAGGGTTGAGGCTATTTATGGGTTCTAGACAGGGCTGGTCTAGACATTTTGGAACTTAAGGCGAGAACTAAAAATTGGGCATTTTTTATACTTATATATTAATTAAATTAATGTTTATTTGATATTTTTATATTATAATATATTTCATTTAAAATATATTTTTCTTGCCTTTTGAGATGCAAATTGACTAATTAAATTTTTGTATTCAAGTTCTTCTAACATCTCATTTTCACTTTTGGAGATGCGAGTGCTTCTTCCCATTTGATAATATTTGAGTGTAATAAATGGTAGAAATATGTCTACTGTTATCACCTCTAGGAAAAATTATATCATTATCTCTAATTGGACCTCTTTCTACTAATATTTCTCTTAATTTTGTGTCAATATTTTTTCAATTACCTGGATCATAAATATTTGAAGGAATATAATTTAACATGTCATTATTATTTTCATTTTCTTCTAGTTGAACATCATTATGGTAAACTTGTTCATTTGTGATATTTTCATCATTATTTTCATTTTTTTCTAAATTATTTTAAAGTTCATTATCAAGATTTGTTGTATTGCAAAATTGAACATCATCGTTATCTTGCAATTGTATCATTTCATTATCTTCTAACTCTTTTTGGTGAATTTCTTGCTTATTTGTGATATTTTCATCTAAATTTTGTATTATATTTTGTTTATTACTAATAACAAATTTATCCATTGATCCTTTTTGAGACTCAATTAATTTTTTTTTTTAAGTTTTTCATACCTATATGCATTTTTTCTAGTAAACATTTCTGATCAAACAATATATTTATAAAAACTAAAATAAAAAATAACTTTCAAGTGTAGAGAAAATGAGAAATAGAACCTGATTTATATAAAGAGTATTGTTGTAGTTTCACCTAACAATAACAAGTTTTTAGCAATCTCAACTTGCATAAATAAAGACTTATTCAATATATTATACTAACTAATACATACATATATATATATATATATATATATTTATATATATAAACACAAGATTATTTTTTTTAATTAAAATTAAGCGCATAACAAATCCTATCTATAACCCAAAAAAAAAAAAAACCATAACACAAGATTTGACCCACCCAAAAAAAAAAAACACAAAACAAATCCTATCTATACCCCAAACAAAAAAAAAAAAAAACAAAAAAAAAAAAACAGGCTCTGAATTTCTTCATGAATTTTTGTGTATTATAGACATAACATCTCTCCATTAGATATTAGACTTTCTTCATGAATTTTTGTGTATTATACTTTGCACTTTAAGGGCTCATGAGTCTCACATATGTCCCAACTCCCAAGTCCATTTGAGAGATTTTTTTTTTTTTTTTTTGTTAAGCCCAAATAGGCCCTTTTTCTTTTATATCCACATCTCCTATTTTACCTTTTGCTTGTCTTCTCTATCACACACGTGGGCTTGGTCCATACCACAAACGATAAGAAATTGAACAACCTGAATTTAAGCCCAGCCGTGGGACTTTAGTTGCCTCGCTAGATTTTTTTGTGGTGGGCTCGTGTTGGTCGATTTCATAGGCTAGCTTTTTAATTTTTATGGACTATAATAATGGTTTTAGGCTGACTTTATGGGCCCAAATTTAGCTTACTTCACATATTTATTTTGCCAAGCACATGGGCAACATTTATGGGTTGTGGGCTGACTTACTTAATTTTATGGCTAGAGAAATAGGTTTTGGTATTTGTCTTCTTCTTTTTTTCTTTTTCTTTTTTGAATCAAAGTTAAGTGTTTTCATGGCCCATAGATGTGCAAAAGTGTCCCCTACAATCTTCTAATCCAATAGGTTTCCATGGCCACTACAATCTTCTAAAAGCTTGAATATTACCACCACAGAACTTGCATTATAATGCCCCACCCTATTGCCGAAATTGGCGATCAAAACACCTACAGGAATAATTTTTTTACCCGTGTCAACTAAAAACTTGATGAATGACTTAGTCAATTCCCTAACATTTATGATTTTTCTCTAGTCCCATCGCTACTTATATCTTAGAAAAGTGCTTTTTAACTAGATAGAACTTAATAAAACGTGAACCAAACAAAATTCCTGTCAATGATAAACTGAAAATAATAAACTTAAATTCTTCCTGAATACAAATTGGCTACTTGTGATTTTTTTTAATGCGAACTTTTCCGCTATTCAATTTTTTTAATGTTCAACGAATAGTCACCTTCAATCCATAGAAAGCTCAAGCAATTAAAGTCTTCCCAGTAATAAGTAGGGTGATAAGTAACATGATACTATGCTGAGGCCATCTGTTGACGTTCATGCGGTTTGCAGCTCATTTCAAACCATTCTTTGGCTTCATTTTGTAGCCTCTTCATTAAGAGCAAAATCAGATCCCTAAAATCACCATATCTCCTGTTATCATAGAGCAAATATGCAGCACGTTTCTGCAGATTGCCTGTCAGCATCTCGTCCTCAATCTTAACTAGGAATGACAATAAATTAAAAATTTATACTAAAAACATAAAAAGTAAGTATAAGAATTATGTTTAGTATCCAATTACACTGAATTCATCTAGACATTGAACTTAATCTAAGTCCAAAAAGTAAAAACCTCTTATAGTCATTATTACACGTTAAAGCGTAACCCAGTGGTGATAAATCATAATATCTTTTGGTATTTTATGTCAACTTCTCCTCCCCATGTTTCTCATTAAAAAAAATTATAAAAAAAAAAACTTCTCCTTTTGATTATTTACTTCTTAAAAAAAAAAATGAACTACTTCATCAATTATTGTAAAAGTTATGGTAATAATTGTAGAAAAACTATTATAAATATGACGTTGAGATCTTTATAATACAATATTATTGTCTACACTTTTTTATAAGAAAAACTAAGGTTCAAATCCTTTCCTCCTTGTTATTTATGGTTATGATCGTAGAAAAACTATTATAAATATGACGTTAAGATCTTTGTAATACAATATTATTGTCTACACTTTTTTTATAAGAAAAACTAAGGTTCAAATCCTTTCCTCATTGTTCTAATCACCAAATTTAAAAAATAAAAGTCAAAGGCTTTGTAGCTGAATTGGCACCTCTCTATGCACAAAGTGTTTGAGAGTTTAAGAGGAAAAATGGTTCGAACTGTGGGTTAACAGTATGTTGTAATTATCTCTAAAAAAAATTTAAAAAATAAAATAAAAATGATTATCAATATGTCATGGTTTGGCATAATTAATTAAGAATTCAATACTGCAACCAAAACCTCTTTGTTGAGGAAAGAAGTGGATGGCCTCCTAGAATTTTGTTGACCAATGTAAAAGGTCAATTTAGCTCTAAACTAGTTTAGAGTTCTCTTCTTCCAACTCACTATATAGTGATTGAAGAGACCATCCATTTATAGTTTTAGTCATACGACTTTTTTAATGATATACATGAATGGTCTTATGAATCATCAAGTGGTGAGTTAGAAAAGATAGCTCTACACTAGTTTGGAGTTATTAACTTTGACAATCATGCCATCATTTATGTAATCAAATGGCTAAACACTTTGGGAAATGAATTTGCAAGTATTCATTTAGTTCCAAACTTGCACCTAGCAAAAAAGGAAAAAGATAATAGAAGATTAATAACAAGCTTTTACAAGCTCTTAAGCCACATAAATTCCATATTACTAGTATTTTCGCACTCCTTTCTTTATTGAGTTTAAATTCAAACTGAATGTGAAATTGTTGTTTTGCACCCTTTAATCCTAACATGTCACATTAGCATATTAAGAATTAGTAAATAGGTAGTGTCACACAGAATCACAACTCATCAAAACCCATATGCATTCTCTTTCTATAACTCTCACCGGGTGTTGTCATTGTCCCTAGCGATGGCTCTCACTCTTTCTCTCTCATACCAACCCAAACCCATGGCTGAGCCTACTTGTTCAGCCTTTCAATTTCTCTCGCCAAGCCCAAATATGGGTTATGCATAATTGATGTTCTCCTCAATTAACTTTTGCTTTCTTGTGGAAAATATGCATAACAAACTAGATCTAAAAAAGTTTTCATATACAATAGAAAGGAGAAGTTGAGAGAGGTGGTGAAGGAGAGAGGGAAGACTCATTTGTGCCACTGTTTCACCCTAAGACTTTAGAAAGTGGTCCCTATGCTGCTGTTGTATGAGTTTTTGCTCTAAAGTTAGGGTTTCAAGTGTAAAACATGGCTTGTTATGCTTGATTTGATTTGGGGTTTTATATCAAACTTAGGATGCTCATAAGGACTAGTCTAAGCATAATGGTTAAGGCCATTATCCCTAATAATGTCAAACTAATGGTTATGGTTAAATTTGCTTTGTTTATGTAAAATAAAGTCTTGCTTTTTATCATTATTAAGAAAAATGCAATTGGCTATTCTTCCCTAGCCAATCTTAGCCTCTTGGGAAGCTGCCCTTGCTAGCAATATGCAACAAAAGCCAACAAAGAAGCCAGCTTGCTCCAAAATCCTAAAATGACATGTCTTTCAACAACATACAACAAGAGCTACAGATCTTCATTTGGGTAAAATTTTTGGGTACAAGACCTTTCTGCATGAGCTCTAGGTGCTACAAAGTGGCCCCTAACCATTTGGCACAACCTGTAATCTAGGTAGATGAGAAAAGTCCTAAAAAGTCAACTCATCCCAACCAAACCACTCCCTCAAATCCCTATTATGGCGCATGAGTTTGGACCATGCAAAAGAGAATGAAATAAGATAAAGAAACATGAATCAGGCACAAGAAGAAATTGAGCTTGGCTTGTAGCGAGCTTGTAGATTTTCACGAAAATTGGCACCAACAAGAGTTATATTAAAATTATGGTTAAGTGATGAAATTTACCATTTCTTAATAACTTAAGTTTTTAAGATAATCAGTAATTTATCATGGTATCAAAACATGAGATTCTTAGTTTGATCTCTAACTTCACTCAACTGCTTCTCATTTAAAATGTTAAAAATCTGACATGTTGAACCCCACTAATTAAGGAGGAGTTTGGCCCATATATTAGGCAGTGTATTAGAATTATGGTTTAAGTAATTACCTTTAATTACTATTTCCTAACGATTTAAGCTTTTTGTATAATTGGTAATTTATCAAATTATACCCACAATTATTGGTGGAGGATGAGTTGGTGGAGGGTGAGGATTGAGCAGCAAAATTGGCTGGTGGAAGACCCAAATCATTTGATGCACGCATGCAGCCTGTTGGTCAAGTCATAATTCATGGGTATGAAGATGGCCATGGAATTCATCAAGAGAATCTGATTCCAATTGAGTAGTTGTAGAGGTCACAAGAGTATCCTATATATTCATATGGAAGACCACTAGACCAGCAAGAAAATAGGATAAAATCTCAGAATCACCTATTTAGATGGAGAGGTTGCCTTTCTTCAGAGTGGCAAGTTGATAACAAGTCTGCGTAATCCTTGCACAAGATTGAGAAGAAAGCATCTATTCCAAAGTTTGCCAAACCCCAAGAGAAGTACTAGTCCAACAATGTTGGATACAATTGGATCTGCGATAGTAGATACCTAAACATTTAGCAACAATTGATAAGTTCAAAAAAGCGAGCATAGTCAGGATTTGAAATCATGCATGGTTGAAGAGTATGAGGATGAAGGAATAGTTTTAGGAGGAGGGGCCATGATGCCATCAACATTATACAAAATTTTGTTGGCCATTTATGTAAGGTAGGAATGCTGTTTTCCAGGAAAGGCTCTATTGTCATTGGTAATGAGGCTCTGAGTATAATTTGAGAGTGAGAGATTGTGTGGCTGAATCAACTGTAAAAGGATTGAATGAGATTTGGAGTGTGATTTGCTTGCCTGCTGTAATATTCTTGGGAGCTTCTATATCTATTTACTAATGTATAGATTAGATTACATTTGAAGAACAAATAACATGATGTTATCAACTTCCTTCAACCAGGGATTGATCCAGGATTTTAAGCTAGTGAGTACCAGAAAAAAAAAAAAAAAAAAAAAAAAAAAAAAAAAAAAAAAAAAAAAAAAAAAAAAAAAAAAAACCTCCAAATAAGGATCCATATCATGTTAAAAATAAAGATGCAAAATTGTTGTTTTTAACTACGTCAAAATGCAATCATTTACCAACCAAAAGAAAAAAAAACAAAATAATATATATATATATATTTTTTTTACTAGGCTGGCTAGGATTTTTGTTGTTGTTGAAGTTAGAACATTCACAGTTTTAGCTTTTAACACCTTAAAAATTCATAGTTTTAGCTTTTAACACCTTAAAAAGCTATTTTATCTATTTTATCACATCACTTTACAATACACACAATATCAAATGTTCAATTTTTTTTATTAATTCATTTAAAATAACATAAACAACTCATTAAAATAATATAGGAAGAGAGAGAATTTGAGTTTTTTAATTGGAAGGAGACACACACACACACACATATAATTATAATGATATATATAATCTTAATAAAATATTGTGTTTTATTTTTAACAACTTGCTATAGTCAACTGGTATTTATACTAGTTTACTGTAGTTGTAAAAAATTTAGCTTTGACTTCTTCAATAATACATTATTTTTTTAGTTTTTTGGTGGTAAAGATAATTTTTTTTTTTTTGCTAAAACACAATCACCATTATGATTTTTTTTTTATTGTTTTTGCTAAATTTTTGGGTTGAATAATTGCTATTTAATTTAGGTTAGTTAAGATTATTAAGGAGAAGGAAAAGTCTAAGATTTTAGAAGGGAATTCAACTACAAAAATAAAATATATAATAACTAAAAAAAAAAAATTAGACCCACGGACCTTTGCCCGCACCTGTGTCCATCCTTGCCTTCAATTAACATTTGACTTGGTCTGTGGTTTGTTCCCTTTGTCCAGATTTGGATCTGGTGCACCAGGTGCAATTAATAGGATATTACATCTTATCTCAATCTTGTCCCCTGATGATGCTCCAATTATTGAATTTTGTTGATTTATGCGTGCGTTTGTGTGCAGACAACAAAACGCTGTCGCATCGAAAACCTGACTTACGCCAAATAGTGTCGTTTCCACTCAAGCAAGTGTTGCCTGTAATGTGGACAATGTTGTCTCTATATGTAATCTCTTGAGGATCAGTTTTGTGTTTCAAACCGTGTCGCTTTTTTGTCTTAATAGATAGGATTATAGTTATTTAAGGTTTGTTTAAATAGAATTTATTGTTAAAAACTAAAAATACTGTAGCAAAATAATTTTTAAATGTATAAATAATATCGTGAAACTTATTTTTAATATTTTTTTCTAATAAACCGTGCACAAACAGTGCATGAACAGTGCACTGTCGGCATAAACAGTACACTATTCCCTAAAAGCTGTTGCGCGTGAAAAAAAAAAAAAAAAAAAAAGTAAAACTTGAAACACAGCTTTGACGTGGATTCAAACGGGCAATTAAACCACTTATTTCTAATGTTTTATTAGTATAATAAACCACATGTTTCTCAATCTTCGGTGTTCTTACACAAATTCATCACAAAAACCTCATGATAGTCAATAAAGATTGCAACCTAGAAATTAAGGTTTATATTTTAAAAACGTTCACCCCGTAGAAAATTCTAAAAATAGCAACTTTCCTGGCTCGTGCTGAGTTTCAAAGATACTAAGGCGGCCATGGGTGGCGCCATTTACGGTTCAAGAGGTTCAGTGGACCCACTGAGTTGGCAATTTTCTTTTTATATATATAATTTTTTTTATATGACCCTCCTAAAATAAAAATTTGAACACCTTGAATAAAATCTTTTTAAACCCACCTGAAATGTTTAAATATGATCATGTTAATAATATTTTGGTCTTAACAAATTTTATCTAAAATCTGGGAAGGGAGTGGTTTAGATCTTAACAAATTTGAAATAATTTAATGGAAAATTCATAGTTTACATTGTACTGTCAATGTAAGATTTAATGTGTTCAATATTATATATTTTTTGCAAATGTGTACACTATAATTATTTACAATATAAATCTTTAATTGATTCAAAACAAACGTGTTAAATATAATTCTCTATAATGTAAATCTTACATTAATGCCAACTTTGTCGTCCAAATGATTTCTACCAATGCCTTTTTGCTTTGCGCAATTTCAAGCTCGCTTGAGAGCCCAAAAAAGTCATGGCAATCTATTCTTCATCAATAAGAATGAATTAACAATAAATTTTTTAAAAAAAATACTAAAATTTTTATTTTAAGTGGTATTTAAATGTAAAAAGACTCATTTATTATTATCGCCTTAGAGGCCTCAAACCATCTTGGGCCGCCCTAGATGGGATAAGGGTTGGGGAGGATTGAGAGATAGTGTGGCTGAATCAAAAGTAGAAGAGGAAGAGTAAAAATTTTGTCATGGCTGGAGCCTGGAGGTGAGTTAATATGCTCTGATACCATTATTGGATTGAATGTGTAAGGAGATTGTGACTGTAATTTGCTTGCTGTAATATTCTTGGGAGCTTCGCTATCCATTTACTGATGTACAGATAAAATTACATTTGAAAACAAATAACATGATGTTATCAACCTCCTTCAACTGACATTTGGCTTGGTTTATGGCTTGTCCTCTTGTGATGTTTGAATTGAATTTTGCTGATTTATGCGTTTGTGTGCACGCAAAAAAACGCTGTCGTATCAAGAACCTCACTTACGCCAAACAGTGTCATTTCCACTCAAGCAAATGTTACCTGTAATATGAACAATGTTGTCTATCTTATCTCTTTGAGGATCAGTTTGTGTTTCAAAATGGTGTCGCTTTCAGTCCTAATAGATATAGTATTAGTTATTAAAAGCACTGGTTTCTTAGTTCATACGTTTTATTATAATAATCCATGTGTTTCTAGCTCAACCTTCTTTTCCTCTTCTTTCTTGAGATTTTCCTCTCATTCATGATTCATCCATAGACTTTACTCTCTCAAGGTCATAAATAAAGGTCACCAATCACGTATAGCTCTCTGTCATCAATTTGTGCTTAGTGCAAAATAATGCAAGCTTCGGTGTTCTTACACAAATTCATTATCAAAATCTCATGATAGTCAATAAAGATTGCAACCTTTTTACCATAAAAAAAGATTGCAATCTAGAAATTAAGGTTTAGATAGATTTTAAAAACTTCCACCCCGTAGAAAGGTTTAGATTTTAGGAAATTCCATCCGATGGAAGATCCTTGATTTAACAACCAGACTTGTAGAATAAACCTTTTTTGGCAGCTGCAGGAAATATATATATAAAATTGTGACAAAGTGTATAATAAATATTGTAGTTCTAAAATAACTTGTTCAGTTTAGGGCTCTGATATTTTTATTCGATTTATTTAGGGTTCATTTGATACATATGTTTAAATACATATTTTCAGTTTATAAATAACATTACATGTATTTTTATATAATTTTTTACTTACACGTATTTTTAAAAAATACAAACAATATTATTAAAACAATGTTACCAAACAGTCCTTTAACTTACCTGACTACGTTTTCATTGACTGATGGAAGTAAAGTCGTCAAAATCTCATTCATGCTAGCTTTGTTAACCGTGTGGGACGTGCAATAATCTATATAACGTAGTGCCCATTTGGTTTATTCGAGGCAGTAATCTTATTCGGTGGGCGTGTCAAAAAAAAACCTAATGCTGTGAGAGGTTAGTAATGTCTTCCAAATTCCAATCACGGTAGTCTGCAATTTAAGGCTAAATGTGAATATATTATCTATTCTCTCCCTTCTTTTCAGAAATTGCGTTTCCCTTTACATTATCACATAAAAAACTTTGTAAGTAGATTATTATAACTGTTTTTCCTTAGTAAATTATTGGCAAAAAAACCATTTTAGTCTCTACATTTCAGGATCACCAACAATTTGGCCTTATAGTTTCGTAACAGTCAATTTAATAGTTGTTATATTCAACCTAGAGTAAATTTAGTCCCTATCGTTAATGCATTAACGAAAAATGCTTACGTGGTTAACGGTGTACTTTATTAGCATACACATGGCAAATATATATATATATATATAAAATCAAACAATTAACATTTAAAAGGCCACATAAGCATTTCAATAACAACAAAAAGGTCATGTTAGAACAAAAACTAATCTGGAAAAATTAAAATAAAGAAAATTACTTTTTTAATAAAAAAAATTCTCAGTTTCTTTAATTTTCTTGTGTATTCTTGCATTTTCTTATGTATTTTTTTTAATATTTTTTTTGTCACGTTTATGCTAACATAACACACGTTAGCTACATAGACATTTTCCGTTAGTGAGTTAATGGTAGGGACTAAATTAACTCTAAATTAAATATAACAATAACCAAATTGATTGCTATAAACATGTAGATGACCAAATTGACCGTGATCCCAAAATGTAGGAATCAAAATTGTGTTTTCACCTAAATTATTTACACGACTAGGTCTCCAAAGTAGTTTTTTCATCAACGATGTTCATTTTTGGTTTTCAACTTAATTTGTTACCAAATCTTGAATATTGTGTTTATTGCACTCTTATTTACTGCTTTAAGATTTGGTACTTACTTAATAACTAGGTGACTTACAAATAAATCCGTAATAATTTCACTTAATAAATCTTATATAGGTTTTTTTAATAATTCAGTAATTATGGGAGTGTAGATTTGAATTCTAAATATCTCTGTTGAAAACACTAGAATGTGCTAACTAGTTGGTCTATAAAACTTTTGATATATATATATATATATATTTTATTAGATTTGTAGATGATAAACATTCAATTTCAATTTTTTTTTTTTAAAGTCTTGATTATTAAAAAGTGTTTGGTTCATACTTGTGAACCTTAAATATGAAAATGTGGTTTGGTCTATATAATTTTTGACATTTTTTTTATATTTTCCATAAAAGTAGTATCAAAACTTTTCTTAAATAACTCATTAATAAATGCCTAAAGGTACACATTAACCGGATCTTTTTTTTAGCAATATTGTTTATTACACACTTTTCTTTTTTCTTTTTTTACAGAATTTTACATAAACCCTAAAAAGCAAGTTGCCTTTTGGGGTGTGTAAAATTGTGTAAAAAAAAACTTGTGTGCAACAAGTTTAACCTTTTTTTGGTTGAGAAAATTAGTAGAAGTACGTAATGAAATGTCTGCAGTTAGTGATAGTTTCAGGATTTTTTCAAGGGGAGTCAGTAAGAAGATGAATCTTAGGTAAAAGAAGAACCTTGTTACAAATTTTTACATAGTAGCATTAAGAGACTAAAAGATGAACTATAAGTTCATTTGACATATTGCTTCTTAATACAATAAATATACTAATTATTTTTTCTAAGATTAAATCTTGAAAATAATCTATTATTTCTAAATACAATAAACATGGTAACTATTGTTGTTAAGTAAACTTTAATTATTACGTCTTATAATAATTTCATCTATCTATTTATTTCAAATCTATTAAAATCTAAGTGAGTTTTTTTTTGGTTAGGTTTAAGATTTACAAATTTCTATTTTTGTTGTTGGCTTACTTTTTTTTTTTTTTTTTTTTTTTAAGGAACAAGATATTATAAGAAGATCATATTCAAAACTTATTTTAGTAATGGGTTCTAGTTAACTGAACTAGTAAAATTTTTAATAACTGAATAAGAGATCTAAGGTTCAATTCTCATTTGTTCAAAAAAATTAATTAGTATCTTGGTCTATGGTCATAGTTTTAGAGTTCAAAATTTTAAATTAGGGGTCAAGTAAAACAAATATTAAATATAAATTTTTAGTTTTTGCTAGCTATGGGCGGCTTTCTTTTGAACCCCTGACCGTACATGGTGTCGCCCCTGTCGGCAGTTTGGTATTCACGCACCACATCTCAATCTGTTTCATACTATAAAGCTCAATAAAGCAAATAAGGAATGATGCCATTACTTGAAGGTCAACACGTTAAAAACAAGTGTGGATGGAATTATATGCCATGAATAGTGAGCTTCGGCTTGAGGTATTAAAATGAAGTCACACGCATGCATGCAGATGCTCTTCTTTCGTGCTCTCATGTCCTACAATCTTCACTGGAAAAACCATGAATCCTGCTAAATCCTTATTGAAATCAGTATTACTATTACTTCTCTCCCTTCTTTTCCCAAATTGCGTTTCCTTTGATACCATTACACCAGACCAGCCCATCAAGGATGGTCAAACTCTAGTCTCAAACCAAAAAACCTTTGCACTTGGATTTTTCAGCCCTGGCAATTCCAACCACCGCTTCGTTGGAATTTGGTATTACCAAATTACCAAACAAACAGTTGTGTGGGTTGCAAATAGAGACAATCCCCTCAATGATAGCTCAGGAATCCTATCCATCAATAGTCAAGGAAACCTTGTCCTCCACACCCAAAATCAAACCCTTCCTATTTGGTCCACGAATATTGCTTCAATCTCATCAACAAACTATTCTATCTTTGCGGCTCAACTCTTAGATGTTGGAAATCTTGTTTTGGTTCAACAACACAGCCAAAGGATATTATGGCAAAGCTTTGATTATCCCACCGATACTATTCTTCCTTTTATGAAAATTAGTCTGGACCGGCAGACTGGGTTGAGCCGATACTTAACATCTTGGGAGTCTAAAAATGACCCGAAAAGAGGTAAGTACTCATATAAAATTGATCCAATTGGGTACCCCCAGCTTTTTTTATACAAGGGTCAAACTCCATTGTGGCGGGCTGGATCTTGGAGTGGCCAAGGATTGACCGGTGTACCAGAAATGAAATCTAAATTATATAATTTCGACGTGAATGTCAGTTTTGTGAATAATCAAGATGGAATCACCATTATGTATAGTATAAATGATCCCCATGTTTATTCTAAAATTATGTTTGTCTTAGATGAATCAGGAGCATTTGGGAGGTACACTTGGGGTGATGGTAAATGGGTCAAGTTTTGGTTCAACCCAAAAGAGTCATGCGATATATATTTAAGGTGTGGTCCAAATAGTTATTGTGACCCATATAAGGGGGACGAGTTCGAATGCACGTGCTTACCCGGGTTCAAACCCAAGTCACCTCTTGATTGGAGCATTAGAGATGGGTCAAGTGGGTGTGTAAGGAACCAAGAGGTGTCCATTTGTAAGAGTGGTGAAGGGTTCGTCAAGTTGGCACGTGTGAAGGTGCCCGATACTTCAATAGCACATGTAGATATGAGTTTAAGTTTGAAAGAGTGTGAGCAGGAGTGCTTAAGGAATTGTTCTTGTGCGGCTTACACAAGTGTAGAAGAGAGTGAGGAAGGGATTGGATGCTTGACATGGCACGGGGACTTGATCGACATAAGAACATTTTCTAATGAAGGACAAGATTTATACATACGCGTGGATTTGGTTGTACTAGGTAATACTTTAAGTAATACTTGCCAATGTCTTTTTAATTATTGTTACCACATTAATTGCTTGTGTGCTTAGGTTAACTATAGTAAAAAGGTACTATAAACATGTAACCAAAATAAAACTGATAGAAGAAAATGGTAGGGTTCTTAGGTGAAGTCGCATTAATTGCACATTTGGTACACTGAATAAGGATTACGAAACGAAAGTAATGGAAATCTTTTTTTACTAGGAATAAAACTTGGTTAAGTTGTGTTTTAGAAAACACCTTACTCATACAATTATATTTCATAATAAATAATATTTTTTAAATTTAAGAGAGAAATTAGTTATTTTTTGATATTTTTTATTTTCATAATTGTTAGGTGTATATGAAAAGTTTGTTTATTTGGAAATATATTAATTTTAAAAGTTATTATACCTACTAAGGAGTAACTATTACAATGATTTTAGAAGGGAATGCTTATTTCTCATTTAAAAGAATAGGTATTCACAAAGAAAGACTATTCTTTATATTAAAAAGATAACCAAACTTTCGAATAATTAAACCATTAGAATAACTATTATATTACAGTCTACCAAATGTACCATTTCTTATTCTGGCATGATATAATAGTTGTCTCACATTTCCTAACACTTTCTAATATTTGGTACATATAGAGAATCCAGATTTTATGCATGTTGCAAAGAATTTTATATATAATTTTATTAATACTATCCAAAAAGTGATTAAGTGAGTCAATATTGTACCGGAGACTGTTCGACTTAGTTATGAGAATGACATATTTCGATATTGCTTAATGCTAGTATACCATTTCAGAATTACCGCTAATATATTAATTAATTTTATTTTTATTAACATTTAAAACAAATAAAGTTAATAGTCTTTAAATGATTATTGGGTCAATCTATACAGTTGTGGTGTTGGTCAATACCTTAAACATCTTCATTAACTCACTCCCAATCCATTCTTTTTTATATAAAAAAAAATAAAAGCCCAACCTCTTTTTCCAATTCATTTTTTCTTTTTTCTTTTTCCTCCACCGTCTCAGCTAGTCTACTTTATCTTTTTGTTTATTTATTTACTTTTTATTACTATCTCATTTCTCTTTAATTCTTATCCACTAACACAGTAGCACACGTTGTCCTTCAGTACTCCCTCAGAAATCTGCTTCTCTCATTTTCTCTCTAGTCTCTCACGCAGCATACTTTTCTCATGAAAAGATTTAAAACTAACCCCATAATCACACTAAGATCTATTTCTCTCTTTCCCTCACAGATTAGTTTCTCTCTCGCAAGTTGCTTCTTCTCACTCAAATGTTGCACCGGCCGGTATTTAAAACGTAACCAAATAAGGGTCTACCGGTACCGGATTATTCACCGGTACGAAAAATTCCGCTATACCGGCCGGTATGAAACGGTATTAACTCCCAATACCACAATCTCCGCATTTCTATCTTCTCTTTGTCTTAAATTTTCCAAAATTTTAAGAAACGGTTTGACAAGTTGAAATTGTTTAAATTTTGTAAATTCCTGGCATCATAAGAATTTCTACAATTATATTCGTTACTTTTGTCCCGCTGCTATATATGTAACACTTGTTCCATCTGAGGCATGTTGTGAAAACCGGTTTGCGCATTTTTTGGTTTTTAACGAGCACATTCTCCTTAAGGACATTGTTTCCTCCTTAGTCCTTACTCTTGTTTCCCTATAAAATTGCATCAATACTAACTATTTACGTTCAATTACCTTCTCAAATTTATGAGTTCACTATGAATAATAAATAAATATATATATATTTTTCTACCTTAGCTCAATATGCCAAGAAAAATGGTCATGCTCGAAAAACAAGGATGTTGGCAATTCTGGGAGTTCCTGTTGCTGTAATGGTTCTTTTTGTGGTCTCCATTGTGTATTGGTTGGTAATGAAGAAGAAAAGAGGTAAGCAAGTCTTGACTCAGTTTTTTTTTTTTTTTTTAATTGAAGTATTTTCTTTTCACTTATTTTTTATCGCCAAGTCTAGTTAAAAAAATGCTAGTAAGGTGACAGACTTAGGAGTGCATTTGGCTTTTACTTATTTATGGTAAATTATTTGTATAGTATTTATTAAAAGATATAGGCTTTGGTAAATTTAAAATTAAAGGCTAACAAAAAGTTAAAACTACCTTATTTCTAAAAATAAAAATAAATAAATAAAAAAGCAAAAAACTACAAATTTTTGAGAGTTTCTAAAAGAATGAAATAACATGAGATATAATATGATTTTTTTTCCCTAGTGCTTTCAGGAGTTTTTAAAAGAATGAATGGAAAGCATAGAAATATAAAACATTATTAATATACCAGTTAACTTTTATTTGTCCTTTCTCAAAGATATGGATGAAAGTAATATTTTCCTCCTTTTCATTAAAGGAATGAGGAGGAATGTCCATTAGAAAATAAACGGAATGTGCATTCTCTCATTCTCATGAGAGGAGAGAGAGAGAGAGAGAGAGATAAAAGAAAAAAGAAGAAAAAAAATCCTCAACCCAGACGATTTTCAAATTTGTAGAAGTAAAGGAAAATGTATTCTTAAAATCTATTACAAAATAGAGTCTACAAACAAGACAAAGAAACTACAAAAATGCATTTAGCATAGAGACGTAAAGGGCTTTCTTTCCTTTTATTTTTTATTTTTTATTTTTTTTCAGTTCTTTCGAATGAGTGATTGTCATTGCATAAAAGGTATATTAAAGCCACCCAGACAATTTCGTAAATGCTTGTCCTTTAATTTCTTGCCTCTAAGTCTATCTATATCCAAATGCATTGGCTCCTTCCATTTGCACATTCTCTTATCAATCAAATATGAACGTAGTAACTAATTATTTGTTAGTTGTTTTATACCAGGGAAGAGGCAAAGTACAAATTCATATGAATTTGGTGCCTGTAGTTTACCAAACTTAGAAGACTCTACAAGTAGAAGGGACCTTGATGGAACTAGAAGAGATTCAAATTTGCCAATATTTGATCTAAAAACTATTATTGCAGCCACAAATAATTTCTCTGTTGCTAACCTGCTTGGTAAAGGTGGCTTTGGCTCAGTTTATAAGGTATTCTCCTTACACAAGTGGCAACACCCAAAAAAGTAGCTCAATCTTAGTTCATGTGTGTTAATGCATCGGAAAATCCATCATGAATGTTTAGGTGCATTAATAATTTTACGTGTACGACTTCAGCAAGTGAAATTGGGTTTGCCCTAATAATTAACTGGATTAAATTTCTGTCAACAATTGTGTACAATGATAAAATGACCTATGAATTTTTATTTTAGGGTTTGCTACAAAATGGAATGGAAATAGCTGTGAAAAGACTATCAAAAAACTCAAGACAAGGAATTGAACAGTTCAAAAATGAAGTTGTGCTAATTGCTAAACTCCAACACAGGAACTTGGTGAGAATTTTAGGTTGTTGTGTTCAAGGAGAAGAGAAGATGTTAATTTATGAGTATTTGCCAAACAATAGTTTGGACTCTTATATTTTTGGTACGTACTCTTTTCACATAAACTTCAAGCATCATGACCACGAAAATGGTCCTCCAAATTCAAACATCTTAATTCCTAGCATTAAGATTATATATGTAATCACGAATGCAGACTAATCTATGTTCAAATATCTTCATTCAGATGAAACAAAAAGGTCATGGTTAGATTGGGAAAAAGGATTGAGATTATTTGTGGAATTTCTCGAGGAATCTTATATCTTCATCAAGACTCAAGATTAAGAATTATCCTAGAGATTTAAAGGCTAGCAATGTTTTACTTGACACTGCATTGAATCCAAAAATTTCAGATTTTGGTATGGCTAGAATCTTTAGAGGGGACCAAATTGAAGCCAATACAAATTGTGTTGTTGGAACGTTGTAAGTGGGCTAAAGGCAAAAAATAAATATTTATTTTTTTCAACTGATTACTATACTAACATTATTATATCTCATAGGAGTACAAATTGTTGCCTCTTTTTGCAAAAATGGTGGACTTCTTTCAAAATCTTTTTTTTTTTGATAACTTAATAGTTGGGAGATTTGGATATGGATGCCTCTGAAAAAATAAAGAAGGTTAAATTACCAGACTCTAGGAAAATTACTTTTATCTTTTATTAGTTCAAATGTTATGTGTAATGTTATTGAACAAAGGATTTTCTTGAATAATTTTTGCTTAATCATGAACTATGCTCAATGGTTTTCTTTAATTTTTGTTTAATAATATGCAATGCTCAATAGTTTTCTTTTCATTGTGTTATAACAGTGGTTATATGTCACCCGAGTATGCAATGCAAGGATTAGTTTCAATAAAATCCGATGTATATAGTTTTGGGGTGTTGCTATTGGAGATCATCACTGGCAAAAGAAACACCAACTATTATCATAATGGTCCTTCCTCAAATTTGATTGGACACGTAAGTACATGTGGAAATAATGATATGTGATAATAGTCATGTTGTATTGTATTCAGCCTAATATGAATATGTTGTTAATAGATTTGGGACCAATGGAAAGAAGGCAAAGCCATGGAAATAGTCGATCCATCACTAGGTGAGACATACCCTGCTAATGAAGTATCGAGATGCATTCAAATTGGACTTTTGTGTGTGCAAGAACATGCGACAAATCGACCAACCATGTCGGCAATTGTTTTCATGTTAAGTAGTGACACAACCCTTCCTTCACCAAAGCAGCCTGCATTCATTTTCAAGAGTACCTACAATCCTAAAGGCCAAACAACTATTGAAGGAGCTAATTCTATAAATGAAATAACAATTACTAAAATAGTTGGTCGCTGAAGCTAAAGCCCCACACTATTTGGAGCAATGTACTAATATGCCATTGCATCATAAGATTAACTTCCTCTAAATCTAATCTACATGGTACACTATCATTTTATTATAGAAACCAAATATGTATAATGTAAATTATGACAAAAAAGAAGATACTATATAATGATACAACATGAAATGATATTATCTAGAACTTATGATGAAATCACTACTATCTTCTTAAAATAAATAAATTGATAGTTACAATAGGTGAGGGGAGGATTTGAACCCTGAATGTCTTGAAAACATCAAAAGTTGCTAACTAGTTTAGCTTTAACAACAAGGCTCTTGGCCACTACCGTCTCCTTTAACTACTTAATTTCCTATCAAATGATTTCTAAGAATTAATACACCAAGAGTTAAATTTTGTGTGGATAACTTCATCTGTTTTCCAAATAAGACGCCCAAATTATAGTCAACTTTTTATAATAAATGTTTGATCAACGCGTCAAACTGGGTACAAATATGAGTTTGATCAAACCGGGTTCGAATGATAAATTTATTGGACTAAAACTTGTTATTCCTGTAACTCATACCCTTTTTATTTAGGTTCGCATGGTTTATCGAATTACCTGCTAGCATTTCATCCTCAGTCTCACCTTCATAATATTTCATTAAGCTACTCATTTTCTCTATATACTGCTCTTTGCATTTTTTTGCAATTTTAAGGAAGTCCTTAAACCCTAGAAAGCACAGGTGCGGCTCCAGGGCCGCTGCACCCGCATCGGACTCGCGATGACATGGTGACGCTCCTCCAACGTGCCGATTTGCCTTTTTTTTTACGACACGCGCCGATACACCGATATGGGCCGATTCCAACTGATTTGGCTCCAATTCGGGCCTATTTACGCTGATTCCGGCCAAAACCGGCCAATATTGGCCAAAATCATGGCCGAAATACATGTTAAAAATAATAATAAAAATAAACTTCTGGGATGTATTCTAATTTATGAATATCATATTCTAGTTATTATCTACTATTACTCTTAAATTGGGATATATTTACAATTATATGTAAAAGTATGCTTAGCAATATATAGAAAATATAAATATAAATATTTTTAATAAGTTTTTAATCACCGCACCCCGCTGCACCTGTACTACTTTTTCAAAAACTGTCAAGTTTTGCACCTGCACCCGTGCTTCATAGCTTAAAACCATCCGCTTCAAGATCATTATTGTAAGATTCTTTAGAAAACTTCCCCAACTGGAACAAGTTTGGCCTTTCTTACACTGTTGACTCAACAGTGGCATGATAGAGCTTCCCCAATACATTGTTGGAGGTATACATGGGTTTGTATATAATGATAATTTTTTGCTAAGCGTCTATAATAATAACTTATTAAAGGTGATAGTGTAAATTATACAGTATTAAGTATTAACCATAAACTTTATTGTCACATTTCATGATACCATTTATAAACATTAAATCAGTTATACACTTATACTCTTTATATATATATATATATAGTTATTAATAAATGAAATGAGAAAACCACATTTTCGTCCTTACATTTTCACGTGATTTCTACTTTAGTCCCTAACTTTTATATTCACCGCTTTTACTCTTTATCCTGAAAAACGCATCTCGTTTTGTCCCTGCCATTACATCAGAGACGAAAAATGCACACGAAACGAAGTGCACTGTTGGCACACTAAAAGCTGACGTGGCCATTAAAATAATAATAATAAATGTTATTTGGCATTAAAAAATGTCATGCCGACGTCTAAATTTTAAAAAATAATTAAAAACGGAATTAAAAACCAAAAATGACATGAATTGAGATCTAAGTGTGTCTTGAATAAGAACAACAAGAACACAAACTCAGATCTAAGAACAGAAGCCCAAAATTATTATAAAAAAAAAAAAAAAAAAAACCTCCAAAATTGAAAATTCATTTTCTTTGGTTTTCTTAGGAACCAAACAATCGTGAAGGATTGTTTATGTCTAAGTTTAAGTGAAACCTTTCTACTGTCTGAATAAACAAAAACAACAGAAAAAATTCAAGAAGAGGAAAACTCCAAAATTTATTTTCTTTTGCTGAACCCGACCAAGATCTTTTAGAATCAAAGAATCCCCAAAAACAAACTGGTCATATCATCATCCAAACCTGACAAAATCAATAATCAAGAACTTAAATTTACTAAATTGAAAAAATAATTCTAAAATCACACAAAAAAACCATAACAATTCATTAAATATAATAAACTCATATTTACACTTAGAAGAAAAAAGCCACAAAATCCAAATAATTTTCACCCATTCCAAACCAAAATTTCACAAAAGTCAAAACTTACAATGAGGGAAAGAGACAGGAGGGCAGATCGGGGTGAAGGAGATCGTGAGAGAGAGAGAAGGGGGAACAATCAAGAAGAAGTGAGGGAGGGAGTGAGGCGGTGGCAGAGGGAGAAGGGGTGGCGACGGTGGCTAGGCCGTGAGAGAGAGAGAAAGAGTAAAAAGGAGAAAGAGAGGGTTTTGTTGTGAGGGAGTGAGTGTGGTTGAGGGAGTGTTGAAAATTCAATTTTGGAGGTTTATTTTATTTTATTTTATTATTTCTGGGTTTGTGTTCTTAGATCTAATTTTCTGTTCTTGTTGTTCTTGTTCAAGACACATTTAGATCTCAATTCATGTGATTTTTTTTTTATAATTTAGATGCTGACGTGGTCATGTCAGTTGTTAGTGTGCTAACAGTGCACTTCGTTTGCCTAGTGTGTATTTTTCATCTCTGATGTAACGGCAGGGACAAAAACAAGATGCGTAAAAACAATAAAAATAAAAATTAACGACCAAAGTGGAAATCATGTGAAAAAGTAGAGGTGAAAATGTGGTTTTCGCTTAAATTAAAAATTAAAAAAACAAAGGCAAGTTGTTGTCCAGTAGTCGCGGGCTTTCAATCATGGTTAGGTCCCCAATCACATGTACCTTTAACCTAGTTAACCAGTTGGGCTTAGTGAAATATACTTAACAAAGAGTCCGGCCTTGTTAGGCAACAATAAATTAAAAATTTATAATAAAAAATAAAAAGTAAGTATAAGAATTGAGTCTAGCTAGTGTCTAGTTACACTAATTCATCTGGACATTAAACCTAATCTAAGCCCAAAAAGTAAAAACCTCTTATAGTCATTATTACTCATTAAAGCGTAACCCAATGGTCACAAATAATAAAATATCTTTTGGTGTTTTATGCCAACTTCTCCTCCCATGTTTCTCAAAAAAAAAAAAAAAAAACACGACACTAACTGCCACATACAATTTTGATATTGGTGTATAATTGTATTTTTTTTTTTTTATCTCATCTCCTTTCCCCTATATATGTGTGTATGTGTGTGTGTGTGTATGTGTGAGTGTTTTTAAAATTAAAAAAACATACTTAGTGTTGTCGAGTCATTCCACATCAGTAAGGTGTGATATTGAGAATGAATTTATCACTTGTTTCGTGACACTAGCTGCCACATGCAGTTTTGGTGTTGGCGTGTGAGTGTATTCCCTTATCTCATCTCCTTTCTCCTGTGTGTGTGTTTATCAAATAAAAAAAGATACTTAGTCTTGTCGAGTCATCCCACATTAATAAGGTATGATATTGAGAAAGGGTTTATCACTTGCTCCGCGACACTAATTGCCGCATGTAGTTTTGGTGTTGGTATGTGAGCATATTCCATTATTTCATCCCCCTTTCCCTCTGTGTGTGTGTGTGTGTGTGTGTGCGCGCGCGCGCGCGTGTTTATCAAATAAAAAAAAATTGTTTCTCAAAAAAAAAAACTTCTCCTTTCGATTATTTACCAATTTTTTTTATATAAAAAAGTGAACTATTTCGTCAATTATTGCAAAAGTTATGGTTATAATCATGGTTTTTAAAACCGAACCGAGCATCGAACCGTTTTTTTTATAATTTCCGGTTCAACCTCGATTTTTGACCAGTTTTCTAGTTTTTGACCATTGTTAACCGATTTTGGGGGTTATAACCAAACCGGACTCGCTCTCAATTCCTAGTTGAACCGGCCAGTCCAGTCCGGTTTTTAAAACTATGGTTATAATTGTAGAAAAACTATTATAAATACGTTAAGATCTTTGTAATACAATATTATTTTCTTCACTTTTTTATAAGAAAAACTATGGTTCAAATCCCTTCCTCATTGTTATAATCACCAAATTTAAAAAATAAAATAAAAATGATTATCAATATGTCATGGTTTGGCATAATTAATTAAGAATTCAATATTGCAACCCAACCTCTTTGTTGAGAAAAGGAGTGAATGGCCTCCTAGAATTTCGTTAACCAATGTAAAAAGTTAATTTAGCTCTAAACTATTTTAGAGTTCTCTTCTTCCAACTTGCTATATAGTGATTGAAGAGACCATCTATTTATAGTTTTAGTCATACGATACATGAATAGTCTTATAAATCATCAAGTAGTGAGTTAGAAAAGATAGCTCTACACTAGTTTGGAATTATAACTTTGACAATCATGCCATCATTTACGTAATCAAATGGCTAAACACTTTTGATAAATGAATTTGCAAGTATTCATTTAATTCCAAACTTGCACCTAGCAAAAAAAGAAAAAGAAAAAAGAAGATTAATAACAGTCTTTTACAAGCTCTTAAGCCATATAAATTCCATACAAAAAGTATTTCGGCGCTCCTTTCTTAATTGAGTTTAAATTCAAACCGGATGTGAAATTGTTGTTTTACACCCTTTAATCCTAGCATACCACATTAGCATATTAAAAATTAGTGAATAATAGGTAGTGTCACACACAATCACAACTCATCAAAGCCCATATGCATTCTCTTTCAAAAACTCTCACCAAGTGTTGTCGTCATCCCTAGCGATGGTTCTCACTCTTTCTCTTTCTCACACCAACCCAAACCCATGGTTGAGCCTATTTGTTCTGCCTTGCAATTTCTCTCTCCAAACCCAAATATGGGTTACACATAACTAATGTTCTCCTCATTTAACTTTTGCTTTCTTGTGAAAAATATGCATAATACACTAGATCTAAAAACGCTTTTCATATACCGTAGAAAGGAGAAGTTGAGGAAGGTGGTGAGGAAGAGAAGAAAGACTCGTTTGTACCACTGTTTCCACCCTAAGACTTTAGAATGTGGTTCCTATGCTGCTGTTGTATGAGTTTTTGCTCTAAGTATAGGGTTTCAAGTGTAAAACGTGGCTTGTTATGTTTGATCTGATTTGGGGTTTTATATCAAACTTAGGATGCTCATAAGGACTTGTCTATGCATAATGGTTGAAGCCATGATCCCTAATAATGTCAAACTAATGCTTATGGTTAAATTTACTTGTTTATGTAAAATGAAGTCTTGCTTTTATCATTATTAAGGAAAATGTAATTGGTTGTTCTTCCCTAGCCAATCTTAGCCTCTTGGGAAGCTGCCCTTGCTAGCAACATGCAACAAAAGCCTATAAAGAAGCCAGGTTGCTCCAAAATCCTAAAATGACAATGTCTTCAACCACATACAACAAGAGCTATAGGTCTTCATTTGGGTAAAAATTTTGGGCACGTGACCTTTCTGCATGAGCTCTAGGTGCTACAAAGTGGCCCTAACCCATTTGCCAGAACCTATGATCTAGGCACATGAAAAAAGTCCTAAAAAGTCAACCCACCCCAACCAAACCACTCCCTCAAATCCCTATCAAGGCGCATAAGTTTGGACCATGCAAAAGAGAATAAAATAAAATAAAGAAACATGAATCGGGCACAAGAAGAAATTGAGCTTGGCTTGTAGTGGGCTTGTAGATATAAAGGCTCTATTGTCGCTGGTAATGAGATTCTGAGTGTAATTTGAGATTGAGATATAGTGTGGTTGAATCAACTATAGAAGGATTTAATGAGATTTGGAGTGTAATTTGCTAGCATGCTATAATATTCTTGGGAGCTTTTGTATCTATTTATTGAAGTATAGATTAGATTACATTTGAAGAACAAATAACATGATGTTATCAACTTCCTTCAACCATGATAGGCCAAGAATGTATTGACCCATTTGATAAATTAATCAATTAATTAGTCAAGTTAATTAATTAGATTCAATTACATGCAATAAGCGTGGTAGCACAAACAAATCATCAATTAATGTAAATGCAGTGAAAAATAAGTTTGACATAAGTGATTTGTTTACGAATGGGGAAAACTACTGAGGCAAAACCCATCGGGTGAATTTAAGGTCACCACTCTCGAGAATCCACTATTATCAAAACAAACAGTTATAAGTACAGGAATCTTGGTACCTTGTACTAACCTACAGTTGAACTCTTACCCCAATACCCATGGACTTGTAATGTAGTGATAATCTCTCATTTCAATGTACAGCTCCTAGTATGTGACTAACCAATCAATGCATGGATTTAAGTATGTGACTAACACACCAACTTGAGAAAAATGTTGGCTACAAAGTTCTTCAGTTCATCCAAACAATGAAGATCAAGAAACTCCTTGGTTACAAAACCCTTAGCACAACGACGTAATAGCTACTACAGAGAATATGATGAACTATGTCAACTTTTGTCTCCGGTCACACTATGCATGAAGGGATGCTTGGATTCCTTGTGTGACGGCCTTTAAAATTATCCTTATATATGTCTAAGGTTGTGAGAAAAGAAACCCTACATAAATACACTTGGATATGCATGAAAGCAAATCTGAAAAACTGAATTTCGTAATTCTCAATAAATATTGTTTTTGTCAAGCAGCTGTCGAGATTCGTCATTAAATCTCGATAGATATCTATATGTCGAGCTTTAGTGAACAACATTTATTCACTTGTTTCTTGAATAAATTTGCATGGCTTCAATACTAAACTTGAATCCTTATTTCTTAAAGTACTAAATCTATCCTAGATCTATCCAATTACAAATAAAGTGAATTTTATCAAATGATTAGCCAACATACATAACATATGCCTTTAATAATATCCACATATGTCCTAACAAACTAGGGATGGATATAAGATTTTAAGCTAGCGGAGGCCGAAGTATAAAGAAAAAAAAATCCAAATAAGCATCATATAGTATTAAAAAATTAATAAATACACAAAAATATTATTTTTAAATACATTAAGATGCAATCATTTACTAACAAAAACAAAATAATATTTTTTTTAAAAAAGACTAGGCTGGCTAGGATTTTTTTTTTTTTTTGGTTGAAGTTAGAGCATTCACGGTGATGGTGATAAAACTTTAGCTTTTAGCACCTCAAAAAATTATTCCATCTATTTTACCATCTCATTTTACAATACACTCAACATCAAATGTTCTATTTTTTTTATTACTTCATTTAAAATAATATAAATAACTCATTAAAATAATAAAGAAATAGAGAGAATTTGAGTTTTTTTAATTGAAATAAGAGATATAATTTTAATAAAATATTGTATTTTATTTTTAATAGCTTGTTGCAGTCAACTGATATTTATACTAGTATACTGTTGTTGCAAAAAATTAATCTTAGCTTTTCTAATAACGCATGATTTTTTGATTCTTTAGTAGTAAAAAGTTTTTTTTTTTTGGCTAAAATACAATCGCTATTATAAATGTTTTTATTATTTTTGTTAAGTTTTTTTTTTGTTGAATAGTTGCTATTTAAATGATGCTAATTGGGTTTGTTGAGGAGAAGGAAGTCTAAGATTTTGCAAAAATAAAATATATAATAACTCTAAAAATAAAAAAGACCCGGCCTTGGCCCCCACCTGCCGTCCTGCCTTCAACTGAGATTTGACTTGGTCTATGGTTTGTCCCCTTGTGATGTTCGAATTGAATTTTGCTGATTTAAACGCTGTCGTATAGAAAACCTCAGTTGCGCCAAATAGTGTCGTTTCCACTCAAGCAAGTTTTCCCTATAATGTGAACAATGTTGTCTCTATATGTTATCGCTTGACGATCAGTTTTGTGTTTCAAACCGTGTCGCTTTTAGTCTTAATAGATAGTACATATTATAGTTATCTAAAGCACTTGTTTGATGTTTCTCACGTTTTATTAGTATAATAATAAACTACGTGTTTCTCAGTCTTCTTTATGCACTTCGATCCCTTCGATCCCTTGAGATTTTACTCTCATTCATGATTCATCCATAGACTTTAGTTTCATGGTCATAAATATTAAATAAAGGTCACCAATCACGTGACCTTTATGGTTGTCAGTAATTTGTTCTTAGTGCAAGATAATGCAAGCTTGGTGTTCTTACACAAATTCATCATAAAAACCTCATGATATGATAGTCAATAAAGATTGCAACCTATATAGAAAGCTTTAGATTTTCAAAGACTTCCACCCGCTAGAAAATACTAAAAATAACAACTTTCCTGGCTGGTGCCGAGTTTCAAAGATACTGAGGCCGCAATTTTGTATGCCCATGAGCCGCGCCATGTACAGTTCAGGGGTTCAAATGAACCGCCTGAGCCTGCAATTTATATATATATATATATATATATATAATATATAATATATTATATATATATAATATTTTGTTTTATTTGACCTTAAAATTTATTTTTGAACATCTTGTCTCTAAAAGTTTTTTAAACCCACTTGAAATGAGTTTAAATATAATCATCTTAACAATATTTTGGTCTTTTTAAATACATGCAAAAAAAAAAAAAATGCTCCACAACAAACCAATTTTATCTAAAATTTGAGGAGGGGTGACTTAGATTTTAACAAATTTGAAATAAACTAATGGAAAATTCATAGCTTATATTGTACTATCAATATAATATTTACGTTGTTTTAAAACAAATGTATACAATATTGTATATTTTTTACAAATGTGTACAGTATAATGATTTATAATGTAAACTTTACATTGATTCTAAATAAACTTGTACAATATAATTCTCTATAATGTAAATTTTACATTGATAGTTCAATGTAAACATAAAATTGTCCTAAACTAATAGATAAAAGCATTTTAAGCAATAATAATTAAAATTAACTTAACAAAAAAAATTAATACGCTCATTGTATTAAGAAAAAAATGTCAAATGAACTTCTAATTTATTTTTTTATTCTATTGCTAGTACATACGATAGATAAAATTGTAATAAGGAAACATTATTGACTACAAAACTAATCTCTTCCCCAAAATGTATCTTCTTATCAAGCCTTCTAAAAAATATACTAAAGCCGCCACTAACTCTAAGTAGAGATGATAATTTTTTCCCGCCCCGCTTGACCCGCCCCTCCCTCTTTCGCTCCGTGCGGGTTTTTCCCGCCCTGCAAAGGTGATGTGGTGGGGATGGAGCGAGATTTTAGACCCGTACCACAGGGCGGAGCGAGGATGGGTTTACAAATTTTAGACCCGCCCCACCCCATCCTCGCCTCGTCCCACCTCGCGTTAATAAGGATTAAGTTGTAATTTTTTCATACTCTAAAATCTTACCATTTAAACAAAAATATCATCAGCTTATTTTATTCTACCTAACGTGGTTTTACCTCTCTTTTCTCTCAAGCAAAGTTGGAAATAAGGTACCAATTTTAACTCTTTTTTTTTTCTTTTCATTCATGATTCATATGTCTTTCTCAATTTACTATTTATCATTAACATAATATGAGATTTTTGTGTCATACTATGAGATCTTTGTTGTGACATTGTCTTGTTAAGCATTTAGATAATATTATTTAGTTTTTGCTAAAAATTAGTTTGATTTTATAGGATAAGTTTATTTATAATTTCAAGTATATTTTTAATATTGAAACATGTCATTTTATTGGAAAAAATGGTAAGAGTTATAGGAAAATTAACAAAAAATAAAGTTTTACAGTGTAGGGTGAGGTTTCACGAGGCCTTAAGAGGCGGGGATGGGACAACAAATTTTTGCCATCATGCAGGGCCAGGCGGGGATGGGGCAAAAAAAATCTATATGGGGCAGGGGCGAAGATTCCATCCTTTGGTCCCGTCCCGCCCCATTGCCATCCTTAACTCTAAGGTAACAAACTATAAATGGTAAAAATTGAAAATGGTGTAACAAACTATAAGTGGTAAAAAAAAAAAGAAAATTTATGTGAAAATGACAAACAATATTCTCTCTTTATATATATAGGGGTCGTTTAGTGACGTTGTTCTAGTAACATTGTTTGCATTTATTAAAAATACGTATAAGTAAAAAAAATGTATAAAAATACGTGTAACGTTGTTTTAATTTAAAAACATATTCTAAAATAACCCATTAGGTTTAAGACTCAGGTATTATTACAATATTTTTCGACCCACGGTCGTCTTGCCTGACATGATTACATTTCACGTAACCATTGACAGATAATGGAAGCAAATTCAAAATCTATGTCTAACTCTCGTCAAAATTTCATTCACCGCCAGCTGAATGAAATTATCATTGGCCGATGGAAGTAAAGTCATAATCTATGTCTACTCCAGCCAAAATCTCATTCACGCCAGCTTTGTTAACCGTGTGGGACGTGCAATAATCTATATATAACATAGTGTCCACTTGGTTAGTTCAAGGTAGTAATCTTATTCTGTGGGCAGTAATCTTATTCTGTGGACATGTCATAAAAAAATAAAAAATTCTGTGAGAGGTGAGTAATATTTATATTTGAGAACAACTTATTTAACTAAAACTGAAATTTTTTTGTTGAAAGTACAATAATAATAAATAAAAAAAAGCTAAAAACTAGCTAAATAGTACAACAAGATCCATAAAAAGTACTAAAAAGTGATTTAAGAACTCATAAATAGTAACAAAAATAAGTTAAATAGTTTAATAAGCTTAATCTGTCCTCACTTGCTAAATGCACTAGTCTTCCATTTACGGTAGTCCACAATTCAAGGCTGTATTTGATACATTATTATTCTCTCCCTTCTTTTCAGAAATTGGGTTTTCCTTTACCCTATTACATAAAAGCTTTGCATTTACATGACTAGGTTTAAGAGTGGTTTTTTCATCAAGGATGTTCATTTTTGGTTTTCAACTTAATTTGTTAACAAATCCTTTTTTTTTTAATACAAGATAGAAATTCTACTCTAATCTAATTTAAGTGTATATATGTGCAAAATTCTCTTTTAGAGTCTAATTTAAGTATATATATGTGCGAAATTCTCTTTTAGAAGCTTGAACCTCGGCTCTTACCTCCTACACCACACATCCCACAAGCACTTATACTTGTGAAGTGACTATCGCTCCAAGGATGCGTGGTGGTAACAAATCTTGAATATTGTGCTTATTGCTTTCGTATTTACTTCTTTAAGATTTGGTACTTACTTAATAACTAGGTGACTTAAGAATAAATCCATAATTCAATAAATAAATCATATATAGTTTTTTTAAAAAAATAATATGGTAATTAGGGGAGTGGAGATTTAAATTTTAGATATTCTCGTTAGAAATACTAGAATGTGCTAACTTGTTAAATTATAAAACTCTTGACAAATATATATATATATAATTTTGTAGATGATAAACAATCAATTTCAAATATTTTTTTTAATTCTTGAATATTAAAAGGTGTTTGGTTCACACTTGTGAACCTTAAATACGAAAATGTGGTTTGGTTAACATTAGTTGCACTTAGTGGAAGTGCCTTCTTCTTTCTTATTTCTTCTACCTTTTCTCGTTTTCTTAATTTGTCTTCTTCTTCTTTTATAATTTTTTTTTTCAAATGCACTTAAGGCATTTGTTTTAGAAATTTTTTATATATAAGAAAGGAAAAAAAATTATAGATTTTTATATTTCCATAGAAATAGTATCAAAATTTTTATAAAATAGTTCATTAATAAATGTCCTAAAGGCACAAATTAACCAAATCGTTTTTTAGTAGTATTGTTTGTTACAATAAACATGCTAATTATTGAAATGTCTGCAATTAGTGGTAGTTTTAGGATTTTTTTTTTCTTGGGGAATCTGTAAGAAGATAAATCTTAGGTAATAGATGAATCTTTGTTATAAATTTGCTCATAGTAGTAATAAGAGAATAAAAGATAAATTATAAGTTCATTTGACATATTATTTTTTTATACATTGAACATACTAATTATTATTACTAAGATTAAATCTTGGAAATTACTATTGTTTCTAAATACAATAAACATGCTAATTATTGATGTTAATTAAACTTTAATCATCATTTCATTGATTAATTTCATCTATTAGTTTATTTCAAATTTATTAAAATCTATTCCCTCAAAAAAAATATTTTTTTGTTAAAATTTAATATTTTTTTTTAGATTTAAGATTAACAAATTTCTACTTTTATTATTAGGTTTACTATTTTTTTTTTTAGAGGACCATGGTATTACTAAAAAAATCATATTCAAAGATTATTTCAGCTTAACTTAAAAAAAAATTAGGATCATATATGGTGTTCAAATTTTTATATTAGGGGTCAAATAAATAAATAATATTATATATATTTGCTAGCTCAGGGTTCCTTTTGAACCCCTGGACTGTACATGGTCCCACCCCTGTCGGCAGTTTGGTTTTCATGCACCATATCTCAATCCGTTTCATTCTAAAAAGCTCAATAGAGCAAATAAGAAATGACTCAAGTACTCGAAGGTCAACACGCTAAAAACAAATGTGGATATATGGGAACATGTGAATAGTGAGCTTCGGCTTGGGGTATTAATATGAATTAATACACATGCATTCAGATGCTCTTTTTTCGCACTCTTTATATCCTACAATCTTCATTGGAAAACTCATGAATCCTGTTAAATCCTTATTGAAATCAGTATTACTATTACTCCTCTCCCTTCTTTTCCCAATTTGCGTTTCCCTTGACACCATAACACCAGACCAGCCCATCAAAGATGGTCAAACTCTAGTCTCAAACCAAAAAACATTTGCACTCGGATTTTTCAGCCCTGGCAATTCCAACCGCATTACGTTGGAATTTAGTATTACCAAATTACCGAACAAACCATTGTGTAGGTTGCAAACAGAGACAATCCACTCAATGATAGCTTCGGAATCTTGTCCATCAACAGTCAAGGAAACCTTGTCCTCCACACCCAAAATCAAAGCCTTCCTATTTGGTCCACAAATATTGTTTCAGTCTCATCAACAAACTATTCTATCTCTATGGCTCAGCTTGTAGATGTTGGAAATCTTGTTTTGGTTCAACAACACAGCCAAAGGGTCTTATGGCAAAGCTTTGATTATCCCACCAATACTATTCTTCCTTTTATGAAAGTTGGGTTGGATCGGCAGACTGGATTGAGCCAATACTTAACATCTTGGAAGTCCCAAGATACTCGAAAACAGGTAAGTACTCATTTAAAATTGATCCAATTGGGGACCCCCAGTTGTTGTTATATAAGGGTCGAACTCCATTGTGGCGGACCGAACTTGGAGCAGCCAAGGATTGACCGGTGTACCAGAAATGAAATCTAAATTATATATTTCCCCCATGAATGTTAGTTTTGTGAATAATCAAGATAAAATCACCTTATGTATAGCATAACTAAGCCCGATGATTACTCTAAAATTATATTTGTCTTAGGTGAATCAGGAGCATTTAGGAGGTACACTTGGGGCAATGGTTAATGGGTCAAGTTATGGTACCCAAAAGAGTCATGCGATATATATTTAAAGTGTGGTCCAAATAGTTACTGTGACCCATACAATAGGGGCGAGTTCGATTGCACGTGCTTACCCGGGTTCGAACCCAAGTCACCTCTTGATTGGTGGATTAGAGATGGATCAAGTGGGTGTGTAAGGAACCAAGGGGTGTCCACATGTAAGAGCGGAGAAGGCTTCGTCAAGTTGGCACATGTGAAGGTGCCCGATACTTCAATAGCACATGTAGACATGAGTTTAAGTTTGAAGGAGTGTGAGCAGGATTGCTTAAGGAATTGTTCTTGTACAGCTTACACAAGTGTAGATGAGAGTGAGGAAGGGTTTGGATGCTTGACATGGCATGGGACTTGGTTGACATAAGAACATTTTTTGATGAGGGACAAGATTTATACACACGTGTGGATGCAGTTGTACTAGGTAATACTTTAAGCAATACTTGCCATGTATTTTTAATTATTGCTACCACATTAATTGCTTGTGTGCTTAGGTTAACTATAGTAAAAAGGTACCATAGACATGTAACCAAAAAAAAAAAAAAACTGATAGAAGAAAATGGTAGGCTGCTTAAGTGAAATCATATTAATTGTACATTTGGTACACTAAATGAGGATTATGAAACCAATATAAGGGTAATATTTATTACTAGGAATAAAACTTTGTTAAGTTGTATTTTAGGAAACATCTTACTCACACAATTATATTTCATTATAAATAATATTTTTTAAATTGAGAGAGAAATCATTTATTTTTTGATATTTTTATTTTCATAATTGTTAGGTACATGTGGAAAGTTTGTTTATTTGAAAATATATTAATTTTAAAAATTATTATACCTACTAAGGAATAATTATTACAAGAATACTTATTTCTCATTTTTGAGAATAGACATTCACAAAAAATGACAACTTCTTATATTAAAAAGATAACCAAACTACTGAATAGCTAAACCATTAGAATAATTATTATATTACAGTGTTTATTACAGACTACCTAACGTACCATTTCTTATTCTAACATGATATAATAATTGTCTCACATTTCCTAACACTTTCTAATATTTAGCAGAATCCAGATTTTATGCATGTTGCAAAGAATTAACATAGTTTTGTTAAACCGTCCAAAAACAATGTCATAATCTTTCTAATTCTCTTTGTCTTAAATTTTTTCAAACTTTTAAGAAACGATTTGACAAGTTGAAAATTGTTTAAATTTTGTAAATTCCTGGCATCATAAGAATTTCTACAATTATATTCATTACTTTTGTCCCGCTGCTATATATGTAACACTTGTTCCATCTCAGGTTGATGTTGTGAAAACTGGTTTGCGCATTTTTTAACTAGTGAATTTGACCTCAATAAGGGAATTACACATTCTCCTTAAGCACATTGTTTCCTCCTTAGTCCTTACTCTTGTTTCCCTATAAAATTGCATCAATACTAACTATTTATGTTCAATTACCTTCTCAAATTTATGAGGTCATTATGAATAACAAATATATATATATATATATTTTCTATCTTAGCTCAATATGCCAAGAAAAATGGTCTTGCTCCAAAAACAAAGATGTTGGTGATTCTGGGACTTCCTGTTGCTGTAATGGTTCTTTTTGTGGCCTCCATTGTGTATTGGTTGGTAATGAAGAAGAAAAGAGGTAAGCAATTCTTTACTCAGTCTTTTTTTAATTGAAGTAGTTTCTTTTCACTTATTTTTTATCGCTTAGTGGAAAAAATGCTAGTAAGGTGACTCAAGAGTGCATTTGGCTTTTTCTTATTTTTGGTAAATTATCTGCATGGTATTTGTTAAAAGATATAGGTTTTGGTAAATTTTAAATTAAAGGGTAGAGAGAGACAGAGAGAGAGATAAAAGATAAAAGAAGAAAAAAATATCCCCAACTCAGATGATTTTCAAATTTGTAAAAGTTAAGGAAAACGTATTCTTAAAATCTACTACAAAATAGAGTTAACAAACAGGACAAAGAAACTACAAAATGCATCTAATATAGAGATGAAAAGGCTTTCTTTTCGTTTCTTTTCTTTTTTTCTTTTTTTTTTCCCCCCTTTTTTTGTACTTTCAAATGAGTGATTTTCATTACTTAGATGGTCTATTGAAGCAACCCAGACAATTTCGTATATATATGCTAGTCCTCTAATTTCTTGCCTCACAGCCATCTATATCCCAATGCATTGGCTCCTTCCATTTGCACATTCTCTTATCAATCATATATGAACATATTAACTGATATTTCTTAGTTGTTTTATAACAGGGAAGAAGCAAAGCGCAGATTCATATGAATCTGGTGCCTATAGTTTACCAAACTTAGAAGACTCCACAACTAGAAGGGACCATGATGGAGCTAGAAGAGATTCAGTATTTGATCTAAAAAACATTATTGCAGCCACAGATAATTTCGCTGTTGCTAACTTGCTTGGTAAAGGTGGCTTTGGCTCAGTTTATAAGGTATTCTCCTTATACAAGAGGCAACACCCAAAAAAATAGCTTAATCTTAGTTCATGTGTGTTAATGCATTGGAAAATCCGTCATGAATGTCTAGGAGCACCAACAATTTTACGTGTAAGACTTCATTAGGTGAAATTGAGTTTGCCCGAATAATTAACTAAATTAATTTTTTGTCAACAATTGGGTACTATGATAAAATGACCTATGGATTTTTATTTCAGGGTTTGCTACAAAATGGAATGGAAATAACTGTGAAAAAACTATCAAAAAACTCAAGACAAGGAATAGAACAGTTCAAAAATGAAGTTGTGCTAATTGCTAAACTCCAACACAGGAACTTGGTGAGAATTTTAGGTTGTTGTGTTCAAGGAGAAGAGAAGATGTTAATTTATGAGTATTTGCCAAACAATAGTTTGGACTCTTATATTTTTGGTACGTATTCTTTTCACATAAACTTCAAGCATCATGACCACGAAAATGGTCCTCCAAATTCAAACATCTTAATTCCTAGCATTGAGATTGTATATGTAATCACGAATGCTGACTAATCTGAGTTCAAATATCTTCATTCAGATGAAACAAAAAGTCATGGTTAGATTGGGGAAAGAGAATTAGATTATTTGTGGAATTGCTCGAGGGATCTTATATCTTCATCAAGACTCAAGATTAAGAATTATCTATAGAGATTTAAAGGCTAGCAATGTTTTACTTGACACTGCATTGAATCCAAAAATTTCAGATTTGGTATGGTTAGAATCTTTGGAGGGGACCAAATTGAAGCCAATACAAATTGTGTTGTTGGAACATTGTAAGTGGGCTAAAAATATATATATATAATATATAATATATATATATATATATATATATAGTTTTAGTTTTCAACTGCTTACTATATACTAACATTATTATATTTTATAGGAGTTCAAATTGCGGCCCCTTTTTGCAAAAATGATGGACTTCTTTCAAATAATTTTTCATTTTATTTTTTTGATAACTTAATAGTTGGGAGAGGGGGGATTTGAACTTAGATGCCTCCTTTGAAAAAATCAAGAGTCTTTCCAATTAAATTACCAAGCTCTTGGAAAATTACTTTTATCTTTTATTAGTTCAAATGTTATGTGTAATATTATTGAACAAAGGATTTTCTTGAATAATTTTTGTTTAATCATGAACTACGCTCAATAGTTTTCTTTTTATTGTATCATAACAGTGGTTATATGTCATCCAAGTATGCAATGCAATAATTATTTTCAATAAGATCCGATGTATTTAGTTTTGGGGTGTTGCTATTGGAGATCATTATTGGTAAAAGAAACACCAACTCTTATCATAATGGTCCCTCCTCAAATTTGATTGGACACGTAAGTATATGTGGAAATAACGATACGCAATAATAGCCTTGTTGTATTGTATTTAGCCTAATATGAATATGTTGTTAATAGATTTGGGACCAATGGAAAGAAGGCAAAGCCATGGAAATAGTTGATTCATCACTAGGTAAGACATACCCTGCTTATGAAGTATCGAGATGCATTCAAATTGGGCTACTGTGTGTGCAAGAACATGCGACAAATCGACCAACCATGTCGGCAGCTGTTTTCATGTTGAGTAGTGACACAACCCTTCCTTCACCAAAGCAACCTGCATTCATTTTCAAGAATACCTGCAATACTAAAGACCAAACAACTATTGAAGGAGCTAATTCTATAAATGAAATAACAATTACTGAAATCGATGGTCGCTAAAGCTAAAGCCCCACACTATTTGAAGCAATGTACTAATATGCCATTGCATCATAAGATTGACTTCCTCTAAATTTACTCTACATTCTACACTATTATGTTATTACAGAAACCTAATATGTATAATGTAAATTATGACAAAAAAGAAGATATTATATGATGATACAACATGAAATGATATTATCTAGAACTTATGATGAAATCCGCGACTATCTCCTTAAAAAAAAATGATAGTTACAATTGGTGAGAGAATGATTTAAATCCTGGATGTCTTGAAAACATCAAGAGTTGCTAACTAATTTAGCTTTAACAACAAGGCCCTTGGACACTACCATCTCGTGCTTCTAAAAAAAAAATACACCAAGAGTTAAATTTTGTGTGGATAACCTCATCTGTTTTCCAAGATGTCCAAATTGAGTAACCTGAATTTAAACACCTACAGGAATATATTTTACCTGTGTCAACTAAAAACTTGATGAATGACTTGGTCAATTCCCTAACATTTATGATTTTTCTCTAGTCTCATCGCTACTTACATCTTAGAAAAGGGCTTTTTAACTAGTTACAACTTAATAAAAAGTGAAACCAAACAAAATTCCTGTCAATGATAAACTGAAATTATTCTTCCTGAACACAAATTGGCTACTTGTGGCTTGTTTTTATGCGAACTTTTCCAGTATTCAATTTTTTAATGTTCAACAAATAGTCACCTTCAATCCATGGAAAGCTCAAGCAATTAAAGTCTTCCCGGTAATAAGTAGGGTGATAAGTAACATGATACCATGCTGAGGCCATCTGCTGACGTTCATGCGGTTTGCAGCTCATTTCAAACCATTCTTTGGCTTCATTTTGTAGCCTCTTCATTGAGAGCAAAATCCGATCCCTAAAATCACCATATCTCCTGTTATCACGAAGCAAATATGCAGCACGTTTCCGCAGATTACCTGTCAGCATTTCATCCTCAGTCTCAGCTTCATAATATTTCATTAAGCTAGTCATTTTCTCTATATATTGGTCTTTGTGTTTTTCTGCAATTTCAAGGAAGGCCTCAAAACCATCCACTTCAAGATCATTATCGTAAGTTTCTTTAGAAAACTTCTCCAACTGGACCAAGTTTGGCCTTTCTTGCACGGTTGATTCAACAGTGGCACGGTAGAGCCTGCCCAATACATTGTTGGAGGTATACATGGGTTTTTCTACCCTCTCCATGAAATCTGGAAACTCCTTTGGTTTCAAAACCCTGGGCATTTCAGCTGGTGCACCAGTCTTTGCAAAGTCGACGGCCATTGAGTGAAGGTTTGCCAACTCTAGACATTTTTTACTTCGGGCTTTATCTGGCTCACGGTCAGCATGAACCATATGTGCAGTCGAGATGGCACCCAAAGTATCATTGATCATGTAATCAACAAAAAACTTTTGGATTTCCTGCAAGTTCACCCAGACTAATGAGAAGAGCAAATACTAAATAACAAAAATATAATGAAACTTCTATTTCAACTCTATTGGGTAAAACTCTTCAAAAAAAAAAAAAAAACTCTCTATGGGTAAAAGTTTAGAAAATATACCTCTAAGGTCACATCATGATCCATTATACGAGGTCTTCTCCCTGTATAGTCCATTGGGGCCTCAGTTTGATGGGGGATGAGATCTTTATCCCAGCTAATAAAATACAGGTCTCCATCAAGATCACCACCAGAGCATTCATTTGGATGTGGTCTGTGGACACAAATTTTTGACACAATTATTATCTGTTTAAGAATTAAGAGAACTACCCATTCCTTCATGCCCTATTATGTGTTGTTATAATAATACATGGCACAAGACGTTGTAGGAAATGACTTCCCAGTGCAGGTAAGTGACTAAACAAAATTAGATGTTAAATGCAGGCAGGTGTTTAGACAGAATGAAATGAAAATTTTCTTTTCCTGGTAATGGAAAGTGGGTTTCATAAGTAGTTGCAAATCAAGATGCTAAGTAAAATTGCTCCTGTGAGAGGCAAGAGATTGTCACAATCACTAATGAAATGAAAATTTCCTTTTCCTGGCAAGGGAAGTGGGTTTCAAGAGTAGTTGCTAACCAGGATACTAGGTAAAATTGCCCTGTGAGAAAGGCATTAGATTGTCGCAATCAATAATGACATCAAATGTAAATGCATCGTCTAGGAAAACAAGAAGGAAGTAGCTAAAAATAGTAGTAAAACTCAGCTCAACCCAGCAAAGCCTTCCAACAATTAACTTTCTTTAATAAAAATAATAAACAAAGAAGAACTCCATGAGGAAAGGAATACAGAGTTCCCACTAAAACCAAGTGAATATTAACATACCCATAATATGAAATTCACTGTCTAACTTTACTACACAGGTACATGCTCAAATTTAAACTCTACAGTTCATATGCAGAACTACCTGTCAACCAGATCCTTGTAATTTATAACAATCTGAGGACCTAAATACTTTAGGAAGGTAGACTAACATGGTCAAAGTAGGAAGATGAGTTTTTCATGATATTGTCAAATCACTGCGGTAAAAAAAAGGTTGAGCAATGCAATAGTTCTAATAATTGCACCTCACTAACGTACCATATCTGGTGCAGCCATAATAATTGCTGACTCTAATCCAAAAATGTAAATTAAAAACAATTAAACTAGAGATGCAATGTATACCGTTGTCCATTCTGAGGGAAGATAAGGCAATCCACCAGACCCTTCTCCTCTAATTCCACTTCATAGATAGCCTCAAGAACTCTGATGTCTCCTGGGTGAAGACAAGGGTTTTTGGTCACAACAACCTTCCCTACTATTATACATGTTGTCTCATCCACCTTCCGGAAGAAACTCTGCTCCTCAAATTGCAGTTCTGCTTTTGACATGGTAATGCGGACATGCACTTGGCCATAATTTAAAATACCAGTTTCGTCCAAGCAACCAACCAGGATCCGACCTTTTGGGACAAATATTCGACATCTACTTTTCAAATCAGACAAGAGGCTATCATAATGTGCTTGAAGCATCATTGAGAGATACGGTTCCTGATTTGGCTCATAACCCTGAAGCAGCATTTTTACCAGAATGTTTCTAGAATCTGATCCATTCAATATCTCTAAGACCTTCAAAGTTGCATCTCTATTGGTCAACATTTTTCCCAGCAGACACAGTTGTTCCATTTGCATTGCCTCAAATACTTCGTCCTTTACTCCCAAGGTAGACAAGAGGGTGATAATCTCTCGATTCAAATAGCAAGGCATGGAATCACTCCATTTAGTGACATTAAGCATCCTGTTTTGTGATTCAAATTTTTCCATACTTTTACGCAGAGATAGTTTCCGGTAGGAATTACGGTCAACAGCGACAACACCTTTATATCCACCATATCGAATTTGAAACGCGGAAGGGGTTCGATTTAATCCACACTTCTGAGCAACTACCCAACCAAAAGACTCGGAAATTTTTCCAATGCCATCTGAGAAGCAGTAGTCAATATCATCAGAGATCACTTTGATATCAGGAATAATCTCTACATCTTGCCCATGGACCTCCAGAGTTTGCTTAGAGGAACTGAACAACTGACCCATCCTTGCCGCACATTTAGATACGCTGCGAATCTTGTCGAAACACCCCATCCATTCTCTGATATCTTCTGCTTTTACTTTGTCATTAGAAGCAAACATCCAAACAGAATTTGATCGCAGTTGACTAGCCGAAAAGGCTAAAAACTGAAATCTTTTAGCTCCAATCACAATCCCATCTCGAAGAACAGACAATATGCGACAATATATTCCAGTTCTAAAAGGTTTGGCAAAAATACCTCGCTGGATGCTTGTGGAAATGGCATTTGCAGGAAGCTTACTCCAGTCCTCCTCAACAAAAGTAACTCTCATAAAGTCTGAAGCATATGATGCAAAATGATTCACCACATAATTAGAAGTTTCAAGCTCAGGACCCAAGCAATAAATCTTTGACGGGGTGATTAGGGCCCTATGACAACTCATTAAATTTTGATCTTTTAACCTTTTCCAGGAAGAGGGGGGAACACTCTTACGGTTTCTTTCTAGGACATGTAATTGAGTCTTTACAAATGAGTCAGGCTCATAACAAGTGGAATTTAGCTTGTGCATCTTCTGAAGAACCATAAGAGCAGTTTCAACATCTTTCTTGCTAAGTGTCTCAATCAGATCAGTACCTGCACCAAGGCTAATTTTCTGGGTATGGACAAGGGAATTGATTTGGAAAAGGATCTCATATGCTAAGTTAGAGGCAGAATTGCATTTCACAAGTGGAACTGTCTCAGATGTTGAAGAGAATTCCTCCCCGTCCTCTAAAATTAGGTCATTCACATCTTCTCTATAACGGGGGAAACTTGTAAAAATATCTGAAGCCGGTAATCCTTCAATTTGCCAACAAAATGAAGTTGACTGTCCAATTGACTTGATAGTAGAAAAGTCTATTGTTCGAACCCAACGAAAGTCAAAATCTTCCTTGCAGAAATTGTACCGATCAGCACTAAATTTTGAATCTATATCAGGTCCAGAAATTTTTTGATAGATCTTTGGTCCATACTTGAGCTGAGAGAGAAGATTAGTACACTTTGAGTCAAAGTATTCTAAAGCCAGAAACCAATCAACAAGAGTAAGTAATGTCAGAAAAGAGATAAAGTCAATTGAAAAATGATAATTTCATCCAAGAGTTGTATGCTACAAATGCCCAATCTCCCGCTTATTCCCTCTTTCACAACCCCAAGCAAATGATAGTAAAAGGTTGAGTACAACATACTCCCTTATACTTCCTTAAATATAAATTACAATTTATTGATAAAATAATTCAAGTCATCTCAAAATAATAAATCTAATTCAACTCTTTGAGGTTGGCTAAACACGTCATTTATTGCCCTTCCCCTTATATAGGGCCGCATCATTAGCTAGTTAATATGCAATCATGTCTCCTCTTGCAACCTGTTTCATAAATCTTTTGAAACAAAGGTGGCAGGGAATTACCAGAAGGAATAGGCTGCATTATTATGCAAAAATCTACATTTTGCTTAGCACTAAAATGTGACACAAGATTTTGGCAGCAACTGCAATCATCCATATTGGGTTCACATTCAACCGAATCAACCCAATAATCCTCTATTCCATAACATAAATAATCAACTCTCAATCTCTATCAATCATACATTCTCAATCTAACAAGGTTATACAATACATCTTTCAGAAGACACAATAAAAGGATGATAATGGAAATTGAAAAGGTGTACTTATAGCACCTCTTTCTGATTCACCTACAATGTCCCAAATTAAAAATTTCTTCAAGCCTACATTTCACACCAAGATAGCAGCAAACACAATCAGACAAAGTCAGAACATCAACAAAACCCAAAACAAAAGAAATATCTCAGCATACATATCAGAGACTACCACTCAACAAATTTGAGACAAACTACAATACTTTTATTGAATGCAAGGAGAACATTGACAGATAAATCGGCCCAATTTTTTTTTTTTTTTGATAAGTAATTGAAAAGGAAAAATGGAAATGTTCCCCATGTAAAATGGAAGTGTAGTAGGGAGGCTACAAACATCATTGAAAGTTACATACAAACTAGAAAAAGAGCGACCACTTAAAGCAGCCAACCAATCATACAAAGAATGTACATACAACGATTTTATCTCCAACAATGAACTTTCAATCCTTTCGAATATATTTTCTCCAGATTGTCCACATAATGAATAATGAAACTGCAACCCCCTTCCCACCACCCACCCCCCCCCCCCCCCCCCCCTTTTTTTCTCCCCTCTACAATTCAGCACTATGATGCCTACCAGAACCCGTTTCCAACAAGCTAGCAAACCATAACCCATTTCAGCATAACCCAATGGAGTCCAAACAAACAAAACACCAACGACCATAGATTATAAGAAAAATCACAATGAAGGAGCAGTTGATCTAAGGACTCCCCACTTCTCTTACACATGCAACACTACTCCACAATGCTAAGATATCTATTTGATATGTACACTGCAGATATTTCTCTTCTGAAGATTATTATCCATACTGAGAATCTTCCCTCTAATAGCTGTCCATGTGAAAGAAAGCTACTCTTATGAGGCCCTTCTCCTCCAAATGCTTTTCCATAAAAAGAAGTGGGGTAATCTATTATAAAGGACCTTAAAATAGTATTTTACCTCAAAAACACCACTCTTAGTAGGAAATCAACCGTCATTCTTCTCCATTTCTTTTAACTTTGGAGGAATAAAGAAGGCCCAGGAACAAGCATAACATCTCCAGCCCTCAATCCTGGACAAATCTAGTAAAACATGACATCCCAACACATTACGCAATTATCCAATCTCATATAGTTCGCCATTGAAGCTTCTTTGTCGTAAGCAAAAATAGTGCAGAAAAGCTTCCTTATTGATCTAATGAACTCCAGGTAGCATTTTTTTTTTTTTTTTTTTGACAAGTAAAAAAATTGGGCGATGTAAGCTACTCTTTTGTATCAAAATAAAAAATAAAAAATATCCAAGTATCATTCCAGTGTTATTAGCTCCTATAGAGTTTCAGGAGCCACCATGCTCCATCTCTGCCCAAGAAAATAGAATGAAGATGGAATCTTCCTCTTTTGTAAATTCTCAGGTTGAAAACAGGCCCCCATCCTCCATCAAAATCTCAAATCCTTTCAATTCAACTTTAAACAGGCTTTTAACCACCCTTGTTTGAGAAAAATTAGCAACTTTGTGAGATTACCGCCTCTCCACCCAAAGATCTCCCAATTTTGCCATTTGACAAAGAGGGTGATCTGGTAGAGGTGCTAGTAACAATAACATAATTCTATCAAAAATATATATACAATAGGTCAGAAACCATTAACCACCTATCTAGTATCTAGCGCATTAACTAATCAAGAGAATGATAAAAGGCATACATAGTTCCCTATTCTCTCATTCTTATTCCCATAAACAATCCAAGAGAGATCAAATAAAAGAACAATCAAAACTTGTTTCTTCTCCTATTAAAGCTGCAACATATTCATCATAAAATAACAAAGCCATACCAAAAGCTAAGAAAAAAAAGAAGTAAAAATCAAACCTTTAAGACCAAGGCATCGGCATCCCCATCAGCAAGACTACACCGAACAGTCTCCAAAACATCATGAAACATAATTTCGAGTCTATAACACTCCGAACCTTGCCACACCCAGAACTCGACCCTTTGTCTCTCGGGCATAACCCAGACCCTAACACCCTCCCAAGACTCCAACACACTCATGCAACACTCTCGAAAGAAAAACCCGCGTGCAAAACACAGTTATCGAGTCGGTGCTTGGGTTTCACGGGGCGTACGACGATGTCGTCGTAGGTTGTCTCGGAGAATCTGAGAGTGTGGGATTCGAAAGTAAGAGGCACGGCCATGGCCTTGAGCTTGGCTTCGAGTGTGGTGAACTGGATTCGACCGAAGCTTCGGGGCTTCCATTGCTTGCGCTCGGTGGAGATTTCGAGGGCGAAGATTGAGTCCTTGCCGAGTTGGGATTCGAGGAAGTGACGGAGGTCGAGGACCGTGATTGTTTGTGGAAGGTTTGACACCGCAACTGTGGGTTTCTCCGCCGCCACACTCATTGCTTAGTCGTTACTTTGAGAATGAGAGAGAATCGAAGCACTGTGAGGCCAAAGAGAGAGTGATATGCATCAAGAGTAACTGCAGAGGCATATGCAAAATCATGGGATCGTGCTGGATTGTTTTTCCGAGAGTTAAGGAAGTCAGTTCAGTTTGGAGTGTTGGAGTCTTTTTCCACTTCCCTTTTTTAAGTACTTGTGGGTCAGTTATTACTTACTCCCCCGTCACATTCCATTTAGTTTGTCGTATTTAAAAGTCTTTTTAATTCAACATTATTTATTATTTTATCTAACTTTAAAAATGTAATAATTTTTAAAACTACCCTTAAATAAAGTTAATTTCCTTTTCAAATTGAATAGTTTTAAAAATTAAATAAGGGTATAATAAGAACATTAGTAAATTAATCACTTTTATTATTAAAAATATAACAATATTTTGAGACATTTCAAAATAGAATAGAGAATAAACTAAGTGAGACAGAGGAAGTATTAGTTTTTTTCTTATTATTATTATTATTATTAGCCTCATCACGAGTGCTTCACATGTATGATAAGGGCTTTTTTTAGTAGTCATATTTTGTAGAAATTTTTTTAATTATTATATATATAATTTTTATTTTAAAAATCTAATTTATAAGTAAATAAATCAATTTAAAAATTAATAAGAGAGTGATCTTATTTTGTAGGTAATGTTTTAGTAGAAGTTAAAGTTGCATTTTTATCTATGCTATTATCTACTAGTCTCATCACACACGCTTCGCACATGTGATGAGACTTTTTTTTTAGTGGTTCTATTTTGTAGAAAAAAATGTATTTAATTATTTTATATATATTATTTTTATTTTAAAAATCTAATTTATAAGTGAATAAATCAATTTAAAAATTCATAGAAGTGCAGTTCTATTTTTTAGGCAATGTTTTAGTGGGAGTTGGAATTGCATTTTTACCGAATTATCTTTTAGTTTTGTCTCTACTTAAATATAGGGGTGTGGTACTGTGACCACTAAAACATTGCCTAAAAAATATGACTACTCTCCTATTAATTTTTAAATTAATTTATTCATATATAAATTGGATTTTCAAAATAAAAATTATATATATAAAATAAAAAAATACAGTTTTTTTTCTACAAAATAGGACCACTTAAAAAAAAAAATGTCTACCCGTGTGATGAGGCTAGTTATTAATATTATTAAAAGGATTCAGAAAATTAATTATTACATTTTTCACTTTTAAAAATTGGTAAGATTTAAGTACAATACTTTTGTGTTGTTCTTTAGGTTTTCTTCTTAAAATTCTGCATGTAGATTTTCTTCATGGGATTAAAATGTATTTTTTTTAGTTAAGTAGACACATGACTCAATCTTAAGTGGGGAATTTAAGGAACAATACCTAAATTTTGTTCTTTAAAAATACCCTAAATTTATCATTATTCTTACAAATAAGAATTGATGCTAAAATAGTAAATAGATAAAAATTAAAAGAAAAAACCTAATGGTTATTAACTCTCTACTAAATAGTCAACATTGATTACAAAAAAAAAAAATATATATATATATATATATATATTCTAATTGAAATAGAAATCCTATTCTCTTCGAAATTTTTTTTTTCTTTCAAATTGTGATGAACAAAAAAATATAGTACTAAACCCAAAATAAAGAGTCTTATCACACGCCCAAAGCACATGTAGTAAGTGTAGTTATGATTATTTTAATGATAAATTTGAAATGAATTTTATTCATGAGCTAAGGGAAACGGGACACAAATTTGGGAGCCTCATAGTCAAATGGGAAAACATGACTGTTTCATTTTGAAACCCAACATGATACATGTTGGTGAGTTCTTTTTTTTTTTTTTTAATTTAATTAATTTATTGGTTAGTACAAAACTATCGTACTAATTAAATTTTAGTTTATTTCTCCCTTCTTGGAATAAGGGTACACAATTATAGTACTAATAATTAAATTTTAATTTATTTCTCCTTTATTAGAATAAGGGGAGAATTTGAGTAGATAACTTTTCTTCTTCTTTTTTTTTCTTTTTTTTCTGAGAAACCAGTGGATGCTTTATATTAGATGTGTTAGAACTGAATTCAATAGTGTTGTATTTCACACTGAAATAATATACATAAGTGTCTTTATATAAAAGGCATATGAGTGTTGTACAAGTAAATATGAGTGCAGTACAAGTAGTACAATGTGTGCTATACAAGTAAGTGACCTAGTTGGGCCAAGCCCACAAGACTATACGTTAACAACCCCCCTCAAACTCAAGGTAGATGTGAGACCAGCTTGAGGTTGTCAACCAAATCACGAAGGCGTCCCTTAGGATGGGACTTGGTGAAGATGTCCGTAAGTTGATCTTTGGAGGAGACGGAGAAGAGCTTGAGAGCACCATGAACAAGATGATAACGGATAAAATGACAATCAATTTCAATATGTTTAGTCCGTTTATGGAAGACATCATTGTGAGCAATGTGAATGGCACTTTGATTATCACAATAAAGAGGAGTAGCAGAGGATGTAGACACACTTAAGTCTGTAAGAAGCCATCGTAATCAAAGAAGCTCAGATGTGGTATCAGTAAAAGCACGATATTCTGCTTTAGTACTGGAGCGGGCCACAAAGGTTTGTTTCTTACTTCGCCAAGAAATTAAGGAAGAGCCAAGGAGAAAACAATAGATAGTGGTGGACCTACGATCAGTGGGATCTCCTGCCCAATCAGCATCAGAGAATGCACAAAGTACAAGAGGAGATTGAGCTGAGTAGAAAATGCCATGAAGAGAGTGCCCTTCAAGTATCGAAGAATGCGCAGAACAGCAGCATAGTGACTCGACCGTGGAGCAGACAAATGCTGGCTGACCTGATGAACAGCATAGGAAATGTTTGGACGAGTAACTGTGAGATAGACTAGGCTGCCAACCAATTGTCTATAAAGAGAAGGATTAGAAAATGGTTTCCCCCCCGAGGGAGTCAGATGTGCATTAAGTTCAACTGGGGTGTTAACAATCTTGCTGTTAGTGAGTCCAGCACGAGACAAAAGATCAAAAGCATACTTGGCTTGAGTAATATAAAGACCATCTGAGAAACGAGTGAATTCAAGACCCAAGAAATAGCTAAGGTGGCCAAGATCTTTCATCTCAAACTGTTGACTGAGAAAATCCTTGAGTTTTTGTATGCCACTAAGGTCATCACTAGTTATGATCATATCATCCACATAGAAGAGAAGTAGAATGGTGCCTTTATCAGTATGACGAAGAAATAAGACAGCATCATAAGGACTGGCAATGTAACTCAAGCGAAAGATAGTAGAGCTAATTTTGCAAACCAGGCTCGAGGAGCTTGTTTAAGACCATACAATACTCGTCGAAGGCGGCAAACCTTGTTAGAGTCAATGGAGAGACCTAGAGGAGGTTGCATGTAAAATTCTTCACTCAAGTCCCCATTAAAGAATGCATTTTTAACATCCATCTGAAAAAGATCCCATTTTCTAGCAGCAGCAACGGCCAGGAGGGCACGAATAAATGAGATGCGAGCAACTGGAGCAAAGGTCTCTTCATAATCAATCCCATACTCCTGTGTAAAACCTTTTGCAACAAGACGAGCCTTATAGCGCTCAATGGACCCATCTGAGCGAGTCTTAATCTTGTAAATCCACTTGCAACCAACCACAAACTGTCCAGGAGGGAGAGTAACTAAGTCCCAAGTATGGTTTTTGGTTAATGTATCAAGTTCCTCTTTCATTGCAATCTGTCATAAATGGTCAGTGGAGGCCTCATGATAGGTGTGAGGCTCGTGGAGTGTAGCAAGTGCAATGTAACAATGATAATCAAGTAAATGTGTAAGAATGGATCTTACCCAGGTTGAGTGACGAGGTGGAATGTCTTGTGGAGGTGAAAGGTCTTGTGGATGATCTTCAGGCGGAGCAGGAGCAGGGGACCCAGGCTCGAGTTGGGGTAGCTCGTCATCAATCTGCTCATCTTCGACCTGTCCATAAAAGACATTAAAAGGATCTGATGTTTGAATAGAGAAGTCCAAAGGAGGATCAAGTGGATTTGGAGAAGGAACATGAGACTCCTCTAGAAAGACTTCAAGTACAGATGAGGTAGTGAGGGAAGAATGAAAACGAGAGAGTTCAACAAACAAGCGGTGTTCCTAGAAGACAACATTACGAGAAACACGAAGGCGATGAGAGACAGGATCATAACATCGATACCCCTTTTTTGTTTCGCCATAACCAAGGAAATAGCAAAGTCTAGATCGAGACTCAAGTTTGTTGTGCTCATGAGGCTGAAGAAGAACGAAACAAGCAGATCCAAAAGAGCGAAGGTGATGATAGTCAAGGGGTGACCCAAAGAGGCGCTCATACGGAGTTTGATTATGGATGACAGTGCTTGGAATGCAGTTGATGGTGTGAACAGCATGAAGAGCAACTTCACCCCAGAATGGAGGAGGAACCTTGGCAGAAAGAAGAAGAGTACGAACAGTGTCAAGAATATGACGAAGTTTTCGTTTCAGCTCGACCATTTTGTTGAGAGATACCTGGACAAGTTAGATGATGTACAGTGCCATAGGAGTGTAACAGAGCTTGAAAAGCATATTAAGTGTATTTAAGAGCACTATCAGAACGAAATATTTGATTCTTTTGGAGAATTGGGTTTCAACCATTTTTGCAAAGTTACTGTATATTGGCAAAATTTCAGAATGAGATTTCATAGGGAATATCCAACTGTAACGAGAATAATCATCGATGAAAACAACAAAATATCGAGATCCACCAATACTAGCAACAGGAGAAGATCCCCAAACATCAGAATGAATTAACTCAAAAATACTATTAGAAATAGAATCACTATTATTAAAAGGTAAAATTGGCTGTTTTCCTAATTGGCATGAAGTACAATCAAAATTGTCTTTGGGATACAGAACCTAACAGACCCTTAGGAGCTAACTGTTGTACCCGAGAAGAGGTGCATGACCAAGACGAGAGTGCCAAAGTGAGAGAGAGGGTAACGAAGACACCGCAGCGGTAGCAGCAGCAACAGACACCGGAGCAATAAGTGGAAGATAAAGATTGTCCACTGGAAACATACGCCCAACTCTAGGGCTGGTCCTAAGCTCTTGCCCCGTCCTCAGATCCTGCACAATACACCCAGAATAGTAAAAAATAAGGCGATAACCTAGTTCAGCTAATTGTCGCACAGAACACAAATTATAGGATAGGTCAGGAACATGGTAGATCCTAGGAACAAGAGGTTGGAGAGGTTGAAACAAAACCATGACTATTACCATGCATGGTGGAACCATTAACTATGTGAATATTTAGGGGATATGGAGCAGGGTCAAGTTTGGAGAATAAGGACGAGTGAGGTGTCATGTGATTGCAATAGGAAAAATCAAAAAGCCAAGTTTGAGACTTACCGGATAAAACTGAGAGAGCAGTAGAAAGAGATGCATTACCAACCATACGAACAGCTTGAGCTATGATCTCCTGTAGTTCAGTGGGTGAGAGGTTGATAGTGGATCCAGAAGACTGGGACTCAACTGAAATGGGAGGCATTGGCGGAGTAGACTCAGTGTTAGCAACTGCAGCAGTAGATTTGTTGCGACGGTAACAAGTCTCAATAGTGTGGCCAGGGCGCTTGCAATAGTTGCAGAACTTTTTATTGGTCTGTCTACAACGATTGCTGGAACCAGAAGGATCACCTGAGTGCTGAGGTTGCTCTATGGATGAAGCAGAAGGAGTAAAGGCCAGAACATTAAACTTATCCTGGGCTCGAAGAGTTGCAAGGCGAGTTTCTTCTCTTACTAACTCATTCACAACAGTATCAAAAGAGGGAGGAGGACAACAATTAAGAAGCTGACCTCGAATGGACTCATAGTCCTTGTGGAGTGACATCAGGAACTCATAGAGACGAAATTCATCTCTAATAGTAGCATATTGTTGAACATCTTTTGAGCATGCCCAAGTTGGATCAGAAAGGTCAATTTGGTCCCAAATGAAGCGAAGCTGATCATAGTAGTTATTGATGGACTGCCCCGGTTCTTGCCTGAGTTGATGCAATTCAACCACTAACTGATATTTCATGGATCCGTGAGTGGTAGAGTATCTTTTAGCCAACATATCCCATGCTGATTCGTATCATCAAAGCTGCCCAGCAAATTGGAGATGGAGGGAATGGAAGTGTTTCGAATCCATGTGAGGATCATGTGATTGTGACTATCTCATTCAATCATGCGACTGAGAAAGGCAGCATCTTCTTCACTTGCCCCTTTCACAGGAATAGTGATTGCACCAGTGCAATAATGCCAGAGCATGCGACCCTTAAGGAAACTGCGCATAGCTTGAGACCAATATAAGTAATTCATAGTCCCCTCCAATACAGTATTGATGGGGCGAGGAAGAAAAACATCCTTTTTATCCATTTAGAGACACAATATGCAAAATCAGACTGCAAAAATGAAATCTATGCGAATAACTGAGTAAGGAGAACTTGGACTACAAAAAGTCAATGGTCAAAGTCAACGGTCAACAGTGACGTGGCGGGTGACGTCAACAGCGCGCTGGAAGATGACATCAACGATGACGTGGCAAGATGACGTGGCAGGATGACGTGGCTTAGGGCTGATGTCAGCAGGAGCAGTTTGGCTCGTGAGGCGCGTGGAGGCGCGTAAGTAGTCGGTTCGGCGCGTGGTGACGCGTGGCAGCTCAGTTCGGCGCGTGGGCGCGTGACTTTCAGTGTAGAAACTTTGGGCGGCGCGTGGAGGCTACGATTAGTGTGAGGTTTTCATGAACAGGTAGATCGGAGTAAGACAATCTTCGTGGTACCTTCGGAAAATTTATCGGAGCAATATTCACGGCGGTACCGGAAAAGGTAGTGGTCTTTGCAGTGTTCGAACTCCTCAACGGCGGCTGCTACAGGTCCGAAACCTGAGGACGATGTTTGGAAGACTCGAAGGTTTAACGGCGAAAGGCTGTGGCAGTTGTTGTGACAGCAGAAGCAATATTAAGAATGGAGTTACACCAATAAAGACAAGACTGCTAAGAAAAAGTCAGAGCAGTGGCTGCTAAGAAAACTTCTGTCAATTATTACAAGATATTTTGCATTACAATGGATGTCTTCGATCCAAATATGTGGATCAGATAAGAACTTAGCTAATCGGGCAAGCTTATCAGCTACATCATTACCACTACGTTTTACATGGGAAAAAGAGACAGAACGCATATCCAAAGCTAGAGCACAAACCTCATCAATTATGTGACCAAAAGAAGCCCAGCTTGACTCGGCAGAAGTGAGGTGCTTGAACACCACCTCGCAATCACCCTCAAACACTACACCTTGCAGACTGAGCTCGCTAGTAAGTGTGACTGCTCTTCTCCACACCATTGCTTCCACATCCTCAACTGATGGGGGCAAAGGGACCTGTTCAGCTAAAGCTGCCATAACCATGCCTTCATGGTTTCGAATAACCACTCCTAGGCCAGCACAGTTTATGTCATGGAACAAAGCTCCATCACAATTTACTTTGAACTGCTAAGGCAGTGGTGGGAGCCAATGAGTCGGGTGATTTTGCAGGTATGTGCAATGGAGGATCGATGGCAACCTGGAATTCTTAAAGTCACTCGAAAGCATCCCGATGGATCAATGTTGTTGGCAATGTTGGGTTGCCCACTCTCAAGGCATTCCAGTCAAACAAAATGCTCCATGCAATGAATGCCACTTTTTCAGCAAGATTATGGCTTTTTAGGAGCATTATGCCCTCGAATAGGTCCCTGAAATTTACAAATCTTTTGGACAAGAACCTCTTACACGGCTCCACTTCCCACTATATTTCCTTTAGCATTTGGCAACCCCATAGCGCATGCACTGAATCTTCAATCTCACTACCATACCGCTCACAAATAGCATTTGGAATTGGGATTCACTTGCTTAAATTTTGTTTGGTCGGAAAAAATCGTTACAAGCCCTCCATATGAAGTGCTGAATATTGCTTGGAACATTCAGTGACCATACCTGCTGCCATAAAATTTTGTGAGCATTCCTATTTGAAGGACCCACTGCAGTTGACTTTGTCGTGTCATTGAGGAGCCGATATGCTGATTTTGTTGAGTAAATGCCATTTTTTATGGCAACCCAAATCAGTTTATCTTCAGTGCAGAGATAACTTAGAGGCAGACCAAGGATGGAAGTTGCTTTACGAGGGAGGAAAAATAGTCAGTGTGAGGAGAGAAGACAAAAGGCGAAGGGGTGTGGAAAAATATTTTATTGTATACTTTTATTTTAGGTTTTAAAAATTTAATAATTACATTGGTTGGAAGGATTTGAACATTAGGAATTTCTGTTAGGAACACCAAAAAGTATCAGTAAAGTTACATAACTCTTGGTTACTCTTTAAATAATAAGGGTATCTTATCATTGATTTCTCCATTGCCTTGCATGTTAGGGGATTTGGAATGTTTGGGGAAAGAACTGTTTGAAGTAGGTTTGATTTGGGAAAAGACCATACCTATTTTGTAAATCATGAATTTATTATGTGTAATTTTGTAATAATAAAAAGTTGTCACGTCAATGACATATTATCATGTCATTACTCTGTTAGACACATAGATCAGCAAACTAACAAAAGTTAACGGAATGAATAATAACGCTTGTTTTTTAAACTTTAGGGACCCATAGGCAATAGTGCTTACTTGAGATATTAGAGACCAAAATTGCTCCATGGGTAAACTTTAGGGACCAAGAGTATATTTTTGGCAAAAAAAATGGAAGAATTTGGAGGTGAAGGGTTTTTAGTTTATTAAACTTTTTAAACTTTTAGTTTTTATCCTTAACCTTGTATTTATTCTTAAACTTACTAACTACGACCTAATTTATGATGATCAAATTACACTCTGAACGAGTTTTCTATCACTGCGAACTCTTCATCCGAGTGTCGTCTAACTCCAAAGCATTGAGGTATCCTCTCTTTTTCTCTCTCTCTCTCTCTCTCTTTACATTTGTGGTATATTAAACTAGTACTCTAATTAAGTTAAAATTTAAATGGAAATTAGATTCATTTTATGGGTTCTTCCCACTGCACAATGTATTTACAAAATAGTACGTAACAGGTAAAATTTTATCTCCAATTTATTAAGTGCAATTGTCCTTGGAAATAGCAAATTTTGTTCTAGATTGTAAGAATCTTTTAATTCACACTTTGTTTATTTCAACAATGATATTTACTAAAAAATGAGTCATTTTCCAAGAATCATTTTCTATAAAACTATATCATTTTCCAATGTTTGGTAGCAACTTTAAATTAATTGAAAAATAATCTCCTAACTTCCCTTATTTAGTTTGTTGTGAGATAGTTAATTTCCAAAAAAATTTAATGGAAAACAATCTCTAAAAATAAGCCATATTTTTATGCTACCAAACACTAGAAAACAAAGAAAACTATTTTTACACAAAGTTTCCATTGAAACAAACGGAGCATTGAATGTGTAGTGTTAGATTTTACATATTTACAAGAAAGAATATTTAGCTACTACCATTGGTTATGTTAGACACATAGGTTAGTAAACTAACGGAAATTAATAGAATGACCAATAGCACTCTTTTTTTAAATTTTAGGGACCAATAGGCAGTAATGCGCAATTGAAACTTTAGAAAGCAAAAAAACTCAATTGGTAAACTTTAGAGACCAAGATGAGAACTTGCCCATGAAACGTTTTGTAAAGTTGTGATTTACAACTATATTTTATGTTGGCTTTATTCCATGACAAAAAGTGTTGTAATTGCATTATTATTTTTCCTTGTATTTTGTGAGATTTTATTGTATTGGGTTTAGTATTAAGTTGGTGAAAAATCAAGCATGAAATGAAGAATCAGTGCAGTTTTGCGAGTAGCTCGCAAGAAATTCGCGAGAAAAGTAACCCACAAAAAGGCCACGTGAGAAGTACATGTTGGAAGCTGAAGAGTCAAGTGACAGGCTTCATTTCGCGAATACTTCACGTGACAGACCATCTTGCAAGGTACCCGCGAAAAATTCTGCTTGGAGGATTTTAAGTATGACTTTCTTACTCTTCACCCATACTATATATACTCTCATTACCTAGAAAAGTAAAAGAAGTTATTTAGAGAGAACAACCCTAGATAGGTTTTCTACAACACAACACACCCATCTTTTAAAGAGAGAGAGCTACTCATCCTTAATAAGAAATCATTGTAGCCTTTTCTCCTTTCCTCTCCCATTGTCATATCTTGAGAGGAGATTTGTACTCAAACACAACCCACATCTTTTCCAAATGTATTGAGTGTTTTAGAGCTTGGAAAGTTTTGGGAATTTGCCAAAAGAAGCCGGTGAGCCTTAGCAGATGCAATCGGACGTATTGCGAGATCCGAAAAACTAGAGAAGACATAACTCTGAGAAGTCCGTTGGTTATAGGAGCTTGGAGGGCTCAAGTACATGGAGTAGAGTAGGCTTGGATGGTCTTTTTTTATTTGTGTACTCCAACTTTATTCTCTAGTGGATTGATTTCGACTTGGAAGGTAGCGGAGAAGTTTTTCGCCGAGTTCTTTGGTTTCCTCTTCCATAACACGTCTTGGTGTTATCTTGTGTTTGCATCTCCCTTTCCTACTCTTTAAGCTTTCATTTTATTGTTGATGATAGATGAATCTAACTTAGGGTAGTGTTATCAGTTTAATGCACTTATTTACTCTTGTTCCGCACTTAATCTAAGTTAAAGTAAAAGCAATCTAGTCGTAGTTTTTTTTTTTTTTTTTTTTTTTTTGGGTTTGAATAAAATCTTGTGTTTTAACATAAATACGAGCTTTTACTTTTGACAAAAGATAATGCATGGAAGTGTTTGTAACGAAGTGTATGTAACATAATGCATAGGCCCATTTTCGCGACACATTTTCTATAAGCTTAATTCAACCAAGCCCGACTTCCTTGTGGGCTCAATTCATGTATTATATTTTATTTCATTCTTTTAAGTATGGCCTAAGCCCATGCGACTTATTGAGGAAATTGAGGAAGTGTAGTTTGAAAGGTATGGGTTGGTTCCTTTCGAACCTTTTGCATGAGCCTAACCCATGTATGCCACCAAGTGGGCAAAGGATACTGGTAGTACCTCAAGCTCATCGAGGAGGTCTTGTACCCAAAATTTCCACCTCAAAAGAGCTTTCATGCTCTTGGTGACTGTACCCCTAATTTTCAACCCAACTCCATTTTCCACACCAAAACACAACTGACTTTAAGAAAAAGGCTGAACAACCTAGCCCACTCAGCCACCCAAATGTAGTTTTCCAAGGCCTGCAAGCTCAAATTTGTGAAAAAACACAAGAACTTATTTAGACCCCAAATTAAAAATTACGGTTCGGTTGATTTTACTCTAACTTAACTAAGTGCGGAATAAGAGTAAATGCCAGCGAACAAATAATAAAACTACTCTAAGTCATTTTCATCAAATAATAGCAATAAAATGAAAGTTAAAAGAATAGGGAAGAAGGATGCAAACACAAGATAACACCGCAATATGCTGTCGAAGAGGAAACCAAAGAACTCGGTGAAAAACCTCTCCGCCGCCTTCAAGCGGTAAATCGATTAACTACTCCAAGCTCCTGCTACCAACTAACTTAATGAAGTCTTGTCTTCTCTAGCTCTCTAGATCATGCAATTCAGCCCAATTGCATCCGCCAAACGATTGGCTTCTTCCAATGCTTCCCAACAATACCAAAACCTCACTTTACACTTAGAATGGGTGTGGTAAGTATTTGGGCTATCAACCTCTTAAGGATTTGGATATAAAGAGGTAGGAGTTAAGGAAAACCACAAAAGATTGTGTAGAGGATTGTGGGTATAGCAATCTCTAATTCTCAAGGGTAATATCTAAGATTTTCTCTCTGAAAAGCACTCCTTACAGTATGAGGGTAATGTGGGTATATATAGTGTGGGTGAAGTCATGGTATAGCAGATATGCCAAAATAGCAAAATAGAATGTTTCACGGGTATTTTACGAGAATGCCTTACTGGCAAATTACTTGCGAAAACCAGCTATCATGACTCTTCGCATTCCAGTCATGTGCTCTACATGTGGCTCACTTCGCGGGAAGGCTTCTCTTGAAACTTCTCGCAAAATCCACTTTGTCTTCAATAGGCGCTTAAGTCTTTACACTCTCTTTCACACACAACCCATACAATAAAATTCCATATAAAATACAGGGTACATATGATTGAACAAAAATACAATCAAATTTGGCACGAAATTAAAGCCAACACAAGATAGTTGTAAATAACAATTTTACAACTTAGATTAAGGAAATGCAACATATCCATTCGATTGTTCAAAGCAATTTCTTCTTTGACCAAAGCCAGATCTTGGATACAAAGAAGCTCTCGCCTTTAATGCGCCACTAATTTTCTTTCCCTCCACATCCCCGTTATCTGAAAATTTTGCAAGGTATCCTCTTTCATTGAAATGCTTCACATTACTACCTCCATCACCAACACTATTACCATCAGACTATGCCACTTGTAGATTTGAATCATCAACCACATATTGAAATGTATCCATTGCATAACATCTCCTAGCATAAAAATTGCAGCTTCTTGTTTCAATTTCTCTCCTTCCACAACCTACTCCGTCATGTAAGCTTCTGAACTTCTCAAGTCTCACAGAAAATGCCCTCTTTTCGCCAACAGCTTCCTCTATATTTATTAGCTTCTGACTACTAGAAGACATGTTCTCTCCATCACTAGGAAATCTATTTGATTGCTCCCTGGAAACAACAAAATATAGTGCTAGAATTTTCTTAGGATTGCCAGAGCCCAATAGAGTCCCTCTATAGAGAGGGTGTGCTTTTCATACATGCATTGTGAAAGGCATGACTACAAGTAGGAAGTAATCTTACTTGTCAAGGTCAGAAAATTCACACAAACAAACAGCACAATCAGATGGCTGCTTCAAGCCCATTATATCTTTGTAGTAGAACATAGGTAGAGCATCAATGAAAGCTTGGTCTAGACCTGAGTCATGTAAGTGAAAGAGTAGTTGAATGGGAGCTAGAGGTTTCTAGGTATTTATTTGATTGAAAAAAAAAAAAGCTGAAGAAGATGGCACTTTCATACAAAATCTTGTAAGTGAATAGAGAAGACCATAGATGAAGAGGATTATTGCTAGACCGAATAAAACCGATGTGAATAGTAAATAGGACCGAAGTGGACCAAATAGAACCCATGTGGACCAAATAAAACCAAAGTAGATAGCATGGACTAAATAGGACCAAATAGAACTAAAGTGGAAAAAATGGACCAAATAGGACCAAAGTGAACTGAATATGAAAAAAGTAGACAGATTAGACAGAATAGGATCGAAGTAAACAGAATAGGACCAATGTGGATCGAATAGAGTCAATGTGGATTGAGGTGGACTAAATAAGATTGAATGGACCGAAGTGGATTGAATAGAACTTTAATGGATAGAATAGACTAAATAGGACTGAAGAAGACAGAATGGACCGAATAGAACCAATGTGGATTGAATCAGACTTTTGAATATTTTTTGCATTTTAAGAGCTCATATTTCTAATTTTTAATGTCTATTTTCTTTTTATATTTTAACTCAAAACTAAAGAATTTAGCCAAAATATAAAAAATCATACTTTTCAAAACAAAAATTAAGGGGAAAAAAAAAAGAATTTTTGAGTTAAACTTGGAAAGGCAACCTACAGAAATAATTAATTTATGGTTCAATTAGTCTAAAATAGACTATAGGGGACCGAAATTGACTGGGTAGACTGAAATAGACCTAATTGGACCGAATGAGACCAAAGTGGACCTAATTAGACTGAATAGAAATAGTTTAATTTTTAGGGAAAACAAATTATCTTCAACAAATTTTAGAAAAAAATTACAATACAAAATAATTATTTATATCCACACATCGCATGGGTCTACAACTAGTTAATAATACAATTTATCTTTTATTTGAAGAGAGAAACAAATTTTATTAGAATTCGAGAGTAAAAACAAATTATTATTTTCCATTTTACTTGGTCAGAATTGGACGTAAGGTATATATCAGTCCAGCACAAACCTTGACAATCAAAACGGACCACAATGATTCGTAAACTACCAAAGATCCAATGATTGCATCAAAAAAAATCCAATGATTATATTTCACCTAGCCAAATTTACATACATAAACCACCCCAACGGCCATACACATGGCAATCCTCATGGATCACGTTTCATCTTTGTGAGTGGTGTTTATTTCACACTTGTTATTGCATATAACCATGCACACTTTTTGCAGTGAAACGGTGACTTGACAACAAAACCACCCCACTTCTTGATTTTATAACTTAGTTAATGTTGTCTCACTCTTTTATTTTACTCTCATGTGACATTTAGTACGGGAGAATCCACATGTTTCCTATCATCCAAATTCTTAGGAATGTGATTCCTTGTAATATGGATGCTTAGGAATGTAGTTATTCCTATGCTTGATTTCATTGGGAATCTCTTACCAAATAATGTTTAGTTTATTCCCTAGAATCTTAAATAGACTTTTTTTTTTTTTTTTTTCCATTTTATCCTTAGATTTGAATATAACTGTCAATTCCTTTAAAAAAAAAAAAAAAAATCTTCCTCTAAATAAATAATGTAAAACAAAATATAAATTATTAATAATTTGTTAAGCAATACATGCACAATAGCAAAAGTGAATACCTAGCAATAATAAAGGGTCCCCTTCAAACCTTTTTTTTTTTTTTTTCCACAAGTGAAACCTGAATAGAACTTTGTTAAAGAATATATCAACAAAGTTGTCTATCCTATTTATGTTATTTTGGCGGGAAAGGATAAAGGCAAGGGAAAAGATATTGATGATTTGTTTTATATATTATCTTAATTGCTTACATGATAAGAAAAGATGATTAAAATTGTCAATTTATAAAAGTTAAAATTTCCTTAAACCTTGGGAATATGGATACCTACCTGTTTTAAAGTGAATCCACATTCCTGCTAAGAGAAGTTTAAAGGGGGAATCCAAATTCCCCTGACATTTGATTCCCTAGCGTAATTTGCAACCAAACATGAGAATTTTTAAACATTCTTGGGAATCCTAAAATATTATCCTGTACCAAACGCCATATCATTGTAGGCTGAACAAGAGGTTGAGAATTTCGAACTGGCCTCATCCGTCCTTCATTTTCTTTCGATTCCCTTTCTCACAAATAAGAGTATTTTTAGTATCATATAAAAAAGAAAAACGCTACATTTATAACATTTTCACAACAAATCCTATGTGGCAGGTTGTTGCTTGCTGTTATTAGTGAGCAACAAAGTAATTTCAGTTGTAAATTTAAATTAAAAACCTGTAACAACTTGCTAACTAGAATTTGTTATAATAATATTATAAACATAGCACGTCTCATAATTTTTTTTTTGAGTAAAAATTTTTCTCATAATTGATTATGTGTAATTGTTTGTTACTTTCACATGGACTTACAACTTTCTCTCTATTACTAGTTGGCTGCCACATAGACAATTGTGGTTTTATATTTGTGATCTTAGATGTTTTGCACAAGTAAATCTAAGCCATCTGTTTCTTTTCTTTTCTTTTTCTTTTGAGAAAAGCCATCTATTTCTATACGGTTGTCACTTGTTTTTATACGATATGTATAGCATACGATTCATAAATATGAACAATACTTATCTACGATTCGTACCTCTTTTTCACTTGATAGTAGTTGATACAATTCATATCACATGCGCATGATACTAAGCCACAAATACCTCACTTACAAAATGGCATAGAATTCTCTTGTTTATCATGTCTTTGAAGCAAAATATTTTCCTCATCTTGATTTTGTTGAGGCTTCACTTGGTAATAATCCGTCATATGTTTGGCGAAGTCTTATGGCAGCCCAACAGCTTGTGCAACAAGGGCTGAGATGGCAAATTGGTAATGGTGTAAATGTGCAGGTGTGGAAGGATAAATGGTTGCCAAGTTCTTCAACTTATAAAGTGGTTTCCCCTTGGCTGAATTCACCAGAGGATCTTCAAGTTCTAAACTCATTGACCCGGTTAATAGGCGTTGGAATCTCCATTTGTTGTAGCAATTGTTCTTACCTTTTGAAGTGGAGGAAATTAGCAGTATTCCACTTAGTGATTCCCTTCCCTCTAATAAGCTAATTTGGATAGGTACCTCTAGTGGTTTGTTTTCTGTTAGGAGTGCCTATAAACTTGCCATGGAGAGCTCTGCTGAATCTGTTGGTGCATCTTCTTTGAATGACCATGTCTTGCGCTGTTTTTGGAAGAAATTGTGGTGGCTACCAGCTCCTCATAAAGTTAGACATTTTTTATGGAGGGCTTGTCGTGATGTTCTTCCAACCAAAGCGAATCTCAAGCAACATAAGGTGTTATTTGATGATCTTTGTGAGGAATGCATGCTAGAGCCCGAAACTTCAAGCCATATATTTTTTTCATGTCCGAGAGCAAAAATGGTGTGGAGCTGTTCAGGGATTTTTAATTTGACTGGTATAGGTCAATTCAATAGTTTTATGGACTTAGCATGGAAGATGTTAATGGTTGATCATTGTGATGATTATGCAGTTGCTTTGATGGAAACGATTGCTTGGAGGTTGTGAGGTAACTATAATGAAACTAACAATGGTGGAAAGTGGCTTGGTGAGTTGGAGTTGTGTTGTGATACTTCTCTTTGGCTACTGGAATTTCAAGAAGCCAATGCTACTACTGTACCGTTGCTAACTAAACCTGTGGGCCAACAGTGTTGGCTACCTCCATCAACTCAGTTGTATAAAGTGAATGTGGATGGGGCTGTTTTCAAGGAAAGGAAGGAATCCGGGGTGGGTGTGATAATTCATGATGCTAATGGTTTGGTTGTGGCTACATTGAGCAAAAAATTCCATGCTCCTTTAGGTCCTTTAAAGGTGGAAGCCAAAGCATTTGAATCTAGGTTGCAATTTGCCAAAGATGTGGGATTACAAGAGTTCATTTTAGAAGGTGACTCTCTCAATGTGGTTCGTGCCCTTCAGGGTTTATCGTCTTTGTCAGCTTCAGTTATGCATATAATTTATGGGATTCTAAGCTCTCGTCATGATGTTAGGAAAGTGTTGTTTTCTCATGTATGTAGACGAGAATATACCTGCCCATCTCTTAGCAAAACATATTATTAGTATTGTTGACTTTATGGTTTGGACGGAAGAGAATCCTTGTTTCTTGGAACAAGCTCTCCATCATGATGTAATATTTTCTTCTGTTTAATGACAGTTTTCAAGTTCGCTATCAAAAAAAAAAAAAAACCTCACGTACAATATCGTACATAACACCTCAACCCAGATCCATTGTTAGATTGGCAGTCGTGGAACCACTCTCTTCAACTACAAGCAACATGTACTCAAAACTCATCCTATAATTGACACCTATTAGAATTATGATTATTGGCTAAATTCTTATGTAAAACTAGCTTCATCATACACCCTATGCGTGTAAAATAAGGTTTTTATTTTTATTTTTTTCTAGTATCATAATCTTTTTTTTTTAATTTAAATTTTGAAATATTCATTTTGAAGTCATAAATTAGTAAGAGAATGTTATATTTTGTAGGCATTTTAAATAAAATTGGAGATATATTTTTACCTGATTGTTCTCAAATTTTTTTTTTTTCTAGTTAAATATAAGGTTTAAAGGTATTTTTTTACCAAATAAAATTCAATCCAACAAGAGAAATTCTCTTATAAATAGTATAGATAAAAATAAGGTAATTAGCCCTAATTTTGTTGATTGATATATATTGAAGTTATGCAATAATTTCCTAATATTTTATTTGAATTCACGTAATCCATTTGTTTGGTTTTTGAGTGGCTGTAGGAAAGTAAAGGAATTAATAATGTCACTTATACTTAGTTTGTTTCAATGTAAAATATTTTTAAATATAAGATAAAATAAAATATTTTACACTAAATATATTTTAGGGGAAATATTTCCATTTTAGATTGTTTGGTTGTGGATATGAAAATAAAAATGCACAAATCAAACCACCCATCAAAGCCAATCCACCAATCACCACCAAATTGACACAAACCCACCCAACTTTACTGACCACCCAAGAATATCCATATCCGCATCAACACATACATCAGTTCCACATACAACAAATCCTAAAAAGACAAAACCTGTAAATGCTCATTCAATAACCCATCTTTTGCTTGAAAACCCAAAAACCAAATCAAAACAAAAACTTTCAACAGAGCCCACACCCAAACCCACAGATCTACAAACTACCATGCCCAAATTCCTGATTTTCAAACCCAAGCTGAAAACATCAGATCCTAACAACCCAAAAGGAAACCCAATCCCCAAACCCACATAGAATCCGAAATAAGAACAGAGAGAGAGAGAACGGCGGCCACCGTTTGTGGTGGCATCATGTGCTCTACCGCCATCAATGGTGGTATGGGTCTCCTGGGTTTCGGCATCAGCACACACGAGTAAGGAGAGAGGGAGAAACTGCTGTAGAGAGAGAAACTTGAAAGTGAGAGCCACCCCAGGTGGTGGTTCGCGGTGGCTTGGTGGCGGTGCTGGCAACCTTGGGCTTCGTTGAAGGAAGTGTGAGAGAGGAACTGATGAGCCACTGTGATCGTGAGAAAGAGAGGCTTCCTTGAGCGAGATGGGTTGTGTGAGAAGAAAGTGGGCAAAAATAGCAAATTAACTATAACTTTCTAACTATATAATTAGCAGTTCCCGATTATAATCTATATTTTTTATTAGCATCTCGAACCTAGGTTCGATCTTAGGTCAAAAATCAAGTTTTTGAAGGTCGATTTTTAATGTTTGATGTGGCATTTTTTTCCATGTGGAATCTACCTGGAAATCGAGTTTCTAAGACTCGATTTACAAACCAAAAAAAAAAATCTAAGTCTTTTACCATCTAAAATCTACAACAACCATCAAAATCCACAACAACTATCAAAATTCATCCACCATAATGAGAAGATCAAGACTGAACAGAACCCAGCACGCACAAAAAAAAAAAAAATAAAAATAAAAAACCAATGCCCCAGATCCACGGCTACCTGGATCGCATGGAACTGGGTCTCACTGGCCTGGGTCGCGCGACCTGAGGAGCGCCGGCCTGGGTCGCAAGACTTGGGGCGTGCCGGCCTGGGTTGCGTGACCTAGGCTTGCCGGCCTGGGTCTACGTGGGTTGGCGGCGACTGGGCTTGTGCAAGAGGAGGAGGAAGAAAGAAGTAGATTGAGAGTAGTGAGGAAGAAAGACCTGGTGAACAGATGTGAAACACAGAAAATGGAAAAAATAAGAAGAAAATAGAAATAGATATAAGTTATAAATCGAGTTTCTAAGACTCGATTTCCAACTAGACGCTAGGTGGAAAATATGTCACATCAGACAGAATTAGACCATAAAAATCGACCCTTAAAGACTCGTTTTATAGGCCCAAAATCGAGTCTTTTAGAGTCGAGATGCTAGTAAAAAATATAGTTTGTAATCAATAACTACTAATTATATTGTTTGAAACTTATGACTAATTTGCTATTTTCGCCAAGAAAGTGAGAGGGGTAGAAATTGAGATTAAGTGTCGGGGAGCGAGGGTGAGAAAGAATGTGTCAAATGTTTTACCAAAAATTGTAAAATATTTTACAGTTTTTCCTTTGACTAAATATTTTATTTTTGACTAATAATTTTACCGTAAAATAAACATAGTAAATTATAAAAATATTTTTTAAAAAATATTTTACATCAAAATAAACAGAGCATTAGGGGCAGACTCAACTAGAATGTAGAAAGTTGAATAATATAAAATTTATCATATTATATGTATAAATTTTTTTTTTATTATTATAATTTAAAAATTAGAGTAGGTCACATTGAAAAAAAAAAAAGAAAAAAAAAAGAAAAGAGAGAGAGAGAGAGAGAGAGAGAGAGAGAGAGAAGAGAATGTTGAAAAAAAAAATAGGTGGAAAGAGGGTATTTTTGTAAAAGTGATATCATAATACTTTCCTCTCCAGATTTTCCTTCCGATTTGGAAGGAAAAAAAATGTGGACACGGAGAGAAAACTTTCTCCCCAGTTTTCTCTCATTCTTATTTTCCTTTCTCAAATGAACAGCGAAAAACAGTATTTTCCACCCTATTTTCCTTCCTCTATTTTCCATCCTCTCTATTTTCCATCCAAACGGACGGACCCTAAGTGTCGAGGAGCGAGGGTGAGAAAGAAAGTGTAAAATGTTTTACCAAAAATTGTAAAATATTTTACAGTATTTCCTTTGACTGAAAATATTTTATTTTTGACTAATAATTTTATTGTGAAATAAACATAGAAAATTATAAAAGTATGTTTTTTTAAAAATATTTTACATCAAAATAAACATAGCATTAGGGGAAAACTCAACTAGAATGTAGAAAGTTGAACCAGTTGAGTTCATGTAAGTTATCCTCTGCATTTCCCCATTGCTATGTGAATATTTTTGTGCTTTTCCTATTTTTAGATTTGTTTGTTTACGAAAGTTGGATATTGAAATTTCTCCTTGAAAAGTTTCTATGAAACTGGATTTGTGTGTTTATGAAACCAAAATGGTTAATGAGGCTTTTTTTTTTAGTAGTCTTATTTTGTAGCAAAAAAAAAAAATCTATGTTTTTATTTTATATATATAATTTTTATTTTGAGAATATAATTTATAAGAGGATAAAGAAATTTAAAAATCAATAGGAGAGTGGCTCTATTTTTTAGACAATGTTTTAGTGGGAGTTAGAGTTGTATTTTTACCGGATTGTCCTTTAGTTTTGTCTCTACTTAAACATACGGATGCAGGAGCATTTTTGAACCAAAAAATGAGAATCTTAAACAGGAGAAACCCCCTAAATAGTAGTATAAATATACATGGATTAACATACAAAATGGTTTCGATGATCATCCCCCTATATGGAAGGAATGAAAATGGTTCACATTGTGAGTTATAGACATATATGAGTCCATTTGATTGAGGTGAAACAGAGAGGATAGAAAATAGAGAAGAGAATAGTGGAGAAATAGCTAATTTTATAGGCGTTTAGTTGTAGGTAATAACTGAACTATCCCTCCTCCTCCTCTAAAGTGCTAGACCTGCTTAGTTTTTTTTTTTTTTTTTTTTTTTTTCTTCTTCTTATTATCTTACATACTAGACAGGCTAAAAGGACTCCCCATGTCATGTCACTCACGTGTAGCTTAATAAATTTGACCTTTATTAACCAATTGTGCTAAGTGAAAGATACCTAATACAATGTCCATTTGATTGAGGTGAAACAGAAAGGATAGAAAATAGAGAAGAGAATAGTGGAGAAATAACTAATTTTATAAGCGTTTAGTTGCAAGTAGTGACTAAACTATCCCTCCTCCTCCTCTAACGTGCTAGACCTGCTAAGGTCAAATTACGTGCTAGACAGGCTAAAAGGTCTCCCCATGTCATGTCATTCACGTGTAACTTAATAAATTTGACCTTTATTAACCAATTGTGCTAAGTGAAAGATACCTAATACAATGTCCACTTGATTGAGGTGAAACAGAGAAGATAGAAAATGGAGAAGAGAATAGTAGAGAAATAACTAATTTTATAGGCGTTTAGTTGCATGTAATGATTGAATTATCCCTCCTCCTCTAACGTGCTAGACCTCCCAAGTTTTTTGTTTTTTTTTTCCTTACGTGCTAGACGGGCTAAAAGGTCTCCCCATGTCACGTCACTCATGTGTGCTAAGTGAAAGATACCTAATACAATGTCTGTTCTTCTTACCCTATTTTAAATTGAAAATTCACGCTAAAAAGCTAACAAACCCTATCAAAGTCAATAAAGCAAGCCGACAGTCACGCAACTATCAATATGTCTAAGGGGTTTCACAATCAAGATGGCAATCCAAACCTCTTCGCAGAGTCGAAAGTAATTATTCAAACTAATTGCGAACCTGCGTGTTGTTAGTGATATTTTTTTTAAGATGGTCTAATTAAATTTATTTTTTACAATTTGAACTAATTTAATAAAAAGTAATGTATTTCATAATCATATTTGTATTTATTAGAGAAACAATCATAAATCATAAATAAATATAAATTCTTTCATACCAAAATAAAAACAATAAATTTTTTCTCAGAAATTCAAAATGTAAGTTAACAAAATTCTTTATTTTTTAATAAAGCTTATTTATAATATTTTGTGAATCATTAAAAATAACATAAAATTTAGAAAATTTTCTTTTAGTTTTAAACAAACTTTCTCAAACCCTATTTTCTTTACCCTATAATCCAAAACACTGAAAAATGTAACTAAAAATTAATAAAACTTAATAATGATTAATTGGACCAATTAGGGAAAAAATTTATTGTTGATAACCTATTAAGGTTATTTTCTTTGCAAAAGTTGCAATTTCGTCCACCCAAAAAATATTATAAAAAAAAAAATTCTTAGCAAAATCTAAGAATTTAGTTTCTATATATGCATTGTTATAAAATAATGATAATAATTCAAATACAATTGCAAAAGCTAAAATATGTCACCCATCCGATTATTTTCGTTTGACTAACTTTTGCTTTTCTCTGAATTAATGGTATTATAGAGTGCTTTTAATACAACGATTAAGAGTACTTTGTCCACCCCCAAAGAATTAATAAATAAACAAAAATTAGTAAAGTCTCATACTTTAACATCTAGATTGATCACTATAAAAAAAAAAAAAAAAATCAAATTCTAACTTGCAAAACAACTAATTATTAATCCAAATCAAATCAATAAAGAAAAGAACTTGTGATCGGAAATTGGAATGCCAAACTACCTAAATATGGATAAAAGTTTATATAAATTTACCAAAAAGATAACAAATGTGATGTGAAAATTAAATCAACAATAACAAAAAGAACCATTAAAAAATTCACCAAAAGAGAAACAAAATTGGAGAAAGAGAGAGGGTATTGACCTTTTTGTTGTGGACAACTTGGAAGAAATAGGGGAGAGAGGTGGAAATGAAGAAAAATAAATTTGTATGAAAATTAAGATGGAAGTAAATGAAAGGTTGAAGAAAGTGAAATTGTAGAATTTAAGAAGATTTGAAGGGAAAAAAAAAATTAAAAATCTAAAAGGAACCAAATGAGAATTAAAAACAAATTATTGGAGGGGATGAAAGATTGAACTAACAAGACAATGGTTGAAGAAGATGAAAAGTTGAACAAATTAATAATTACAAAAAAAAAAAAAAAAAAACCCTAAAAATAAGAAAAGATGCTAAAGATGTAATGCATAAAGAGCTTTATAAAATTTATTACAAAACTTCCATTATTATATATGGTATAGATATGTATAGATATTGTTTTGTTTTTGGTTTTTTAGTTACAAAACTTTCATTATTTAGTTATAAACATCTTAATAAAAGTAGATGAATATGTAAAAGCAAAATTATATGTAATATTAAAACCACCCAATATGAATGTGTAAAACAATAATCTATTTATATTTTTTGTAAAATAAAAAAAGAATAAAAAAGAAATTCTAAATTAAAATAGATGAATATGTAAAGACGAAATTATAAGTAATGATAAATTGCTTAAGATGAATGTGTAAAATCAATACTCTCTCTCTCTCTCTCTCTCTCCTCTCTCTCTCTCTCTCTCTCTCTCTATATATATATATATATATTTAAATATATGAATAAAAGATAAATAAGAAAAATAATAATTATGTGGTCAATGACGTAGTGAGGAGGCGGCGCAATAAAAGCATAGCAGTAATAAATGTTATACCTCAGCCTTTTGATATGTATAAGGAGTTATGCTAGTGTCACATAGTGTGACACAACTTGTGCGACAACTCGCCCACGTGGCGAGTTTTGGTACAAGTAGTGCCACTTTATGTGGCACACACATTATTCATATATAAATGAATATAAATATAGGAGTGGATCCTGATGGTGGGCCAGAATTCTATTAAACTAATAAATTGAAGTCACTCACATGAATAATTCATGACATGCCCCTCCTTTTGGACTTTCATGACTCCTGTAGTCTTCATTGGAAAAACCACATGAATCTTGCTAAACTGTTCTTGAATATAGTATTACTATTACTTTTCTCACTTGTTTTCCCAATTTGCATTTCCTTTGAAACCATTACACAAAACCAACCCCTCAAGGATGGTCAAATTCTTGTCTCACACCAAAAAACCTTTGCACTTGGGTTTTTCACTCCTGAAAATTCCAATCGCCGCTACGTTGGGATTTGGTATAACCAAATTATTGAAAAAACTATTGTGTGGGTTGCAAATAGAGACAATCCTCTTTATGATAAGTCCGGGGTCCTTTCCATCAACGATCAAGGAAACCTCGTACTCCACACTCAAAACCAATCCATTCCCATTTGGTCCACTAACGTTTCTACTTCAACCTTACCAACAAACAATTCCATGGCTAAGCTCTTAGAAGGAGGAAATCTTGTTTTGCTCCAACAAGACAATCAAAAGGTATGGCAAAGCTTTGATTATCCCACAGATACTATGCTTCCGTTTATGAAGCTCGGGCTAGACCTGCGGACCGGGTTAAACCGGTACCTAACATCTTGGAAGTCCAAAGATGACCCAGGAATCGGCAACTACTCATATAGAGTTGTTACAACTGGGTATCCACAGTTGATCTTATACATGGGTCAAACTCCATTATGGCGTGCTGGATCTTGGACCGGCCTAAGATGGAGTGGTGTATCCAAAATGACACCAAATTACATCTTCAATGGTAGTTATGTGAGTAATCAAGAAGAAATCACCATTTCATACGGTTTAATTGACCACAATGTATTCTCTAAAATGGTGGATGAATCAGGAACCATGCAACTATCTATATGGAACGGGACAAGATGGGTCGAATACTGGTTTGCCCCGCAAGAGACATGCGATAAATATTTGAGTTGTGGTCCAAATAGTTATTGTGACCCGTATAATGGGGACACGTTTGAGTGCACATGCTTACCCGGGTTAGAACCCAAGTCGCCCCGCGATTGGCACTTGAGAGACGCATCGGGTGGGTGCGTGAGTAAGCAAGGAATGTCTACATGCAATAATGGAGAAGGGTTCGTGAAATTGGCACGTGTGAAGGTACCAGATACTTCAATAGCACATGCAGATATGAGTTTGAGTCTGACAGAGTGTGAGCAACAATGTTTGAGGAATTGTTCTTGTATGGCTTATGCTAGTGCCAATGAGAGTGAGGGAGGGATTGGATGCTTGACATGGCATGGGAACTTGGTGGACACAAGAACGTATTCTAATACAGGGCAAGATTTATACATACGTGTGGATGCAGCTGTACTAGGTACCCCCTTTATCTTTTACAAAGTTTTAACTTATACTATGCAATGAAAATTTCATCTACTTGTCTTTTTAACATATTATGTAATGTCTAATGCATAAGACAAAATATTTGTCCTTTGGAAATCAATTGTATATATGTTTCCCCTTTTTTTTTAACCAAAAACTCACATGTAATGAAGAATACATACAACCCATATTGTAAGTTATATTATTTGTGCTACAGATATAGTTGAAACCCAAACCTATTATGTTATCTTGGTCAAAGCTCAACCCTGTTGTATTATTCTACTCCAAATTATATTAGGAATCCTATTCCTAATTCAACATATTATTTTTGTTATAATACTAATTTTAATTTTGGTTTAGAGTCATATATTGTTAGAGAAATGATTCTTTGCATTTGAAATACATTAATACAGTTTTATGAACTTAAAGAAATATTTCATTCCATACATTTAAAATTTAAAAATTACCTGGTCACTATTGAAACTAGAAATAAAATATTAATCATAAAATCTCTCTCTCCTCTCTCTCTCTCTCTCTCTCTCTGATATTATCTTATTCTAACATGGTACCAAAATTATGTATCAATATCTTTACTAAAATGGTATAAAATTACACCCTCATGACCTTTAATAGTCCAGAGAGTAATCCTTACCAATAGTGGCGAAGCCAAGAAGTTGTCATTAGAGGCTGAGTAAAATTATAATTTCCCTGAAGAACCCAAGCCTATTAGATTATCTTGCACAAAACCCAAGTCCATTGTGTTATCATAGTCCAAATGTTATTGTGAATTCTAATCATAATTGTACTAGAAATCTTAACTTAATTGGGGTTAGTCTAACATATATACCATTCAACGGGTTTTATTGTAATACACAAAGTTCTATGGTAAAGATATAGGCACTTAGGGTATGTTTGTAGACTGTAGGCATTATAATGTAATAATTATTATTTTGGTTTAGCTATTCAGTAGTTTGATTATATTTTTATTACAGGAAATAGTCATTCCTTATGAATAACCATTATTTAAAATAAAGAATAACTATACACCTCTAGAAGAGTTATAATAATTATTACTTACTAGGTGTATAAATTTCTAAAATTAATATATTTCCAAATAAACAAACTTTTCAAATGCTCATAACAATTATCAAAATAAAAAATTATTAAAAAATAATTAATCTCTCTTTCAAATTTGAAAAATATTATTATTTAAGAAATATAATTATATGAGTAAGATATTTCCTAAAATATATCTTAGGTTTGATTTATAATGCTTTCATTCAATTATCTTTAGGGTTCTATTATTATATTACCACCAAATAAATGAATAGTAATAAGTATTACATTATAACATATTGTATTCCTTGTAATACATATTTCTATTCCTATATAATTACCATTACAGTCGACCAAATATGTCCTAAAAGTTTTCAATTGCGAACATAAGGTGTGCTAAGTTTCAACTGCATATCTCTCTCTCTCTCTCTCTCTCTCTCTCTCTCTCTCTCTCAATATATTTTTCTTTTTTAAATGTGGTATCATATATATGTCTCGCATTCTCTAAACTTAGTAAAAGTTCAGCACATAACTTAGTAATACTTCTTTTTTACCTTAGCTCAATATGCTCAAAAACATGGTCTTACTCGGAAAAAGAGGATGTTGACAATTCTGGGAGTTTTTGTTGCGGTAATGTTTCTTCTTGTGGTCTTGGTTGTATATTGGTTGGTAAGGAGAAAGAAAAAAGGTAAGCAAATATTTACTCACTCTTTTGTTTAAAGCAGCTTCTTTTTAACTTATTTCTTTATTTCTAAGGCTGGTGAACAAATGATATGTTTGAGAGTTGTTAACTTGTTCGAGGTATGAGAAATACCAACTTCAATTATGGTATTAATTTAGACCCCACATTTTAAATACAACTTAGTTAATTTCAGGCTAGTCTAATAATTAAGTCCAAATTTAAGTCATAACCCAATTAACATGAGCATGGATGATCAATAAGCATGGATAAACATATAAAATGAACAACCCACAAAAAATCAAAAGGAGAATAACACAACCATAACACATGAATGTGTCATTGAAGAAGAAAACTCAAGTGTCAAGCATAAAAACCTCTTTGCAACCTCACCGCTGAAAACGATCCATTAGAGTAGATAGTTGTGATACATAATACATACAAAAGCCTCCAAGTATAGTAGTATCTATGTACTCAATCATGTTGGGTTGTAGATTGACCTCGGTTAATTAATTTAATTACCAAAATTAATTAAGTTGGTCAAATTACATGAAAATCATGGAGGCACACACAAATCACCAAATAAACTAAAGTGCAGTGGAAATTAAATTGACATGATGATTTGTTAACTAATGAGGAAAACCTCTCGCAAGGCAAAAACTCCACCGAGCGATTTTTAAGTTACCATTCCTAAAAATCCACTAATCAATAATCAAGCGGTTACAAGTATAAGAAATCTTACTACTATCCTGACCTATACCAAAATATCAACCTATAATTGAACCTTCACTCTAATACTCAAATGAAATTAATCTTGTAGAGACTTCTTCCTTTTTGCACGGATCCTAGTGTCTAACTTCTCAAAAACTATTGTTTGTTGTTGGATGCAAAGTTCTTCACTTTAAAACACGTTGAGAATCTAGAAGCACTTAGTTACAAAACTCTAAGGTGCATAAGAACGGAATAGCTTTTTTAAGAATATATGAGTTTTCTAATTTGAGTCTTTGTGTCATTGATAACTTTAAAATAAAGTTTTTATATCCTCTAGGAGTTTAGTGAATGAAACCCTAGCAATTTAAGTCATCATGGCCAAAATTCTAAATTGAGAATTCTGGATTTGTATAACTCAATAGGTCGAGAGGTGTTGAGCTAGTGTTGAGATTTCTTCATTAAGTCTCGATAGATGCTAGTGTCGAGCTTATGTCAAGACTAGTGTCGAACTTCACTATTCCAGCTTTTCTTTACTTGTTTCTTGGTTCAATCTTCATGTCTTCATTGATTTCACTTGTCTGTACTTATCAACACACTTCTTGATATCCTAAACACATCTTAGATCTACCCAATTACAAGTAAAATGCATTTTGTTAAAGGATATGCCAACACATAACAAATATGACCCTAACAAATCCCTCTAAACTCCTATTAGCAACCGACTCCACGAGTCCTATGTCCACGCTAACTCCGATCTGCAATTGTCCTCCAATAGCAATCTTCAAGTTGGATGTACTGTGGTGGCCCCAATGCTTCCCAAATTTTCAAACAACACAAATTCTTTGAAGGATACTTATGTATGAAGGATTCAATCTCCTCTCATATTGTTTGAATTTGTAGAGAGGGAGAAGGTAGAGAGAAATGGGTATATGAACTTGGGCTTATCTTGGCTCACTAACACTTCAATTTGGAATTTCTGGGTGTCAAATTTCGCAAAAAAATGAAGCTTAAATAAATGGACAAAAGGTTGGCACAGTATAAAAAAATAATAATAACAAATAAAGAGAGTAACAAATTTCTCTCAAGTTTTGGCATTTTTGCTTGACAAAGTGTCAAGTTGTAGCATGCACTTTCAAGTTCAGCTTGAAGCCTCTTGGTCCTAATACAAAATACATCCCATTTCAGGTATTGACATACAAAACAAATGCTCAAAAAATACATGGAAAATTGTCATAGATTCAACCAACTATCTAAAGATCTTGACAAGGTCAATAAAAGAAACCCAATGGGATTTTCTGTCAATGATAAGTTGAAAATTATAAACTCAATTTTTCCTCATATTTTCCTTTGTTTCTTTCTTTTATATTAGTGTATTTTCTCAGTTTTATTAACTTGGACTTCTGTGTGAGAATTCTTGAATCTTGGTTGGACAAATAAGTTAACTAGCATTATTTGTTACTTGCTTTATGACAGATAAGAGGCAAAACGCATATTCAAATAGTGTTGCCTCCAATTTACCATACTTTGAAGACTCCCCAGGTAGAAGGGACCTTGATGGAACTACAAGAAATTCAAATTCACCATTATTTGATCTAAGAACTATTATTGCAGCCACAGATAACTTCTCTGTTGCTAACAAGCTTGGTAAAGGTGGTTTTGGCTCAGTTTATAAGGTAGTCTCCTTGAACAAGCCTCAGAATTTGCATAAAAAATTCCGTCACGACTGGTTAAGAAAAGAAAATTCATTGAGCATAACTTTGTTAGATGAAAATGAGCTTGTCCAAATAATTCTCTAAGTTGACTTTCTCTCAACAATTGGGCACTATGACAAAATGAAATTTGGACTATAATTGCAGGGTTTGCTACAAAATGGAATGGAAATCGCTATAAAAAGACTATCAAAATGCTCTGGACAAGGAATAGAACAGTTCAAAAATGAAGTTTCACTAATTGCCAAACTCCAACATAGGAATCTTGTAAAAATTTTAGGTTGTTGCATTCATGGAGAAGAGAAGATGTTGATCTATGAGTACTTGCCAAATAAAAGCTTGGACTCTTTCATTTTTGGTATATCTTCTTTTCACATCCTCCAATTACAACAAATCATATCCTAGAAGTGAGATTATATTATATACATAGTGCAAGTAAGTAGAAATGCAATCTAATCCAAGTTCTCATTTCTTTTTAGATGAAACAAAAAGGTTAAGTTTAGATTGGGGAAAGCGATTTGAGATATTTGTGGGATTGCTCGAGGACTCTTATATCTTCATCAAGACTCAAGATTAAGAATTATTCATAGAGATTTAAAGGCCAGCAATGTTCTACTTGACAATACATTAAATCCAAAAATTTCAGATTTTGGTATGGCTAGAATTGTTGGAGAGGACCAAATTGAAGCAAATACAAATTGCGTTGTTGGAACATAGTAAGTGTGCTAGAAAAAAAGTAGATATATTTATACTTTTCAACTGATTACTTGACTACCATTTTTTTATCTAAGAAAAGGGTACAAGCTTCAAACTTTTGCAAGAAAAAATATTAAGGATATTTTTGTAATTTTTTTCCCTATTGTGCTAATTCAAATGTTACATGCTATGTTAGTACCCTAAGGCTATCTTTGATCATTTTTTTTTTTTTTTAATAATGAAAGGCTTAATAGTTTCTTTTTCATTGTGCTATGACAGTGGTTATATGTCACCAGAGTATGCAATGCAAGGACTATTTTCAATAAAGTCTGATGTATATAGCTTTGGGGTCTTGCTACTAGAGATAATTATTGGTAAAAAGAATAGTGCTTATCATAATGATGGTCCTTCCTCAAATTTGATTGGACATGTAAGTACATGTGCAAACAATGACTACAATATTAGGCCTATATTGCTAGGCTTGCTATGATGATTATGTTGTTTGCAGGTTTGGGACCTATGGAGAGAAGGCAATGCCACGAATATAGTCGACTTGTTACTAGGTGAGACATACCCTGCTAGTGAAGTTTCAAGATGCATTCAAATTGGGCTTTTATGCGTGCAAGAACATGCAATAGACCGACCTACCATGTCAACAATTGTTTTCATGTTGGGTAATGACACACCTCTTCCTTCTCCAAAACAACCTGCATTTATTTTGAAGGGTTCTTACAACAGTACAGATAGATCAACTAGCGAAGCATCTAATTCTGTAAATGAAATAACAATTTCTAAACTTGACGGTCGCTAAAACCCCAGACTATTTTCAGTGGTGTATTAATATTTGTTATAGACCATTACAACATAGGAATGAATTCCATAAGTCTACTCTACACAATTATTTTTCTTGTATAACATAGTATGTATAATGTAAAGTTGATTTTTAAAAATAAAAAATGCGTAATACCACTGCTATTAAAATGGTATAGTACAAAACTTGTAATGAAATCACCACTTTCTCAATAATGCTTAATGTGTGCTTTCATAAATTTTGTAAACCAAGAGTTAAGTGCTTATGGTCAGTGATGATAACTTCATTGGTTTGCCAACTGAGATGTCCAAGTTTAAGTGCAACCAAGGAATCTGGAAAAAAGTAAAGGAATCTATAAATCTAATACACTGCTGGTAACCTTTAGTATCATTTTATAATGTCAGGGTATTATTTCCAAATGGAAAGTACACTTGAACTGTTGAACATAAACAAGAGTAATAAATAAGGTGGGAGATAAATATATAACTTCAGGGTAGATATTATCTTCCTATAGCAAGGGAAAGTGAGACAGAACTCTGTCATAAAAACTAACAAAATTTTCTCCCTTTTGCCTGAAAGGTTGACAAACATTGTTCTTGTTTCTTATGCATGGTGAACAATGCTAATGCATTACAATACAACAACATGGCGTAGTCTAGCTTTTATGCTGCTTCTTATACACATGAACAAAATCTGCTTATTAGACCAGTTCTCTTGTCATAAAATGTGATTTTGGCAGACCCTAATGATTTTTATCAAGTTTTGGCGATCATAATTTCCGTACTCAGCCTTGTCATGCGGGTCCCTCTATTGTTTTGGTGGCCATAACTTGTAACATTTTGGTGTAAAATAGCATCCTTTGTTGTTCACAGATCTTTCCATTTCCTACAAAACTGCTATAGGTTGAATTTCTCTGATCTTAATGTAACATTTGCAAGAAATGTAAATAGGAGGGGGAATTAGGATTTCTGAACTTTCTTGCTTGCTAGATGTAACAACTCCTGTCTATCAAAAAAAAAAAAAAAACTCCTACACTCGGATACTCATTGTGATATAGTTGAACAAAGAGAACCAAGGATGAGAAATAGAAGAATACTGGAAAAACCTCCTATAGTTACTGTTTGAAGCAGAGGCCCAGGATGAGAGAGAGAGAGAACAAAGCTATCATGACCATAAATCTTTCTTACCACTTTCAAGATCTCCCCCTCCCATATCTAGTACTAAAAGGAGGACTTTAGTTCAAAGGATGAGTTTTTTAGTCACAACGAAAAGGGAAAGAACTCTAAGCCTCAAAAGCATGATGGAAAAACAATTGTCAATCATGATTTTTTTTTTTTTAGCACTTTCACCAATAGGAAAAACTTTATACACACAACACAACAATACAAACATAATTCTGGCCTCCCTAAATGATTAACCATACCCAAATTTCAACCAATCTATATCTTCATGTTGCATTAGATTTTTATCATAAACGTATGAAAAAAGAAAACATTTAGGCAGTGCATGGAAAGTTGCAGGTGCTAATAGTAAATAAGCCGGCTTTCAAAGGACTTCCTTGACTTTTCATTCTCGAAAAGTGAAAGTCTATGTTTACTTAATTGACAGGTTGCAATTAACACCATCTTAGCTAATCTGATTCATAGAATTGTCTTCGACTGAATGCTGCCTAACAAGAAAAGACCATGGTAGAGTGGAGAGAAGTAATTATTCAGGTGAAGATCCAAAATGCTCGTCTCGTTTTGGGGGGCCAAAGACAATTCTAGCTTTAAGAAGGTCCAACGACATCCGAAATGCTAGTCCCCAGTTCTTACCAACCAACACAAATTGACACGTTGCTAGCTTTAATAAAAGAAGGCCATATCTTTCGCAAACTCATTTTTTTACATGCCCCAAAAAAATTTACAGGAAAAAAAATCCGTCTTGTGTGGGTCAAATTTTTTTTTAAGGAAGTATTACTTAAATTACCGACACAATTAATATATTACGGGCCAAGTGCTTAATCAAGTAAAAGATCCCAAAAGGATTGAGACAACGTACATAACAGAACGAAGAACTTGATTAAGATCTGATTAACGAATATGTCCTTTGGATCCCAAGGATTGGTATGATAAATACAGCTTTTCACTCTCAATTGCTATTACACTTTGACACTTATCTCACTTGAATTTTTCTGGATCCCTTCTCGTAGGGGATTAGTCCCTATTTATATTGGAGGTTCTTCCTTCACCGTCCACTTGTAGGGTGGATGGTGAGTAGAGGAAATACTTGTCCCATCCCCTATTTCTCCCTTTTTTTTGAGATGAAAGTGGGTGGAAAAAATGATGTTGGATACTGTTTTAATTTTAATGGGTCATTCAGCAATAAATACAGCACTGTTAGTGAGTGGATGTCATTCAAGGTGAAAGTAATGGTTACTTAACTAAGACGTTTCCTCCTTTGGACAGTCCTTGTCTAACTACAAATGTAGCCGAGGACGAAGGGCTCCTCTAAAACTTGACGAGGAGGTGTTGGCCCTCAGATGGTTCCATAGAGTCATTGACGATCATGCTTCCTCCCTTTTCCTCCCCGGCTCCTTGGTATACCTTCGGGATATTTCAAGGTTGGGCTAGCTTTGCCTGAGTGGACAATAATTTCTTTCTCTGACTCTTCCTTTGTATCTTTGGGCTTACTATCACAGGCCCTTTTGTTACAATTGGGACTTTCCCCCCACACTTCTCTAACAATCTTGAATTTCATTACTGCAACATAATGCACGCTATGGACCTATTAAAAAAAAAATGCAGGCTACGGAACTTGTCCTTGAAACTTTTTGCAAAACATGAGAAATTTTTTAATAAGTGGTGTATCTTTAGAAATAAGAAAAACAGGACACAAAATTACTAGCTTATATGTGTGTGACTGATTAATCAAGAAAAAAAAAAAAACCTTAGTCATACACCTTTTAAAAAGCATGAGTTTCATCGTTATTAATCGGGATGCTTGCATTAAGGAAAGGTAACAAATCCATATGATTGTTCGAAGTACTTCGAAATCCGCTCTTCTTTGACCAAAGCCAGATCTTGGATACAGAGAAGCTCTCACTCTTTCGGCCACTGATTTTCTTTCCCTCCACATCCCCACTATCTGAAAAAATTGCAAGGTATCCTGTCTCATTGACATGCTTCACATCACTTCCTCCATCACCAATACCACTACCATCAGACAATGCCACTTGTAGATTTGAATCATCAACCACATACTGAAATGTACCCATTGAGATTGAATAACATCTTGTAGCATCCAAATTACAGCTACTTGTTTCCCCTTCTATCCTTCCACAACCTACTCCATTCATTTAAGCTTCTGAACTTCCCAAGTCTCACAGAAAATCAAAATACTCTCTTTTCGCCAACAGCTTCCTCTATATTTATTGGCTTCTAACTACTAGAAGACCTATTCTCTCCATCATTAAAAAACCCACTTGATTGCTCCTTGGAAACAGCTAAATTAAGTGCTGGAATTTCCATAGGATTGCCAAAGCCCAATAGAGTCCCTCTACCTAGAGGGCATGTTGAGTTTGCAAGAAGCCATATATCTGTACACTCTATAGGAAAAGCATGACTACACGTAGGAAGCATCCCATCTTTATGAAAGACCATAGATGAAGAAGAGTACTGCTAGAATTACTATAAGCACAAGTACTGGACTAATTCTCTTGAAAGATCATGTAGGAGTTGCTTTGGTCTCATAGTTAGAACTAAAATATGGAGCACAGAGAGATGACAGAGAAGGTGGGTATACCATGAAGGGAATTAACACGAAATTCCCAAACATGTGAGGAAAAAAAAATAGAGAAAACACACATCAAAGAAAAATAATCACACGCACAAGACAGTATTTACGTGGTTTGGCAATTTGCCTACATCCACGGAATTGCAAGAATTTCACTATTATCAGGGAAAATACAAAATGTAGTAGTATAGTTTTTCACTCTCTCGAAAACAACAACAACAACAACAACAACAAATTCTAATCACCAATCACCAAAACAGTGGTTTCTGTATCCAACACATAGAATTCACAATGGGCTACAAAATGGGCCAAAAATATCAGCCCAAGCTTCTGCTCCATGAACTATGCCTCAGAAAATCTCCCATTAAAAATTGCACTCTGACTGTCACTATGTAGAATGCCCATCTCTTGCTTCTTACCTAATTCATCTAAGATATCATGTAGCCAAATCATCTTCTTTCTAGCTTCAATTGCTATAACATACTCAGCTTCTGTAGTAGACAAAGTAACAATCTTTTGTAAATTTGAAGCTCAAGATATAGCTATACCACCCAGAGTAAATACAAACCCACTAGTACTCTTTCTACTATCAATATCACCAGCAAAATTAGCATCTACATACCCTGCAGTTTCAAACTTGCACTTGTGAAGCAAAAATATGTATTTGATGAACCTCTCAAATATCTCAGAATCCATTTGACTACTCCCACTGCTACTTTCCTAGCCTATTCATGTATCTGCTCACACTCCCACTACATGTGCAATGTTTGGCCTTGTACACACCATAGCATACATCAAGCTACCAATAGCTGAGGCATAGGGCACCCTGCTCATATAGTCCATTTCTTCTTCTGTCTTCGGTGACTGTTCTTTGCTTAGTTTGAAATGACTACCCAATAGTGTGCTCACTGGTTTAGCTTCATTCATGTTGAATCTGCTGAGAATTTTCTTCACAAACTCTGACTATGAAAGCTTCAATGTACCATTAGCCTTGTCTCTAATGATTCTCATTCCAAGGATTTGCTTTGCAGCTCCCAAATCCTTCATTGCAAACTATTTTGACAATTGCTACTTCAGATTATTAATTTCCTCAATGCTAGACACTACAATAAGCATATCATCCACATACAACAGTAAAATGATGTAAGAATTATCAAAAGATTTAACATAGCAATAGTGATTAGCTTCACATCTTTTGAACCCAATTCTATGCATAAGACTGTCAAATTTCTTGTACCACAGTTTAGGAGCTTGTTTTAGGCCATACAAACTCTTTCTCAGTTTGCAGACTAGATTCTCTTGTTCCTGAACAATGACTATTTTGGCTGAATTATGTAATGTCTTCCTCCAAGTCACCATGAACAAATGCCGTCTTCACATCTAACTGCTCAAGATGTAAGTTTTCTGCAGCCACCATTCCCAATACCAGTCTAATTGTTGACATCTCACAATTGGAGAAAATATCTCTAAGTAGTCAATGCTCTTCTTCTGCTAGAACCCTTTAACAACTAATCTGGCCTTGTAACGTTTGCTACCATCATACTCATTCTTTATTCTATATACCCACTTGTTGTACAAAGCCTTCTTTCCTACTGACAATTTAGTTAATTACCATGTCTGATTCCCCAACAAGGAATCCATCTCATCCTTCATGGCTAACTCCCACTTGCTTGAATTATCATCTTGCAAGGCTTCATCATAACACTCTAGCTCACCACCATTAGTCAACAGGAGATAATTTAGAGCGTGTGAATAACGCTATGGAGGTCTAATGGTCCTGGAAGATCTACACACTTCAACTACAGGTGTACTCTGATCTACATGTGAATCTACATTCTCTTTATCTTCTTCACCTATTTTCTGGACAGTACTTTCAGTCAATTCATCTAAGTTGACAAACTTAGATTTATTTTGATCTATCTCTATAACATCAGGTACTACAGTTGACCTGCCCTTATACATAACATGTTCATTAAATATCACGTTTCTACTTTTGATGATTTTCCAGTTTTATTCATCCTAAAACCTATAGCCAAATATCTCATCACCATAGCCAATGGAAAAACATATTTTAGACTTTGTATCAAGTTTACTACGAGCATCAAAATCAAAATGAACATAACAAACACAACCAAAAAATTTTAAATGGGAAAAATTTACCTCTTTACCACTCCAAACCTCATCAGGAAGTCTGAACTCCATGGAATTGATGGTCCTCAGTTTATCAAGTACGCTGCAATGCTAACATCAGCCCAGAAAGTTTTTGGTAGTTCAGCATGCAACCTCATACTCCTAGCACGCTCATTGAGATTTTGCTTATGCGCTCAGCCACTCCATTCTACTGTGGTGTTCTAGGAATGGTTTTCTCCATCCTAATTCCTTGTGCAACACAATACTCACTGAACCTTCTATCTATATACTCTCCTCCATTATTTGACCTCAAACATTTTACTTTCAAACATGTTTCTGTCTTAACCATGGCCTTCCACTTCTTAAAAGTTTCAAATACATCAAATTATTTTTCAGAAAATAAACCCATACCTTTCTGCTTGAGTCATCAATGAAAGTGATGTAGTACTTTGAACCTCCAAGGGATGCAACTGGAGAAGGCCCCTACAAATCAGTGTGTCTAACTCCAATTTTTCAACCTTCGGCATTCTGTTAGTTTTCAAGAAGCTCACCCTTTTTTGCTTTCCTAAGATGTAGCTTTCACACATGTCAAAATCAATGGACTTCAATTCTGACAATTTTCCTCTTGACTGCAACATCTTCAACCCTTTCTCACTTATGTGACCAAGTCTGCGGTGACATAGGCTTGTATTAGTACTTGCTTCAGCAACTGCAATTGTGTCTCTTGGGCTTGAGGCCATATATAGAGTACCAGTCTTCTTTCCACGAGCCAATACTCTAGCTCCCTTTGTAACCTTCCAAGTACCACCAAAAAATAGTATTGCATTCCTTTCATCATCAAGTTGTTTAACAGAAATCAAATTCCTCCTCAGGTCAAGAATATGTCAAACCTTCTCTAGCAACCAAGTAGACGCATTAGGCAACAATATCCAGACATCTCCCATACCCACAACATCTAAGGCTGCACAATCAGCCAAATACACCTTACCAAAACCACCTGCAACATAATTCTGTATGATTTCTTGGTGTGGAGTGATATAAAATGTAGCTCCTGAGTCCAAAACTCAATTATCAAGTGGACTGTCTAATGCAAGAAGTAATGCATCATGTACCTCTTCTGTTATAGCATTAGTAAAATCATCTTCATTCTTCTTCTTTGGACTTTTGCATTGCCTTAAAAAATGACCTGTTTTTCCACAGTTCCAGCATTGTACTTGTTGGCTTGATCTAGATTTACTTCTGTTTCGATTAGAATTTCTAAATTTTGAACAGCCTCGATTTTGAATTTCTATCATTACCTCTGCCTCTTGTCTCAAGGTTTAGGGTAGAACCAAATCCTAAGGTTTCACCTATATCGTATTTCAGCTTTTCTTTTCCTGTAGAATTGCTTATTGCCATCCTCATTGCCTCCCAACTGTTTGGCAAAGAGGCCAAATGATCACTGCACGGATTTCATCATCAAAATCAATTTCTACAGATGACAATTGATTTGTGATAGTGTTAAATTCACTCAAATATTGTGCTACTAATGCGTTCTTTGCCATCTTTAGATTGAACAGTTTCTTCATCAAATGCACCATGTTGTTTGCTAACAACTTTTCATACATACCATACAAAGCCATCATCAGATCTGCTATGGTTTTCTCCTTTACAACATTGTGTGCAACAGACCTAGACAGAGTTAACTTGATAACTCTCAGTACTTGTCTGTTAAGAAAAGCCCATTCCTCTTCTTTCATAGTCGCAGGTTTTTCCCCTAGAAGCTATAGATGCTACTTCTTCCCATAAAGATAATCCTCAATTTGCATCCTTTAGAATCCAGAGTCTATTCCATCAAACTTTTTTATTCCAGACGTCTTTCCTGCTTCCTCTGTCATTGCTCCCACTCAAACCTAACCCTAGGCTTTGATACCATTGAAGGGAATTAACATGAAATTCCAAACCTATGAGGAAAAAAAATAGAGAAAACACATGCCAAAGAAAAATAATCACACACACAAGATAGTATTTACGTGATTTGGCAATTTGCCTACGTCCATGGAGTTGTAGGGATTTCACTATTATTAGGGAAAAATACAAAGAGCGGCCGTACAGTTTTTCACTCTCTCAAAAACAACAACAACAACAACAACAAATCTTAAACACCAAAATAGCGGTTTCTATATCCTACACACAGGATTCGCAATGGGTTATGGCTTAGGCCTATCGGTCCAAGCCTCCACTCCATGAATTAAGCCTAAAAAAATCTCTCATTAAAAACCACGCAACATTATTTTAGGTCTGGTTGGGTCGAGTTGTTAACCAAATCAAATACAACTAGGCTCCACAAAGCCCAACATACCAAACTACCATCTTTTTGCTTGGTTTCATATGATATTTTAAACATGTTTTTTTACAGATGGGTATGTCAAAATCAATTCTTTGTCACAAGTTTCTTGATCTTAGTCACTTAATATTTGAAAAGCACATTGCTTTCAACTCCAAGAGACATTCTTTCCAGCATTGAGATCATAGAAGAAAAAAGGGTGTGCAAGCTAGAAGATAATATAAGTCTAAAATTATGCTATGCTATTGATAACCATCAAATTCTCTCAGTTTTGTGACTAAAATAAATGCTTTCAGATGGGATTTTGTTGCTATTACAAGAAGTCTGAATGATGAAGTTATTGATGTTGTTGTTAAGTATACAAAATCTAGGTTAATTTCAAATCACCTGGATCCATTAATGCAAAGATTCAATGAATAGTAATTTTTTGTAGGATTGGTTTCTCTTTTTTGACCCTTTTGCTGTATAAGTTCAATTCCGTTAGATTCAGTTTTCGGGATAGGAAAAAGTAAATACAGGACCAGTTTCCTAGTTCAATTCCTCGAGAGCCTTCATTCATGGTCATAATAGGTCCCCACACCCCAATCACGTGTAGCTTAGCTCTATTACCAGTTGAGTTTGTTGAAATATACTTAGCAAAGTCTGGTCTTCTTACGCAACTTAATGAAAAATCAGTCCAAAAATCTCATGATAGTCAATAACGGGAAAACGCAACTATCAATACGTCCAATAGCTAGTACAATCAAGATTGCAACTTAGACCTCTTTTCTAAATAATTGAGTGAAAGAGTGGATAGCCTACTAGAATTCCCTAGACTACTTAAATATTTAACTAATACCTTGAAGCTACACACACGCATTCACATATCCTTCTTTCGGATTTCAAATGTAATATGTTCATTGGAAAAACCATGAATCTTGCTAAACACTTATTGAATACAGTATTACTATTACTTCTCTCCCTTGTTTTCCAAATTTGGATTTCTATTGACACCATAAAACTAAACCAGACCCTCAAGGATGGTCAAATTCTAGTTTCAAACTAAAAGACCTTTGCACTTGGGTTTTTCAACGTTGGAAATTCCAACAGTCGCTACCTTGGAATTTGGTATAACCAAATTATCAACCATAATGTTGTGTGGGTTGCAAACAAAGACAATCCTCTCAATGATACCTTCGAAGTCCTCTCCATCAACCGTCAAGGAAACCTCGTACTCCACACCCAAAACAAAACCATTCTTATTTGGTCCACCAATGTTTTTGCTTCAATCAATTCTATGGCTCAACTATTGGATATAGGTGTCGGACAGTGAGTTGTGCCATTTCACCTCAAAACTAATTGGTGATGAGGAAGACATACACAAATCCTTTATGGCTTTTGACATCATACCACACGGGTCTATTTTTAGAGTGGTTATAGGGAGTTAAATTGTGGTACCCCCCAACAATCCCTCCCTCATAATGACATTCCGTGACTTAAACACATAACATTGGCTCTGATACCATTTTTCGAACCTTGAGTTATGTCATTCCACCTTAAAACCAATTGGTGATAAGGAAGACATATTCAAATCTTTTATGGCTTTCAACATCATACCACACCGGCTTGTTTTTAGAATGGCTATAAGGAGTCAAATTATGGTCCCCCCAACAATAGGAAATCTTGTTTCAGTTCAACAAGACAGCCAACGTGTTACATGGCAAAGTTTTGACTATCCCATTGATGTTGTGCTTCGGTTTATAAAACTTGGGCTGGACCGACGGATTGGGTTAAACTTGTTCCTAACATCTTGGAAGTCTAAAGATGACTCGAGAACCGAAAATTGCTCATTTGGGTTGGGCCCATCCGCAGTTTTTCTTGTACATGGGTTAGGTTCCATTATGGCAGACCAGACCTTGGAGTGGCCAATGATTGAGTGATGTACCTGAAATGAAATATAATTTCATCTTCAATGTTAGTTTTGTGAATAATCAAGATGAGCCCACCATCATGTATGGTATAATTGACCCCCCAAGTTTTCTCTAGAAATAGATTGGTGCTAGATTAATCAAGACTACTTGAAAGGTCCACGTGGCACAAGAGTAAATGGGTCAAGTGCCAATCTACCCCAAAAGAGTGATACGGTAAGTATTTAGAGTGTGGTCCAAATAGTTACAATGACCTGTACAATGCAAATAAGTTCAAGTGCACATGCTTACTCAGGTTCAAACCCAAGTCGACTTGTGATTGGTGCTTGAGAGATGGGTTAGGTGGGTGTGTGAGAAATGGAGGGGTGCCCACGTGTAGGAGTAGAGAAGGATTCATGAAGTTGGCACGTGTGTAGGTACCTGATACTTTAGTAGCACATGCGAATATAAGCTTGAGTTTGAAAGATTGTATGAAAGAGTGATTGAGGAGCTGTTCTTGTATGGCTTATACGAGTCCAAATGAGAGTAGATGGAATTGGGTGCTTGTCATGGTATAGGGAGTTGATGGACACAAGAACATATTCTAAAGATGGACAAGAATTATACCTACATATGGATGTAGATGTACTAGGTACTTTTTGATCTTTCTATAAGATGTTATCTATTGTTCATTTAGTCTATGATCCCACATTATGTTTCTAAATTTCTTAAACAGATGACTAATGCAAGTCATTAGAAGATAGGTGTTATTTTTGCTGTCATTAACAAGGTATACAAGACCTATACAATCCAAATTGAAAGCTATATTCCTTGCGTTGTGGTATTCCCATTTTTTAGCTAGAAGCATAGAAAATCTTAGATTCTAAGCATGTTGCATAGAATTAATATGTAGATTTGTAAAAAAAATCAAAACATTCAAATTTGCAGACATTCAGTGTGAGTTTGGATAGCACTGATAAATGGGGCATTTGGTGTTTGGCGTTTTTTCCCTGGGTCGGTGCACTGTTCTCGAGACCTGCGAGTACGGAAAAACGTAAATTTTGCTTTAAAACTAGGTCCCATAGCACTATTCACATATTTAAAAATTATTTTACTACAGTGTTTGCAGCAATAAGTTTTCAGTTTTCAGCAATTAGTGGTATCCAAACAAACCCTCAATACCAAAAAATTTCCTACAACAATATTTAACAATTATGTCCTTTCTGTGCAACATTTGTTCCATCTGTGGTTGATGTTCTGAAAACGGGTTCATGCATTCTTATCACCCTAATTTTTCCTGCATTTTGTACCAATGTTAATAATTTATGTACAATTATCTTCACAATTTTATGAAGTCAGTATGAATAAAATGTCCTTTTATCCTTAGCTCAATATGCTAAGAAAAGGTCTTATTTGAAAAAAAAAAATGATGCCAATGATTCTGGGAGTTTCTGTTGCTAGATTGTTGCTTCTTAGGGGCTTCATTCTGTATTGGTTGGTATTAAGGAAAAAAAAGGTAAGCAAATCCTTTCTCTCTTTTATTTGAATCAGTTTCTTTTCACATATTTTTTTATACTTAAGGGTGTTTTTTCTCTGCTAATTATATATTTAAGGGTGTTAACAAATGCTACGAAGGTGCCACTAATGTGCTAAACCAAATAATCAAATATTGTAAAAGAATTACATCCATAATTAATTAGATAGTAGCTCAACTCATTTAATTTACACTTTTTAAACTGGTTAGATTTCTATAAAATTGACCCTGTGGGTTTCTTGTCAACGATAAACTCCAAAAATTATAAACCTGAATTCTTCCTCTTTAATTCTTCTGTTTCATTTTTTTTTTTCCTTTTAGTATTGGAATTCATAATTGAGTAAATATTGTGTTAGGGTCATAATTTATTACAATTGACTAATCTTTTGACAAAATGCACTTTACTTATAATTAGGTAAATCTAAAATGGGTTTAGTGCTTCAAGAAACATGTTGTTCAAGTCAAGTATTAAAGACATGAAGATTAGTCCAAGAAACAAGTGAAGAAAAGTTGTTCATTAAGTCTCGACAAATAGCTCAACAGATGTCTGCTATTGAGACTTAATGTGAAGCTTGATAGAGAGCTTGACAACAGCTCGATCTATCGAGATTTACAATTTTAAATTCCAAATCTGAAATTTGGCCAAGGCTTAAGTATTTGTTTAGGGTTTCTTTTCTCACAACCCTAAACATATATAAAGTTTATTTTAAAAGTCGTCACACATGGATACATAGAACAAGAGACTTATTTTCTCTGTGTAAAGTTACTACTTCTATATGCCATAGGGTTTTGCAACCAAGTGCTTCCTAATCTTCATTATTGATGAAGTGAAGAACTTTACAACCAACAACATTTGTTCAAGTTGCTGGAGTTAGTCATGTATTGGGATCCATGCAAAGGGTTAGTCATAAATTAGAGGTTTACGCATTAGAGAAAAGAAGGCTACTACAAGATCAAGTCCAATTGGGTATTGGAATAAAGGTTCAACTGTAGGTTAGTATTTCAAGATAGGCAGGTTAGTTGGTAAAATTTCTTATACTTGTAACTGCTTGATTGTTAATTAGTGGATTCTTGAGAGTGGTGACCTTAAAATTACCCGATGGGTTTTTGCCTTGCGAGGTTTTTCTCATTTTTCAACAAATTGCTGTGTTTAATTTATTTTCCGCTGCACTTAGTATTTTTGGTGATTTGTTGGTGACTTTATGATTTGCATGCAATTGAACCTAATTAATCAACTTGGGTAATGAAATTAATTAACCACGGTCAAGCTATTTTAACCCAACATATTGTAACTAACATAATTTGCTACTGTGTTTGATAACAGGGAGGCAAAGCAAATATTCATATCGTATTGCCTCCAATTCAAATTTTTTTGAAGACTCCCCAATAAAGTTCAATGGAACAAAAAGAAATTCAGATTTACCATTTTTTTTTTATCTAAGTACCATTGTTGCAGCCACAAATAACTTCCTTGTTGTTAACAAGCTTGGAGAAGGAGGTTTTGGCTTAGTTTATAAGGTAGTCTCCTTGAAATTGTCCCAAAATTGCATAATTGCATAATTTCATGAATTCATCCTTTTATATTTAGGGGAATTTATAGTGCAAGACTTCATTAGGTAAAATTGGGTTTGCCTAAATAATTCAAAGTTAAATTTTTCTTGGTAACTATCCACAGTGACTAAATGGCAATTGGATTTTGATTTCAAGGATTACTTCATAATGGAATGGAAATAGCAATAAAAAGACTATCAAAATCCTCTGGTCAAGGAATAGAATAATCCATGCATGAAGTTGCACTAGTTGCTAAACTACAACATAGAAACTGATGATGCAGAAAATCAATAGTTGAGATCTTTATTTATGTGGATAAACAATGGCAATGGATTCGTCTAGGGACAAACCTGCAACAGATATAAAATAGAGAAAAAGGAATACACTAGTGTGGTGTTTGTCAAACACTCTCCAATAATTAAGTTAGAATGGGATTCAATTGAAGTATATTGCAAAAGATTTCAAATTAGGAGTAGTTTTTAGGGTGAGAAATGTGTGTACCTTTTGGTTCTGTTCTTCTCTGGCTTCATAGCCACCTTTGTCTTTAATGAGCAACAAATCTCTGCATTCATTCTCATTTGTAATGTTTAAGGCATTATATACTGGTGCTTTAACTTGTGTAACGTCTTCTTTCCCGTTGCTCCGTCTGTTGCTCCTCGGTATAAATGCTTGCCATAAATGCATAACATATCTTGGGTTCATCAAGTATTGAATGACAAAGCCATTATTTTTTGGACTTATCAGTTGCCCCCTTATTCCTAGCTTTGTCTATGTGACAAAATAGGAATAAATGAAATTTCATCCCTTCATTTTTTGTGTACTTGCATTATTGTGAGATGACATTTCATTTGCCCCAATGGCATGTGTAGGGCTGAGATTGCTTCGTAGGTGGGGGACTCTTGAGTTTGGTGCGTCCTTCATTCTTTTGTACATGTCTTTGTGAATGCATGTGTTTTCTATTTCTTGACCTTGAGAAAATTCTTCATATGTATGACAATTCTCCTATGTGGCAAATTGTGACTGATTACTGTTAAGGCTCTTCTTTTTATCCTTTTTCTTTTTTTAAAGCCTACCAGCAAGAAGAAGCCCAACAATATGGGCAAAAAGAGAGTTCTCGGATTGATAGGAAGGAACTATTAACGGTAGGAATAATGGATCATAGGCCCATAAAATAAATAAATGGGTCTTGAGAAAGAGCAAAGGGGCCCAGAGGAGCCTAAAGGAGGAAGTAGTAAACCTATGGGCATTATGTAATGAAGAAAAGCAAGAATGGGCCACAGTAGGCCCGATGTAATGAAGTAAGAAAGAAATGGGTTGATGGAAAGCTCATGAGCCCCAAGGATGAAAGATAAAGTAATTAGGTCAGGGAAGCCCAAAAGAGTTAGCAAGGTGCCAATGGGAATGCAGAATTAGGAAATGGGCCGAGGATGCCTAAGGAGAAAGAAATGGGACAAAAGAGCCTGCAAGCAATGTAACGGATTGCGAAAGCAATGTAACATGAATGACCACATGGAGTCATTGAAAGAAGGCTGGCAATAAGAGTGGGTATGTTCTGGCGGTAGGGAGAATGGGAAGCCTATTTTGGGGCTCCTACTCAAGCACTTTTAGGGGAAATGTCCTGCTGGGATGACATACCACCCAAAAGAGGGAGGATGAGCTAGAACTACTAGGTGCATGCCATAAGGGATAGGAAGGGAGAACACCCACACCGCGGCAAATGAGAGGGCCACAGTGAGCAAACAAATAAAATAACCTTCTTTGTCTAGTAATGGGGAGTGCCACAGCCAGCACAGGTAAGTGGTGGTGGTTGGGGCATTGACAAACCAGTGGTGGTCTGCTGGGGCAATAACAAACCAGTGGTGGTCAGCAAGGACACCCAGACCAGACAAATATTGTTAAGGGGTAATATGGTAAAGAAACAATCGCAGCATGCAGTATATAAAGAACTTTTGCCGTGCACAATAGGAAAAAGGGGGGAACAGTAGCAATCATCACGAGAGTGATCACCATCATGCTGTACAAGAGGGCACTAAAAGAAAAGAGAGAAAACAAAAAACGAAAGGTTACGAAGAATTGAAATAGTAAAACAGGGGAAGGAAACAATGATTTAAAAGAAAAAAAGCAAGGGAGATTAGAATGGCAGGCATGCATCAATGGGCTTTCTCCTTCTCTCCCTCTTAAAACCTAGCCTCTGCTAAGGAATACTCTTGGGCACAAGTCATTTAGGTCCGCTTCCTCAAAGTGTGTAATTTCCGCGGCAAGATGCTGCTGCAAGGTTACCCACATCAAGGAAATGGTTCACTCCTTGGCTACAATCCTGTAACTAAGCTAGATGTGGCAAACTAGTCATATTCTTCTTTGACTTTACTTATTATTGTTATATTTTCTCCTCCAGCCTTTATTACTACTCTTACAACCCGTTCCCTTCTTTTATTAAAAGATTGTTTATTCAGTTTTCCTAACAATAACGTATCTCGCTTATCATTATTTTGTTGCACTCATTCCACCGCAACCTTCTTCTGCGGCAGTTTCGCCTAGCGTGGGCACGTGACTATACTTTCGGCAAATGGAAGCATAGTTTATTCGCAAGCCAGACCAAAGTGAGTTGCAGTTAGGCTAGTCCCAACTCTCTTATCTAGAATACTCAGGCCTAGTGCGACAGGAGGTAGTCCAGCCCAGAAACACAAAAAGGCCCACCACAATTACCTATCGCTTTCACATAGACTATTAATGTCACTAACTGATAGGGATTAAGGTAATCACACCTCGACAATCATGCACACAATGTAGCATGAATACACATCTATAGCATAAACCTTGGATGCGTACCCACACTCTAAGGTCAAGAGCACCCATGATCATGCGAGGGTTGCCCACATGGGTGCTCTTAACCTTGAGTACCCACACTCTATGTCTCTTAGAACAATGATCATGCGTACCCACACTCCAAGATTAGACATTGCTATACCCAAGAAATTGGCCTAAGCAAGGTACAGGAAAAAGAACCCTAATCTAGAAAGTTATAGACATGGTTCTATGAGAACGAGAGAGAGGACCCCATGAAAATGCTAAGTCTCCTAATCTACTAATCATTCCCCATTTGGCTTGCCCTTTTTACTTGCATTTAGAATTTGCACCCACGCTCCATGCATACATGCAATAAACAAGGAAAACACAAAACTAGTAGACAAGCAAAAAAAGATAAACAAGCATAAGAAACACTAAGTAAACAAGCAAGACAAGCAAGCAGAGGAAAGAAGACATGCTAACAAGCAAACTAGGAAAGAAAGCATGCAAAGGAGTAAACGTGCATGTTATCAAACAAGCAAGACAAGAAAGGGTGTCCTTCAAAGGACAAATATGGGTCTGGACATGATGTCCATAGTTCCATTAGATTAAAGTATGGACGATATTTGTGCCATCAAGCAAAGTTCCTAAAAGGAACATAGGATTTTGTGTATAAAGGCGGGTGTAAACCAACATGAAATCATACGTAAGAACTATGCTTGATGACATAAACAAGCAAGCAAGGACTCATGCATGAACATGTAAACAAAGATGCAAACAAAAGCAAGGAAACCACACTAGATGACACAAAGTAAGCACAAAAAAAGTAAAGAAAGCTAAGCATGTTATCACACAAAGATAAGGCTAAACATGTTATAAGGCACATACAAGGCTAACATGAGAAACCCTAACATGCAAAGCTAAACAAAGAGGAAGGAAAGGCAAGTGGCAAGAAAGCCAACATCACTAAGATGTAATCTCACCCACACGGTTGCATTCAAACTAACCACAAAAGGAGGAAGGATGCAACCAAACAAACAAGAAGGCACCAAAGGTGCAAACACACAAACCCAAAGAGGGAAACAAAACAAGTGAAGCATGGCAAGGATGCAAGAAACAAGATCTAAGCATACAAGTATGGATCTAAAGGTAAAAGCATGGAGAAGGGCAAACAAAGCATAAACATGCAAATAGGAACTAATGCAAACCCTTTTTTGTACTCAGGTGTATGGATGTAGGCCTAGACCACTAGAAAGAGACATAAGAAAGATATTTAAAGCTATAAAAAGCACTATAAATAGCATCTAAACAAAGCATTAAACACATAAACATGGCAAGAAGTACAAATAAGGTATTTAGACATATCCTAGCCCGAGAAGGCTAGGCCAACAACATCAAAGTGGTAAAACATGCTAAGAAAGCAATAAAACATGCTAGAAAATTAAAAGAAAGCAATAAAAAGCTTTAAAGATAAATGAGTGTAAATTGTAGCTAAAAAGCTACATCTACACTCCTATACCTCAAATCCAAGGTCTAAGGACCCAGGGGAGGGAGATGAGAGTAAGAATACTACCTTTGGTTGTAAGGAAAAAAGGAGAATTGAGATAAATTGAGATTCGGTGAGTATTAGCGCCAGTTGTTACGTGACGATGAGCCATAATTTTTAATTTGTAAGTAATATTATACGTATTTTTATATATTTTTATTTATTTATATTTTTAAACAATATAAATAATATTATTAAAATAATATTACCAAATACTCTCTAAAATATTATAGCTGATGAGTGAATGGTTGAAATTTAAAATTGTAAAAAATAATTTTAAATCTTAATTATTAAATATAAAAAATGAATAAAAGTAAAGTAAAATAAATGTTGTCAGATAGTTGTGGTGAATTGCAACTTTGTGATGTAGAGCAGAAATAGAAGCATATTGACCGTAAATAGTTAGATAAATAGGACCTCCCTGACCATTGTACAGGTTGTACTGAATTCTCACACCAAGTCGGTTCAAACGAAGTTATGGTACGTCTTAGCAAGAGTAGCTTGTTGTCTATCCTTTGTTGCCTATGATTAAGCATAGGCGTTGTTGCTGTAGACACCATCAGGTCTTCCCAATCCATCAAAGACAAAGACTCTGACTATGTGATCTCCAATGGAAGTTTTTTCAAACTAGGAGTCTTCAACCCACCAAATTCTACCAACTGCTACCTGGGGATATGGTATAGCAACATTTCTGCATTCATAGTCGTATGGGTAGCGAACAGACATAAACCCCTCAACGTTTCTTCTTGAGTTCTTGCTATATCTGAGGACGGTAACCTTGTAGTGTTAAATGGACAAAAGGAGATTCTTTGGTCATTGAATGTTACCAACTTTTTTGCCAATTCAAGTGCCCAGCTTTTCGATTTGGGGAACCTTGTCTTAAAAGAAAACACTATAGGGCCAATCCTATGGGAGAGTTTCAAAATTCCTTCTCATACAAGCTTACTCGATATGAAAATTAGTACTAATGAAAGAACAGGTGAGAAAGAGCAGTCGACATCATGGAAAAGCCCTTCAGATCCATCCATTGGAAGCTACTCTACCTAAATTTCTCGTCAAAGTTTTACTCAGGCATTCATTTGGAAAGATAGTGGTCCATGGAATGGTCAAATATTCATTGGCATACCAATAACTCCTGCATTGTTTGACAGATTTAGTCTTGTAGATAATCAAGATGGAACTTCTTATGTAACTGCATCTTTTGTCAATGATTCTGTCACACTTTGCCCTGACTACCCAAGGGAATGCAGAGGCAAGACATTGGGATAATGAGGGGGAGGATTGGGAGGTTATGTGGAAAGCTATGCTCAGTGTGTGTGATGTTTATGGTACGTGTGGTGCATTTGGAAGCTGTAATTCAATTAGTTCCCCAATTTGCAGTTGTTGAGAGGGGTTTGAGCCAAAGAACGTAGAAGAATGGAATAGACAAAATTGGATTAGTGGATGTGTAAGGAGGACACCGTTGCAATGTGGGAGGGTGAACGCCAGTGGTGAAGTTGGCAAAATGGATGGGTTTATGAAACTGAACATGATGAAGGTGCCAGACTTTGTAGAATGGTCAACTGCTCAAGAAGATGATTACAGGCAGCAACGTTTACAGAACTGTTCTTGTGTAGCTTATGCATTTGATTCAGGCACAGGTTGTATGACATGGACTCAAAGCTTAATTGAGACGCAGAAATTCTCTAGCAGCAGCGGAGTTGATCTTTATATTCAAGTTGCCCATTCAGAACTTGGTGAGTTGCTTTGCTTTCTATAAAAATTTATCTTATGCTTCAAATCATGCACCCATAGCTAATGAAATCCTTCTGAGATACAATTCATTTAACTCCCAAATGAAAATAATAATAATAATAATAATAATAATTACGATTTTCTAATTTAGAGATACAAAGGGAGATGTGAGGAAAATTGTCACTATTACAGTGATAATAGAAACAATTTTTATTTCAGACTTCACGTACTTATTGTGGAGGTGGATGGCTAAACACAAAGGTAACATTTGGAATAGAACTAAAACAATGTACTAGGAAATGTTGGCCAAAATGGGCAAACGCCCTTTTTGCGCAAAAAAAAAAAAAAAAAATAGCATTATGCCCTCTTTCCCAAACTAATTAGAGAAATGCCCCTCTTTTGAATTCGAATTTCTCAAAATCGAGTTAAGTCCTATAGCGACATTTTAAGGAGCATATAGTGATGTTTTTAAGGACCTATAGTGGCATTTTATAAAAACGCCGCTATAGGTCCTTAAAAACGTCACTATAGACTCCTTAAAACGTCGCTATAGGGCTCCAAATTTTTTTTTTTTTGAAACTCAATTTTGAGAAAATTGAGTCTCAAAAAAGAAGCATTTTCCTAATTCGTTTAGGAAATGGGGCATTTGCCCTTTTTTTTTTTTGCGTGAAATGGGCATTTGCCCATTTTCGCTAGGAAATGTTGCTATATATTAGAGTATACTTACATATGTAGTGGAAATCAGCAAGGATAAAGAAAGTGAAGGGGATGTTAATGTTAAACAGAGAAGCACATAAAAAAAATTCAGATGAAGACATGCTTGGAGACAATCTGAACCAAGTTAAAGTCCAGGAGCTAAAACTATTCGATTTTGTGAACCATTGTACACGGTTTAATTGACTGTAAAATATTTTCTAAAATGGTGGTGGATGAATTAGGAACCATGCAGTGATCTACATGGCACGAGATGAGATGGGTTAGATACTGGTTTCCCCCATAAGAGATGCAAAATATATTTGGGTTGCGGTCCAAATACTTATTGTGACCTGTATAAGGGACAAGTTTGAGTGCACATGCTTACCCTGGTTAGAACCTAAGTCATCTAGCGATTGGTACTTGAGAGACATATCGGATTGGTGTGCGACTAAGCAAGGAATTTCCATGTGCAATAATGAAGAAGGGTTCGTGAAGTTGGCACCTATGAAGGTACCAAATACTTCAATAGCACGTGCAAATATGAGTTTGAGTTTGAAAGAGTGTGAGCAACAATGTTTGAGGAATTGTTCTTGTATAGCTTATGCTAGTGCCAATGAGAGCAAGGGAGGGATTGGATGCTTGATATGGCACGAGAACTTGGTGGACACAAGAATGTATTCTAAAACAAGGCCAGATTTATGCATATGTGTGGATGCAATTGTACTAGCTACCCCTACACTCCACAAGTATTTGTACTTATAAAACAACCATCGTTCCAAAGGTGCACGGTGGTAGGAATCCTATTCCTAATTCAAAATATTATTTTTGTGATACTACTAATTTTAATTTTGGTTTAGGGTCATATTGTTAGAGAAAAGATTCTTTGCATTTGAAATAGAATAATTTTATAATTCAGATTAAATATTATAATCTTAAAGGAATATCTCATTCCACACATTTAAAATTTTAAATAACTTGATCACTGTATATACTAGAAATAAAATATTAATCATAAAAATGATTTCATACCCTTTAAATAGGTTCATTGCAATACATAAAGTCTAATAGTAAAAAATTAGTTGCTTAGAGAAATACAATCTCTCATTTATTCCATACCCTTTAAATAGGTTCATTGCAATACATAAAGTCTTAATAGTAAAAATTTAGTTGCTCAGACAAATACTTTGTGTGTGTGTGTGTGTGTGTGTGTGTGTGTGTAATATTATCTTATTCTAACAGGGTACCAAAATTATGTAATCAATATCTTTACTAAAATGGTATAAAATTACACCTCCATGACCTTTAATAATCCACAGAGTAATCTTTAATTCCTTACCAATAGTTGAGGAGCCAAGAATTTGTCATTGGGGGCCAAATAAAAAATGAGAAGATTGTTGAGGTCTAAAAAAAATCATGATAAAAGGGCCAAACAAATGGCACATCGGGCCAACTCGTGCGAAGCAAAAGAAAATCAGGCTTACAAATGAAAGAAAGTGATGGGCCTAGGACCCTGGATCCATGAAGTGGCAAGGCTTAGAGCCCATAAAACAAAAGGAAAAAGATGTCAACCCGATTAAAAAGAAGAAGAAGAAAAAAAGAAAAAAAGAAAGGGAAGCTGGGCTAGGACGCCGGAAGCTGCTTGGATCTCTAGGTGTGTAGCACAGCTAAAGGAAGAGTAAGACAACTCCAAGAGGGATCAAAAGGCACAAGGAACGAGAAGACAAGTGGGCCCTTCTCGAAGCACCCAGTGATGCAGCACAAAGCCTGAGGACTTGGAGAGCAACGACTCAGGAGCAAGAAGCCGGTGCCTCGGGGAACCTAGAAAAGGAGATCCACGAAAGGAAATGGCTAGGGAAACCTTTGGATTGGCAGAAGAAGACTCTACTTACTGAGAAAAATGATAAAAAGGGGGGGGGGGGGGGGCTAAAAGGAAGTAAGCTCGAAAAGAGAAGACAGAGAAAGAAATGATTGGAGAAAGAACAAAGTTAAAGGATCGGCTCCCCAAAAGGCACCTCAAAACAGAAGGTCAGCAGGACACTTTTAAAGAAAAGAACACCAAAAGAAGAGAACTGTGAAAAATAAGGAAAGGATCAGTTGACAGGGGTTGAGACAAACAGGGGGCTCTAGTACCTAGGGAGCTAAGGGGGAAGAATCAATGGTACCCCGGAACCCTAATGTGACACTATAAAAGGAAGAAGCAGCCAACGTTAATGGGGGATTCAACAAGAAAGAAATTGTAGAGAATCATTAAGAAAAAGCTCTATAAAACTCAAAGAAAATAGGGAAATATCTCCCGGTATCCCAGAAACAGCCATTATAGCACATGCTTGGATTCAAAAGGATTCAAATTTTACAAGTTTTAAAGACCCAGAGAGCCATCTAAGTCTGTAATTTTTGAGCTTATTTGAACCTTGTATTAAGTCTTAGTGAGCTCATTGCAATCAACAACTAACTAATGAAATAGTTCCTACTGATTTGAGGATCCTAAGCAATTATTTTGTGTTTTCTTTATTACATATATTCTTGCTTGTTAGTGTATGTGTATTGCAAGAGCCTCGCCCTGTGCATCACTTGGTCTTTAACAACCCATTTAGCTGCGATAGACCAAGCCCAGTTCCTTCAAACTATAACTAGAGGGTCTGGGGTCCTTGTTCAAGGCTTGGGCCTAGATATTGTTCAAAAAAGGACCCTCACAAAGATTTTTTTTTAAAAAAATCCCTAAAGAACCCAATCCTATTATATTATCCCATACAAAACCCAAGTCCATTGTGTTATCATTGTCCAAATGTTATTAAGAATTCTAATCATAATTGTAACAGAAATCTTAACTTAATTGGGGTCAATCTAACATATATACCATTCAACGGGTTTTATTGTAATACACAAAGTTCTGTAAATGAAGTAACAATTTCTTTAATTGATGGTCGCTAAAGCCCCAAGCTGTCTTAACATTGTACTAAGATGCCATTTCAGCATCAAGATTAACTTCCTCTAAATCTACTTTGCACTATTTATTTTTCTTTTATGAATATAATGTATTATATATTAATTATTTTATAGAAAATAAAAAGCAATGTGTAATACTCCTGCTAATAAAATCGAATGGTCCAAGACTAGCAATAAAATCACTACGCCTCTCTGTGATGCTTGATGTGCTTTCATATATTTTTGTACACAAGAGTTAAGTGCTTATGGGAAGTGATGATAACTTCATAGGTTTGCCAACTGAGATGTCCAAGTTTAAGTGCAAGTGTGCAACCATGGTGATAGGCCAAAAATGTATTGACCCTTTGTGATAAATTAACCAATTAATGAGCCAAGTGAATTAATTAGATTCAATTACATGCAATGAGCATAGCAGCACAAACAAATCATCAAATAACTAAATATACAACGAAAATCAAATGGCACGGTGATTTGTTTACAAATGGGGAAAACCTATATGGCAAAAACCCCACCAAGTGATTTTAAGGTCACCACTCTCGAGAATCCACTATTATCAAAATAAGTGGTTACAAGTAAAGGAATCTCAGTACATTATATCAACCTATAATTGAACCCTTATCCCAATACCCAATTTGACTTGTTCTGTAGTGACAATATTTCCTTGTATTACACAGCTCCCAGTACGTGACTAACCAATAGATGCGCAAATCCTAATACGCAACTTGATCACCAACTTGAGAAGGATGTTAGCTGCAAAGTTCTTCTATTCTTCAACTGATGAAGATCACGAAGTTGTATGATCAAAAACCCCTACGGTGTACAAACACAACAACTTCTTCAGGAACTAGGGCAAAGTAGGTTTTTTTTTTTGTCACATTTGAAGAATTATGCTCTTGTGCAATTGTGCTCTTGGTTATGCAGCCTCATACGGCCCTTAAAATAATCCTTAGATATGTTTAAGGTTGTGAGAAAAGAAAGCTCAAACACATACTCATGGATTGGATGAAAAACAATCCTGAAAAAACTAAGTTTCATAAACCTCGATAGATAGCAATCTACCGAGCTAGCTATCGAGCCACGGGTTTCAGCAGCTTTTAAACCTTGATAGATACTAACTGGCGATTTTTAAAATCCAACACTTTCTCACTTGATTCTTGGACAGACTTGCATGGTTTTAACACTTGAACTTGAAACCTTGTTTCTTGAAGCATTAAACACATCTTAAATCTATCCAAATACAAGTAAAGTGCATTTTGACAAATGATTTGTTAATACATAAAATGTTGACATATGTTCCTAACATCTAATCACATATGTCCTAACACATGAAATCGAAAAAAGTAAATGAACATATAAATGTTATAGAGTGCAAATAAGTTTTAGTATCATTTTATAACGTTAGGGAAGAATCACCTTATGGATTGCGTTAAACATTTTGATCTGATCTCGTATGGCTAATATCTAAATGGAAAGAACACTTGAACCTAAACAAGAGTAACAAATAAGGTGAAAGATAAATATAACTAGAATGTAGATTACCTCCCTATAGCAAAGGAAAGTGAGACAGAAATCTGTCATAAAAACTAACAATAAAAGTTTCTCCCGTTTTTACTGAAAGGTTAAAAAACATCCTTTTTATTTCTTCTTCATTCTATGATTGGCTGCAAAAACATCTTTGGTCTGTAATAATATGTATATTAGGTTATACATGGCCATCTATTTGCAAACCATAAATGATATCCAACTCACTTCCAGGCCCATACCACATGCAGATAGTATTGTCACTTTTGCTATGGGTACCATACCAATTCTAGCAACCCAAAAGTGTAATATTTGAAGCCCAAGGTTGCCAATTTGTTGTCCGTTAAGTTTGAAGCTATATTACTACAGTCATACACAATAATTGCATTCTAGAAGGAATTTTTCAGCCAGAACTCGACCCTTAAGCTCTAGTTCTTAGCATTGAAATAGCTACCATTTGTCTCAAAAAACATAAATTATTAAGAAAGTGAGAATTCAATTATTCAACCACTGTTCTTACAAAATGTTGTAGACCATAACATCTATCACCAAACCCTTTACCAAATTCTCCCGTCTTTATTTCCTCTATAGTCCTATCAACAAACCTTTTTTTTTTTTTTTCCTATCAAGAACTCAATAGGTGAGGGAAATTTTAATGCTTTGCAACTCCAAGTTAATAATAAAATTATTTTCCTTCTTAACAATTATCGAAAATTTCAACATCAAAAATTGAGAGTGAAAACAAATTTTTTTTTTCTTTTGTTTCCTATTATTCTTAGTCAGAATTGGACGTAAGGTCTATATCTGTCCAGCACAAAACCTTGACAATAAAAAATGGGCCACATCCAATGATTATAAATTATATTTTCACCTAGCCGAATGTACCTGTATAAACGGCCCCAACGGCCATACACATGGCAATCCTCATGGATCACGTTTCATCTTTATGACAAAGAAACTACCCCACCTCTTGTTTTTATAATTTAGAGCACGTCATTTCAACTCTTTTATTTATTTATTTATACTCTCATGGCTGAACCAGAGGTTGAGAATTTTGAACCAGTCTCGTCAACCCCTTCATTTTCTTTCACTTCACTTTCTCACAAATAAATCTAAGCCATCTCTTTCTGCACAGCTGTCACTTGATGACCTTACAGGCTCTTCGTTATCATCTAAGGAAGGTTTTCTCTTCATTATCATCTAAAGACTTCTAACATTTTATGGACACGACACGCATGAGTATCCACTTATATATTTAAGTTTATAATATTTCTCTTAACTTTCTATGGACACATATGAATATCCATATATATTATTAATCACCTAATCAAAATCATATAACTTATTTAAATAATTTAGTAAGTAATTTTTATTAAAATGTTTGTGAATAATTTTATGAACTGTCATGTAATAACTTTCGGAAGATTCTTTCAATCTAAATTGAAGGAAGATTTTGTCTCATATAATATATTTATTAGGTTCTTAATAAACTCTTCCCAATTTCAAAATGAAATAATGGTCTCAAATTTATGATTTTATGTTAGTTCAAAAAAACAAACAACCAAACAAAAAATCATGTATATCTTTGTTGAGTTAGATGTATACCCGGAGACCAATGATCTTCAATCCTAGTTTTAAAACCAAGATCATTCATAAACACATTCTTTAGGTAGGCAAAAACCTTTTAAAAGCTTGATTTGAAAAGAAAAATATGTTGCATGCGTAATTTTATTTAAATAAAAAGACCTTTTCTTCACTTTGTGGACCAATCGAATTGATGGATTTCGCTTTCTTTCAATCTTAAGGTAGTTGCTGTTTTAGGTTGCCGAAAATCCTTAGTGGTTGAAAACCATTCAAAAGCATGATTGAAATTGAAAGAAATTTGAACGTTATATGTATATTTTATTTTCTTTGACAAACCTACTTTCTGATCAACCCGTTGTCTTTTTGGTTTCGTTTATTTTAATCTTTAATGTGACAACGTTAATGTGATAATCAAATTTACCAATTTGACAAAAGAGAGAAAAGAGTAATAAAAATCAAATTTACAGAAGTAATGTTGATAATGCCTAACCTACTCAACCAATCTTTGTTAATTTTATAATTTTCTTAATGGAGGTCAAACTAAATTATAGATACCTGCGTTGGAGGTTTGTTGATCAATTAGATAGGGCCAATTTCCCACTCTTGTCTTTCTAGCTTAATGGCCCAGGCGTTAGACGTAGATGGTTACACTGTTACAGGCCTTCTCCCATTTTGTAATTATGTCTTTATTTCAATAAAGTGGTTATTTAGCACCAAAAAAATTTATAGGTACCTAATCTTAACAACAACGAAAGATGAGGAAAGAAAGTTGGGAAAATTTATTCATCATCCGAACTTAGATTGTACTGAACTAGTGATTATAGTACACAAGTCCAATCTTGTTTCGGCTAAATTAGTGACATTATCGAAAGAAAGATACACCAGTCCAATCTGGTTTTTTTGGGCTAAAACAGTTGAATCTGGTATTATTGCCAAAAATGTAAATTTGCATTATTGGGGCCTCCCTTTAGTACTCAGACAGCTAAGCAATTAAAATTTGGACTTTTTTTTTTGGGGGGGGGGGGGGGGGGGGGGTAAAATATTTGTACATTTTCAATTATATCCATCCATCTCTATTGGAAATGTCATGTCCATTTGTACGACATTTTTGTCGTCATTAATATCATGGGCTTTCCCAATTCTGTAACTTAACACAAATGGAACTGTTTAGAGTTCTATTACTAGATACCTGGGGCTCCAAAAATTTATAATGACAATATAGAGATTGTTGCCCACATTGGACAAGCTACTGAAGGTTCTATAACCTTTAATTTTTAGTTGTTCTATACATGACTTAAATTGTTAGGCAAATTATAGATTGAATCCCACTTCATATTTATTGAGAGGAAACATGGAAAGATCTGTTTCAAAATTAGAAAATTCGGTTAAATATAAGAGTGGCTCTTATACATGAAAATATGAGAAAGTCGTTTGAGATGTGTTTAAGATAATTTTAATTTTGCCCGCTTGATGTGATTACATGTGGATCAATGACCTTTATTAGGCTGTGATATTGTTTGTGATAGACTTGATTTGATTATTTGACTTCGTTTTAAAAAAGGGTATGTTTTCGTGATGCCTTAATTAAGAAGATTTTTTAAAGATCCATGAAGATAATGTTAGTTACAGTAAGAAAATCAAATAACTAAAAGTCTAGGTTATCAAGGTGTGGCTTATTTGGAGTTTTTTTTTTTTTTTTTTAACTGGACATGTGCTTTTGTTTTAAATATACAATGATAAGTAGTAGTGAATTTTAATCTCCACATTTTATTTTGTTAGTGAATAGTGTGGTAGTTTCTAATTACAACAAAAAGAAATTCCATTTAAAAAAAAATACTAGAAGTAAATCAAACCTAAATTATCAACTAATATAATTTCATTTTAAGTGAGATTCAATGCTATTAACTATTAAGTACCATGAATAATTCAAAGTTGGTTTCATTAGATTGATAAACTTGGAAACTTCAAGTTTATAATCAATAAACTCACAATTCAAATACTCTTATTGGGTTTTATTTTTAAATATATATATATATTATATATATATATATATATATAAAGTAGTATCTTAAGTCTTTGACATGACTATTACACTTGTGTCAACTAAGAACCTTGTAATAAAAATTGTACTTTTTGACATTTTCAATAAAAATGTTCATAATTCAAATTCCCACCTACCCAATTATCAAATTATTTATTTATTTCTCAAAAAAAAAAAAGTATTTATTTATTTACATTCTAGTCATTTATTTGCATTCTCCCAATTGATAAATCCTCTTAATTTTCATTTATGTGCATTTAAGACCCAAAAAAAAAAAAATTATTTATTTATTCATTTTGTGGAATGTCACACCAAAGAAAGTCTACAGAGCAAACACGTGTCAAGATATAAGTTCTCTTAAACAGTGTTAAGTTGGCACATAAATTTAGACTTTTGGTACAATTCCACTATTTGAAACGGCAATTTAGTCATTATAAACCTTAGAAAAAAAAGCTCGTGATTCCAGATCTGCGGTAACTGTAGACTTTTTCCCGTGATTGCAACGTCTCCGTTCTTGCCCTTTTCCCTCTCAACAATTTAATGCCAAAAGAACCGTTTTAAATACGTAGGAAAACAAATTTGATATTCCCAAAATGCCCTTCCAAAGCATATTGCTGAAAACATAGCTTTTTTCTTTGTCATTAATGAAAAAGTTAAGAGAATGATGACTTTCCTCCCTTTGAAAAAGGAGCCCTCCATCACCCATTCCCTTTGTTTCCGGCAAAGTAACCGACAAAACCTTACAAGATTGCAAAAGAACATTACTCCATCCATCCAAATTATCTACATTACCCTTCTTAATTTCCAAAGACTTAGTCAAGAAAATTTTAGTCAATTACTTGGGTATTATTGTCAAATTGTAAAAAGCCTAGACCAATTCACCAAAACCATATAGAAATCATTAAATATAAACCAATTCAATTCATACTTCACGCGTTTTGAGAACTATGATATATGAGAGGCCAAACCGCCAAAGTACATATTAAAATAAATAAATAAATAAAATAATAAAAACAAAAAAATTGTAAATTAAGGGCAAGATTCTTATAGCTCAATGCCATCGGCGTCACCTCTTAAACTTTATGAGATTTTGAATTCTTTTTTCCTTTATTATGGTATGTATCGAATTATTAAAAAAAAGTGATACTAAAAAAATATTGCAAATTTTATTATATAAATTTTATCGATTAATATATCACTAAGAGTAGAAAATCAATTAACATATTCGTTAATTATCTTGTTGAATTGGCACAAATTACACGAAAGTGATATTGTGGAAAACCGAAAATAGCACACACAATAATCTTTCTGATAGAACAAAAATTAAATTTTTTTTAGTAGTGAACCTTGAATCCATGAGTAGTTACCCAAAATCCATAAGATTTTTATTCTAGAATCCACCAAAGGAAATTGAATAAAGCTAAGTTTTGTATGAATTCAAAAATAATAGTCTAACCACCTCTAGAGGCTAGATCGCATATGAATGTGAAAAGACAAAACCCTAGAATAACTAGGAAAATGTTTAAAACCTTCATTTGTGCTAATCACAAGATTAGGTTTGCAAAATACCGATTTTTGCTAAAAATAAAAAATTTCAATTAAATGCAAAATCATAAAATACAAGGGTCATTTCAAAACAAGAGGGACCTTATTTTAACTTTTGAGCAAAAAATCATTACAGAAAAAATACTACTAAAAATGGCAATTCACTGTTTTCAGTACCTTAATAGATAAATTTTCCAAAATTAAGATGCACCTTGTGGCAAAATGACGAATTTTAAATAGAGAACTGTTTCTCTTTAGCCATCCAAATTTCTTGAAATACTACACTATTGCCCTAATGAGTTCTACTAGCACCCCTTGGTCTTGCTTTGTGATTTCAAGTGCTCTCACTACTTTAGAAAGGTCTATAATATTTGTTCTACATCAGAAGGTTTTTCCTCCTCAGTTGCCAACAAAATGAAACTCACTCACTGGGATAAATCCCAACCAAATGATTGAAGTTAATGTTCGACATCTTCAAGGTGACGAGTGTATGCCACACGTCTAACAAAGCATTTAAAAAGAGGATTTGTTACATAAAAAGAAGATTTAGCATTTCCTAATACATAACTCTATTTTAGATATTATATTAAGATGCTTTAATAGTTAAATTGATTAGATTAGATTTTATCAAATCATCGACATTTAAAGAAATGTGGATTAATCTAATTTTAGAATCTACCTAGATTATAAATGATATAACAAAATCTAATCATTCATTTCATAAATAAATAGATAAGGCTTTGTCATATTATTTCTTTAACTTGTTTGTTTATGTATACAATTCAAATCTTGTTTTCATCATAACCTTATTCATTGTTTGTTTGTTTATTAATGTGTCACAAATGGTAAAAAAGTAATTCACATATTCATTAGTTATCTTGTTGAATTGACACAAATCACACGTAAGTTTGTTTTCCTTGATCGCGTAAGATAAATCCTAATTAAACGATGGGAGTTGATATCCTAAATCTTCAATATGACGCGTGTATGTCATACTCCTGACAAAGCAGTTAAAGAAAAATATGTTAAGTTGATTTGTAAATATTTTATAGTAATAATTTTAATATCTTCATAATATAGAACTCTACTTTAGATTTTAGTTTAAGATCTTCTAATAGTTGAATTAATTTCATTAGAATAGATTTTGTCAAGTCGTCAAGATAATAAAAAGATAATGGATAATATGAAAAAAAATCTAATCATTCATTTTATAATAGAAAGATAAGACTTGGTCATAATATTTCTTGAATTTTTGTATCCATCTCAAAATCTTGTTTTAATCATCATAATCTTATTTTGTTTTTCTTTGTTTACGTGTCTACTTTTAAGCAAATAATCCAAACTCCAAAAGCTAATAAGACCTCTTAACACAAAGTCATGAAAAAGGACCAAAACACCCCTCCTTTAATGATATTCAAGTCAACTTTGAGGCCATCAGCAATTTGGTCACTCATTTTTTCCAAGGCTCACAAGCTGAGGTGACCAAATCAGTCCCACTAGACTTAAAAACCTCATAAAAACCCTCCCACCAAAAAAAAAAAAAACAAAGAAGAAAAAAAAAAAAATCAAAAACAAAAACACAAAAAAACACAGTCCAAAACCAAAAAAATGGCTACTAATCATCAGTTTCCGGACGATTTCAAGTGCCCGATTTCGCTTGAAATAATGTCCGACCCGGTTATCCTCTCATCGGGTCACACCTTCGATCGTGTCTCGATCCAACGGTGGTTAGACGCCGGTCACCGCACTTGTCCAATTACCAAACTACCCCTCCCGGAAAACCCATCTCTCATCCCTAACCACGCTCTCCGCAGCCTCATTTCCAATTTTGCCCTCGTATCCCCGCCGAAACCACGGCCTTACCCCGAGCCCCAAGCCTTAATCTCCAGGCTCACCTCGGTTTCTTCGTCTCTTGACTCGAAGCTCAACTCGCTCGACCAGCTCACTAAACTGTCAAAGCGTGACTCAGCGTTTCGCCGAAAAATCACCGAGTCGGGAGCCGTATCGGCCGTCTTGAACTGTATCGGCTCGTCCGAAAACCCGATTCTGCAGGAGAAATCGCTCTCTCTGCTTCTCAATCTGAGTCTCGACGACGACAACAAGGTGGGTCTCGTCGCGGAGGGCGCGATCGGCCGGGTCGTGGAGTCCTTGCAAACCGGCTCGGCCGATTCGCGCGCAGTGGCGGCGACGATCTTGACGAGCCTGGCGGTTGTGGAGGTGAACAAAGCGACGATCGGCGAGTTCCCGTACGCGATAAGCGCGTTGGTGTCGCTTCTGCGCGAGGGCAAAGTGCGTGAGAGGAAAGAGGCGGCGACTGCGCTCTACGCGCTCTGCTCGTACCCGGACAATCGGCGCCGCGCGGCGCAATGCGGGGCGGTGCCGATTCTCGTGGGAATTGCCGATTCGGGAATCGAGAGGGCAATTGAGGTGTTGGGTCTTTTGGGAAAGAGCAAAGAAGGGAGGGAGGCGATGGAAAGAGTTAATGGGTTGGTGAGGGTTTTAGTGAGGGTTTTGAAGAATGGGAGCTCGAGAGGGGTGGAGTATGCGTTGTTAACATTGAGTTCTTTGTGTTGTTATAGCGAAGAAATGTGTGTGGAGGCAAGGAGAGAAGGGGTTTTGGAGATTTGTATGGGTTTGGTGGAGGATGAGAATGAGAATGAGAATGAGAAGATTAAGCGAAAAGCTTCGAGTTTGGTTGAGGTTTTGCGTGGAAATCACTCTTAGCAGTGATTTTTTAAAGCAAAAAAAAAAAAAAAAAAAAAAAACATAAGAATTGAGAAAGATGGGATTTTTGGCTTTGGATTGAGTTAAGGTGAGTTGGGGTTTTTTTTTTTTTTTTTTTTTTGGTGTTAAATTGTTGTACAAAGAAAAAAAAAAATGTATGTTGTACATTGTGAAATAAAGGGTGAAAATGATGAGAGCTAGTGCTCTTTGTTTAGCTGTTTTAATGGGTAATTGTTGCATATTGAGAATTATCTGAATTGTTGTTGAATCCGGGCAATGCTGATTGATTCTATTTTTAGTAATTCTATGCTGCATTGTAGGAGTAGTTGACTGATTGTGTGAATTGTTTGTAACTATATTATGGCTGCTGATATAATTAGCATGTTGTGCTAGGAATGTGGAAACTAAATCTGTGGTCTTTGACTTGGGATGCAAGCTTTGTTATCTTTGTTTTGTGAAAAATAAGATAGGATAGTGTGAGGTAAACAACATGATCAACACTGGTTTGGCTTGTGGTTTATTGAACTTTATCCCTTCTACTAAGTATCCAGGATGTTCTTATTTTATTTTATTTTATTTTTTTTGCTGAAATCTAGGATGTTCTTATTATACAGATTTATCTTGTAACACTAATTTTTGGTGTTGCGGGTCTTTGTGTCAGAGAGATTTCTTTCCCTTTAGTTTGTCAGTTATTTTTGACTTAGAAGGCCCCTTCTGGTTTGTGTCACTGACATGATATTCCTTGAAAAGTAGGATTTGATTTTAAGATGGGCATCAGATCCAATTCTTTTGCTTCCATGCTGGGCAGCTTTTCTTTTTCTTGGTGCCTGTGTTTCCAATTTCAAGATGACCATTTTGTTTGAATTGATTATATTCAACAAAAATTGGATATTGTTGTAGGATGTGTGCTTTTCATATTGGAGTGCTTATACTCTAGCAATTATGAACAATTACCCTCACTTCATTACTCTAGCACCACAATGTGCTTTACTTTCTTTACGTTACAGTGAGCACTCTATACAATATCATTGCAATGATATATTGGACAGCACAGCTTTGTTAGCATACTTTGTAGCTTGTTGCATCTGACTCCTCACACTTGATATTTTACAAAACAATTTTAGTGGCCATATTTTCTTTGAGGCCTGTAGTCTTTAGTGCAGACATCTATTTATTTAGAATGCTATATGATATACTCCCATGAGAGTGAGGCCCTCTGAATACCACTTGCCAAAAGCGTACTTGGGGGAATCAAATTGTGGAATTTCCTCTTCAGAGAAAAAGACCTTTTTTAAGTTTTATGATCTCGATCTTCTCTCAACCTTTCCTTGAAACTCTTGGGCAGTTCTTGCTAAGGCATTCTGTATTTGGTTATCACTGATCCAAACTGCAATGGCTGTAATCTCTTTATTACAGAATTTTACTGTTGCTTGTCACTTGTATGTTGAAGTTAGATCAAATGGTGTTACCTAGTGTTTTTAGCCGAGATATTTAGGTGTTGAAATCTCCCCTCATCCGCTTAGAGTGTATCTAAATGGTGAAGCTAATACCTCTTGAATGACTTGGCACTTTGCAATTTTTACCAACTATCCTCATTAGTAATACTCTCAATGCCATTTCTATGCAATTGAAGAATGGTGTTTTAGCCCTCTTAAGCTTAGTAAAATGCCGTCTGCTCATGTGCTGGTGCATATCATAGATGTGTGAATATCTAGTCAGTTATCATTTGCAAGGCTTGAATTCCTTTTATTTTTTGGGTAACATGAAGTAATGATTTACTTCACTTGAAAATTGTATGCCATGGGTTTGCTGGTATAGAATCTGAGTGCTGAGCCTCTCAATTTGATTATGCGCATGCATTTCTGTCTTCAGCAGTTCAGCCTGCAATTAGGTGCACCACCCAGAATGCATAAACGTGTTTTGCATACATATTGTGTTTATATTTGTTTGATGCACAGGTAAAACTTCGAGTTGGTGTCTGTTGTTCCTAGTCTATTTTCCCAGAATGCATATACATGTTTCGCATGTATAATATGTTTATATTTGTTTGATGCACAAGTGAGAGTTGTGTTTGTTTTTTTCGTTAGCTTATTTGTATGGTGTTTATAAAAAAAATATAATTTTTGATAATTTTTATGTTAAACTGTGTGAGAAAATGCTAAAAGTTAGCTTATTTATACCCAAAAATAAAAAATTCAAAATCTGAGAAAAAAAGTAAAAAAGTTTTAGCAGATAAGAAAAAGCCAACTATCTGACATGATATTCTTTGGTCAGTCCTCAATTTGGTTAATAAGTTTTTTAAAGGATTTGATTCTTCTGCCCTTGGAAGAAGTAATAAAGCTTCATGAACTTGAATACTAATATTTCCTTTCACGTGTGGGAATTCTTTAGTGGCCAAGGTTGACTTGGATTTCTGTATCTTGAGGGCCCCCATTCTATTAAAATGGTTTGTTTGATACTGTTTCAAGTAGTAGAAGCCATCTAATGTCAGTGGCATTACTATATCATATATATGCTCAATAAAACTGGGATCATGTTTGGTGCAGCCTTTTTTATATTAAGTCTAATGTTTTAATAAGCTTGGAGCAATTTACATCAGGGTATGTGAATAATGCCATGTGAATGCTATTTTTAATCAAAAACGTACTATATCAACCAAAAAACTGTACCAGACTTGTAACACCATACCAAATTTTATAAATCTTGCAATGGCTTATGAGGATGGAAGGGCAAGACAGCAACTCGTGGGGATTGAGAAAATTGAATTACTGGTGTGAGAGGTTGAACTGCATGGGCAGTCTTTGATGAAACGAATCCAACCGCCCAATTTTGCTGTCCATGGCCATGACTTCGTGGATGAATCTAGTGAGGTTTGGCTTGATTATTTCTAATACGTTAGAGGTGAGATGAGAGAAGAAAAGAATTGGGGAAGATCTGAGAAGAATCAAGAGAGAGTTGCACTGAAATGAATTGTGGAAGAAATATGTGAGTTTATGGTTTGTAATTTGTGTTTTTGTGATACGTGAATTTGGAATTGTGAATTCTTTCTATGAAAAAAAAACAATAGCTATTGGCTTATGAATTCTTTCTATCACTATGGAAAAGAACAATAGATTATGGCGAAATGTGTTGAAGAGATGAAAAAATTCATTTTATTTTGATATCTAGGCAATAAAAAAAATATTAAAAACAATATATTTAGATATGAAAAATTTTAGAACTACAAATTTTTGACAAACTGTTGATGCGATGAATAATTATTAATAAAAAAAAATGATGTCAATGGTGGAACCAATAAGAATTTTCCATTTCAACCATTTGAAAAAAAAGAATTTATAAAAAAGTTTGTGGTTGTAGTATTTCAATTTAGATATACTTGAAAAATAATTAGAGAGTCTAGCATAGGTGCAAGTGAATGAGGAGTGAGGTTTTAAGTTAAAATTTGGTTTAGAATTTACTTGCCAGCCTATCTGTGATTGCTCTTCGAGGTTTAATTGATATCTTGGAGAATTGTTTATTTACGCAACAACAACAACTACGACAACATCAATAATAATTTGTGGTTATTGCATTACTTATTAAATATAATTAAAAAAAATTAGAGACAGTGTAGGTGAATGAGAAGATTTTAAGTTAGAATTTAGTTAAAACTTTACTAGCCTATATGTGAATTTTTTAAAGAATTAATAAAATATAAACATGGCTATCAATAATATTTAAATTATATATAAGAATTATATTATGCATCTTATTATATATTTTTAAGTGAATTCATGAATATGCATGAGGTTACAATCTAATTCAAAATAACACATGACAACATTTAATTCGACTACTTATGTTACTTTAAGTTAAATTATTACGTGTCAATGTGTGATTGACTATTGGATAACTTTTGTAATTTCTATTCAACAACTCTTATAATAATTAATGTACACCTTTGGTGTGAGAGTAAGGGTCAGAGTTTAAATCTCTACGATGAAATTTTACACGTACATACATTTAGATTAAGCTAGAGTAAAATTTTTATTTTGTATTTAAAAAAAGAAATACACTTAAAATATTTTTATTGACCATTGAATAATAACAATGAGGCCCACTAAATAGTACATGACACTCTATAAGTGCCCGATTTGAATGTACTACATGGATTTAATGGTACGACGTGGCAAATTGTGATTGTTCTTTAATTTTTCTCTAATAGAAACCATGGAATAGTTTTTCAAACCCAGTGAACCCAAACCCAACCCCTTAAGTTTCATCAACAGTTCAACTTCAACCCCCTTTCCCATCAGGCCTTTGCGAGCAGACATCAACCTCATCAAAGAGTGAAAAGACCCTGAAGGGGAAGTGTACTTCATGCACTCTAGGACATTAAACACCTCACAGTGCAATCATTGCAATGACATCAAGGGCCAAACCTGGACGGGAATGGTTATAGCAACATCGGGCTAGTGACCTGTTCAACACGCACTTTCTAAGCATAACATGCTAGTTTAACCATTCCAGTTCTTGGTTTGTTCATTTGGACCTACAGTTTCAAGTTTGCTATCTTCGTTTGGCTTATGGTTAATTAATTTGTTGAATTGGCCGATCTGGTCTTATTTTTAAAGTCATGGTTGAATTGCATATATTTATCCTTGTAAATTGAGGAATTTACATAGAGTTGCAAATTGATTTATTTTAGACAATATATATATATATATATATATATATATAATATATATATATATATATATTTCCTTAAAATTTTATATTAAATCGTTCTCACAAAATAAAAGTTATAAGGAATCATTTCCTAGTTATAATTAAAAAATTAAAATACCTATTTTTTTTTTTTTCTAGTTATAGTATAGAAAATGAAAGCATATTGATAAGATACTTTAACCTACATCTCCAAACATAAGTCACAGACGAGATAGTATTAGGTGTTAGAATTAATAATGAATAAGTAATTAAATTCATCATTTCCTATCAATATAAAGTTATTGGATGATCAACAATTTGACCTTACTTATTTAGAGGGAGTATTCTCTCTAAATTATACATGGTTTTAGTTTACACATTTTTTTTTAAACCATTACATATTTTAGAAATGTATAGTTTAAAAAAATTGTAAACTAATACTATGTATAATTTGAACTTCTTCTAAAAATTTTAATTGTACTCGTACACATATACCAGGCTACACACTAGTTAATATAATGGTTGTCAATTTCTACAAGTACTCACTTGAATTTAAACTCACATAAAAATTATAAAATAAATTTTAAAAACAAGTACAGACTTTTACTTGTATATTTTTGTGCAATAATTGTGAATGATAAATTTTAATTAAGCATTACATCTTAGGATATTAATACTTGGATTGAACAAAATGGATACCTAATGGAGATTTAATCCTTGAATTGAACAAAATGGACACCTAATTTATTTATTTTTTGATAGGGAAAGATTTATAAATTTCATTCAACATGGATAAGACCCAAGGAAATTACATTAGAATGAATTTGAGATACAATGGGAAGGGGTGTATCTTCCACCCATATCAAACAGTCTACAATGTTTTTAACATGTCTAGCCATTAGATGAGCTACCTTGTTGCAATCTTGTTGAGCGAAGATTGCTTTCCATGATCTGAAGGTATGCAGCCAGGTCCAAGCACCTGAGATGATTTGTTGGATTGGCAGGGGGTAGTGGTCCCTCGATTGAGTGCATGGATTACCACCTGAGAATCCCCTTCCATAATGACTTGTTTGAGTTCCAGCTCCCATGCGAAAATGATCCCACATTCCACAGCCTTGGCCTCTGCTTCCATTGCTCCTAGTGGGTACGGAAGCATTTTTGAAAGCGCTTCGATGAGTTGCCCACTGTCATTACAGATCATGACCCCAAGGCCACACTGTCCTGCTTTAGCGAACACCACGACATTACCATTTATTTTGTACTTATTTGGGGGCGGAATTTCCAAAATTTGTGAGAGGGTACTGCTTGCCTGGGTGTGGGGTGGCTTGGCGCTTTTCAATTCTCAGCAATGTATCGGTGGGCATCATTGATGATTCCTATTGTTTTTGAAGTGGCTCCCCGCTTGATATTGTTCCTATTGTTCCAAATGCCCCATGTTGTGGTAATGAGGATTTCCATGCCAACATGGTAGTGATTTTCCCGGAATAGCTAGAGTATATCTATGAAGTCTCGAGGCTCCCATGACTGGTTGGGTGGGTGAATCTTGAGGGTAGTCCATACCTCTTTAGTTAAGTTGCATTTCCAGAAGACATGCCCCTTGGTTTCAACCTCCTTACACAGATTGCAGTCCACTTCAATTGGAACATGGCGGGCTCGAAGTCGGGTCTTCGTTGGAAGTATCTTCTTGCAAGCATGCCAAGCAAAGTTACGGATTTTACTTGGGCATTTCAGTCCTTATATCAGCTTCCATAAGGCTTTCATTGCTGAGTTGCTTGAGCACTGCCCCTCATCTTGGCTGTCAAGAAGCTTCTTGGCCATTGCCAATGTTCCACCAAGTGCCTTCAAGAATAACATCTTTTGCAGCCATAATACTTCGCCATGCGAAGGAGGGCCACTTGCCAAGTTGTGCATCCAAAAATGTACCATTTGCAAAGTACTTGGCCTTAAAGACTTGGTGGAACAGGGAGTTTTGGTTCTGCATGAGGCGCCAGCCCTATTTTGCCAAGAGAGTAAGGTTAAAAGCCTTTAAATCCCTAAAGCCCATGCCCCCTTCAACCTTCGGCTTGCAAAGCTTATCCCAAGCAATCCAAGGGATTTTCCTCTCTTCATTTTTTTGCCCCTACCAAAACCGACTAATCATGGAGCCAAGTTCTCTACATAGTGATTTCGATAATTTAAAATAACTCATTATATAGGTTGGAGCTGCATGGGCAATGACTTTAATGAGTGTTTCTCGACCTGCATTTGAGAGGAGCTTCCCCTTCCATCCCGCGATCTTTTTCCCCACCTATTCTTTTAGTTTATTGAAAACTTTCTTTTTACATTTGCCAATTAGAGAGGGGAGTCCCAAGTATTGGTCATGCTGCTTGATAATTTGGGCTCCAAAGAGGCTATTGATGGAGTTTTGGATTGCTATGATTGTGTTTTCGTTGAAAAATAGCAAAGTTTTTTCTTTGTTCATCTGCTGACTTGAGGTTGCCTCGTAGTCTCTTAACACCTTCCAAACTTTGTTACACTCACTCATATTCGCCTTGTAGAATATTAGATTGTCATCCATGAATAGGAGGTACGAGATGGGTGGCACTTTGCGGCAGATCGAGACACCTTTGATGTGGCCGTTGAGCTCTTCCTTTTTAAGCATGGCCGAGAGTCCCTTGGCACATAATAGAAATAGGTAGGCAGATATTGGATCACCTTGGTGGATCCCTCTGGTTGGCCTGATCATTCCTCTAGGTTCACCATTTAGTAAAACCGAGTGTGATGCTGTTGTAACATACATCATCATCAAAGAAATCCAATAGTCATGGAAGCCGAGTTTCCTCATGATCCTCATCAAGCATGGCCACTCAACTCTGTCAAAAGCCTTACTCATGTCGAGCTTGATGGCCATAAAGCCAATCTTCCTTTTCCGCCTTTGGTTGATATGGTGCATTGTTTCAAACGCCACCAATACGTTGTCTGCGATCAACTTGTCAGAGAGAAAAGCACTTTGGGAGGTGCTAATGACACCAGGCATAATCAATTTTAAGTGGTTACCCAAGACTTTTGAGATGATGCGGGAAAAATGTTACTGAGGCTAATGGGGAGGTAATCCGTGATTTTGTGGATTAGACTTTTTTGGGATTAAGCATATGTGTGTGGCATTTACATCAGAGGGCATGATACCAGAGTTTAAAGTACTAAGAACACATTTTGTAACATTTGACCTGACAATATTCCAAAATTTCTGATAAAAGATAGGTGGCGTACCGTCAGGTCTTGGGGATTTGAGCGGGTGCATTTGTTGGAGAGCATTTCTGACTTCATCAGGGTGGAACTCATTGAGCAAAGTCGCATTCATTTTTGGAGTAACCTTTGGTTCAAGAACTTTCTCTACTACTTCATAAGCGGATGGCATATCTGATTGGAAGATGCATGTGTAGTAATCCAACATAATAGTCTCTATATCCTCCGCATTGTCTCTCTAGCAACTAAAGTCATCTTGTAACCCCAGGATAGTGTTTTTTTGATGCCTTTGAGTTGCTGTGGAATGGAAAAACTTAGTGTTGTAGTCTCCTTCCTGCATCCATAGAGCTCATGATCTCTGGTGCCAAATGTCATTTTCCTTATCCATTAGCTCATTGCTTTCTTTCCGAAGATAGTGAATATCCTTGGCATATTCATCTTGCGTGTTGAGGGACTCAAGTTGTTGAGGTTTTTCCTGCTTCTCCTTAAGCTGCTTATTAATGTGCCCAAAAACATTTTTGTTCCACCATTGTAGCTGATCCTGACAATTATTAACTTTAGTTTGGATGGTGTTGTTCTCATTAGTAGTGCTAATACCATTACAAGCTAATTCCACGACTTCCTTGTATGCTAGGTCCCGCTGCCACATCATTTCAAAACGCTGCCACATCGTTTCAAAACCGAAACGAGGCTTTCGTTTCCAAGCTTTGCATCCATGGGTTAAGTGCAGCAATATGGAGCAGTGGTCAGAGGTCGCCATGGATCAATGTTGCACTTTTGCTCAACGGAATATAGTTTGCCATGCAGAGTTTGCCACCATTCTGTCAAAGCGAATTAACATACGTTGTTGCCCAAGTCTTCCATTGCACCACGTGTAATTTGGGCCACTGAAGCCCTGTCTTGGAGGTCGCAAAAGTCAAGGGCAGTTCTGAATGCTATCATTTGTTCAACACTCCTCTCATAGACACCTAATTATAAGCTGATAGGAAATGATGAATTTAATTACTTAGCCATTATTTTAACACTCTACCTCACATGTAAACTCAAACTCCCTCTAAATAAGTAAGGTCATATTGTTGATCATCCAATAACTTTATATTGATAGGAAATGGTGAATTTAATTACTTAATCAATATTAATTCTAATAGCTAATACTTTCTCATCTTGTGACTTAGGTTTGGAGATGTAGGTTAAAGTATCTTATCAGTATGTTTTCATTTTTTGAATTGTAACTAGAAAAAAAAAAGTTAGGGTATTTTAATTTTTTAAATTATTTTTGATGAGAATACTTAACATTTTTTAGACATATTAGTTAAAGCCCATATATATTTATATATATACTTTAATGGTTTAATCAACTTCTCAATCATTAACCCAATATTGTAGCCCAAGCCCAATACATATGTATCAATACATCTATACTGACTATCTATGAAAATAAATTTTTTTAATATATATATATATATAAAACCGAAGTCTCTGAAACTCCCACAATTTTTCACGTTAGCACAATATTAAAAAAACAAATCGTAATTGAACTTTTCTAAAACCCGACTCTGCCTTTACTTAGCCCAAGTCCCCACAAAACAAAACCCCCAATCAAAAAATCTCTTTCTAACACACTCCATCTCCTTCTTCTTCTTCAACTATCTCACTGAAAGCAACCCCATCTCCTTTTCTCAGCTCTCCATCTAGTCAACATCAAAACTCCTCCTTTGTTTTGTGTGCTCCTCCTTTTTTCTATTTCTTTGTTTCTTCTCTACCTCAAGTTTGTTTCTCTCTCTCTAATGCTGCTTCTCTTTATCTTTTTCTTCTTCTTTTTGAGAAAACGAGATCTCTCTGTTTCTTTTGTGTGTACAGTATAGTGTGTTTCTTTTGTTTTTAACTTTGTTTGGTGTCTTTTTGTTAAGTATGCTGTGTGCATACAGCTATTTGATATGCCCAATTGATTTGATGGCACAATTAAGCTTTAATTAAAATTTTGTAGAGTACCACTGTGAGAATATGCCAAACATGAAAATAAGTGTTTTTGTCATCATCATCATCATCATCATTATTATTATTATTATTTTACTAATAGAAACATGTGGAGGAGTTTAAAAGAAGGAAAATAAATAAAAATAAAAAACTCTAAAAGGTGGAGAGAATAAGTGGGTGAGAATAAAATAAGGTAACCCTTAATACCCGTTTGGATACGACCTAAAATCCCAGCGTTTGGCGCTTTGTTTGTTTTTTTTTTTTTTTTTTTTGAGAAGTCAGTTTTTATGTGATTATGCACTATTCGGTGGGTCTCGTGCACTATTCATGGGACCCATAAATCTGTTTTTTCAACAAAACTTTCATTAAAAATTGGTCCTAGGGCACCATTCAAATATTTAAAAATTATTTTGCTATAATGTTTTCAGTTTTCAGCAAAATAAACAGTATCCAAACAAGCTTTTAGTAGGATATTTATTTAGAGTAAAAAAATATAAATGATCTTGATACAACCAATTTCACTATTCAACCTCAAGAAATTAATGTCGTCAATTATAATTTCTTTTCTTTAAATTTGTTTATTATTTATTATGTTATTGTTATTTACCAATCATAATTATTATCACATTAATTTACAAAATGTTATGTTATAAAATTTGTAGTATCTTTAGCATTTTGTAGAACATTTAGAATACACACACACACACACACACACACACACACACCACACACACACACACACACACACACACCACACACACACAACGATAGTTTCAAAATGTTACACTGATATTGATCAATACCGAAATATATCGTTTCGTTAGTGAAATTGAAATGGTCTTTAGTACAAAATTGACTCCTTGCAATGTACAAAATGCATGTGTCCCACAAAATGTCTTACTTATGCATTAGTTTAAGTCAACTTTGTTCCTCAGGGTTTAGTTTCCACATTTTTTTTTCATATGCATTTAGGCATATTGGGCTGTTAACATAATTGGTATTTCTAGTATATTAGAAGTTTCATCATTAAACCTCAAATTTCAACATTAGAATAGTATTCTTATTTTCCCAAAAAAGGAATAGTAGTCTTCTTATAATGGAATTTTTTAATGAATTATATGCTTTTTATTAATATGCGTTTGCAAAGACAAATCAAACTACAGAGAAAATTGTAAATTTTATAACATTTAAACATTAAGGTATAGGACCACCATTACTAAGTGAGAGATAGAGTGAAAAAATTCTTTGGAAAATATTAGTACTATTTTTTTAAATCTCTTAAGTAGTTTTCTCATGCTTTGCACGGGTTAGCGATTAGTTAATAAAATTTACAATACCAATCACGTGTGTTTGGAGCTAAAAATGCAATAAAAAATTGAAGAGATGATACTGTAAATGTTGACACTAGAACAAAACTTACAAGAAGTTGTAGTTGGTTTGTATGCACAAGGAAGAAGTCATTGTAGCAGAAATTAAAGGAGCTTCAAAGTAATTTGAATCAACATGAGGAGAAAGAATTAGAGAAAAGAGAAGTTGTTTAACTTATAGAGAGAGCCAAAATGGAAATTGTAGTTGGTTTGTACGCATAAGGAAACTGTCACTGTTAGGACATATGTGAATTATGTTAGGAACATATATCAATATCTTATGTAATTGGCCAATCCTTTGACAAAACGCACTTTACTTGTAATATGGTAGATCTAGGATGTGTTTAATACTTCAAGAAACAAGATTTCAAGTTCAAGTGTTAAAGTTATACAAGTCTGTCCAAGAAACAAGTGAAAAAGTGTTGTTCATTAAAACTCGACAGCTAGTATCTATCGAGGCTTAAAAGGTTGTTCTAGCCCGTAGCTCGACAGCTGCTCGATAGATAGGGCATCTGTTGAGATTTATCTTATTCCAATCTATGAATGTATGTTTGGGCCTTCTTTTTTCATAACCCTAAACATATATAAGAATTGTTTTAAGGGCCGTCACAAGTTGCTCAAGTTGCACAAGTGTGAAGCAAAAAGTTATTCATGTAAATTGTGACCAGAAACCTAATTTATCCTAGTTCATCTTGAAGAAGCTGCAGTGTTTGTACACCATAGGATTTTGTGACCAAGCAACTTCGTGATTTTCATCGTGTGATGAACTGAAAAACTTTGCAGCCTACATCCTTCTCAAGTTGATGATTAAGTCGCGTACTGGGATCCGCACATTTATTGGTTAGTTACGTACTGGGATCCATACATTAAAAGAAGAGATTGTCACTATAGAATAAGTCCAATTGGGTATTGAGGTAAGTGTTCAACTGTAGGTTTGTACAAGGTACTAAGATTCTCTTATTTGTAATCGCTTGTTGTGATAATAGTGAATTCTCGAGAGTGGTGACCTTGAAATCACCCGGTGGAATTTTTGCTTTGGAGGTTTTCTTCATTTGTAAAAAAATCACCATGTCAACTTTATTTTCCACTGCATTATATTTTATTTGGTGATTTATTTGTGTTACCACGTACACTGCATGCTACTTTGATTAATTAATAAACTTGGGTAATTAATCAATTAATTCATCATAAGAGGTCAATACATTTTTGGCCTATCAAGTAGTATCAGAGCAAGTACACTCTGATTAGGTTTTAATATTTACTGTGTGATCCATTGACCCCTATTGTCTTGGTAGTTGTTAGCAAGAAAAAATCTTTTGTTTTAAATACATCTTGTTTTTCTAATCTCTATTTGATTGAGTGTCTCAAAAAATGCAAGGCTAAAAGTTATTTGAAAGCTATCATGATGATGATTGAAAAAGATCTTAACATGACAAAGAAGAAACTAGACTGCCTCAGAATGAAAACGTGCAGAGGAGTTCATCTAAGAAAAGTGAAGGTTAAAGGCTTTGTTCGTAAGTGGCAGATGAAAGAGAACACCATTCTTACAGATCTATCATCAAAGCATGAGGTATGCTTTATGATGAAATCTGCATTCAACGTAATGAACACATGTTTGTGGTACCTTGACAGTGGATGCTCACGACACATGGCTAGAGACTACTTTCACTTTAAAGTCTTTGAGTCTAAGAAAGATGGTAATATCACCTTCGGTGATGGGAGCAAATCACAGATTAAAGGAAAGGGAATCATCTCTCTACCTGGACTGCCAGACATTGCAAATGTACTATATGTAGAAGGTCTGAGAGTGAACTTATTAAGCATAAGTCAGATATGTGATCAAGAATTTATGGTGCTATTCTTTAAAGGAAAGTGCCTTGTGCTGGACGAGTTTGGGAAGAAACTTATAAATGGTGTTCGCACTCTAGACAATTGTTATGGTCTGGTTCCTAATGCTAATATTGTGTGCAGTAGTATTCGGTTTCCAAATGAAGATCTATGGCACCAGAGGATGGGACATGCTAGTTACAAATATCTTTCAATTGTATCTAAGCATGAATCGGTGTTGGGGATGCCAAAGCTTAGTAGAGTGAACAATGTTTTGTGAGGACTGTGCTAGGTGGGGAAATAGACAAAAGCTAAACATCCAAGCACTCAAACATCTGCTACATCTAGACCATTGGAACTACTACATCTGGATCTCATGGGTACAACTCAAATTTAGTCTCTTGGTGGGAATAGAGACTTCATGGTTATGGTAGATTACTTCACTAGGTACTCTTGGGTAATTCTTCTAAGATCCAAGTCAGATGCTCCTTAGCACATCGAAGCCTTGTGCATAAGATTGCAAAATGAGAAGAGTTTAAAAATTGATCGAATTAGAAGTGATCATGGTAAAGAATTCTAAAACTCATACATGGAGTCCATCAGGATTCTCCTAGCCCTAGCATGCCATTTGAAGTTTAAGCTTTACCAAATGGATGTCAAGACTGCTTTTTTTAATTGAGTTCCTTAAAGAAGATGTTTATGTGGCTCAACCGAAAGGATTCATTGATCCCCATTTTTTGGATCATGTGTCGTACCTTAAAAAGGCACTCTATGGTTTAAAGCAAGCTCCCAGAGCTTGGTATGGTCGGCTCACACAATACTTAATGTCACATGGGTTCATATGAGGAAAGGCTAATCAAACTCTCTTCATCAAAAGGGAAGATGACGAGTTGATAGTTACTCAAGTTTATGTTGATGATATCATCTTTAGGTCAACAAAGGATGAACTTGCTCATGGTTTCTCCAAACTCATGCAGGCTGAGTTCGAGATGAGCATGATTGGAGAGTTAAATCACTTCCTTGGATTGTAAATCTGTCAGCGCAAGAGATAGGTATATTCATATCTCAATCTAAATATACTAGAAATCTTGTTAAAAAGTTTGGTTTGGAATTTTCTAGTTTCATTAGAACCCCTATGACTCCAAATGTTAAACTCACTATTGATGTCTTGGGAAAAAGTGTTGATCTGTCTTTCTATAGAAGCATGATAGGTAGCCTTCTTTACCACTGCTAATAGACCTGGTATTAGTTATAGTGTGGGAGTGTGTGCTAGATATCTGCTAATCCTAAAGAGTCCCATATGACTGCTTTGAAAAGAATCATAAAGTATGTCAAAATTATTGCCGACTTTGGTGTGTGGTACAGCAAGGACACAAATGATGTTTTGGCTGGGTATTCGGATGTTGATTGGGCTAGGACTGTTGATGATAGGAGGAGTACTTCGGGTGGTTGTTTTTATGTGGTTAATAATCTTGTCTCTTGGATGAGCAAAAAGCAGAATTTCATCTCATTATCCACTGTAAAGGTTGAATACGTCGTTGCTGGTAGCTATTGCACCCAACTTTTATGGATGCAAAAACTCCTCCTTGACTATGGTATTCGTCAAGAACACCTCACTATCTATTCTGACAATACTAGTGCCATCAATATCTCTAAGAATTTGGTTCAACACTCTAGAACTAAACACATAAAGATTCAACATCACTTCATTCGTGAGCATGTTAAAGATGGTACCCTTACTCTTGAATTAATTTACACTGATGATTAGAAGGCTGATTTGTTTACCAAACATCTTGATAGCAAGCAGTTTGAATTCCTTCATCAAAACATCAGTGTTATCCCTTTGGAGTGATCTTTTCTTCTCCTCCTCCTTCCTATTGCATTTGCATCTAGTTTTTATGCATTGCTTTGCTTAACATATTTTTGTTTGTTTGTTTTCAGTTTTGTTTCATTTTGTTTTTCCTCCATAAAAATTAAATTTTTTTTTTTGAAAAATCAGAAAAATATAAAAATAGTGTGTGTTTGTGTACATTGGTACTTTTGTACCTTGAATGGTCAATGAAACAAAGTTTTCTAAATTTTGTATCTCTTGTAGCTTAGATGAGCATCTTTATGCACAACTAAGCAAGTGAGCTTTGTGGCTCGTGTTTGTGATGAGTAAGATTAAGTAATCTCTTGTACTTAACACTTGTATCACTCTTTTTGACAAGAAGGACTAAAAAATCCTAAGAGAAAGGCATAAATAATCATCTCACCACTGTTGAGTATTTCTTTTCTCTCTCTTATATGCCTATGCATGATATGCTTAATAAAAGAAAATATGCAAAGAAAAATTAAAGCAAAAAGAATCAAAATGCTTTGAAATATGATTACAAACGTGTATTCTAGGAGATGTGGGAGTTATAGGATGCACCTCTAAGGTTATAGTCTCCATCAAGGAGTTATGATTGTGTGTGAGTTAAAGTGATTTGCTTATATCTCAAATCGTCATAACATATAGACAGTTATGCAATCTTGTGATGTTTTTCACACACAACACACAATATTCTTTGCTACTTTTGATACATATACAGGTACAATATGATTTGGCCATTACGAGATATACTTGTGTTAGTGTATGCCTACTAAACTGTCTTGACTTGTTTTTTAAATATAAAATTGGTTGGACGTGTTAGTGTGTGTGTGTGTGTTTTGGATCTAAATGCATGAAATTTTTTATTGAGAGATTTTTTTTAGAGTTAAAATTGTTGTTTGGATCTTTGGTTGAGTCGCATGTTTGATTGCATTCATGTCCATGTTTTTCCTTTCTTGAAAATTGTTTTTAAAGCAATCTCGACAGCTTCTCGATACCTCTCTACAACTAGGCTCTCTATCGAGCTCTTCAACTTCTTTTTATCATAATCTCTATACCTTCTTGATAGCTCCTTGATCTATCAAGAAAGTTTCTATCTCCTTGATAGATGCTCTATAACTTCTCGATTCATAGAGCTCTTTTGCTGTGAATACCTCTAGATAACTACTTGATAGCTATATTTGGTGAACTTTAAATCTCGAAACCTCTCAATCTATCGAGAATTATGAGATTCTATATAAAAGATTCGTACGATTCCAACTTCATTTTTCTCAATTTCTCTTGATACTTTCTGACTTCTAAACTTCCCAAACAACTCTCTTTCACTCTAAACTTCATTCCCAGTTGATTTTCGGCCTAGATCAAGTGCTTCTTCTTTGGTAAGGGTCCTAAATCCTTCATTCTTCATGCATTTCATGCATTTGACCTAACTTTTGGGGGTTTTTGAAAAAGTTTGGGGTTTTTCAAAATTGATGAAGGTTTTGTGCAATTTTTGGGATGGTTCTTGTTTAAATGGTTTTTAAAGCATCACCCATTGCATCTCATTTGCATTATAACAATATTTCATGCATTTTAGATGTGTGTTTACTTTCTTGCAAATTTATGTGCTGGTAGGTTTGAATTGGGCTGAGCCCATGATGTTTTTAAGTTTGCATGTCACATGTTCATGTATTTTCATGCATACATACCTTCAATTCTTTATATTCTTATGTATTTATTTGTTTGGTGCTTTTCTGCGTCTCTCTCTCTCTCTTTCTCCTTGTTTCGGTTAGTTGCTCTATGGCACCTAAATGGAAATCTACTCTATCTCAGAACCCTCTTCGTTTCGGGGCATCTTCTTTTGATTCTACCCCCTCCCACATTCGGTTCTGTGATGATTTACCCCCTCCCACATTTGGCTATATCCTCCATATCACCATCCATTGGTTTTGGACATTTCTAATCCCTTGAATATGGTTATGCCTCCACCGCTGAGATGCTTTAGAGTGAAATAATTTTGTATTCTTATCCCCATACTTTAACGAAGAAATTCTAGATCTCTGTGCCCAATACATCTCTTGCTTAAGTAGAAGTTCATCTAGCCATTTACTTACACCCAAAAATTCTGCTCCTTTTTTAGTTATAACATCTTCTGCAATCAGCCCCTCAATCCGTTTCTGTAGGCTTTTAATCTCCTCTACATTTGGGTAAGTTTTAGCTGAACCCCAAGCTAAGAGTTCATCACCACAACACCTTATTTTTTCATTAATTGAACCCAAACTAGCCTCTTCCACTCCAACCCGGTTCCAAGCTTCCTTAATCATATCTTCACAGTCCCCCCACAAAAGCCAAGACTCTTCAATTTTGAATTTTCGGACATTCCTACCTCTGATCTGACCGAAGCTTCTAACTTGAAGAATAATTGGCAAGTGGTCTAATGCATGGGATGATAGATGTGTGATTGAACTTAACTGAAATTTCTCCCTCCATCCCTTAGTTGCCACTGCTCTATCAAGTTTGATTTTTGTGTTTGCCTCCCCAGGTCGCTTGTTGTTCCGTGTGAAAGGATAACCCTTAAACCCCAAGACCTCCAATTGACATAAATCCAAAGCCTCCCAGAATGCTTCAATTTGTCCATGATTAGGCGGACGTTTACTAAGCTTTTCTGATGAACTAAGGAATACATTAAAATCTCCAATGCAAAGCCACGGCCTCTCAATAAAATCTTTCAAATGAGAAAATAATTTCCATGACTCCTCTTTCTAACTTGCTTCTAGCCAACTTTAAAAACCTGTTAAGAACCATTCAAAGCCATCTACTTCCTTTACTTTAGCCAAGACATGGTTAGCTGTAAAGTTTATTACCTCCATCTGTATATCATTCTTCCAAATCAATGCCAATCCACCTCCAGAATCCAGGTGCTTCATAATAATCCGATTTGGAAAAGGTAAATTACCGTACAACTTCACAAAACCCTCCTTATCCAACCGGGTTTCCATGAGAAAGCATACCGTGGGAGCTTATTCCCTAACAATCCTGCAAAAGTCATGACCTGTCCAAGGGTTCCCAAGCCCTTGGCAATTCTAACTTAGGAGCCTCATTGTTCCTAGCAAGGATGGTCCACCGCCCTTGTCGCTGTGTCATCATCATTTTTACTGCTTCTGTCAACCCTTCCTCGCTTCACACTATGTTCTTCCTGAGCAAAATTCAATTCCGTATCCTTGTTTAGTTCAACTCCTCTTTTCCCAAGCATAGGTAAGTATAAGGTTTTGGTAATTCCACTTAAACCAAAATTCATACGGTTTATACGTGTCCATTTAGCTTGTGACTTCACTAAGCTTGGCCCATCACAATCAGAAGCCCAATTAGCATAGGTATCCATATTGCCCACTTTAGTTAAATTTGTATCCCCATTAATCTCGCCCACAATACCCGTAAATACTCCACCACTCACGTTATCAATTACTCCTTTATTTACGAGACCATTCTACTGAGAATCAGGGAAAATTCCATGCAACACGACTTGTTGGGACTCAGAGGCAATCCCTTGAATTGCGCTCAGCTCAGAATCAATAGTTATCCTTAAATTCACAGCCTTATCTCCATCCTGATTGCTGGGAAGAGCTGCAGCCACCACCTTTGCAGTCAAACGCTCCTCCACCACCAATGTATGAGATGCAGTCTGTGCTATATCATCATCAGACTCAGTCCTTTGGGTGTTATTTCATCTCGGAGGAGATCTAGTGCGACCACCTGACGGCTTCAACCAGTCCCTATACTGGTATTCCACCATCTCTCCAGTCTTCATCACTGTAAAGTGATGCGCACAATGGTTCAAATCGTGTCCCAGTAGACCACAATAATGGCAAAAAATGGGAAGTTGCTCATACTTAAATTTCACCCATGAATGTATTCCATCTGTCCCAGCAATAAAACTACCCCTTCGAAGTGGCTTTTCAAGTGCTAAAGCCACTAGTACTAGCATGAAAAAATTTTGCTCCGCTTGTCTACGAATCCTTTCCACTTCCTCCACTACTCCCAACCTAGTCCCCACCTCTGATGCAACCATATGGGAGACCATATCAAATGGGGCACCCCAAATTTGAACCCATAAAGAAGCATGGCTCCATTTAATATTATTCCCAGTCATCCCTTTCTACCACCGTTGGAGCATTAGAAGTTGATTATCAAACGTCCAAGGTCCACCCTTGATAACTCGATTCATCTCAAACTCCGATTGGAATTTGAATTGAAACAACTTTGACCCCACCTCTATAATCTGCATTCGATCATCCATTCCCCATGCTCGTCGTAAAGCCATCTTGGCTGCCCTTATATTGAATGATTTACACGTGAGGAATTTGCCAATAAGTCTAAGATTATAGCTTTCTATGGCTTCCACACGTACTTCATCTAAGATTGCTATAACCTCTTCTTCCTCAGTAGTTAATTTCATATTCTCCAAACCATCAATTACTTCCTCAGCCATGACAAGAATGATACTGTCATGATAAAAGTAAAGCAAAAATAAAAACCCTCAGGTCCGGCCTAAGGGAGGGAGGGACTCGTTGTTAGGCGAGAGGGAGAGCTCCTACGTGACAGGAGAGAGAGAGAGAGAGAGAGAGAGCTAATTGGTTTACCTTTGATAATTTAATAACATGTAAGAGTTTTTTTTTTTAAAGCAATGTCAGAATACTTGGTCAGTTGGTTGTTGTTAACATATTGTAGTTATATCAAATTAATAACAATTTGGTTCCAAAAAAAAAAAAAAAGAATATCAGTCCCTGTTATAATTTGTTTGGAAAAAAAAACCAATTGAAAATAGAGCAACCACGGTCATAAACCAAAGAGGTTAGTGGCGTAATTTCCTTTTTGGGAATAAACAGGCCCAATACGTAATGGTTAATGGGTTTAGGTTTTAGATAGCATACATAAACCAAAGTAGAAACTTCTTGTCATAAACAGACCTTTTTTTTTTCATGATTATTCCGACCTCAAGAGACAGAAATAGGTCGGAATAATCATGTAAAAATGTACAAACCCATTTGAGAGAATAAATCAGGCTTATACACAGATTTTCAGTCTTTATTATTATTTTATTTATTTATTGGAAAAATAACGTCTTCATTGATAAACCAACATTTTTATTTTACAAGTTGGTATGCTTAGTCAAATTTATGTAACTTTATTATTTTGTTGTAGTCACAGAACCATCCAGCAACTTCCATGTCAATGTTAAATGCATTGGAAAAAAATCATATACAAGTTGAAGACAAGCAATGTAAAACGAGGGCAAATGAGTAAACATCATTCTCACATGCATTTTTTTGGGTCCAAGTCCATAACATCCCAGAGAAGATGATGGCGCAAGGAGCGAATACCTTCGGGTCAAAATATCCATTGATATTACAAAACCTCTTCCCCGCTGCTGTAAACTATGGTCTAAGGGTCAACATGTGGAATGGGCCCATCTCAGGTATGAACGTTTACCAAACTTTTGTTATTGGTGTTGCAGGGTTTCTCATACCGAAAGAAGCTGTGATATGTGATTACAAAACAAATTAAGGCCAGTTGAGCAAAGACAACCAACAGTTTGGGGAGTGGATGCGGGCCGAGTCCAGTCGACCAATAAGGAAATCTATGGCAGTTGTATCGGGCATGAAGCGAGGCCCGGCACCTTGGTGGCAAGGAAAGACTGGTCAGACGAGTAGCTCTCCAAGTCCGGTGACATTGGCACTGCCTACCATGGAACAGGGCATAGACACTTTACCCAAGGAAACAGCGGTAATCCCGGAGCAAATCATGGAAGATGCGGAAATCCTTGAAATGACTCCCTCAAATCCTATCCCACTAATTATCCCTAGCCACCTTAGTCTCTTTTCTATTGAGGCCCAACCTTTATGCGACCTGACCAAACGAGTTGCACAAACAGACCCGTTGGGCCACGGCAAAAAGTGGAAGAAATTGGCGAGGTTCCTTAAAGAAAAATTATAAGTTCATTTAAAATATCAATAAAATTATTAATTATTATTATTTAGTTGTTTTATTAATTGGTTTATTTTTTATAAATTAAAATTTGTTATATTGTTGTTTCATTAATTATAAAATTATTAATTGTTGTTTAGCCTAATATAATTTAATTTGGTTGTCTTGTATAATGTATTGGTTAATTTATTAATTATTGTTTATTAGTTGCTTTTTCCAATTAATTATTGGTTAATTAATATCCCAAACAAACAAAATTCATTAGTTCAACTAATTACTATGGTTGTTTGATACTTGGAATATCACACTATTACTTAACCAAAAAAAAAGAAAAAAGTCAATAAATTGTGTAACACAAAATATATAGGCCGTATAGCTTAAGTCCAAGTCTAAAAAAGAGTGATTTATTACATATTTTATGACCATTAGTTGAACTAATCAACTAGCACATAGCACACAAGTACTATTGTCTTTGTTATAGGATCAAATCTCGGTTCGGGAATCCCCAATAACATTGACTCTCTTCGGCTCTTACAAACTTCCCATTTAATGTAGGAGTGTAAGGCTTTAGAGGTTCTGGAGGACAAGGGAGTCCTTTGGCTTTGGCTTTGGCTCTGGCTCGAGTCATCTTTCTTACTTCCATCTCTAACAAATCATCATTAGTGGACTTATAGCCTAGCCCAAAAGGTGGTGTGGCAGTAGGGATCGTCGGGTCCTAAACAGTTAGCTTCTTTACAGTTCTCCCAAAATTTATCCCTAGAAGGTAGTTCATTCTCCTCATCATTGCTACCACATTGTTGTTACCATAAGGAGAAAAGTCCATTGGGATCTTCTCAACTTCTTCTTCTCTCTTTTAAAGACCAAGCCTTTCAATCATAAAGCCATTCAAGGTCAATGGCTCTTTCTCAGAATTAATGTCGAAAATAGGCTTAGGCATAATTAGAGTATCCTTATAAATGGTCACAATAGCTCCATCATGTGAAAACTGAACCTTTTGATATAGAGAAGGTACATCCTCTGTGTCATGGATCCAGGGTCGCCCAAGAAGCATATTGAAGCATGAGGCTATATTAAGGACCTAAAAATCCACCTTCTTGACCATCGGTCCTATGGTAAGCTCCAATGTTATGGTCCCCAAGACCTCTCTTCTACTGTTGTCATATGCCCTCACATGTTGATCAGTAGGCACAAAGTTTTCAATATTGAGGCCCAAGCAGCTTGTACTCTTCAAAGGGTTGTGGTGGTGCTTCTCTTTCTTGGTTAGATCCTTGTCAGAATAGGAGATGGTAAGTTCCCTATTTGTGGACCCAATTATAGCATTCAAATCCTAGGAGGTTGTGGTTGTAGGGACTTGGATTTTGTTGAACAGGTCTACTAGGTTTTGACGGTGTTTGTATGAGACCATGAGTAAACCCCATAGGGATATGTTGGCTTGTGTCTTCTGTAGTTGCTTGAGAACTTCATCTATCTCGGTAGGTGTTTGTTAGGTAGATCTATTCAAGGCTTCCACTAAGTTGTCGGTCTCTAAATGTGGGGGTTTGAAGTGTTTCCCCCCTTTTAATGTGGGCAATTTTTGTTGGATTATTGAGGTCTATGTTTTGGGGTTTGAAGTGTTTCCCCCCATTTACGGGTGTTTGGTTATTTATTTGGGGTTTGAAGTGTCTCCCCCCATTTGTGGGTGCTTGGTTATTTATTTAGGATTTGAAGTGTCTCTTCCTGTTTATGGGTGTTTGGTGATCCTTGAGTTCTAATACTTCATTCCATATGTCATATCCTGTGGCGGTGGTAGATGTCCTATCCATTAATTCTTTTGATGTCATCATGTAGCATTCGGGTAGCAACTAATCCTTGGTCCTTTTGCAAAATTGTGATTGGGCAAGGGATTATTAGTGATGGGCCTTGTAGGTGGCTTAATCACCTTGTTGTCTATTAGGTCTTGAATTGCATGATGAAGGGCAAAACAATGGTTGGTGTCATGACTAGGGCCTAGGTGGTAAACACATCTTTTACTAACATCAAACTTTAAGGGTAAGGGGTTTGGAATTGGTGCAGTACACTAGGCTTATGGGCATGTACAACTCATGAAATTCCCTCATAGGTTTAGGCCCTTGGAGCATTTGCATAGGTGCAATTAATTGATAAGGATCATTTTTATGAATGCTTGAAATTTCTGCAAGCCTTAGATTCTACATTCTTTTTAAACTTTGGTAGGTCATTAGTCTTTATGGTTCCATTATTTATAGCATCCTCAATTTGGGTTCCAGCTGCAATTAGTGCCTTAAAGTTGGGAAAGTATTGTGCAAACAAATATTTATGATACACAGGTAATAAATTCTTTACAACCATGGCTAACTATTCTTCCTCACTCGGCCTACTCATCATTTGTGCAGCCTAAGCTTTCCACTTGGTAATGAAAGTGGAGAAGGATTCCTTCAACTCTTGCTTGGTAGTCTCGAGATTTCTTCTTGTGATGTCCACTTCCATATTGTACTTGTATTGCTTGTGAAACCCTCGGCAGATATCCTCCTAGCTTCTTGCTCTTGCATCATCCAAGTTAAGGAACCACCTAAGAGTGGCTCAGGTTAGTGTGCTTTGGAACATTTGAGCAAGTACTTCTCTACGGCTGGTAGATCATGATCAGTCTTGTCCTCCTCTTGGTTACTTTTCAAATTCTAAAATTTTTGCATCATACGGTTCATGTCTTTCCTTAGTTGAATTTGACTAATTACCATAGTGTTGATTAGCTCTTAGGTGTTCATGGGTTCCTTTATTTTTGAGTGTTCTTCCTCTGCCATAGTGTGGGGAGCTTCAAAATTCTTGTGGCTTGAACTGTCTTGGAGGTCAAATATGGGGTTGTGATGTTGCAGTAGTGGAGTTTCTTCTATGCTTGATTGCATCAATATTGTGATGGGAGTGACGGGCTTGGAACTAGAGCTACTGGATTGAGTGTTGGGCTTAGGTTCTCTTTGTAGCCTTCCTTCAGATCTTGACTAAATACTCCCTAATGATAGGCTTGGTCAGGTTAATCAAAGCTAAGACCCCATCATCATCCATCAATCAACCAAAACAAACTCATGCAACATGCAATGCAATTTTAACTAGGACCAACCTAAGGATAGGTTCTAAGTCATTACTTTGTAGGGTGGGTTTGTTGTTTCATTGTTTCCCATAGCTAGGATGTTACACCTCCCAACTTGTAATGTAATGAAGATTACGTTGGTTCGAATAGCATGATTTGTCCTTTACAGTCAACAGAAAATGATCCAGTGACCTTAAGCTATGAGTTGGTGAGTTCGTCAGTAGGTACCCAAATCTAATGAAGACTGATGATCCATGGTTACTACTACCACAAAATTGTTGAAAAGGGGTGCATACATTGTTGTTTGGATGGCACACACTATGACAGTTAGGGAAAGATTTTACAAACAATACACACAACAAATATCATACACCAAAATATCATACAACATCCCATTAAACAAAAGCAAGCAAACAAACAACTATATCATGTAAGACCATGCAAAACAATGGTACACATTTGGTCACTTAAATCTAATACGAAACTTAGCCATTGACATCCCCAATGGAGTTGCCACTGTGAAAGATCTCGAAGTTGGGTTGCTCTAAAAAAAGAGAGATTTTATGGTATACTTTTTAGGGCATCTCTCTTTTTGGGTAAGTGGTATGGAGTCGTCACTTATTTTTTATACACAAAAAATAAGAAAAACTAAATAAAAAATACATAATTGAATTGTTCATCTATCATTGATTGAATAAAGAAGATACAAGTTTGAAAATTTGAACATTACATGGCTTTAGGTTCTAGTTACAATCTACCAAAAATACACGGCTTTTTGTCTTAGTTACAATCTACCAAAAAAAAAAAAAAAAGATGAAGCCTAGGTCTACCTATCCAAAGAAACTAAATTCGGAGGCTAGGTTACGGAATGAGAAGGTGTTAGGCACCTAATCTGCCCAGATAGAGTCCGGTCTTCTAAACTCTTGTGACCAATGTACTATTTTATGCATGTCATGAATGATATGTTGAATATGTGAAATAAAATTTAATCACACATATTTATTATGAATGAAGTCTCTTCTTTTGAAAAGAATCAAATCTATTTTGGTTGGTAAAAAAAAATTAATTTTGATTTGTCAAAATACCATATTTGTTTTGTAGTATGTAGAAAAAAGTGGTTTTAACTTTGTGAAAAATTAGATCTATTTTTTGATGATAAAAAATGAATTTTTTTTATAACAAAAAAAATCAGATCTGTTTTTATATTGTAAAAGAATGAAAAAAGATTTTTTTTAAGAAGAGAGTTTCACTCATAATTTAAATTTATGCAACATGAATCCAAATACAACAAACACAAACACAATCATGTTTTATCTTTTTCTTTATTTCAAAAATTTGCATATGTTAAAGAAAAATTAGATCTTTATCTAAGGAAGATACAAATTAGTTTTTAATTGAAAAAAATTCAGATTTGCATCTAATGAAAATGCATATCCATTTTTATTTTAAGAAAGTCAAATCTAAATTTAATGAAGATACAGATCTATATATATTTTTTTTTAAAGAAAAAGTTAGATCTATATCTAATGAAGATACAGATCTATTTTTATTTTTTTTAAAAGTCAGATCTACATCTAATGAAGATATAGATCCGTTTTTATTTTAAGAAAAATTTAGATCTATATCTAATGAAGACACAGATCTATTTTTTATTTTAAGAAAAAGTTAGATTTGCACCTAATGAAGATGTAGATCCGTTTTTATGTAACAGGAATCCAAATAAAACAAACACAAACACAATCATGTTTTATCTTTTTATTTATTTCAAAAATTTGCATATGTTAAAGAAAAATTAGATCTTTATCTAAGGAAGATACAAATTAGTTTTTAATTGAAAAAAATTCAGATTTGCATCTAATGAAGATGCAGATCCATTTTTATTTTAAGAAAGTTAGATCTACATCTAATGAAGATGTAGAGCCTTTTTTATGCAACATGAATCCAAATAGAATAAACACAAACACAATCATGTTTTATCTTTTTCTTTATTTCAAAAATTTGCATATGTTAAAGAAAAATTAGATCTTTATTTAAGGAAGATACAAATCAGTTTTTAATTGAAAAAAATTCAAATTTGCATCTAATGAAGATGCAGATCCATTTTTATTTTAAGAAAGTCAGATCTATATCTAATGAAGATACAGATCTATATTTTTTTTTTTAAAGAAAAAGTTAGATCTATATCTAATGAAGATACAGATCTATTTTTATTTTTTTTTAAAGTCAGATCTACATCTAATGAAGATGTAGTTCCATTTTTTATTTTAAGAAAAATTCAGATCTATATCTAATGAAGATACAGATCTATTTTTTATCTTAAGAAAAAGTTAGATATACATCTAATGAAGATGTAGATCTGTTTTTATTTTAAGAAAAGGAGTTGTTCACATGCAGATTATTATCATTCAAAAAAGAGATTACAACAATCAAATAGAAAAATAATCATGCTTTAAACAAAGCAATGGTGAATTAAACATTCATCAATAAAAGAAGTACAAAAAGGATAGGGTGATAGAAACAACCTCTTGCATGAGCACTCTCTGTTCTTGAGAGGATGTTTTAGGGTTCAAAGAAACTTATTTAGTTATCTTTGAAACCTAAAAACCCTAATTTAAGCTGCAAATCTCAGAGAGGATCGGCAAATATCAGCAATTTGAGACCTAGCCTCTATTTATAGAGACTGGAGTGCTTACAAAATAAGTAACAACGCTTAAAATGTGAATCAGGATGCTTCCTTCTGCGAAAAGGTTGAAAAGGATATGACTTATCATCACCCGAAGGCTGTTGGGCCTAAGCCCAAAAGGGGGGAATTTGGCCGTTTTAGAACAATTGTCTTGTAGATAAATATCCTAAAATAAATCTTGATAAAATTCAGATTATCCACAATTTTCTTGTTATCAAATCATCACTTTTATTTCTATGCATGCAACCCTACTTTAAATGCTAAATATCAACCATTCACAAAATTATTTAATTAATTTTAATTGTTTAACCAATCAGAATTAATTTAAATTAATCATGTGTGGTCGACTCTTCCTAGACACCATACACATGGACCGTGCAAACTTGATCATGTGATAGCTTTCGATCCAATGGTTCGATTTAGAAACTGGACACACCGTTGCGATCGTTAGAATCTCAAGATCATTGTTATGATATGAAAGGAATAGACTAATACATGTAATGCAAGAACAAATTGATGTGTGTGATGCAAGAACGAATTGATGTGTGTGACGTGAGAACAAAATGAAGCATGTAATGCAAGAATGATTTTTTGGGTGCATGAATGGTCACTCCAATCATCTTCCTTGATTAAATCATGGGTGCAAAATCGAGTGTCTACAACTCCAACCAAATATCACATTAAGGTTTTGTGGTGCTATTGATGGTTAAGTGAGGTTCTAGAAAATGCAATTTTGTGAATAAATTAAATTAATGTGCCATAATAATTGACATAGCAAGGTATGTTTAGACCAATAATTACATGTGCCAAGTTTAGGTAGCATTTAATGGATAACTCACTGTCAAATATGGATGAAAGGGACTATTTCCAATGATAACTAACATTAGGGTACGATTTTAATTTTTGAAACTTTAAGGAGCAAAATCAAAATTACTTCAAATTTCAAATTTAAGGATGCATCTCAATTTTTTTGTTGTTGATACTTCGATAGTTACAATGGAAAAAAGGAGATCTAATCATGAACATCTCTTTAAAAAACACCAAAGAAACACCAATTGAGTCACGAGGCTTTTAGTGATGTACCATAAATTTAGGTCATCATGCAAATATATAATAAACTATATGGTTCATATAAAATTATTATTTGATTCATAGGAGATGATAATTGTTTTTCTCTTACTATCAAATAATATGAACTCCATAAAAACCAAATCCTCAATTTAGACAAGCTGCTAGGTTTAGTAGCGCGAACTTATAGCCTATATAAGGACATTAAAGTGGTGGAACATTAAACTCTTTAAAAAAAAAAAAAAAAGAAGGAAAATCTTAATGTTGTGGTGGTGCTATTTTTTTTAAGAGCTAATTACAACGTGCTGCTAATCCCGTAACTCAAACTCTTTCCCTCCTATAAGGCTTTTGGCATGGTGGTGCTATTTGAAATTCACAAAATCTCGAGTTATTTCAAATTAAATTCAAATGAAAAATAATGAGACTGTGAAAAAAAAAAAATCTGGCATTTACTGCTATTGCACATGTAATTCTAATAACATTTTTATTAAATTAAATTAAAAAAAAAAAAGAGGTGATTGGTATGATTCACAGTCTAATCTTATATGTACTATCAAGCATCACAAAATCACAAACAAATAAAGGCATGTGAAGTTTGCACGCTATTAAATATAAAAAGAATTTTAAAAAGTTTAATTATAAAATGGACTTTCATATTCCATTATGTGGTCGTTGATTCTAGTTAGCTCAACTGGTAAATTTTTTGATAGTTGAATAAGAGATTTAAGGTTAAAACAGTTGGTGTTTTGGTTTGATGATAAAGAGCTATCATCAGAAGCGGACGTCATAGGTTGAAACTCTAAAAAAAAAAATTTCATTATGTGCAATCTTCCTTACATGCCAATTATACACAAGATGGATTCTTCCATGAATCTCCACAAGGTTACCATAGAAAAGTGGCCGATAAAACACCTAGCTAGCACCCTTTTGAGTGGTGCTATGTTGTAAGAATGAAGGGACTTGAGACTAGAAAATGCAATGCAACCATGCATGTGTAGCATTGTTCAAACCAACAGGCAGGAGTAGAAAGCATTTTATAATGCTATCTTCTCAAAGGCCAGCACCAACCCACGAAAGGCCAACTCAAAGGTATAATGGTGGATTAAAAGTCTAAGGGTGGCCCTGCTCCAATCGAGGGAGAAGGGAGCAATATCTGAGAAGACAGATTGTGTCCCCTCCTTAGCTAGTAGCAAACAACCTAGCTATTGACTATGATGGCAGTGGCCATTGTATTGTATACGTGAAGCAAAAGCTATTTCTCCTACTCATGACTTTCTTGGCCCATTTCAATGTCTTTTGTGGGTCCATTAGCCGGAAGAGAGACGCTATCATGGTCACTACAACCTGGTTATGGTTCATAGAATTGAAATAGGCGTGCATAGAAGATCAAACAATCAATATTATAAGTTACCAAAAAATAGGGAGTGCACTTATTGAAAAGGTTACTTTACAAATTATAGTCAATTAACATTCATGATTCAACAGTTCACACAAACTAGATTATAAATTCAAAATGAAATCAGAAAATCAGATTTGAAATGGCCTCTAAGTTAATGTCAAAATTATGGAGACGGTTTATGCTTTACATTATTGTTAGTAGTTTTTTCCCACCCAAACTTACTTTCTTCACAAATTATTTCAAATCATTGCAAGTTTTCACATTAGTTGTGAGATGAGACATGTCTGCATTAATGTGACCCACATTAACAGAAATTTCGAACTAGAAGGTACCGGACATGAACACACTTCAAATACATACCTGAATAATCGTGAAAAATCAAATCTGGCAGAAAATCAATGAAGACTAGTTGGACAGGGCTAGCAATGAAAAAAACTTTGGGAATCCAGATTTGTTGAATTTAAATATAAAATAATAAAAAAAATTGCTATCATCAATGCGTAAATGGGATGACGAGTTGATAGTTGGTACTAGTAAGGGAAGCACGATTCAGGACAAAGGCCATCGATGCCAATGCCACTTCTAGATGCCTCCTAAGATAAAAGCATGGCAAAGACAAACAATGAAAAAAGCATGACATAATTTGAACAAGTTTTGTAGCTCAGACCCACAGCAAATTGTCATTATTGTCCATTCGTATCAAATTTATTTCCTCCCCAAACACAGTAAAGTTATTATTATTATGCCTTTTTCAATTATTCGTATCAATTTTTTTTTTTGACGAAAAGATCAAGAAGAACGCATTTTCAACATATACCTCAATAGCAACTCTATAGAAACTCAAAACTTACTGTCTTCTCGATAGAAGTCTCGACACAAGCTCGATCGGTTGAACGTCATGGATCAGCAAAATTTAGCTACCCAAAAATGCCCATAACTTATTCTTTTTGGACTCAAATTGAGATCCGTTTGAACCGGTATTTAAAGGACATTATAAGTCATCTATTAGTAAGCTTTTTGAGAGAAATACTCCATTTATGCGGCTAGGGTTTTGTGACCAAGTTTTCTCTATTTCACCAAACCAAAAAGGTTCAAAGTAGATTTGAAGATTCCATGGGTGAAAAAGCTAAAGTCATAGTAACCACCATAGACTTCCTACTATAAGGAAACCTTCAAAAGGTTCTTGAAATCAATTGGAGGTTCCAATTGTGATTGTGGGTGGAGCATTCATATATTGAATAGTTCAGAGGTTCTAAAGCGATAGAAGGTTTCTGCTGCAAGCTCATCAACTAGGTTTGTAGAGCTTAGAGACAAATGTTTTGTACTATATCTGAAACTTCTCTTTATTATAGTGGATTGCTTTTTGGAAAGGTTTCCTCTAGGAATTTTACTGTAAAACTAATTTGTTTAATTAGTTTTTCTTGGTCATCATATCTTGTCTTATTTACTATTCCACTGTGCATGATATTGATATTTGTTTGTGTTTATTTGTTTAGACCCCTTAAATAGATTTTTTAACCTAATAAGTTATGCAAGTGATTACTTAGGTTGATTATGAGATTTATGTTAAATAGAGAAATATCATATCATGCACAACAGCGGAAAAGTAAAGAACACACCGATATGGTCACCTAGGAAAACCAATGAAACAAACTGTTTCCAAGTAAAAACTTGGGGAGGATTTGACCTAGTAATCCTCAAGATAAAACAAATTCACTAAAAGAGAATTTAAGTTTCTACAAAAGATTTAACCCTATATCAATTGCTACCTCTAGTAGTAACTTACTGACACTACCACGTGTATGCTCTGAATCCATGGACTCATTTTCTCTTGGATTTACAGAACACAAACTCCCATGTTTGTGACTTTGAGATCCCACTCAAAAGTTTCAAATCATGCTTGTTGATTTTGCAGCTACTAGATTCCATAAGCACTTGATTGTAGATCTTGTTATGGTAGACACTTGTAGAGTTAGAAGACACAAAACCTCTCAGATCTCACAGGAGTAACTCATAAGTCTTCCAAGAGTTTTCAAAACATAGTTAGAGTTTTTCTTTTATACTTAGGAGTGTTGAACTGAAACCCTAAACGTTTTTGCGGGCTTGAACCTGATTTAAAATTCTATAGAAATTATTTTTCTACAAATTTTGATTGGTCAAGCTTGATCTTCGATCGATCAAGCTTCATAGAAAATGACTTCTTTTTGCTTGCAACTTGAATATTCTTGAGACTTGACTTGAAACACTTTGAGCAATGTCTAACACCTATTCTAGATATGTTTTTTTCTCAGTTTGCCAACATATACAAATTGAGACTTTAAAAATTTAACCTAAATCTTTAGAGCATAACAGTTTGTTTGAATAAAGATTTTTCATAATAAATCTAATTAACAACTTGATTTTTAAATTTGTTAATTCTATCAACCGAGGTCTAAATTTTCTAACAGGTACCATCCTACCAAACAGACAAACGGTAAGGTAAACATATTAAAGTTTTGGAGTATTAATTGTTTGCAAGGTTTTACTAGATAATGAATAATTTGAACCTCTTCATTTAGATGCAGAACTAAGGATTTTTTATCTTTGGGTTCAAAGTATGAAACAAAAAAAAAAAAAAAAAAAACAAAAAACAAAAAAATCAGCATTTTTGGAATGAGAATAAAAATTCTCTAGAATTCCAAGCTAAATAAACGCATATGAAAAATATATATTAACATTTTTTTTAGAGATAATTGCAACATGCTGCTAACCCCACAGCTCGAACCCTTCCCCTCTAGACCCCTAAACATTTTATGCATAGGTATGTGCCAATTCAGTTACAAGGCCTTTGGCAACATATATATATTAACATAATATAAATATAAGAAAGGAAACAAAATAATTGTTCCTTAATATTTTTTTTTAACTCAATTATCTATAAAATTGTAATTAGTTATTCTTTAAAATCTCTAAAATCATTTATAATTGATTATGAATTATATTCTGCTAACTTCCATTTTAACAAATAAAATTAAAGAATATGTTAAAAAATCATCTTTAATTTTATTGTGAAACATAGTTTTGTATTTTTCATTATTTAAATTTTTTATTTGGAAATTATAAACTTTCAAATATTGCAATAATTTTTTTCCAAAATTTACAAATATAATAAATATTGTATTTGATATATATGCCCAATATTCTTCTAACTAGATAATGGGTTAGGAAGGCACTCACTACAAAATTGAAAGTTAAATATTTTTTATTTCAGTCTTTTTATTTTATAATTGGTTAGGAAGGCACTTGTTAGCCTCCTCCTCATAAGAATTAAGGTTTTTGGTTGTTGGGTTGAAAAAAAAGGATAATCTTAAGTTTAATTTGTTCTGATAAAGTTATAAATAGAGTTTGACTTAGGTAATGATGGGATTTAAAGTCCATATTTTACATCATCTGATCCAATAAAATATTGTGACATCAATGTTTTATTTAAAACTCACTCTATCCTACCACACCTAATAACATTTCAATAAACTCTACGTTAGGTTAGATTTGTATATGGCTATTAGAATTGATTGAGTGTTGTTGTGTCTATTCTTTAATATGTGATATGATGATATAACATATTAGTATTGAAGGGTATCAAACTTGGGTGTTAGACCCACATCTTTATAAAATTTAATCTCTTATAAGATTAGCTACTTTAATGATAAATTCGAGTAACTCTTGGACCAATCTCACTTTTTTGTGTGTTTGCAAATGGGAAACACCCAACCCCCCCCCCCCCCCCCCCCTCCACCCTCACCCCCTAAAGGAAAAATTATTAAATTCATTAGGAGAACTGTGGAAGAAATCATCTGAATCAACGAAATAATGCTACATAAGCAAAAGTGTGAGTCAACTTCCTAATCACACAAGAAATAAAATAAAAAAGCACTCAGTGACATCAAATTTGCTTAAGTGGCCACACTTTATTGGTTAAAAGGATTAGGGAGATCCACTTCAACAATACTCTGGTGGACCTCATAATTTCTCTTCCAAAGGAGCCCACTAAATTTATAGGAATTGGTCAAGCTAATATAAAATACACCGACCTACTTATGTTTTCTTCAAGCGCTTATTTTGAGGTTTATGGTAATTCTTGATTTTTTGGCAAAATATTGCAGGCTAGATTAGTGTTCATAGCTGTGTTTGTGGCCAACAGATAGGCTTGCTCATGAACCTTTAGTCTATACAAGTATTCCAGATTGACTTTAAGAGCCAAGTTTAGGTTCATTAATAAGCCCATATAGACCCACTCTTTACCCTCCAAACTTCATTACTCCAATTCCACTTAAATTGCATGGATTTGGGCCACACATGAGACAAAAAATATATTACCCAATATGTGACAAGTTCAAAGAGAGTCCAACTTTTGCTTGCATTGCACTTGTAGTGTTGAAAAACCATATGCAATGCATCTCAAACATATCAAATGCAGTAGAATAAAATAGGATGTACTTCTCATGATGCAAGAACACATGCTAACTTTGGGTTTTTATTTGAGGTTCAAAAATTAAAACCTTAAATCAAATTTTAAATTCTAACAAGTCTTGATCTTGACGTAAAAAAACTTTGATCTTTGCCTCAATGTCCACAAACTTAGCCAAGAGTGAGAGCTCTCCTTGTTGATGAAAACCCTAGCTATATTTCACAAAAGGGATGGAGAGAACTTTTCTCTATAGCAGCTACATGTCTCCTATGATTTTTGAAAGTTGTCTACTTCAGTTTTATTCACTTATTACACGTGTGACATATTGTGAATTAGATATATAGTCAATCCACTATGGGCATTAGTTATGTGCCCTAAGATGGGACCAAAGAGAAAGTAAAACCCCAATTCTAATGGACCTTGGCTCTTTTGTTATCTCATAATTGGCCCTAAGTTATTATTGATCATATTTTATTCCACTATAAAAGGTTACACTCTAGGTTTTTTATTATTTTATCAAACTATCCCCTGATTCTATTAAATTGCTTTTAATATCTCCATAAAATCATCCATAGTGAAATAATGTTATATGTAACTACCTCTTCATAAGAAACTACGGGTCTGTTTGGATACGGCTGAAAATACTGTAGTAAAATAATTTTTAAAAATGTGTGAATAGTGCCGTGAGATCTATTTTTAATGAAAAAGTTGTTGAAAAAAGAAGTTTGTGGGTCCCGTAAATAGTGCACGAGACCCACTGAATAGTGCCATTCTAGTGAAAAAGTTGCTGCGTTAATGAAAAAGTTTCTACAATTAATGAAAAAGTTGTTGCCATTCCATTGAATGCGTTGTTACTATAGCATGGGTCCCACCATTTGGAAATGCAAAACACAAACGCATAGAAAAAAAATTTGTACCCAAACGCTGCTTACATCTTAAAAATCCTTGGGTCCCTAATTTTATATCATGATTATTCTTATATCCATGAAATCTAAACTTTAGTAACTCTTTATTAAAGTGGTCAGATCCAATTAAAACTTAGAATAATCAAGTCTTGTTAAACTTATCTCAAGGGGACACTTTGTGTCTCTAGAAGAGATTATGAATTCTAGCTTAAAAATTATTATTCCCACGATGTTACATGTGATTACCTAACATACTAAGGAATTGACTATACAAGATCTTACTTCAATAGAGATCAAAGCAATCGACAATTTAAGTTTAAGTTCACAATCCCCTCAAGATTAAGAGTTGATACACATAGTTGTCATGTGATTGTTTGTTCAAATGACAGTAATTTGTATCACAATATCTCACATCGACCTAGTTTAGTATATTTCAAATATTCCAACATATCAATTTAAAATCTTCACTTTCATAATCAATATAGATCATTAGATGCCCAATCTCATTAGAGACTAAAAACTAAAATTCTGAGTTTACAAGGAATTCTGATTTAGATATTTCATATGCTATTCTCATTCTCATACCTAAATAACATATATACAATGCATCTCATAGGCTGCAACACATAATGTCCAAATGTTTATAAAAACGCAATCTCAATAAATTAAACAATTTTTATTAATAAGATGGAGTCATACAATTGGGATCTAGGACGCTAATTCTAATATGTATGATATTCATAAAAATGGCCATCAATAATTTGTATATTAAAAAATAAATGATCAAAAAGTGTAAACAACCTAAAAAATTCACTGAATTGATGTACAAAATTCTCTATATGTCCATTTTTAAATTTAAATAATAGTAAAATTAAATAGATGCTCAAGTTAATATTAATGTTTGTGTTTATGTTTATTATGCTTTTATTGAAAATCATGTGTATGTATGTTTTAGTATTTGCTTTCTATATTTTTGTACCATACTTTTCATTGTATGTAGACTTGTAGTTGCATACCTCAAAGATCTTGATTGGAAGTATGACGAGCTATGAATGGCAACAAAATAGAAGTGAATATCAGCCACCAGCTTACCTGAAATGGAAAACTTCAATTAATAAAGCTAAAAAAAATTAATAAAAGGGAAGAGAAAATGGAATGCAAAAAATAAAATAGAAGATTTATATTTTTTATCTACCTAATTTATTAATAATATCATATATATGAAAATATTTGACCATAACACTTCCAATCGCTTAATTGCTCCCCATGTTTGGTGGTTGGAGCATTTTAATATTAAATAATTAAAATGAATAAATGTGATAACATAAATGTAAAGATGTGGGAGTGAATGTGAAAGTTGAGGAGTTAGTGAAAATGTTTAATCCCATATTGAAAAGGAGAGAGACTATTTTGTTCTTTTTAATTGTGGTGATTAATGGGCTAACATGAATTGTCTCAATTATTGGGCCAGATACGTGCGCAAAGGGGAGGTGAAGGATGGAGGTGTCAAATTTGGAAATGAATCAGCATCTTGGATCCTCCTACTTGACAGCCCATTCAAAGTAATTACCATATCCATTGGTGAGTAAATGACCCGAATTAATATTATATTTTTATTATGGAAAATAATGAGCCATTAACCCACTTAATGGACTATCCGTTTGGGCCTTTTCATTATTCAGAAAACTCATTATCTCACCATTAATTGTGTAACTCCAGCCCATCAGAATAATATCTAACAATTAATCTTGTAACACCTACTATATCAGAATAATGGACCTAATTAATCAGATTAATTTGGGTAATGATTTAGTGAGACCCATTGAGCCTATAAATAGACCCATTCAGACATAATCCAAGTTACTGCAATATACACTAAAAAAAAATAGAGAGATTCTGGCAAGGAAGGGTGTTCTTTCTGGTGGAGCTTTGGGCTTGAACACTTTGTGTAGAGGTTGTTCTAGCCATACGACACTTGTCGGGCTATTGTATCCTGGGGGAGACAAGTCAGAGACGGTCTGCATCGATTACAAAGTTTAGCCAACCAAGGGCTTGAATCTCCTTAAAGAGAGCGAGTGCCGCGCCTCCGTCCAAATAGTGCTGTGTAATCTCTTTCTTTAAACTAATAAAAAATTCAGAAGAATTATTCAGTTTCTCTTCTTATTATTTCCATTATCTTTGTGTTTGCACCAACAATTTTAAGAAGAATTCAATCACATGGAGCCTAAACAAGAGAAACCAAATGAGCCTATTGGAGATCTCAACAAGCCCTTTCACTTTAAGGGAGCCCACTTCAAAAGGTGGAAAGGAAAGGTCCTCTTCTACTTGAGCCTTCTCAAAGTTGCCTATATCCTCACTGAGAAGAATCCGTCAAAAGTTCCTACTAATGAGATGAGTGACGAAGAATATATTCTCCATCAAGAAAAAATAGATAAGTATACAAAAGATGAATATAATTGTCCTCTTATCTATTAAATTGTCTTGCCGATCATTTTTATGATTATTATGATACAACTTACAAGTCTGTTAAAAAAATTTGGAAAGCTTTACAAAGCAAGTATGATACCGAGGACGTAGGTGCAAAGATGTATGCTGCTAGTAAATTTTTCCGTTACCAAATGGTGGATGGAAAATCGATGGTGGATCAAGCACAAGACTTTCCAATGATTGTAGCAGAATTGAGATCCGAAGGCATAAAGATCGGAGACAATTTGGTGGTAGTTGGCATAATTGACAAATTACAACAATCTTGGAGGGAGTTCCAAAAGACTTTGCGGCACAAACAAAAGGAGACATCCTTGGAGACTTTGATCACACGCATCCATGTGGAGGAGGAGGCTAGAGGACAAGATGCACTCATGACACAAGAGAGCAATAGTAATTCCACCACAAAGGTAAACCTTATTTCATCTAATAATAATATGTCCAAAAATCATTTTCCTAGAAATGGTCAATTGAAGCAAAAAAAAAAGCCTTTAAAAACAATAATAGATCACCTCAAGGAAGGGGAAACTCGAATAAAAATTACAATAAGAACCAAGGACTCTCTTCACAAGATCAATTTAATAGATCCTGTTTTGTCTGTGGCAAGAGTGGGCATATTGCTCGATTTTGCAAATTTTAGAAACGTGAATCTGTTCCGTAAGCTAACGTAACCGAAGAACCTTTAGTGACTATGATTACAAACATCAATATGATGCAATATGTTGAAGGGTGGTGGACAGATTCTGGTGCTAATAGACACATTTGCTATGACAAAAATTGGTTCAAGGTGTACACTCCTTTTGAAGAAGAAAAAACTGTTATGCTTGGTGACTCTAGCAAAACCAAGGTTCTTGGAGTGGTGAGGTTGAATTGAAATTCACTTCTGGACGTGTGCTAACATTGAAAGATGTACTTTACACTCCGTCCATGAGGAAGAATTTGATGTCAAGTTTTTTGCTTAACAAGGTTGGCTTCAAGCAAACTATGGAATTTGATAATTATGTAATCACTAAAAATGGATTATTTGTGGGCAAGGGTTATGCTTGTGATGGAATGTTTAAATTGAATGTTGAGAATAATAAAGCATCTACTAGTTCAGTTTATATGCTTTCTTCTGTTAATTTTTGGCATGCTCGTTTGTGTCATATAAATAGTAGATATGTGAAAATCATGAGTAGTTTAGGATTAATTCCAAGACTGTCAAAAGATTTTGAAAAATGTGAAACTTGTAGTCAAGCTAAGATTACAAAAAGGCCTCATAAAAGTGTTGTAAGAAATACCGAATTGCTTGAGTTAATTCACTCCGATTTATGTGAATTTGACAGAATTTTAACTCGTGGAGGAAATAGATATATTATCACTTTTATTAATGATTTCTCAAAATATACAACTATTTATTTGTTGAAAAATAAAAGTGATGCTTTTGAAAAATTTCAAGATTTTTTAAAAGAAGTTGAAAATCAATTTGGTAAAAAAATAAAAAGAATAAGAAGTGATAGAGGCCGTGAGTATGAATCAAGTGCATTCAACTCATTTGTTCAGTCTTTGAGAATTATGCATGAAACTACAGCACCATATTCACCTGCTTCTAATGGTGTGGCTAAAAGAAAAAATAGAACTTTAATTGAGTTAACAAATGCCATGTTAATTAAATCTGGTGCACCTTTAAATTTTTGGGGTAAAGCTATTTTAACTGCATGTCATGTTTTAAATAAGGTGCCACATAAAAAGGCACACACCACACCTTTTGACATGTGGAAAGAACATAAGCCAAATTTGGGATATTTGAGAGTATGAGGATGTTTGCTTATGTAAGGCTGACTGACCCTAAAATGCCTAAATTAGGTATAAGAGCTACTACCTGTGCTTTTCTTGGTTATGCATTTAATAGTGCAGTCAATAGATTTTTTATCTTGAAAAAAAAAAAATTTGAATCCGGTGATGCAATTTTTCATGAAGAAAATTTTCATTTTAAATTGAAAAATAGTGGGGGTTGAAGAAAATATTTTGTCACAGCCTAGTTCTTCTACTTCGCATTTACAAAATCAAGAAAATCTTGAAATGGAACTTAGAAGAAGTAAAAGAGCTAGAGTTGAAAAGGATTTTAGTCCTGATTATTATGTTTTTAACACTGAGGAAAATTTCAAAATTTAAAAGAGACTTTAACATCACCTGATGCTATTTTTTGGAAAGAAACTGTAAATGATGAAATGGAATCTCTAATTTCTAATAAAACTTGAAAATTAGTAGATCTTCCACCGGATTGTAAGACCATAGGTTGTAAATGGGTCCTTAGAAAAAAGTTGAAACCGGATGGATCAATAGATAAGTTTAAAGCTAGACTTGTTGCAAAAGGTTTTAAACAAAAAGTTGATCTTGATTTCTTTAATACATTTTCTCTGGTAACAAGAATTACATCTATTAGATTGTTAATTGCTATTGTTGCAATTTTTGATTTGAAAATTTATCAAATGGATGTAAAAACTGCTTTTCTAAATGGGGACCTAGAGGAAGAGATTTATATGGATCAACTCGAAGGCTTTGTAGAGCCTGGATAAAAAAGCAAGGTATGTAAGCTAACTAAATCTCTATATGGCTTAAAACAAGCACCTAAGCAGTGGCATGAAAAGTTTGATTCTTGTATGATTGAGAATGTTATAAATCAAATGAATGTGATAAATGTATTTATTTTAAATTATGGAATAATTTACATGTTATTATTAGTCTCTATGTGGATGATATGTTGATTTTTGGCTCAAATATGCATGTTATAAATGAGACAAAAAATATGCTTAAAAGTCATTTTGATATGAAAGATCTTGGTAAGGCTAATCTTATTTTGGGAATGAAAATTACAAAAACATGTGATGGAATATATCTTGATCAATCACATTATATTGATAAAATATTGAGAAAATATAATTTTCATGATCATAAAAGTGTAGCTACTCCTTTTGATTCTAGTGTTCATTTATTTCCTGTGAATAATGATGATGAGATTTTTAATCAAAAGGAATATGCTAGCATCATTGGTAATTTGCGTTATGCTACTGATTGTACTAGACCTAACATTGCATATACAGTAGGAGTGCTAAACAGATTTACTAGCAAGCCTAGTAAAGATCATTGGCTAGCTATTGAGCGAGTCATGAGATATTTAATTGGTACCAAAAGTTATGGCTTGTTTTATAAAAAATACCCTACTGTGATTGAAGGTTTTAATAATGCCGATTGGAATACTTTGTCAGGTGATTCTCTCTCTACCATTGGTTATATTTTTACCTTAGGTAGTGGTGTCATTTATTGGAAATCTAAAAAGCAAACAATAATTGCTAGTTCAACAATGGAAGCTGAGTTAATAGCATTAGCTTCAGCTAGTGAAGAGGCAAATTGGCTTAGAGATTTGTTATATGAAATTCCACTTTGGGAAAAACCAATTCCACCTATATTAATTCATTGTGATAGCACTACTGCAATTGGTAGAGTTAAAAACCGTTATTACAATGGTAAATCCAGACCTATAAGAAGAAAGCACAGTACCGTGCGATCTTATTTGAGTAGTGGCGTCATAACTGTGGATTATATTAAATTTAATGATAATCTTGCAGATCTATTTACCAAGGTCTTGGCAAAAGATAGAGTCTGGAATACATCGAGGGGGATGGGACTAAAGTCCATAGAATCATGAGCCATGCATGAGGATACCCAACCCAAAGACCAGAGATCCTGAGAAGTGGATTCAATGGGAAAAACGAATCATACAATGGTCGTAAGAAATGCACAATTTATTTTGTTAATTATTTATTTTGTAAATAATTTTTTAATTGTTCATCCCTATGATGTAAGTGCATTTATCCTGTAATGTGGAGAGGTTGAGTAAAAAACTCTTAATGAAATTTGTAACTCGTATGAGTGGGGTGTCAAAATTACAAGAGCACCCTTGACAAAATTTCACCTATGTGAGTGTGGGGGTGGGGCCGCTCCCTATGAGATTTGGACTTAATCTCAAATACACTCATGAAACCGAGATCAGCACATGACCGTAAAGTGCTAGCTATAAAAACTCATGTCAACACCTGGGTTGTTATGTGTAAGCAGTGACGCTTAATTTCCCTGAAGCAGTCCTAATTCAAGTCGGAGACCACTACGACTCTGGAGTTGAGATTGCTGTTTTACTAAGTGAAGGTTCAATGCAGAGCACACTTTTATGATGCATAGTGACCCATCTTTGCCTGGTAATTTCTCTTTAACTAAAATTTAATATTAAAATGAGTGGAGGATTGTTGGAGCATTTTAATATTAAATAATTAAAATAAATAAATGTGATAACATAAATGTAAAAATGTGGGAGTGAATGTGGAAGTTGAGGAGTTAGTGAAAATGTTTAATCCCACATTAAAGAGGAGAGAGACTATTTTGTTCTTTTTAATTGTAGTGATTAATAGGCTAACATTAATTGTCTCAAATATTGGGCCAGATACGTGTGCAAGGGAGAGGTGAAGGATGGAGGTGTCAAATTTAGAAATGAATCAGCATCTTGGATCCTCCTACTTGACAGCCCATTTAAAGTAATTACCATATCCACTGGTGAGTAAATGACCCGAATTAATATTCTATTTTTATTATGGAAAATAATGAGCCATTAACCCACTTAATGGACTATCCGTTTGGGCCTTTTTATTATTTAGAAAACTCCTTATCTAATCATTAATTGTGTAACTCTAACCCATCAAAATAATATCCAACAATTAATCTTGTAACACCTACTATATCAGAATAATGGACCTAATTAATCAGATTAATTTGGGTAATAATTTCGTGAGGCCCATTGAGCCTATAAATAGACCCATTCAGACACAATCCAAGTTACTACAATATACACTAAAAAAAAAATAGAGAGATTCTTGGCAAGGAAGGGTGTTCTTTCTGGTGGAGTTTTGGGCTTGAACACTTTGTGCAGAGGTTGTTCTAGCCATACGACACTTGTTGGGCTGTTGTATCTTGGGGGAGACAAGTCAGAGACGGTCTGCACTGGTTACAAAGTTTAGCCAACTAAGGGCTTGAATCTCCTTAAAGAGAGCGAGTGTCGCGCCTCAGTCCAAATAGTGTTGTGTAATCTCTTTCTTTAAACTAATAAAAAATTCAGAAGTATTATTCAGTTTCTATTCGTGTTTGTAGAGAGGGAAAATTCCTGACCTATCACAAGCTGACACATCATACTACCAAGTCCATAAAATACAACCAATTACAAGGCGCCATATACTGCTGCTAGGTTTTGCCATCACTATTCGGATTCCAATAGAAAATTGCCAAGTGTCATTGAAATAAAGGCATGAAACTGCATCAGCATGCGTAAGCAATGACACAAGCAGCCCTGCCTGCGTAAGCAATGACACAATCAGCCCTACACGTGTAAGCAATGACACAAGCAATCGGCACGTGTAAGCGATGACATAGGCAGACCAATTAAGCTGTGACAAGTATCACCAATCAAACTCCGCCACGTGTCGCTCACCTACCCCTAAACTCCTATAAATAGTAGCCTTCCCAAGACATTTAGGAGACACAACACACAGAGACAGGACGGAGACAGAAGGAAGAAGATATCTTGAGTTCAGAAATCTAGAAGCTCTGCCGGAATCAAACCCCAAAGCCTCCAAAAATTTCAAGAACTTCAACCTCGAATACAAACAACATTTGAAGCAAAGTCATCCAAACAACTTGTCCATATCTCAAAGTTCACTGGAATCAAGCTCAAAAGCCTCCAGAAACCTCAACAAACTACAAATTGGTAAAGCTCTACGGATTCAAGCCTCCAAAGCCCCGAAGAATTTCCACCACAAACCTTCAAAGACGAAGAACGCCAAGAACACACGAAGAACAATCAAAGAGGAATCATCCAAATCATATTCCTAAATCTCAAAGTTCACTGGAATCAAGTTCAAAAGCCTCTAGAAACCTCAACAAACCACAAATCGGTGAAGCTCTACAGATTCAAGCCTCTAAAGCACCGAAGAATTTCCACCACAAACCTTCAAACACGAAGAACACACGAAGAACACGAAGAACAAAGAATTTCTAACAAGCTCATAGCCAGAGATTCATCGTAATTCCGTTTCAAAGATCTTCGATCCATTCTTCAGCTAAATCGAAGAATATCTTATGTTCAAATCAAAATCACATTACCACAATTACAATCAATAAATCTTTCAAGGAGATCGAATCAGAGGATCACTCTTTTGTAATTACAGAGAATTGTACCACACATTTATCAATACAAACTCGTATTTGTGAAACTATTTTACTTGTTTGATTTATTTCGAACCAAGAAATTTAGTCGTCTACAGTGTTATTTCTATTATCTTTGTGTTTGCACCAACAGTGGTGTATAGTTCTGCATTAGTATCACATTAGCTCCGAATCATAAATATACTTCGTTCTGCTCTTCTGTGATAGAAGACAAGATGGACCTTAGAATGAATACAGAACCTACCATCAATTTATTTATTTATTATTATTTTTTCATTTATAAAATATTGGATTATATGAATAGCTGAGCACCAATTAGCGCGCCAACTGATTAGCATTCAACTAGGATTTGAATAAAAACTTCATATTAAATACCGAAAGTTAAAACTCTTGGAATAATTATGAATATTTTGAAATCATAATCAATAAAATTACTTATAAGAGAAATGTCATATAAAAAAAATGAATGTTTATCTTTAGGTAGTGAAACTTCTTTAGAGATTAAAAACACTGAGGGTTAAACTTCTCTTGCTTAAATAGTCAAAAATTAATTTGTATGTTAAAAGTAACATAGAAATTTTTATGAATAGCCTAAAAGATTCAAATGTTGACATTGAAATTTCCATATTTTCCTATGCTTCTACTTGAGTAAATAATAACATATGTTTATGAGTTATTTTCATGTTTATAATTATAGAGTTTTTAAGTGTTACATTAGAAACAACTTGTAACACTATTAGATTTTTAAAATTATGTATAAAAATAAGGATTTGGCTTATTTTCAATAATTTTTAATTGAAATTTCCTTTTATTTTAATGAGAAATTGTCACATCACAAACTAACTAAATAAAATGTAAAGATTAAAATTCACTACTACTTGCTAATATATATTGAAAACAAAAGGTAATATTTAGTTGAAAAGGTACTAGAAATAAATCAAATCCTAAAAATAAAATATCAAACACTCATCAATATTTGAAGTTACAATTACCACAAAAATAGGAGCGCACTTATTGAAAAGGATACTTTTACAAATTAGAGTCAGTTAATATTCATGATACAACAGTTGACACAAGCTAGATTATAGAGTGAAAAAGAGAAAATCATATTTGAGATTGCCTCTAAGATAATGTCAATATTATGGAGACGATTTATGCTTTACATTATTATTAGTTTTTTCCCATCCAAAATTCTTTTCTTCACAAATTCTTTCAAATCATTGCATAGATTTCACATTAGCTAAAATTTCAAAAACCTTTCAAAAGAAAAATTGGTAAGAACAGCTTGAATCTGGCGGCCATACTTATCAAGCTAAACAAGTTAGACAAGTAATCATAATAGAAGAGAACATTTAGATATTGACTTAAAAAAATAATAATGAAATTGAAATTTACATTTGTTGTGAGATAAGACAGGTCTGCATTAATCTGACCCACATAAACAGAAATTTCGACCTAGTCTTGAACAAGAAAAGGTACCCAATATGAACACGCTTCAAATACATTTCAGGAGAATTGTGAAAAATCAATGATAAACTTTTGGAATCCATATTTGTTGAATAAAAAAAAGAATGTTATCATCAATGCGTAAATGGGATGATGAAGCCGATAGTTGGTACATACTAATAAGGGAAGCACGCTTGAGGACAAAGGCCATTGATGCCAATGCCACTTCTAGATGCCTCCTAAGATAAAAGCATGACAAAGACAAATAATGAAAAAGCATGACATAATTTGAACATGTTTTGTAGCCCAGACCCACAACAATTTGCCTTTTTTGACTATTCATATCAAAATTATTTCGTCCCCAAACACATTAACGTTTTAGAGTATTAATCGTTTTAAGTGTTGTAGTTACTAGATAATAAATAATTTGGACCCCTCCATTTAGGTACAGAGCTGAGATTTAATCTTTGGGGCCAATGTACGAACTAAAAAGATTCAACATTCTGGAACAAAAATAACAAATACACAAGAATTCCAAACTAAATGAGCGCATAACAAATAAACAAAATAAAAGATACAAAATAATAGTTTCTTTAAAAAAAAAAAAAACTCAATGTGAACTTCCATTTTAATGAACAAAATTAGAGAAAATTTTAGACAATCATCTTACATTTTATTTTAAAGTGTAGTTTTAACTGAAAAGGTCAAATATTATGGTAGTTTATTATTTTTTTCCCCAAAACATACAAATCTAATAAATATTATATTTATCGTTATATGTCCTATATTCTTTTGACTAAAAAACTAATTAGTGTTGTTGCGTTGCCAAGTAAAAAATAGACACCCAAGCAGCCAGAAAAAATTTTTGTTTTCAAAAAGAGAAAAAGAAAAAGAAAAGGCAAAGCAATTCTTTCTTTAGGTGGAGAGAACCAGGAACTGACAGTCCGACAATATCCCGAATTCTTAACTCCCAAACTTTTTTATTTTGGGTACAAAACAGTAAATAGCCACCGAGTCACAAAGTCATACTAAACAAACACACAATCATAAATCATATATTCATATGTATATTAACAAAATCCAAACACAAAGTAACACGTACACATAACTTTGAATAAGAGAATATATACAGTCGTCGCAGTGTCATAGCCATATACAGCGAGAAACATTGCGTATTGAGATTTGAGACATTAGATAAATAAACAAGAATTAATTAATTCGAGAGAGAGAGATAGAGAGAGAGAGAGAGATAAATTTACACATTTCCGTTCATTACTGTTTATAAATTTTAACATTTTTGTCAAGTTAGTTCTTTCATTCATTGTTGTTTATAAAATTGACAGAATTTACAAATTTAATACATAATTATTTTATTCGAATTAGCAACAATTTTATAAACATTAATGGACGGAAACACAAATTTGACATAAATTTTTATATTTATAACTAAAATGAAAAAAAAAAATTAAACTATAGAGATAAAATAACAGTTAGCCCAAACTTTTTTTTTTTTTTTTTTTTTTTGAGAATCCAGTTAACCCAAACTTAAATGTGCATAATTTGGATTTTGGCCAAAGATATTTTACGTTCAAATTTTTAAATCTTATATTTACATATACACACCCTAGTGCATGTAAATGCCAAGAATCACTTCTGAATGCATTTAATCTTATATTTGAAAATATGTTGGAGACCTCGCAAAACAAGTTTTGACTATTATGGTTACTGTGTAATCATAATCCATTAAATTATTAATAAGAAAAATGTCACACAAAAATAAGGTCAGATTAGAAACTTTGAGCTTAAGCTCCTCTTGTATAAATAGGTAGAAATTGCTTTGTATATTAAAAAAAAAAAAAAGAAAAAAAAAAAAGACAAAACGGGATATGAATAGTCTAAAAATTTCAATTTATTAACATTGAAATTTTCATATTTTCTTATGCTTCTATTTGAATAAATAATAACATATGTTTGTGAGTTCAACTAAAAGAAATAAAGATTTATATTTATGTTTATGTTTATTTTTATGATGTTTTTGTTTGATTTTTATATTCACATAATAATAAAAACAATTTTTAATTAATATATTAATAGCCCTTTTAGATATTTTAAATTATGTATAAATAAAAATAAAGTATCTTGAAATGTATTAATTGTTTGATACGTACCCCTGATTACATGCAAGGTACTATAATAAACATACAAAGAAAAATAAAATAAAATAAAATTATTTTACAAGAATTATATTAAATTATGAAATGTAATAATTTTTTTAGAATATAATATAACGCTATACCGTTTGACACTTTGCTTTTATTGCATTTGTGTGGCATGTGCTCATCCTACCACTTGTTTGTTCAATTGTGTCCTCTAGCACTCCCTTGTTTTGGAGAAATTAAACTTTCTTTTTTTTTGGAAATATGTAAAACAATTGAAAGAATCTTGACTGTTTATAAGAGAGTTAAGTCTTAACCTTACAACTAGGCATCCTCGAATTTCGCTTAGGCCACACAGGAAAGACCAGTATTAATCCAAATTAAGGCTCTCTTTGAAACTAGGCATCTTCGGCCTTTGCCTAGGCCACACTAAAATGATTTATTGTTATTCTAATTCAAAGCTTTGATAATCCTGCTAACTAAAATCCAACGGTGAATACTTCAATTGTGTATACTATAGGTATGTTGGTGATGCAAGTGGAAAAACCAAATGGAAAAAATAAATGATAAAAGTAATTTTCCCACTTTAGATCTAGATTTAGTAAATATGAAAGTGAACAACCCTAAATCTATGATCTTAAATATTATTGAAATAAATAATTTTATTATTTTTACAAGTGCATTATAAAAGTTTTTATAAATGATCTCATAAGTATGATTCTTGATACTATCCTGAACTACTACACTAATTTAGGAGGCACATATGATAAGTTTGGACTAATTTGTAACCCACAAGATTTTGACTAATTTAGAATATGATAGTCCAAAAGATTATGCATCAAATATTTAAAAAAAAAGAAGAAGAAGGTTAGATTATCTTTAGACTTTAGATACTTAAATTCTTTTTGAGCTAAGAAAATTTGAAGCTTAAGCTTCTCTTGCATAATTAGTAAAAAAAAAAATTGTATGTTAAAAACAAATGAGAAAGGGGAATAACCTAAAAAATTCAAATATTACCATCAAAATTTGTACATTTTCCTATGCTTCTATTTGAATAAAAAGTAACATTTTTTATGGATCAAATAAATTAAAAATATTTATTTGCATGTTTTTGTTTATTTTTATGATGATTTAGTTTAAGTGTTATATTCAAAAATAATAATTCTTAATTAATATATTCATGGCCCTCTTAGATTTTTTAAAATTATGTAAAAAAAAAAAAAAAAACAAGTAAGTTGGAAACTATCTAGATATATATAAAAAAAAATTTTAAAAAAATATTAAGAACCATAGCAGACGTGGAATTTCTTTTAAGGCCTAATATTTAGTGTCTTAAAGTTTTAAACTATTTTTCAAGCTTGAAGATTATTTAACTTTGTCCTAGCGTGCCTCTTTCTAAAAGGTACTTTTTTTTATAATCATGATTTAAAGTTAGTTAAATGAATAAAAAAGTGTGTTCTTTACAATATCTTAAACACCATAATTTCAGTTATGATATAAATTATATGAAGTTTTAAATTAATGCCATATTTATTTAAGCAATTATAGGTTTTGTTAAATTCTTTTATTTGTTAGTATAAAATTTATGTTAGATTGTTAGTTTTTTTATTAAAAAAATGAATTACAGTGTTTTTAGAGAGTTTTAACATTTTTCGTCCGCTCCGGATGATTACTTTTTATTATCAAAACAAGATACAAATTAATTTTTGGTATAAATAGAAATTGAATCTCAGATCTCTTATTCAATCATCAGAGACTTTACTAGTTAAATTAATTGAAACCCACAGATTACAACCTTAAAAGTATTGAAATTAATTAATTATTATTTTTGAAACAATTATGGATAATATGTTTTAAAGAAAATAAATCAAAATTTCAGCAAACACCACTTGTCCAAGAAACATTGGCCATTAGACTTTGCATTCACTAAAGAAAAAATTTTGCCTTGATAATAATATTAATTAGAAAATGGCAAAACTTGATAAGGGGTTTATCACCTACTTCGCGACATTAACTGCCGCATGCAGTTTTGGTGTTGACATACAAGTGTATTCCCTTATTTCATTCCCCTTCCCTTATATATATATATATATAATATATATATATATATATATTATATATATATATATATATATATATATATATATATGCAGGGACGGAGCCAGGACTGGGAGTTAAGGGGGGCGACTTTGCTGCTAGTTGTGTGCGGTGGCTTCGACCCCTGAGTCTATTTTTTTACTACTAAGGATTTTTGTTAAAATTTTTTTAAATGGCCAAGTAGTTTGTTCTGGGTAAAATATATTGATTGGACTTAATTTTTTTAGTTTTATTATATTGGTAATTTTTGTTATTGAGCTAATTTTTTTGAGTTTTTATATTTTGTTTTAGATTTAATCTATTAATTTTTTATGTCCTTTAAAAGATGAAAAATGCTAAAACTACAAAATTTTTACAAATTGCTAATGTGATAAGTGGTTATTGATATATAAAAAGTTATGCAAATGTACGAACTAATAAGAATTTGCTACCTTAATAGTTTGTATAAACATTGTAAATACGTTTTTGGCTATAAGATTACTCTCAAAAGAATTAATGGCATTATTAAGGGGGGCAAAGTGTAATTTTATTGAACAATATTGTTAAACTTAGTACCTATTAATATAATAATATTTTTATAAAAAAAATTAGGGGGGGCCATTGCCCCCCCTAGTCCAATAACAGCTCCGCCCATGTATATATGTGTGTGTTTCTCAAAAAAAAAAAAAAAAAAAAGGGCAAAATTTTGATTGGTGCCCCTAGCGTTATAGAACGTTTTGAAAAAACCCCTCAGATCCATATCTATTGATAAGTTGTCTGTTAAATGTTGACTCATTTCAAATAACGTATTTTTAATGTATTCAAAACTACTTGTCCATGTCAATTAAAAAATATATTTAGCAATTTTTTTTTCTTTTTATAATCTACTTTTCTTTGGTCGCCAATCTATTTTTGGCTATACCTTATATTACGTGATTCAATACGCAGCCCACATTGACTAGGAATAATAAAATTCGCCAAACTTATTGGCAGCATTATTATAAAAGCTTACCAAGCTTTCTTTCATTCTTCGCAAGGTTTCGCTACAAAGCACAAAGACAGAAAGACATACAGAGAGACAGAGACTCAAAGACTCCATCCAGTAATGGCTACCAAAGTTTACATTGTGTAAGAACCTCTCTCTAGTTATCTCTCTCTCTCTCTCTCTCAAACGCACACACGCTGATCCTCTTATCTTGCACATGTATTATATAAGTACGTTATTCTCTGCTTTTGTTGTTCTGGTTCAGTTTCTTGTTTTGGGTTATGTTTTTGTTAGTGCATGAAAGATAAACCAATCATTTTTTGAGTCCCTCTCTACGGTTTATTTTTGGGTTTTCTAGCTACTTGCGTTTATATAATCTTTTATTTGATAAAACGTTAAGCTAGTCCATCTTCTCATGCATTTATGCTATGTATAAATCTCTTTTAGTTGGTCTTTCTTAGCTTTCGGAGCGTCTACGAGAGCTATAATTTTCATTATATGAATCCCATAAGAGAAGTACTAATTCTTGGCAAATGATGTCTGATTCTCAAAAAATAAAAAAATTCGATTCTTTATTAGAAATATGTCATGCATTACGATTTAAAGAGAAAAATTTTATTTTGTTGCTATTGTCAAATCTTGTATCCTGTCCAATTTTGCCCCCGCCCTAATCCTAAATGTCTACTTTGTTTATTGAGAAAGAGCTTTCACATTGATAATTATCTAACCTTTTGCAATTGGGGAATTCATGGATTTCATATGTTTAATTAGAAACATAGAAGCCAAATTAAATAATCACAATTCCCAGCTTTGTACAATGAATACAAATCTTCTGTACGATGCCAAACCCAATTCTATTAATTACATCTAGAAGTTAAGATTTTGTTCATTAATTGTAACCAAGACGTACGTGCAGTGCTGTATAGAAAGATAGAATGTAATTTACAAGAAATCAACCATAATGACCTTGTCTCTCTCTCTCTCTCTCTCTCTATATATATATATATATATATATTATAAAATAGAATAAAACAATACCAAACGTAACAGATTTAATTATAGTACCCTATTTCTGCTCACTTAAGCCTAAATATGTTGAATGTTTATTTGATCTCATTTTTTATTTATATTCTCTCTTCGTTTCTTTTTTGATGGGGGTAATGGGGAACATGATAGTATTAATTACATAATAGTACCTTTCTAAGAGGGAAAAAAAAAAAAAAATTACATTCTGGTACAAAAGAGTCTGGGATAAGTCACAAAAAGAGGCCTCATCTCGTGCTTCCCCAATCTTGGCACACTTGACGGATGCCAGCTATGAGTTGAGTTCATGCTCTTTAATGTCACAAGTTTTATAATGTTGCTTTTTGCATTCATATGGTTATTAATAAAAGTAGGATTCCTGTTCAATAAAGCTTGAAAAGCGTAAAGACTAAAGACATTATGTTATGAACCATCCACAGATGAAGAAAAAGTGATTGTGAAACCTGAACTACCTTATGAAATAAAGTCTAGAAATTGGGGACCATGCCTTTTTCTAGAGCTTGTGGTCCCACGTTTCAAGTGTACTCATCATTATTGAGACTAGTTCTTGCCACATATCAAATATATTAGGAATGGCTTTTTATTTCATGTCCGGTTATGCTTCAAGATTAATTCATCATTATTGAAAAACTAGGTAAATTTAAATTACGCTTTCTTGGTAGATGACCCCAAAATTTTGAGACTAGGACTTGGTTGTTGTTTGTAGACCACGACTAAGGAAATAGCTGTACTAATTGACAGCCTACAGTTGATTTTCAAGTGTTTTGCACTTGCATTAATCTGATTGCTGTAATTGAAACATTAATAATGAATGGTGCAGTTACTATTCTACCTATGGACATGTTGAGAAGCTGGCTGAAAAGATAAAGAAAGGAGCTGAATCCGTGGAAGGAGTGGAAGCAAAACTGTGGCAGGTGTGTGATTGTCTTTGAAGTCATTACCTTTTTTAACTCTTAGGTTCAGATGTGTAATTCAGTAGTATTTCTTAGCTTGGACATTGATACTAAAGGTCATAGAATTGTTGCAGTTTATATATTCTTGACTTGTCTAGTGTCTAGAAATTTAAACATTTTGTAGATGGGATAGCTATTGACTGGTAATTAATTTGGCAAGGACATCTGTAATTATATATTTGCTTCTCTATATATATGTCCCAATTCTTTAGCATGAATTCTATATAAGGCAATCCGGCTCCTTTCTAGGTACCCGAGACATTGTCTGATGAAGTTCTTGGGAAGTTGGGCGCACCACCAAAGAGTGATGTACCTGTCATTACTTCTAACGAGCTAGCTGAGGCTGATGGTGTACTTTTCGGTTTCCCAACTAGATTTGGAATGATGGCTGCACAATTCAAAGCGTTTCTAGATTCAACTGGAACGCTATGGAGAACTCAACAGCTTGCAGGCAAGCCTGCAGGACTTTTCTATAGCACTGGATCCCAGGGAGGAGGACAAGAGACTACCCCGTGAGTTTTAGTTTCACAAGTTTCACATCTATCTTTTAGTATTGTAACTATTGTTAAGGAGACAACATTATTCATAATTGCTAATTGCTAATGTAACCTATTGTAATTGGTGTAACATTACTTTCAAGTTTCAACTGGGTCCATCAATGACAATACTTCTATCATGCACCAATCACAACGAAGTATGTCAGCAGTAGTAAAAATTTTGCGAAAATTACCGTGTCAATAGGCTTAATGCATGCTCTTATTATTATTATTATTATTATTGTCACCACATCTTAAATGAGAAGTCAAATAGCATCGAAACTTTACACTCTTGTTTTGGTTGGAAAACTATGCAGCTTGACAGCCATTACTCAGCTTGTTCACCATGGAATGATCTTTGTGCCCATCGGGTACACATTTGGAGCTGGCATGTTCGAGATGGAGAAGGTGAGAGGTGGCACTCCTTATGGTGCAGGAACTTATGCTGGGGACGGATCAAGACAGCCTTCTGAGCTAGAGTTGGACATAGCTTTCCACCAGGGAAAGTATTTTGCTGGCATTTCAAAGAAACTCAAGGGAACGGCTTGATTTTATCCCTCACCATACATACAAGATTTCCCATCTTAGAAATTGTTTCCACTTGCCTTCTTGTAATAAAACTATAATTACGTGCTTTGCTGATTATTTTGTAATCACATATCTTTCATTCTTCAAGACAGTCGCTCTCATTAATTATCATATGTGCCACAATTTTATTTTATTTTTATATATTAATATTAATTGATTGTTTATCTCCTTGCTTGGCATGGTGAATTGAAGGTCCACTTTCTTGTTAATATAGAAGCCAAAATTTTCCACTATTAGAAAAGAAGTGCAACAAAATGAGCTCTGCCTATTTGCATTTGAAGAAGAAGAATTACCATATTTAACAGTGCCACATTGTTTTCTTTTTTTTACTCCCTCGCATTCAGGAAATAAGGTTTTGACTTATAGGTCCGTTCCATAATAATGATATTGTAGCTTAATAACATTAAAGTTAAGAAATATTTAAGTACATCACATTTGGTTGCCCATAACGACTAGTCCATGTGATGTGTGTACAGAAGGTGATAGATACCTTTTGTTTTATTGTCAAATGATTTTAGATGGAAGAATTTTGCAGTCAAAGACTCAAACTTATGATGTTTTTCATTCTCCACTGCAAGCTCTCATATGATCCATCCTTTTCATTTTGCAGGAAATTTGTTGATAGCCCCCCTCCCCCCACCCCCACACTCTTCAGCCAAGTCATAGTCTCTTTTTATCACACCAATTGATAATTTGATTTATATCATGTTAACCCATTTGTATTATAGTAATACTAATTTATTGAATCAATTAATAAATAAATTTTTATTTGTGCAAAACTTTAGGTTTAGACTTTAAAGAATAAAGTAGTCACAGCATTAGAAAAGTTGTATTAACCAGGTTCTATTATTCTATACTTTAAATTATATTTTTAAGTTAAATTATAATTTTTAATTATAAATTATGTTTTATGTTTTATTTATTTTTAAATATTTGCTCATTATAAATTTTTACTAGGAAATATTTATCTGAATATGAAAAACTTCAAAAAAAAGAGAGAGAAATTGAAAAACAAACTGAATGATTAATAGATTTTAAATAAAAAAAATTCAATAAATATTATTTAATTAATATTTAAATATTAAAAAAAAACCCACTTAAAATTTTCGCCTATCACCCCCAAAGTTGTTGAGTCGGCCATGCTGCCAACCTAACCTCTTAGTTTAGAACTACTCAACCCAATCTTATAACCAACCTTGTTTCTCAAAAAAAAAAATTGTAATCTTATAATCAACCCAACCCCATTTGGATTGGATTGGGTCACAAGGTTAGGTAATTTTATTGGAATTAATATGAAAATTAGGTTTTCATTCGACTATAGAGCCAATTTAAAAGATCGTACTAAACGTACATAAAATTCACTTTTGTGTAGTTTAAAAGATACCATAGTAGGCAGCCTTATTCTCAATTGTTTTTTTGGAGTTCACAATTTTTAAAAAAAAATTAATTTTTTTTAAAACCTCACTTTTTCCAAGATTAAACTCATTTTCAAAAAACTAAAAAAAAAAAAAATTGTATCAATAAGGCTTTGGGATCCGTTATTTAATTGATAAATACAAGTTACACATTGGAGCCTAATATTCCAACTTCATCAAAACTAAGTTTCAAAATAATGGTGCTAAGCAATGCAATATAATTTTTTTTTTTTTATAGATGCAGACAAATAACAATTAGTTTTTATTGTGTAACATAGAATTGTTATAAAATATGACTATATATATATTATATATATATAATATATATATATATATATATATATATATATATATTGTTCAGGTTGTGATGAATATCACCCAAAATCTCCTAATGGTTCTTCTTTCCGATTTATTAATTGAATATTTTCAATATAATTTACTAAAGTTATTTATTGGTTGATGCAATTATTGATTAATTTTGGCTCTCTAAATTTTTTCTCTCTAATTTTTAAGGATACCTTTTTTAGATTCAAGTATTTTAGAAGTGTTGACAAAATATTTTGTCATATAAAAGTTGTGAAATTCACAAAATTATGTTGATAGATTATGGATTAACTTTATACATTTTGTTATATGGTCTAATTTACTTATTAATAAAAATCCTTCATATTGCACTAGAGTCATGTATATAAGTATAACATGTGTTAAAAAAAAAAAAGTAGCAGCATAGGTTAAAAAAAAAGCAATTAAATTCAAAACCTTTAATAATAATTTTTATATTTCTTAGGAAAAACTATGAAAAAATATTTTAGGTGTTTAAAGGCTAATATTTATAAATTTAAAAATAACTAGCATTTCTTAAAAGTTAAGTGTAACACTTATAATTACCAAACTCCCGTTAAGCCACATCAGCATAGCATTTCGATCTATTTGGTCCACTTCGGTCCATTCTGTCCTCTTTGGTCCTATTTTGTCCATTCTGATCCTATTCGATCAACTTTGGTCCTACTTAGTTCATTCAATCCTTTTCGGTTCATTATGTCCACTTTGATTCATTTTGTCCGCTTTAGTATTCGTTCCACTTTGTTCATATTCGGTCCACTTTGGTCCTACTTGGTCCACTTTAGTTCTGTTCGGTCCATTCTGCATAGTTTGGTTCTATTTGGTCCATTTTGTACAGTTTGGTTCTATTTGGTCCATTTGGTTCTATTTGATCCAATTTGGTCCAGTTTTTTCCATTTTGTCTATTTTGATCAGCTTTGGTCCTTTTGGATCACTTCTGTCCAATCTAGTACAATCCGGTCCATTTTGATCCACTTTGTCTCTCTCTCAAACATAATATCTTTGCATCTAAATTTGCTCTGATTGCTTTCAAATTTCCCCTTATTAGGTTGTGATTGTGATGGTGGGTTTGAAATTTGTATTGTTATTATGGGTTTAGAATTTGATCAATCATACTGGCAAAATGAGCTTCGTCGTTGCCAAAAAACTGACCTCGGCAGTGCAACAATGATTCCAATTTTGAGAGCATTAACCTTGGCAGCACAGCTAAAAAAGCCATACTAACTGAATTGCAACACCCCCACAAACCTTAAATAAAATTTGAAATTCTAGCATGTCTTGATCATAATATCTCATTGATCTTCATCTCAATGTCCACAAACTTAGCTGAGAGTGGGGGCTCTCCTTGTTGATGGAACCCTAGCCATTTCTCACAAGTCACAATAGGGGGGGTGGCTTTTGTTTGCAAAAACCGAGTGCCTCATAGGGTTTCTCTCTACTCGTGTACTTCCTTTTTATTCACGTACATGTGTGATATATAGTCAATCAAATATATGGCCAGCCCCCAATCAATTTTAGTTATCTGGTTTGTGGTGGACTAAAGAGAAAATAAAATCCTTGCTCCAAAGAGCCATAGACCTCCTATTATTTTCGCATAAATGGCCCAAACTAACCATTAACTATGCACTCTAGGTGTTTGTTTGTTTAATTAAATTATCCAAAAATACTATTATATTGCATTTAACCCCTCTATAAAATTATCTATAGCGAAACAAAGTTATATGTTTTTTTTTTTTTTATAGAAAAAACAAACTTATAAGTTACTGTCACTTTATAATTCACTACATCTAAAATCCTTCAAATCACTCATTTCATCTTTTGATAATGCCTATATCATTGAAATCTAAGGGTCCATTTGAATACGGCTTATTTTGCTAAAAGCTGAAAACAATAAAATAAAAAAATAAAAAAATTTGTTATTGTTCACTTTAAAATTACTGTTCATTTGCCCTTGAGGCACTGCACTAAAAAAAAAAAAAGAGTACAAAACGCAAAACGTGGAAGCTGAATCCAAACACTACCTAATTTTAGTAACTACTTGCCAATGTAATTAGGCCTAATACTCAAAGTAATCAATTCTCATTAAACTGATTACAAGGGGACATTACAACAAAATGTATTTTTAGTGACGAAAGTTAGTGAGAAAATATTTTTCGTCGCTAAAAATACAGCTTCAAGGACGAAATATAAATTTCGTCGCTAATAATGAAAAACAATTATAACATTTAGCGATGAAAATTGATTTTCGTCGCTATTGTAATTTGAAAAATGGCCGCCAGTGGGGGAAACATTGGCGCCAACTTAATTAATCTATAGCGACGAAATATTTCATCGCTAAAAGTTGAAATTTTTAGTGACGAAATATTTCGTCACTGTAGGTATTGCTGTGGATAGTATTAGTGACGAAAATCCTTTCGTTGCTATAAGGAAGAATTTGCGACGGAAAATAATCATCACTAAAAATACTCATAGTTTTTCATTCCATTGTTTTAGTGACGAAATCATAATACATCACTAAAAGTATGCTATAGCAATGAAATATTAATTTCGTCACTAAAAATCTTAACAAAATATGGGTTCTTTAGTGACGAAATTTAAGTTCATTGCTAAAAACATTAAACCCCTTATACCATTAGCGACGAAAATAATTCGTCGCTAAAGACCTTCATATATAAGTGCCCCTTCCCTATGCCCCTTCCCTATTTTTGTTCAATCCTCAGCTCCCAACCCATACGAAGAACCCAACCGACGTCGATAAGCATGAACCCACCAACGCCGTTCACCATTCCGTCGCTGATAAGCACGAACCCATAGTCGCTAACTCTCATTTTGTCATCGATAAACATGAACCCACCATTGCCGTTCACCATTCCGTCACCGATTCATCATTCCGTCGCCAATAAGCTCGAACCCAATAGTCGCCATTCATCATTCCGTCACCGATTCACCATTCCTCGTCGCCGCTTCACCATTCCTCGTTTCTGATTCTCCATTCGGTTGTCACCATATACCATTCCAGCGCCGATAAGCTTGAACCCAACCATCGCCGTTCACCATTCCATCGCCGATTTATCATTCCGTTGCCAGTAAACACGGACCCAACCATCACCGTTCACCATTCCGTCGTTGATTCACCATTCCTCGTCGATTCTCACATAATCTTGTAAAATCTTTTGCTCACCTTTTTTGGGTACTTGTTCATTTTTCTCCATCTCATTTATATTGCTCTTTTAACTCTTTGGATTTTTTTTTTTTTTTTTTAATCTTTGTAGATATGAATCTGAAGTCAAAGGATTCAAGTTTGAGGATCAGTATTGTTTTATCAATTTGTTGGTCTAAGTTTTATTTGTGTTTTGGATTAGTTCTGTAATGGTCGAAATTTTGTTTTGTTTTTTTTTTTTTAAAAAAAAAAGTTAATACTTCATACTAATAGGTTGTGATTTTTCTTCAATGGTTAATCTACTGTGTTTTTAGTTATGTATCTATTTTGTTGATGGTCATTATCTAATTGATAGTATGTCAAATCCATTTTTTTTTCCCTGAGAATCAGTTTGTTTTGGTAGAAACATTTTCACTTTGTTTGATTTAGAGGCAAAAAAGAGAGAAGAATCTATACCTTCATCCATCTCGGTGGAGATTTAGGGGCCAAAAAAGAGCTTAAAGAGCTCTTAAGCTATTTTCAGAACATAAATAGTGTCTGCAAACCCACAAAAAAGATCTTGAGTGGTGCTTTAAAGATAATTTTACTTTTCATGATATATAAATCAAGCACCATTCATTGTAATTTGCCAAACACTTAGAACACTAAAGAGTGTTTTTTCAGTTAATGCTCTATAATTCAAAACTGACATTCTATGTTTTATTAGAATTAATGTTTATGTATATATTACGATTGCTTGCAAGACTTAGTTTATTGCTTTATGTATTTGTATTGCGTTGCCAATTTATGTTTTGCTAGAACAAAAAGGGTGAAGCTTTATGATATATTTAATAATTCTAGCTTTGTTAATTAAGCCATAATTGGATTGTGTTTTTTTATTTATGTACTGTAGAAGATAATTAAATGGTTTTTGGTTGAATGTGATGACAAGGTTAGTGATTGTTTGGGTTGCTGTGGGGGAATAAAAAGAGGCTTAGATTTGTGAAAGTCAAAGACCAAAGCTTAGCCAACAAATCAAACTTATATGCTTAGCTTGATCATAGTAAGTAAAATCTATTTAAATACCTATAAAACTCTATACTTGTGATGTTTGTGGTTGGTTTTGTGGTGAGTTGTTGTGTTAGAGCAAGCGGGTGACTTGCATGGTGTTATAAGGGGGTTTAAATTCATATTGGAAGTGTTTTTAATTTATTGCAAATGTGAAGAAGTATAGAGGAGATCTCAAACTTGGTTTTTAAGAAGAAGTTTGGTATTGTAAAAGAACTTGGCATGAGACTTTCCTCTTCTCTGGTATCCACTGCTTCATCTAGTTCCTCGGTGGAGTATATCCAACGGCTAGAAAATGAGATAATTAAGCTCAAAGAGGCAAGAGCTAGGAACCAAGAGGAGTGAGCTAGGGAGCAAGAGGCGCGAGCTAAGCAAGAAGTGGTCCAAAAGAATATTCTTAACTTTTTGAGGAGCAAGGGTTATGATGACGCTCTTACCCATGAGGGTGGTTCATCTTCAAGTTAAAACACTTATTGGTTAGTACTTTATTTTAACAATTGACCCGCATTATATGGTATGACTACTTTTTTTGATGCATTATTTGAAATTAATTGTATTATATTACACTTGAAAATCTATATTTGCTTTCTACAACTTATACATTAGGAGTTGTGATTTTAATTCATTGGTGTGGCTACTCTTAATGCATTGTTAGAAATGTTTCTTATAACATAGTTAATGTTTTTACTTTACGATTTTAATATAGTATTGTTTTTATATTTGTGCAAATTTCTTATTGGTGGCTTTTAGGGGATTTACTTTTGGCGTTACTTGAAGACATATGAAGACATCTTCCGTTAGTTCTAATTATATTATGCTACACTTTTTGTATTGTTATAAAACATCTTGAGTTATTGTATGTGTTGCAAACAATTATTGTATGGAAGGAGTATGAATTGAATACTTCTTTTATTTTTTTTACTTGTGAAATGTATAGATCTTTTTTTTTTTATAAATGTGTTATTGAAATAAATGTGTTATTCAAATTTGAGGTTTTAATAATGTAATGACAGGTTACAGGTTAATATCAAAGTTATGAAAAAAATAAAAACAGAAAATAAGTTTTAGCAACGAATTTTTTTGTCACAAATATAGCAACAAAAAATTGTTTTAGTGACGAAATATTTCGTCGCTAAATGTAGCAAAATTTTGTAAGAAATGGTTCTAGTGATGAAAATTTTCGTCACTATATGTGCTTAGATTTTCTTAAAAATAGTTTTAGTGACAAATTTTTTCATCACTATATGTACCCAAAAATAGTTTTAGTGGCAAAATTGTTCGTCTCTAAATATGATTTAATAAATTGAAGTGTTTTTAGTGACGAAATATTTTCGTCGTTGAATAGTGTTTTTACTGAAGAAAATATTTAGCGACGAAATGTTTTCGTCGCTAAAAGTTTTTTCTTTTTAAAACAAATCAGACTTTTAGTGACGGAATTTTTCGTCTCTAGGACTTTTAGCGACTGGGTTTCAACGACAAAATGAGTTTCGTCGCTAAAAGTCCGATTTCGTCGCTAAAGGTTCTTAGTGACAAAAAACTGGACTTTTAGTGACTAATTTTTTCCTCACTAAAAATACATTTTGTTGTAGTTGGATGTTTTGTCTATCTAAAACACACTATGGATTCCATCTTGAGAATTAGTGTTCTCATAACACTACATGTGATTAAACAACATATTAAGGTATTTACCATACAAAAACTCACTCCAGCACACATCAAAGTAATAAAAAATTTATGTTTGAGTTCACCATCCTCTCAAGATGAAGAGTTGATGCACATTGCATTTGTCATATTGTTTGTTCAAAAGACAATAGTTTGTAAAAAAAACATCTCACAATAGTCCAATATAGTATATTTCAAATACACGAACATATTAACTAGATTTCTTTGCTTCCATGATCAAGACCAATCATTATAATTGAAAATAGCCTCTAAGCACATGCTCACGCACGTACTCAAGACCAATCATTATAATTGAAAATAGCCTCTAAGCACATGCTCACGCACGTACTCAAAGGGTCTTCTATTTTCTTTTTCTTCTAAAGGTTAATAGTTTTCATTCATCCTAATTTGGAGCTAATACATTTTTTTAATCACAAAATTACCTAGAGGTGTGATGAGATGGGATTAAATTTACAGTTCTTTGATAATTACTAATTTACGACCCCATAAAAAATGTTACATACAATTTTTTTGGTTTTTAAGGTAGTTGCTAAATCCTAAATTTAAGCTCTTTTTAACTTTTGTTATGGATGTGTAGTAAGTGACTAAATTTTAGGATTAAAAATTGGTTGATAACTCCCATAAATAAATCAAAATGAATAAGGAGAGGTGGAAGTGCCTAATTTTAAGGGATATGGATAATGTGAGAGAAAGAAAGAAGGGGGGCTGTATTATACTTGACTGATAGGAGAGATAGATCCTCTCAAAAAAAAAAAAAAAAGTTAAAGAGAAAGAGAGAGAAAAAAAAAATTGTTTTATCTATAATACCATTTAATTTTCTTCTAAAAACAATTATTTTATTTTTAGATTTGAATTTGAAAAAGAAACATGCAAGAGGAGGGAACAATGTGGTTGGAAAAAGATCATTTTTAAAATCTATCTAAAATTTAGGAGTTTTTAATTTAGTAATTTTACCTATCTAACCCTACTAATCAACATTTCTAAACATATGAATTTAAGGGTATTTTGAGCATAAAAAGTAGGAAACTAAACATGAGAAACCCCTTAAATAATAGTATAAATACTATAGTTTTATCTACCAAGATATTTAATCTTATTTCAAACTACGAACTAATATTTTGAGTTTACAAGGATTTGTGATTTTGATCTTCTATATGCAAATCTCATTCTCATTCCTAACTAACATTTATACAATGCATTTCATGGGTTACAACACATTAGTTCAAATGCTCACACAAATACAATGTTAGAAAATTTAATGTGTGTGTGTGTGTGTGTATAAAAGATAAAGATCATACAATTGGGATTTATTTCTCTAATCTTAACATGTATGATATTCAAAAATGGCCATCAATAATTTGTACTACTAAAAGATAAATGAGGAAGAGGTGTAAACAACCTAATGTATTTACTAATTAATGTAAAACAATTCTCATATATTTTAAATTTGAATAATAAAAAAATAACATACATGCTCATGTTGATGTTAATGTTTATGTGTATTATGATTTTATTAAAGATTTTGTATTCAAATATGATAATTATTATTTTGATGTATTTGTAGTTCTTTCATAATTTTTTAAATTATATATATTAAAAAAATATAAATATAATATATTAGAAATATTTGTCTTTTATTAATTGAACTGGATAGAAAGGATAGTCATTTAAGTTTTAGTATTTGTTTCTTATGTTTTTGCACCCAAGTTTGCAATGCAGAATTGTAGCTGCATACCTCTAAATTTTTGTTTTATGAGGTATAAAAGTAGCTAACTAGGTATGATTGTAAGATAACTGATAGTTTGAAAGCCTTACTCAGTTTCGACAATAATTTAAATGCCTTCCACAATAAAAGACACTAAGCAAAACCAATTAAACCTAGTCTATTATATTTAAAACGCGGTCTTTGTCCGCAAATGTCAAGATTTATCTTAAAATAAATCTCAAATTTGCCATAAAAAACTGAATATCTCTTTCTATAAGTGTACGTGTCTATCTGAATAGTAGGACAGTAATTATTGCGCTAACTAAGTAACATACAATAAGATTTTAAAATAAAATTTCCTATTTACTACTTGGAAATGAAAATACTAGAAATAAATATATTTAATTTGTAATTATAAGCAATAAAATTATTAATAATAAAAATTTCACAAAAAAATAAGGTCAACTTTAGAGTTTAAAAATTTATAAAACTTAAGCTTATCTTGCTTAAACAGTCAAAAATGAGTTTGGTTTACGTCTAGTACTTTTTTAATTGGACATGTCCTTTTGTTTTAAATATATAATGGCAAGTGATAGTGGGTTTTAATCTCCACATTTTATTTAGTTAGTAGATGATGTGACAGTTTCTCATTAAAACAAAAAGAGATTCTTTTTTTAAAAGTACTGAAGGTAAGCTAAATCCATCAAAATTTGACATCACAAAGTCCATATTTTCCTATGCTTCTATTTGAATAAAGATAACATATGTTTGTGAGGTTCAAATAAAAAAAAAAAAAAAAAAAAAACTATTTCATGTTTATGTTTATGTTTATGCGGTTTAAGTGTTTTATTCATTATTAATCAATATATTCATATCTCTTTTAGATTTTTTAAATTATGCATAAAAAATATGAGATACAATATGTTCTCAGTTATCAAACTATTTATTGAAAAACTATTAAGGTCTAATCTTTGGTTTCTTAAGGCTTTAGACTAGTTTCCAACCTTGAAGATTTCCTTGCTTCATCTTTGTGTTCTTTTTTCTTTAGAGTACTTTTGTTGATCATGATTTAAAGTAGTTAAAAGAGTAAAATTGTCTTCTTTACAATGTCTTGAACACCATAATTTTAGTTAAGATATAACTCTTCTCAATTTTTATTTTAATGTAATATTATTCTATGCATCTATATATAGGTTTTGTTAAATTCTTAGTTAGTATAAAATTTATGTTATATTTTTAATTTTGAAAAAAAAATTAAAAATCTTAAAAGTGTTGAAATTAATTAATTTTCATTTTTGAATCATTTGTGGATAATTAAAAAAAAAAAAAAAAAAACAAAAATCAATATTTGGCAAACACCACATCCAAAAAAAAAAATTGGTTGTTAAAGTTTGCTACCTCTAAAGAAAAATTTAAGCTTTGCTATTCATATTAATTAGGAAATGGCAAAATTGTAAACTATACCATTAAACTTTATGTAATTTTTATTTTGTCCCCTAAAATATTAAAATTTTGATCTGTATACCCTTAACAGTAAGAAACCTAAATTTGCAAAAAAAAAGAAAAAAAAAGAAGCCTTTCATCCATATTTTTTGGTAAGTTGTTCATTAAATGTCAGCTCATTTCGAACAACATTGTTATTTCTATTTCAATAAAAAAAATTTATTTAAACAACTTCATCCCTTTTTTATTTTCATTTTTTAGTATTTTTCCCATCTTTTTCCTTTGTTTTTCTCTTGGTAGAATATTCTCATTTTGCTTGGAAACAAAACACAAAATTTAGATAAAACATATTATTCACATTCTCCTTTTTATCTGAATAATATTTCAATATGAATGGGAGGAAAGATATGGTGAGCTAGGGGAAAAACTCAATCCAATCCCATTTTCATTTTATCTCTTTGTCTCTCCACTCCATCCAAATATTTGAAAATCTTATTTTCCTTTCCCATTTTGTTTCTCTATTTTTCATGTTCTTCTTTTCCACCCCAACCAAACATCACATAAGGTTTTGTAGGTTTTGTGGTGCTATTGTTGATTAGGTAGGATTTTTCAAAAGTCATTTTTGTGAATTGATTTGAATATTTTTCTCAATGGCTCCTTTGTTTCTATTTGGCTGTTGATAAAATGTAAAGAATAAATTATTTTTTATTTTTTTATTTTTTTTAGAGAAACGTTAAATAGTTAAAGTCTTTTACGTTATTTAGTTGATGTGCCATAATTAATTGACATGGCATGATATGATTAGACCAATTATTACATGTGGCAAAGCTTAGTGACATCTAATGGACAACTCATTACCAAACATGGACACAAGGGGTTATTTCAATGATATGTAACTTTAAGGGTGTATATATATAAGCAGAGACCTCATGCGAAAGAGTATAAGGTTATGTCTTATAGTGCTTTTCATGAGTAGTATTTCATTTAGCCTTTCACCTCACCCCATCTTTTTATCAATGACCGGTGTAAGCCATAAATGCATAAGATTAACCGATTTGGTTCCACCCCTTTTCCAACTTTCTTGAACTCTTCCACTTTCAATTTTATTAATTTCAAAAATGAAAGATTTTTTCCATTCAATGTTAGTTTTTTAGGTTATAACACCTGTTATTTTATATATTCCAGTTTCACAAAATATTGAAGGGCCAAAAGAAAAGTAGGAGAGAGAGAGAGAGAGAGAGAATCAAGGTCAAGAAGAGTATGAAATTGGCTTTGGTTTTAGGTGCATATGATCTAAACTTGTCAACAACATTGTCAAAACTTGATACAATATTTCGATGACATTTGTGGTTTCTAAAAGGTATGTTTAAAGATTACTTTTATTATTGTTACTTGTGTTTATTTATATTTTTGGGAAGTACTTAATATTTGTAAGAAATTGAGATACTAAGATGTATTATAAATTAAACTTAAGATATGAAATAGTAAAAATTTTATATATTTTTCTGTTCAATTTTTATTATATTTTTAATCTCTTAACAGCTATCTTTAGTTTTGCAAATTAAAACTTATAAACCTTAAATCTTAGATGTTCAGCCTTCAAAAGTCCATGTGTTGAAAACGTCAAATGTAAAAACCAAATGTATATGTACACTTGATTAAAAAAAAAAAAATCAATAAGTATGCAGTGGCATTTTTAGGGTCTAAATAATTATGGTTTTTTTTTTTTTTAATACAAGATAAAAATTTTACTCTATCCTAATTTAAGTGTGTATTTGTGTGAAACTCTCTCCTAGAGACTTGAATCTTGACCCTTACCCCCCACAATCCACAAATATTTGTACTTGTGGAGTAACTATCGCACCAATGCGATGGTATTATGGTTACTTATATATGGATATATTGTATTATAACTTTTTTCTTCATTATTATAGTCACGTATAATTCAAAATCGCAATTAATTTTCCAAACAGTATAACATATATGAGTATTATAAAATAATTAATAATGAACATGTGCATTGCGTGGACATCTACTTTTAATATTTTAAGGAGCAAACTCAAAATGACCTCAAAATTTTAAGGAAGTAAACTACCAATTAGTTTTATGAAATTTTATTAAATAAGGATGTACCCTAATTTTTTTTTCTTTTTGGTATTTTGATAATTATAATAGAGCAGGTAAGGATTTGAATCTTGGACGTGTTTGTAAGAAACACCAATACGTGTCAATTCAGTCATGAGACTTTTGACGATGTACCTTAAATTTAGATTTTTTTGATATATAGGAAATGATATTTGCTTTTCTCTTGCTAACAAAATGATTCATTTATGAACTAAAGAAAAAATAGATACAATCTTACGTTGTGGCTGTGCAGTTATATTCTACCTATTGACATGTTCACAAGCTAGCTGAACAGATAAACAAAGGAGCTTAATCCGTGGAAGGAGAAGCAAAACTGTGGCAGGTGTGTGATTGACATTGTAGTCATTGCCTTTTTTGAGCTCAATAGTATTCTTTAGCGATATCAATTGCTTAGTGACTAGAAATTCATACATTTTACAGATGGGATAGTTATTGACCGATATGGCAAGGTCATCTGCACGTATATATATTTGCTTCTCTATATATGTCTCAATTCTTTAACATGAATTCTATAAGGCAATTAAGAATTGAATTGGACTGTCATATTCAACAACGTTTCTGCACTGTAGCTTGCCTACCAAGGCCATTGGCTAGGGGGAAAAAGAAAAAGAAAAATAAGAATATCAGAAAATCTCCTATTAAAAACCATAATAATATTATTTCAAGTAAGGTCATAATTCGGATAAAATACAACTAAGCTTCACAAATCCCAACATTATTGTTTTTTGCAAAAATTATAATATCTTTAACTTGATGAAAATTTTCCAGCTCCTTTCCAGTCTGATGAAGTTCCTGAGAAGTTGGGCGCACGTCAAAGAGTGAATTTAAAGAATTTGTGAAGAAAAGGATCTGCAGTCTCTATTAATACTGGCATTTTTTTTTTTTTTTTTTGCAATGATAGTAAGGGTTAGAAAATGCAAAACAAGTTTAGTATCAAATTTCACAATCAAGTGGGTGAGACTGTGTTTTAGCATGTAAAGCACATAACTCCAATTGCCAAAGTTCTCCGGAATACTTATTCCTCATCACTAGGCTTTCTAAAGTGTGGCCATTTTTCTTCCAAAAAAATAAGAAAGTACGTCTTTTTTAAGGTATAATTATACTTTACTCAATAAATAAAATAAACTAAATAAATGGATAACTATAAATTCATCAGATAAACTTAAATGAATTGCATAAGATGAATTATAGCTTCCAGTAAAAAGAACAAATATATATATATTTGTTGTGCAATGTACAAGATAGTAACAAGATTTCAAAACCTGAAAGAATAAGTCATTAAGTTGTATCAACATCTGAGTTCCAATTAACTCAACTGGTAAATTCTCTAATAGTTAAATAAGAAATCTAATATTAAATCTCCACTTATATTAAAAATTGATTAGTGTCTTAGTCTAATAATTAAAAGAGGATGTTATAGATTGTTAAACTCTCTAAAAAAAAAAATTGTATCAACATAGCATTGGAATCCATTATTCAACCCATAATACAATTTACATATTGGAGCCTAGTATTCCAATTCCATCAGACCTAAGCTTCAAAATATAAAAAATTAATAAAACTAAAAAATTTTAACATCTCAGTATCCAAAATTAATCGTACTGGTAAATCTAAAATACAAATACTTTTAGAACTATTAATTGTGTGGGTTGGGTTGGGTTACTTTGGAGGAAAAAAAAAAAAAAAAACTCAACCCATGAGCTCATGAAAATCCCAGTTGAGGTATTGGGTTGGGTTAAATTTATGGAATTGGTGGATGGTTATATAACTCTCTCGGAAAGGGATTATGGATTTTATAATAGAAATGAAAAGAAAATCCCTAAAGTTTGAAATATTAAACCCAATTGTAGCCGAAAATGTCAAGTAGCCCAGATTCAATGGTGAGCCCAGTGTTCTAAAGAATTTGGTTTGGTGGGTATTCGATGTTAATTGAGCTCTGGTTCCCTTATTCTACAACAACAAAAAAAACAATAGCGTCCGAAGTTTGAGCATGTCCGTCAGCCGGAGTAGTGAATATAGAGGTGAGAGTCAGAGAGAATTGTTTGTTGGAAATTAAATATTTTTTATTTTATTCTTTGGGATTTATAATGGATTAGAAATGCACTTACTATCCTCTTCATACCAACTAAGAGCACCAGTATTGAATGGGCTAAACCCATTCTCTATGCCAAATTATAGAATAGGATAGCATTGAGGCCCAAAAGACAGGTCCATTGAATGTTGGATTTTGTAAGAATTGCAAAAAAAAAAAATACCATGAGCTACAGTGCGATTCTAAACATAGAATCGCACTGTAGCTCAATGGTAAACGTTATATTAATAATTTATTGTAAAATATCAGTCCTTTGGTTCTTTGTCATCTCCTCTCTCTGATATTTTATCTCTGTCTCTTTATCTCTGTCTCTCCGCTACACTTGATCTCTGCCTCTCCATTGCTGAGCTCTTTCATCACACACCAAGCCGCTTGGTTCTTTGTCATCCCCTCTCTCTTGTCATGTCGATTCACCTCTCTCTTTTCTCATTACCCTCTCTCACTCTCTTGACTCGCTATTGGCCGAAGCAAGGTCCGACGAAGGCATGGCGGTGATGGCATGGGTTTCAAATCGGTAGCGTGGATTTCAAATCGGTGATAGCGTATTTTCGATAGCCTGGGTTGACTCACTGTTGGCCGAAGCAAGGTTCGACGAAGGCGTGGCGGTGATGGCGTGGGTTTCAAATCGGTAGCGTGGATTTCAAATCGATGATAGCGTATTTTCGACAGCCTGGGTTGACTCACTGTTGGCTGAAGCAAGGCCCGACGAAGGAGTGGCGGTGATGGCGTGGGTTTCAAATCGGCGGTGTGGATTTCAAATCGGTGATAGCGTATTTTCGACGGCCTAGGTTTCAAGTCGGCGGCGTGGATTTCTGATCGGTAGCCTGGGTTTCTGATCGGTGGCTTGAATTTGCTAATTGGTGGCTTGGGGTTGCTGATCGATGGCTTATGGAGATTGGCGAGTCAGCGTGGTGGGTTTGAAGTGATTTCCCTTTTGGTGGCTTGTGTTTCTTTCCCTTTTGGTGGTTGTTTCTTGTGGTTGTTGTTGGTGGTGAGTTTGGTTGTGGTGGTGGTTGCTGGCCGGTGGCGTGGTGGTGGCAAGGTGGATTTCTGGGTTTTTCATTTTTGGAACAGAGTTTCTCTGAGAGGAAATTTTGTTGGGTATACATTTTAATGCGTAAATATATTATTTTAATGAGTAGAATAGTAAAATAGAAGTTTTGATGTTGGGTGTAATGAAAAATGATATTGTATAATTAATAAAGTAACTTTTTAGATGGTAAAATAGGATAGAATTAGGAAAAATGAATGTGGATGCTCTAATGCTTTTGGTTGTTGGGTTTAAAAAAAAAAAAAATGGTAATCTTGATTTTTGTTTTTAGATGGATTATGGGATTAGATATAATGGTAATCCTCATCACACTTTTTTTTTTTGGTGTGTGTGTGTGTGTTTATTGATGGGCAACACTCCTCTAAGGAACCTATGAAATTTATGGGAATTGGACAAACTACTTTAGATAAGCTGGCCTACTTATATCTTAAGGTGCTTATAAAAGGATTTATGGAAATTCTGGATTTTGTGACAAATACAAACAAGTCAAATTAGGTTTTTTTTTTTTTGATAAAAAAAATTAGTGATTTTAGTTGTGTTTGTGGTCCTATGAGGTTGCTCATGCACCTTTAGCTTTTACAAGCATTCTAAGCTCACTTAGCAAGCCCATGTTTCATTAATAAGCCCAACAAGGCCTGCTCTTTGTCCTCAGACCAGACTTCTTCAATAAAATTGCATGGACTTGGCCCAAAACAATAAATACGTTACCTATTGTGTGATGGGTTCCAAAAGAGTCGGGCTTTGCCTGTATTGCGCTCATAGTGTTGGAAAACCATATGTATCTCATACATATCATGTGCAGCCAGATAAAATTCGAAGTTCGCATTATGCAAGAACACGTGCCAACTTTGAATTTTTAATAAGGGTTCAAAGAAAACTTACCTTGATACAAGAACCATTATGAGTTTTAGTATCTGTGGTTCGAGGTGGGACTAAAAAGAAACTTGAGCCTCCTGTTATCACATAAGAGACTCAAAGTTTCCATTAACCATGCACAATAGGTTTTTATTTATTTAATTAAATTATCTCAATAGTCTATTATATTGCATTTAACCTCTTCTTGAAAATTAATAGCGAAACAAAGTTATAAATTACTTCCACTTTGTAAGTCACCATATCTTAAATCATTTAAGACCCTCAATTAATCATTTGATTATTCATATATTCTCGAAATCTAATTAAGTAACTATTACCAATTTGGTTGGGTCCAATATTCAAAATAAAGAATTCTCATTAAACTTACCTCAAGGAGATATTTTGAGTCTTTAAAAGAAATTTTGGATTTCATATTGAGAATTAGCCACAATACTACATGTGAATACGCAACATAATAAGGTATTGACCATACAAAATCTCACCCCAATAGACATCAAAGCAATCAACAATTCATGTTTGAGTTCATCATCTTTTCAATATTAAGAGTTAATGCACATAGAATTTGTAAGACTTTTTGTTCAAAAGATAGTAGTTTGTAGAACATCGCACAATATATAGTCAATTTTAGTGTATTCCAAAATATCAACATATTAATTTGATTTTTTTGCTTCCATGATTGAGATAGATCATCATAATTGAAATACTATAGTCTTATTAGATTACCTAATCTCATTACTAACTATTGTGGATGGTTAAAAATGATTTGGGGGGTTTAGGAGATGGGAGAAGGAAGTCCCTCTCGGTTTTCCCCTTTTCTTAGTTTCCACACTGCAGTGTGGCAATGAGTGATATGTGCATATGTGTTATTAGGGTAAGATGTATATGTGAGTCTCTAAACTTATTTCAATTTAAGGGATCACCACTAACCATTGACTTTGTTTTATAGGTGTGATTGGTCAGCCCCTTTGTTTGATCCATTTTAATTACCTAATTAACTAAAACCAATCTTAGGGGTCCCTAAGTTAATTAAGGTAGCTAAAGTCTCAAACCAAAGATTCTTGGATTCAAAAGTTCAGTTATGGGTGGGGAAGATGTTATTAGCTAAGCACCTCACACCGCATCTTCAAATGATAGTACCTCATTTTAATTTATAACAGAGTTCTTTTGAAAAATAAATTAGATAATTGGCATTTGTTTTTAGAAAAATAATTTTTGTTCAAACAATATATATATATAAACGATGAAGTCATGAAATTAGGATTAGGACTATAATCCTAATGTGTATGATATATAAAAATGGCGCCAATAATTTGAATATTAAAAATAAGACAAAACTACACTTTTAGTCCTTACATTTTGGGCTGATTCTTATTTTGGTCCTAATTTTGATTTTGCTACTATTTTAGTCCCTAAAAACAGAAAATCAATTCCTTTTGGTCCCTACCATCAACCTACTAACAAAAAGCTCCTACGTGGCAGATAGAGTGTCCGACTTGCTAACGTGACCATTGAAATATTATTTTAAAAGTTATTTGGCATTTTTTAAATGCTACGTTAGATTTTAATTAACAAAAAAAAAGTCAGATCCAAAAATTTTAAAAAAAAAATATTTTTTGCCTTTTTTCTTTTTTTCTTAAGAACATTTCTTCTCTCCCAGAACATGAACATCATGTTCTTCCCAAGCAAACAAACTACCAAACCCAAAAAAAATTCTTAGGAAACAAACACATCAAAAACCCAAAAAATTCAACTCAAAAACAAAATCATAAAACTCAAAGCCACAATTTTCTCAAACCCTAGCAAAATCATCAAATCCCAAACCCCCCAAAGTACCAAATCAATCCAAAAATACAACATAACCAACTCAAACAAAACAAATCTCAAACCCAAAAAACCCATCTCAAGCAAGTTGAACCTAGAAAACCCAGTAACCCCACCTCAAGCAAGTCCAAAACCCACACCAACAACAAACCCAATCAACGATCACCGATCAGACCAACCAACCAACCAACCAACCCTGCAATCTGAAACCCACATGAACAAATTAGACCACCAATCACCACCACTACCATCGATTAGTCACCAAACCAACGATTCACCCCACCGATCAATCACCAAACCCATCGAACCAGTCACCCAACCCACCGATCAGTCAACAAACCCACGCCAACAAAGTCACCAAATGCACAATAGGTTTTTAATTAATTAATTAAATTATCCCAAGGCTTTATTATATTGCATTTAACCTCTCCTTGAAATTATCTATAGTGAAACAAAGTTATAAATTACTACCACTTTGTAAGTCACTGCATCTTAAATCATTTAAGTCCCTCAATTAATCATTTGATTATTCCTATATCTTTGAGATCTAATTTAGTAACTATTTGCAATGTGGTTGGACATCGTATTCAAAATAAAGAATTCCCATTAAATTTATCTCAAGAAGATGTTTTGCGTCTTTAAAGAAGTTATGAATTTCATATTGAGAATTAGTGTTCCCACAACACTACATGTGAATACACAACATACTAAGGTATTAACCATACAAAATCTCACTCCAGTAGACATTAAAGCAATCAACAATTCATGTTTGAGTTCGTCATCCTTTCAGGATTAAAGTTAATGTACATAGCATTTGTAAGATTATTTGTTCAAATGACAATAGTTTGTAAAACAACATACCACAATAGTCAATGTCAATGTATTCCAAATATTCCAAAATATTAATTTGATTTTTTTACTTCCATGATTGGAAGGGATCATCATAATTGAAATACTATAGTCTTATTTGATAAGATGCCTAATCTCATTACTAACTACTATGGACACTTGAAAAATATTTTGGGGGTTTAGGAGATGGGAGAAGGAAGTCCCTTTCGGTTTTCCCCTTTTTTGGTTTCCACATTGGAGTTTGGCAACGTGTGATTAGCACCTATATAGCTAAAACCTATCTTAGGGATTCCTAAGTTAATTAAGGTAGCCAAAGTACCAAACCAAAAATTTTTGGACATAAAATTTCGATTATGGGTGGGGAAGATGTTAGCTAGGCACCCCACACCGCATATCCAAGGGATAGTACCTCATTTTAATTTAATTACAATGTTTTTTTGAAAAATAAATTGGATACTTGGCATTTCTTTTTAGAATTTTTTTTAAACAATATATATATATATCGTGTAAAAACTATTTACTATGTTGCAAGAAATAATACCTTACAATGTAAAAGGAAAGAAAAATAAAAGGTATATGTTACCTTATGCCTTTAAAAGCAAGAAAATAAGCAATTTTATTCTCCAAGTATCATTCTCATGCATAAACACAACAAACCAAAATGGGTAATGTAGGGGGAGAGAGGATACGTTTGCTTAACCATATGCCATTAATTCAATTGAAATGAATTATGGACATGCCACAACTTCTTTAAAAATTGTGCTATTTAAGAAGCTTAAAAAAAAAACACTTTTATTTGAGTAAAAATGGACTCTCCCTTTGGAAAATGAGTTTTCGTTCGTTAAAAAAGTTTCTTGTATATCCTAAAAAAAAAAAATTATACACCTTAAAAAGGCTTAGAAAAAGGCTATGAGTTTTGGAAAAATATTTTTATAAAAAAAAAAGTAAAGAAAGAAAAACCTCATGTTTTTATGAAAAAAAAAAAAAAAAAAAATTTATACACCTTAGAAAAACCTTGTTCAAGATTAAGATCAAAGCTATTTTGAAAATAAGTTCTTGTTTAAAGAAATTTTTTTCCATGATTTGTTTAAAAAGACATTGGAAGTGAACATACATGGTTTTTGTTATTATATTAAAGAAAATTACAAAATTTAATCCTTTTAGAACTTATTTTGAATCTATTGAAGATTTAAAAATTCCACATTGGAAGGCTTTACTACTTAAGGATAAACTTGAAAAACTTTCATTTTTATTTACTTAGAAAGCCTATTATTTGAAAAGGGATGACTTTTGGAGCCTTTTTGCAACACTTTCTATTAAATCCTTTTAACAACACTTCTTATGAATTTTAAGACAAGGTAAACTAAAATTTCCTTGAATAAACATTTATGCCCATGGAAAATCAAAGATTGTGGTGCACAAGGATGAACCTCCACCTACCATACTGATTTAGTGTATAATAGTTTAAACAAGGAAGAGCCATCTTGATTAAATCTTTATATCCATGGTAAATCAATGGTGGTGGTGCACAATGTTAAATCTCCAGTCACTATATTGATTTGAAATATAAAGAATAATCAAGATGGAAGGTTGGTTTCCTTTAAGAGTTTAAATTCTATAAGGACCTAGTTGCCATGTCAGTGTTTCACACATTAAAAAATAGAGCCTATGACACACTATTTATTCATTAACACCCTTTTAAAAAAATCAAATACCACCAAATAAAAAGATCACTTCTCATCTAATTGAAGAACTAACTGTTGGGTTACACGTATGAGTGAAATCTCATATTGAATAATGATGAAAAAAATAAGTAGTTAATATAACATAATTGAGTACATATTCATTGGGCTTAGGCCTTTTAAGTTAAAGTATGTCACTATATTATATTTATTAGTCAAGGAAGCTCCCTGAGGTATTTATCTCCCCAACACATGGTATAAGAGCTTATAACGGTGTGGGGGAAAAGTGGCAAGGTTATCGAGGTTCCTTTTGAAATTGAAGCGAAAACGAGGTATGTGTACTTGAAGTCTTTTTGCAAATGGAGCAGGGTGGGTCCCTTTCGTAGTTGGAGTGTGGATGGTATATTGCACCAAGAAAACCCATAAAGACCACACAAACGATCTTGGAAAAAGCCCAACAAAGGATAAAAGACTTGTTGCTAGACAATGATGCGGTGCAACGTTTCCATTAAGGATAAAAGACTTGTTGGGTTGACACATGAAGGCCCACATGTGATGCACTAGGGAAGGGAAAGGCCCATTTGACAAGGAGAAAATAAGACTTCTTTATGGCCTACGAAAAGGTTTTGAACGCATAGAGGCGCAGAACTCACACATGAGGGGAAGATTGTTGGGTTATACGTGCAAGTGAAATTCCACATTGAATAATAATTTGAAGAATGAGTACTTAATATACTATAATTGAGCACATAGCCATTAGGCTTAGGCATTTTGGGCTAAAATGTATCTCTATATATTATATTAATAATTCAAGAAAACTCCCCAAGATGTTTGTCTCACCATTACCAATGCCTTGAACTGGACCAGCCCCTTAAAGATTTCACCGGATTCTAGAAACAGATGCCAAAATTGCCTTTATGTTGTGGTCTTAGCATTGACATTTGGTGCCATCCAATGATTTCCACAAGCTTTTGGTGGCATTCATGGACACTATGATTGAGCTTGTTGCTGTGATGGCAATGGAGCACTACTTGTTGGTTGGCCACCAATGGAGTGGTGTGACTTGAGGTGGTGCTTACTAGTTGATGAAGATCAAAGGTGAGTTTAAGGTGGTAAAATTTTTAGATTTGGTTTGTTTGATAAATGGGTTTTGATTTTTGCATTAATTAAAGAGATGGCTTGACGACCACTAAAAATTGCAGCTTTGGCGAGGTATTCCAGAATCCGATGAAATCTCTGGCGGCTTCTTTGGCAAGTTAGAGGCCAGTGGTTCTTGGGATTTTTGGCTGATGATCATCAGGCTAGGTTACAACGTTTAGAGCAATATGGAGGAATTATTGTGTGTGGGAAAGTTTATGCATTTATTTGTAAAGTTTTGAGGTGGCATACTATTATTATAAGATGTAAACCATGAGTTTTGCATCACATTCTTATCAAATTCAAACTATTCTTTTTAAATTCATGATATTTAGTATGCCTATGAGTAAAAGAAGGTAAAGACATTTACACATATCATTCACCCATGGATATGCATAAAGGAACACAACCTCCACACACACAAACAAAAAAAAAAAAAACAAAAAAGAGAGAGACAAAAATATAAAGACTTGAATTTAAATGACAAAGAAAGGTAAATAACTTGAATATAAAGAGCAAGGAATGTAAAGAGCAATAGCATAAAGTGCAAAAATTTAAATGAATTGAAAATAAAAAATAAGAATATTAAGGAACGTTTTTAAAGGGTAAAGAAATAAAAGAGCATAGAAAAGAGAAAATCTTTATAGATTATAAGAGTATATACAAGGAAAAAAAAGGAAAGAAAAAGGTAGGTAGCTACACTACCCTAACTCTAACAAAGAAATTAGAGGCTTTCATATGGGGTTTTGAGGGTAGAAATGAAGAAAAATGGCTGCTAGATTTTTCTAGGTTTGGAGGGTTTTTAGCCTGCTCTAGAGAGGCAAAAAGAGAGAAGAGAGGTCTAGAGGGAATCCTAGAGAGGTTTACTAGTGTATAGGAAATTTGTGCACGAAAAACAATGTGGTGGGGGGGGGGGGCGGGGGAGAGCAGAAGGGAAGGGGAGTGTTTATACGAAAGTGAGGGGAGAGTAGGATCCCACTAGGTTATGTGCCTACTACAATATCCTACTATCACCTCATTGTTTCTTCTAGAAGCTACCACATTCTTCATTTCACAATTTTTCCTTTTTCTACCTTGTTTTCATGGTTCTATTTGAAGTCTTCAGGGCTCAAATTACTTCAAACAAAACATCATCAGAAAGGTGTAGATGTCTAGTTTTCATAAGTTTTTCCCTCATCCAATTTGGAACTATAGTTGATAAAAAATCACGCCCGAAAGGGAGGTGATATATTGCAAAACATTGTGTGGCACTTGCCTTGGAAAATTAATTCCTCCTAATTTGAAAGGGATATAGTCAAGCCCTTTTTTTGTAACCCAATCCATCATATTTTATTATAGTTTAAGCCTTTTTTCACCCATTTTTTTTGGATTTGTATAGTTTATTTTGTAAAAATGCCCCCAAAACAATCTTTTAACATGAAAAATAATAAAATAGCATTTTAATCAAGATTTTGATGACTTTATGATTTCTCATCATTTTCAACTCTGATTTGGACTTGTAAACTGTTTTCTTAAAGAGAATTTTATGATCTTTATGATGGATATAAATTTATATCAATCAGACAGTTTGATGTTTGATCAACTTTTTGACTAGTACTGTTTAGGATAAGTCGACGTTGGTCAAACTTAGCTAAAAATGAAAATTTTGAAATTTTAAACTCTTGGATATTAATATGATTTATCCAACCTCCAATCAAGACAAATAGAATTTTCCATATAATTTCCTTATTTTTCAACGATTTTTAGCATTTTAAGGCCTTAATCGGTAGTGTAGCATGCAAATAAAAAACAATTAAATATATACAGTGTCAAAAATAAGTGGGTTCTAGTTAGCTCAATTGGTAAAGTTTCTGATAGCTGAATAAGAGATTTGGAGAACGAACTAATATTTTGATTTTAAAAGGATTTGCAATTTTGATCATCTACATGTGAATCTCATTCCCATTTGTAACTAACGTATATACCATGCATTTCATGGGTTACAACACATTATGTCCAATGTTTACCCAAATACAATCTCAAAAAATTTAAATATATATATATATAATATATATATATATAATATATATATATATTATATATATATATATATAGACACACACACAAATATACACTAGCCTCATAATACGTGTTTTGCACATGCAATAAGGCTCTTTTTTATTTTTTATTTTGGAATTGTCATAATGTTTAAAAATGAGAATCTAGATAGTATCCTAATTCTTAATTAGGATATTTCTCCAAAAGAGTTCTTATTTATTTATTTATTTATTTTCTAATTAGTTATTATTTGTACTTGAGTTAGTGGCTGATATGAATGGAAGAAACTATTTGAAATTGAACTCTTGATTTTTTTCCCACTCTTATGCATAGGCATTGGAATTCAAATAGGAGAAGTTAATTGTCTAATATATATATATATATATAATAACCGTGAGCTTTTTTTTTATAAAGAAAGAGATAAGGTAACGTGTAGTAATGTTTAAAAGTGAGATAGAGATATTGTCATAATTTTTAGGATCTTTCTCTACATAAGAGTTGATAAAAGTTTGAAATTTTGAATTTAAATTAAAAGGTGGTAATTCAAATTAGAGAATAAAAGAAAAATGTTGTCCACAACACTTTCGCAATACTTTCAAAATAAATCTTAAGTGGAAAGTTGTTATGGATTGTTATTGGTGGGGCAAAAAAGTAATTTCAGTACTAGGTTCAAATTAGAACCAATAACAACTAACAACTTATAATTTGTTTTGAATGTATTATAAAAATATTGTGAACGTAACACTTCTCAAGGGAAAATGGAAAAAGCCTAAAATTTAGGAAAAATTTAAAAAATAGTAAATTACTCTTTTAACCAATTTTTGTTTTTAAATTTAAAATTATTTAACTAAAAGATAGAGATATTTTAGAAAGTTGAAGATATTTTGTGAGGATATTTTAGTAGTAGTAGTATATATGTGTGTGTATATGATCATCAATAATTTGTATACTAAGAATAAACGAGGAAGATGTTTTAGTATTTGGTTCTTATGTTTTTGCACCCTTGTTCGAAATGTATGTAGAATTTTAGCAACAAGCCCGGGAGTTTTTTTATTAAAAGTATGACATGAGATACAACTGGCAACCAAAATTAATTTAATACTAGCTACCATCTTACCTAGAATGGGAAATTTGAATTAATAAAGATAAAATTAATAATTTAAAAATAGGAACACAAAATGGAACACAAAAATATGAAACAAAAAGTTTTTATTTTTACCTACACAATTTATTAAGAATATTATGAGGTACGAAAATATCTGTCCAAGATAGAGTATAACTAAAAGTAAAAAAAAAAAACCAAATAATTTCTATTCTCCAATAAGACAACTTTTCAAACGAACAATGGTGTTACATCTATGATTAAGTTGACTTGAAGTCTTACGAAGACTAGTTGATTATATATTAGATCCCAAATTTGCTACTAAAAACTAAAATTTTCTTCCTATAATATTTTTTTTATACGAATAGCAAGACAACAATTATCGCGTCAACTGAGTAGCATTAAATAAAGTTTTGAATTAAAATTTCCAGTTTAATACATGATAGTGAAAATTCTTGAAATAAATTTGACCACTTGTAATCATAATCAATAAAATAATAAAACTTCACACAAAATAAATTTTAAATTATCTTTAAATACAAAAGCTTCTTTAAAGCTTAGAAACTTTGAAACCTATGCTTCTCTTGCTCAAATAGTCACAAATTGATTTGCATGTTTAAAATGAAGGATAAATGGGTATGAATAGCCTAAAAAATTTAAAAGATGACATTTTAATATCCATATTTTCTTATGCTTCTATTTGAATAAAGAATAAACATATGTTGTTGTGGTTCTAATAAACAAAAACATTTACTCTATGTTTATGTTATTTTTGTTTAAGCGTGATATTCATTCGCAATCAATATATTTGTCTCCCTTTTAGATTGTTTTCTAAATTATGTATAAATATTAAGTTGACATTTATCATATTATTTATAAAAATAAAAACAATATCTAAGGCCTAATCTTTGGTGTCTTAAGGCTTTAAATTATTTTTCAAGCTTGAAGATTATCTAGCATAATTCTATTGTGTCTCTTTCTCAAGAGTACTTTTGTTGATCATGACTTAGGGTAGCTAAAATAATAAAAGTTTGTTCTTTACATTTTCTTAAAACACCATAATTTTAGTTACGATATAACTCGTATAAAATTCATGTTAGATTTTTAAATATTGAAAAAATTGAAATTATAATCCTAAACATGTTGAAATTAATTCATTATTATTTTTGAATCAGTTATGGATAAATTTATTTTAGTAGAAAATCAATATTTGAGCAAAAACCACATATCCAAAAAACATTGGCTGTTAAAGTTTTCATTAACTAAAGAAATTTTTTAGCTTTGCCAGTAATATTAATTATGAATTGGCAAAAATGTAGATTACATCATTAAACTTTAGGAAATATTGATTTTGTCTCCTAAAGTATTAAAATTGTTATATATATGTACCAAATGTTAATTTGAAAAAAAAAAAAAAAAACCCTCTTCCATCCATATTTGTTAGAAAGATTTTTATTAAATGCTAGCTCATTTCAAACAATATAATCTTAATGTATTCAAAAAAAAAAAAAAAAAAACTACGTAGTTTTGTTCATTTCAATAAAATAAAATAAAATAAATTTAACACATCTTTTTTTTTTTCTCTCTTTGTTTTCCTCTTGATGGAATGTTCTTGTTTTTCTTTGAAACAGAAGCACATAATTTAGATTAAAAAAAATTATTCAACTTCTCTTTTTTATTTGAATAATTTTTTAGTCTAAATTTGGGATGGAGAAAATAGTAAGCACAGGAGAAAAACTCAATCCACCCCCATTTTCATCTCTCTCTCTCCAACCAAAAAATTGAACATCTCATTTTCATTCTCTCTTTGTCTCTGTCTCCCTCTCCCTCCTTCCCGCCCTCTCTCTCTCTCTCTCTCTCCAACCAAAAAATTGAACATCTCATTTTCATTTTCCATTTCCTTACTCCATTTTTCATCCTCTTCCTTTCACTCAAACCAAACATCATATACAGTTTTGTGGGCTTCGTGGTATTTTTGGTTAATTAGTTGGGTTCTTGGAATGACATCTTTGTGAATTGATTTGAATATTTTTATGAATTAATTTTTTTTTTTCATTTGGATGTTGATAAAATGAAGGGAATGAATTATTTTATTTTATTATTTAGTTTTAGAGCAATGTTTTAATTTTTTAAAGTCTTTTAGGATATGTAGTTCATGTGCCATAATTATTAATTGCATGACATGATATGATTACATGTGGCAAGCTTAGTGGCATTCAATGGACAACTCATTAACTATACGGACAAAAGAGGTTATTTCTAATGAAAAGTAATGTTAGAGGTATGAATCTAATTAAATTTTAAAATTTTAAGGAGCAAACTCAAAATTACCTCAAATTTTAAGGGTTTGCACTACAAAATTGTTTTATGAAATTTGATTAAACAAGGATGTACCTTAATTTTTTTTGTTGTAGATGAATCAATAGTTATAATGGAGGAAGGAGGGATTTGAATTATGAAATCTCCATAAAAATCACTAAAAGATGCTAGCTGAGTCACGGGGTTGTTAATGATGTACCTTAAATTTATATTGTCATGGAAATGTATACAAATTATCCAGTATATATGTATAAATTATTCTATTTGTATAAAAGTTTTCATCCAAGCTTTTGCTAAGAAAATAAGTTGCTTGATTTCTTTTACACTGGGAATGAGTTAGCATTAAAAGGATATTGAGTTCATAAATGATCTGCCGTCTCTAATAATACTGGCATTATTTTCTTTTGCAATGATGATAGTATGGGTTAGAAACTGCAAAACAAGTTTAGTATCAAATTTCACAATCATGTGGGTGAGATTGTGTTTTAGCAAGTAAAAGCACGCTTTAGGGTCCGTTTGCTATTTGTGTTTAAAAACTGAAAATTGTTGTTTGAAAACATTTATAAAAATATGTGTGGGTTAAAAAGTGTGTTGAAATATGTGTAATATTGTTTAAAAATTGAAAATTATTGTTTAAAAATACAAACGAAACACCCCTTAATTGCACAAAGTTCTCCGGAATACTTGTTCCTCATCACTAGGCTTTCTAAAGTATGGTCGTTTTACTTCAAAAAAGAAGAAGAAAGCACGTCTTTTTTAAGGTATAATTATACTATACACAATAAATAAAATAAACCAAACAGATGGAAAAAAAAAAAAAAAAAAAAAAAAAAAAAAAAAAAAAATTCATCAGATAAACATAATCATGGAGAGTCTTTTCATTTGGGAACATTTCGAATAGGTCAAAGAGCTTGACAAGCCAAGGCTATAAAAAGTCAGTGACCAAACTTGCCTTAAAGATCATGCAAGAATTAAGAATCTAAATTATTTTCTGGCGGTCTTAAGCCACGTGTTTTGGTTTGCGAATGGCTAACAACATTAGATTCAAAGTTGCAAAAGAAAGAACCCTTTTAGGCTGGGAAAACTTGTAGCAGAAGACAAATATAGAGTTTGCCATTGATTAGCCATAACAGGAAAAAGAAGTCCTGCTATCAAATTAAGTAGTAGCGGCTGTGAGTCCTACAACACTTTATTAATCACAATGATGCTTGGATTCTTTTCCTATTTGCTTCCTTTTATGTGTCTCTTCTTTTTATTAAGTAAACCATACCTTAGGAAAAAAAATAAGAAATATATTCTATCGAGTACTCAAGAGCAAGAGGTACTGATCCCGATGCTTTAAGGTGTGGTATTATACCCATTAGGTGATCAATTCAGAAGTCACAAAAAGATGATAAAGCTGGCGCCAAGAGATACCAATCAACATGATTTTAACCATTAAAGTACTTTTCCTCATGATTAGTCACTTGTCATAGGGATTCTTCAGTTTTAAGCTTCTATGGATTTATTTCGTATACTTGAGTAAAAGCTGTTCAGTTTATTTTCTATACATTAATTATAAGCCTTACCGAAAGGTTTTAATATCTTACAATGAATTCATATCTAGGGTGTAGATTTAGGATGCTTTTGGCCCCGCAAGAGAAATTTTCAAATGTGGGAAGTAAAATTATTTAGATCTCTTTGCAGCATCTGGAATCCATCTCCATTGGAATCTTTAAAATTTTATTTTGATGCAATCAACAAACATGACTATGTAAGTCTGATAACAGTTTATAGGGATAACTTTAACAATATTATCTCACAATGGGCAACAAGAAATCTCTCCGATAAAGCAATTTGAGTCGAAGATGAAGTAGCTGTGTTACAATATCAAAAGCCAAACACGCGAATTCAAGTTGTATCATAAGGGATGCAACTAATGTTTTGGACCATATATAAAGTCAAGTCTTCACTTTGGACTGGTTGTTTGCTTATCTAGGAGAAGAAATCATCATATCCCTTTTTGTGTTGTTTCTCCTGATATATATCCTGCTCTTAAATCTATGAATTTTTGTGGCTCATAATATATTTCCAAGTGGGCATTGCAATTTAATATTGAGAGAACCGTCCCAATTTTAACAATTTATCCTTTTAATGTTCAATAATAGGGAGATGGTGATGTTTGCCTCACTCTTTCAACTGAATAATAATATTTGAATAATTTTGTTTTGACTCTAATATGTTCTAAATACTTTGATAAAGGTCATATATAATGCACAAAATTCTCATTTTTGTAAGGTTTAAGAGAGTTCATTAAAAACAGTCTTATTCTCATATTTTATTATTTACTTTTTTTTGGGAAGTATGATTCTAGAACTTTATCTTGTAATCAGTCACCCAACCCCTTTTAAGTACTTTGATACCAATTGAAATTTTTTTATTCAAAGCCAATCACTTATCTAAGGAATAATTGAACTAACTAAATAAATGTTTTTCATAGAAAGTGTAAATCAATATCTCAATCATTTCAAATCTAAATTAGGACAAATTTGTATCCATTTGAAGTCTCATATGTCTACTTTTCAACGAAGCAAGTTTCACTTCAAAATTTTGTTGCATTGTAAAAGAGAAAAAGAAAAATCATAAATCCATAATCTTTGAGAAGATCATAACCTCATCATCTTTTAGTAAGTTTTATATTATGCTCAAATTTTAACATAATTCTATTGATACAACCCAAATTTGATGTGTTTTGTCACTGGAATTTGCCAACATTTCGATGAACCCTATCAATCTCCTTATTCAATTTTTTGACAAAACAATACTATGAAAACGAGTCCACGTGATGCAAAGTCAATTTCAAAAAACAAAACAAATATATCAACGTATAGAGAATAGGGAAAAGATATCAACTTACATTAAGCTAAAATACATCAAATTAAGAACATCAGCATCAAGTCGTAAAACGAATCCATATCTATATTATTATTTAAGGGGCTTCCCCTATTTGAATTGCTCATTTTTTAGTTCAAAAACCCCCTACATCTCTATGTTTAAGTAGAGACAAAACTAAAAGACAATCCGGTAAAAATGAAACTCTAACTTCCACTAAAATATTGCCTAAAAAATAGAACCACTCTCTTGTTAATTTTCAAATTGTTTTATTCACTTATAAATTAGATTTTCAAAATAAAAATTATATGTATATAAAATTAAAAAAACACAATTTTTTTTCTATAAAACAGGACCACTAAGTAAAAAGCCTCATCGCAGACATGAAGCGCGTGTGATGAGGTTAGTATTACTAACCCATTTGCCATGAAATGTCAAAAAGGTCGAAGTTATTAATTAAACTCTTAAGCAAACAAATTTATGATTCCCCATTTTTAGAGAAGCTTCATACTTTTCCTCTTATGAATAACATGAGTTTTGATATATTTATTCTTTAAAAGTTCTCCACCTATGAAAAATACATTGTTATTTAAAACACCTTTAAAAAAATATATATTATAGGAGATTTAATTGAAAATTTATGAGATTTCATATATAATACTAATATTCTCAAATTATTACAAATGGTATTTGATTGTGATACCCCAAATTATGCAAATGTATTGGATTGGATGAGTGTGCATATACTCTGCACCATGTTTTAGGTCACATATCAAGTGTGTTTGTTAGGCTGCTTTAGGTTACATAAATGATTGTGAGAAATCCTATATTTTATCTTAAACAGACTTTTTGGTATGTAGTGCAAATGTGATCGGTATTTTTTCAGATAATGGCAATTGAATAACAAAATCTAGATTCATAATAGTAAAATCAAATTGAAGGAAATGTCCAATGCGCATTTCTTTGCAATATTGAATCAAAATACATGTTGGAGACTTTATCTACTCTCACTTTGCCAACTCATATAATTTTTTTGAGAGCAAAGAGTTTAATCATTCATTAATATGTAAAGAGTCACGGTACAAAGCATCTGCTGTGGGTGGTAGAGTATCTTCAATCCAATACATATTAACATTTAAATTCTTATCATGTTTTGCTAATGAGTGAGCCACCATATTTCCACAACTTTTCACCTAGCTGAAAGACAGAACTTGCATTCCTCTAAGGTTGCATTTTATGTCATCATAGATATGGCCGAGCAAGGATTTGTTTGCTAACTCATATAATTCCACAAACAGTTTGATAAAATTATATTACTTATATAGAATGCAAATATAATTAATAAATACTTATAAATAAAAAGTTAAATTAAAAAAAATTGTAGAAAATAACTTAAATAAATTTATTAAATTTATTTAAAGAAGATAAAATATAATTTAATCCAAAGGGTCTGAGGGAAAATGGTTTAAGTTATGGGTTTAGCAGCGTATTGTAATTATTTCTCAAATTTGTATAATATATATTGCATTATCCAAAAAGATGATGATAGTTTAAGATTAAAATAACATAATTTAGTATTATTTATTATTTTAAAAATCAAATTAAAAAAATACATATTAGAATGATTGCATGGAAAAATATGAACTTTTAAAATTTCATATATAACATTATAAGAAATAAATGAAAAGTTAAAATATTTATTTTATTTATTTATAGGTATTTTATATTATCATATAGAATATGGACGTAGATATAGAAAATCATTCCTTAGAAAGGATAGACAATTGGATCATAGGTTGGGTTTGGAGTTGAAATATATAATTAGACAAAACCATTAAGGCTTTGTTTGCTATAATGGTTACCATTTCCCTACGAAAATATATATTTACCCAATAAGGGCCTGTATACATAATCATGCTGGAAAAAGTTGTAACAAACGTTCAATTGAAGTCATCCTGTATTTTAATACAGAAAAACATAATGATTAGGAAGGCATAATTATACCATTGAACAAGTTTCACCGTCCGTAAGACCTAATTTTTTAGCTTTTTGGAAGCGAGAAGCAATCGAAATACATGCAATTTCTCTTTTGGTACCAGAAATAAACGCACATTGCTATTGGGACAAAATGACTAATGTGAAAAAGCTTATTGGTTGAGCAAACCCTATGTTTTGGTCGGGATTTTTTTATTTTTTTCTTAAGAGGAGAATAGGACCTTCTCATAGAATTGGAGAATGGCCAGAAATTATGATTTTATTTTTTGGATTTAATATATATAAAAGTGTATCACGTTATTTTTTTATTTATAATTTAGACTATAAAATAGATAAATTTCAAATAAAAAAGACAAAGAGAAGAGGGTTGGCACATCTTTATCTTCTAATGAATTCACACCAATGTGGTTTCAAACGCGCACACATACACATACGCGCGCATGCAGATCGAACTCTCTCTTTTCCCCTCTCTCATTATCATTCACCAGAAACCCTAAAAGCAGGAACAGTGGGCCGCCCTCTGACTTCCACTACGACATTCCAAACATATAAACAAAAGAAAAAAGTTAAAAACCCCAATCAAACAAAAGCTCCACTCACTCCTTTTGTTGAATATATACGAATTCAATACAAATCTCCTTTTATTTTTTTTTTTTTTTTCTGTTTTCTTTATATAAATAAATATATAAAAGGTGGAGGTGGTGGTGATGCCAGCTCTATACACATACATGAACAGGAACAAAAGGGCCTTTATGAATCACACCCTCCTGCTAAATTCAGCTATTCTCAACAACAACAATAGTAAAATTAAATCTAAAACTATTAGTGTTAAATTCCGCTGAATTTAGTAGTTGTTCCTGTCCTAAACCCACCTCTAACTATATTTAATACTTGGGGTTATTACAATAGTACCAATATATATATTCTCTCATTTCCAGAGGCTACTAATCATTTACTAGCCTAAATCATTCTGCTTGCACCTGGCCCAGCAGCACTGCCTGTCCATCTTTGAAGCGTCATTTCCTTTTCTTTCTTTCTTTTTCTTCCTTTTCTTTGTGTCTTTAGCTTTTGCTCATGACTAGTACAGCACGGCAATATTGTAGCTTCTAAGTATGAAAATGAAATAATTATCATTCCTAACTTCGCTGGGTTGTTGATACTATTAGTACTCTATTAGTTTGGTAGAACAACTTGGGCTTCGTTCTCTACCTGAATGTTCCTCCAAATGTTGGTGTCCAAAAATCAGCTGTGGTCTCATTAGCAACTGGATATGTGCTTGAAATTGGAACCAAGCAAAGTCCTCGGGTTCTTAGATCTTGTTTTGGCCCTTCTGTGTCCAATTTATCACAAACCTGCAACAAAAACAAATGTGAATCCATTTTTGTATTTATTATTATTATAATCTTTTAGAGTAATAAAAGTCAAAAAGGAAATGATTGTTTTGAAAAAATGAATGAGAATTTTTTTTTACCTGTTGGTGTTGAATTGGAGTTCCATTTTTCATATATGGAGTACTTAAAACCTGAAATTACAAACATAAATTTAGTTAACACTGGTTCTATAGTATTCTTTTCTAACTTGTTGATTTTTTTTACCCATTAGGGTTTTTCTTTAAATGTTTATTATCATAGCAAGGAAGAAGATAATCAAACATACACTGACTTGATCATGGAGGAACTTGATGTACTCAATAGCTTCGTGGAGAACGGAGGCTGTATCAGTCTGAAACAAGAATATGAATCAATGTCATTAGCTTTCAATTATTTCACAAAGTAAAGGTCTTTCTTTCTATTCGTACTCTTTGAAAAAAGTATAGAAAAAAAAAAAAGCAAAACAAAACAAAAACAAAAATCTACCTTTCCGAAAGGTGAAACCAATTGTTGGAGTGCAGTTATCCGGTCCCCTAGTTCTCTTTCCGAACCTGACAGAAAAAACGCTATAAGTTCTCGTCCATATCTTTATGGGAAAAAAAAATTATATATATATATATGAATAATTACAATAATAAAAAAAGATAAAGCTTCTAACACTTCAACTAGTCAAAAGCTTGATCGAATAAATCGTACCTTAAAAGTTGGTAATGGTGATGGGGTTTCAATTCTAGGCCTTTTGAATACAGGTTCATTGACACTTTTCTTCACCACTGAAACCGAGTCTTGAACATCTTCAGTGATGGGCTGAAATTCTCACATACAAAAATTAGTGCCACGAACCCTAGCTAGATATATAGCTTAGGTTAACTTTATAATTTGATATATATTTACCTTTGTTGCGTGGTTGGAACACTTGGGTTTCTCTTCAAATGTTGGTACTAGATATTGTGATGGTGATGAAGGAAAAACCCCAGCTCGAACACTGTCATTTAGACCCACCGTGGCCACGGCGGTGGAGGCATTCCAAAAGGGTGTGTTATTAGTGAAGTGCAAGCCACAAGGTTGTTGCTTTGGCAAAAAGGGAGCAAACCTAGGCCAACTAGGTGATAATTCATTGGTAGTGGCACCAAAATTAGTGGCGGATGAATAGCTCAGAGACCTATTGTTGAATAGAGATTGCTGTGGTTGAGGGTCAGGATCAAATAAACTTTGTATCAATGTTGAAGGGTATCCATAAGAAGCTGATCCCACAGGAAAGCTTGTGGATAAGCCCTGGCAAGTCGCTGTACAGTTGCCGGTAGAGCTACTGACAGTGTCCAATGAAAAGTCTTGACTTATAGATGACTTGAAAGCAGTGATGGATGAATTATCTTGTTGATCACCTCCATTAGAAAGGTTTTTTGGGCTCCAATTCTTTTGGATTTGAGTAGAATCTACTCCTCTTTCTTGTTGGTAATTCAACCTTGAATTCATTTCTTCTTGAAGCATAGAACTATAATTGCTCTCAGCTCTTCCACTATTCCGACTGTAATAAGATAAGGATGAAAGAATAAGATTCATATAGAATTTCTCTCCCACAAACATATAATTTGTCTTTTATTTTTCCCTAGATTTTAAAAAGTTTAATATTGATCAGATTGACTTCTTTTTCCAAATGAAAACAACAAAGAAAAGGTAACAAGTACTCAACTTTTTACTCCTTAGTGGAAGCTTTAGTAAGGTCATGTAGGATTTGGGCCAACTATGACAAAATTTTATATTAAAAATCTAACAACATCACAATTATCATATGGAGCTAGCTAGCGAGCTTTGTGATACACAAACTCTATGAGTGGCTATATATTAATCAAATTAGCATCAAATTAAGTAACTTACAGCAAAGCTTGATTCCAATCGGATGTTGTTGAAGATGATGAAAGGCCATAACCCATCATTTGCAGTGTGGAATCAATCAAGATACTACTACTGCCACAGCCACTGGCTGAATCAGCCTGTTGTTGAGGCTTCTGAACATCTTGGAAAACTATGGAGCTATCAGAGACTGAATTAGTTTCCTCACATGGCCTTCCCTTCATGTCCACCATATCAGACCATGCATAGCTTCCAGTGTCATTAAGTGCCATGGAACATGGCGATGAGCTCCCTGTGAAAGTGCTTCTAGATGGATTCATCCACCAATTGCCTCCACAAATCCCAGTCTGAAATTCCTCTGCCATGACCAAAAGAAATCTTAGTAGTAGTACTATATGTTAACTTTTCTTCTGTTCCTCTTCTTTGTGTCTTGGAACTCTCTCTATGTTTCTTTGTCTATATCTAAGTGAAACACATATAGCTGAATTCTTTTATAGGAGTAAGAATTTATATATGAAACGGTTTGCAGAGGGTACAAGAGTGGAAATTTAATTTTTTTTTTTTTTTTACCAGAATCAGGTTGACATTTCAATGAGATGATTGGACAAATGAGAGAGCATTTTGAATCAAATTCTCTTTTCCTTTAACTTTGATTTTTTTATGTAAAATTGCTATCTTTCTCTCATTCTCTCATAGTAGTACTTTTGTTTTTTCACATATAGATTTTTTTTCATTTTTTTAATTGGGAAAATTCTTGTTCCTTATAAATAAAGGGATATGGTATGATGATGATGGTGTTTGATCTGACTGCCACGTCATGTTTTGAGACGAATAACGTACCTTTCTTTTTGTTAATCAAACGGGTGGAATTCTTTGTTGATTACTATATTGCATAGCACATTAGATAAACCTGAATATTTAGGACCATTTGGTACTTGATGGTCCAAATATGTATGATTGTAAAAGAGTATGTAGTAGGTTACGTCTCTATATTCTAATCGTGTGGCTCCTCTACGCGGTAATTTAGGCGCGTGAAAGTCACATAAAATGAGAAACAAAAAAATTTGGCCATAAACATTATTTAACATGGGGAACCAAAGGTCAGTTCACCCCATCGAAAGGACCTTATAATCTCCTTAAAATTTTGCTCTTCTTGATTTGTAAAGAAGTAAATACCAAAATTGGAAGATTCTTGTCGAAAAGTAATAATAGATGGATTAAAAACTTGAAGAGAATTTTTGTATCATATCAATGAAAAGAAGAAAGAAACTACAAATCGATATGTACATGGACCAAACTCCGACACCAATAAGGCATAAATGTCTGCCTAGCCGACATGGTCCATCAGAGAAAGAGTCTCTATGATCCTTACTCGATCATGGGGTTTGATAACTCCAAGGGATAGGAATATTTTGATCCAAATAGCTCGAAACCAAATATTGGAGTCTAAATGTCTTGGATGAAGAAGGCAAATTAGACTATGGTGATTGACAAAGTTTACCAGCAGCTTAAACTTTACACCCTGGTATGAATAATTGGACTTGCTTGGTCTTGGACAGGGACCATGTATGTGTCATATGAGAATTTCGATTAATTTAGAGAGATTGAAGTAAAGATTACGTTTCAAAGGTTAGACTATGGACTATCCTCTTTTTTCTTTTTATAGGAACTATGGACTATCCTCTTGAATTGTGTCTTGGTCAGTACATTGCATATAACGATGTTCAAGCAATGTTTTATCGATGTATTCTCCTCTAGATCTTGTAACACGTCACGCATTGATCAACTATGAGATTTCTCATTTTCTTTCAACTTTTTCCCGTAAAAAGAACAGTTATTGTTGCCCCGGTAAGTACCAAAATACTTGTAGTGTGGTGAGATGACCTATTTTCCTTTATTAATGAGAAGAATTAGGATTCAAATTAATCTTCTCAACCATTATAATATTGCCTTACATGCGACTATGTGCGGGGTAAGTTTAACCTGTAAAAAGACAACAATTTGAAAATTTAATATAATTAACTGGCCCCAAATACATAATGCTATTTTGAATTCAGTAGTACTGTCTCTATATATTATATTAAGATTTTAATGGAGTTTTCTGAATGTGTTATATTCCTAACAATTGGTATCAAAACGAATGAAGGTGTTTAGTTAGGTTGCAAATTAAAGGTTATCAAAATCCCTTCCGAGGTTTGAGCAAAAGTGGGGGCATGAACTTGAATCCAAACAAGTATGCAAGAAACAAGGCAAACTTGCAAAAGCTCATAGAAATGATCTTGGAAAAATGCTTAGCATTAATTGCCAATGACACTAGATAGATCAAAGAAGAATGATGCAGCATGAGGTTCCCATTGTCGTGCACGTATAGAGTTTCCAGGGATGCGCATGTGGGACTAACACATGGTTCTTATTGATGGTTAGTAAGAGAAAAAACTCACATCTAACTAGGCGCTAGTAGGACATGTTTTTGACTCTGTTGATGCTCATTTTGGAAAAGACTGGCAATAGGAAGAAGCCTAACTACATAGGCAAGAAGAGAGTTAATGGATTGAGAGAAAGAAACTCATCAAGCCCGAATGACAGGAATAATAAGTCTTAGGCCCATAAAGTAAATAAATGGGCCTTAGGAGAGCAAATGGGCCAACAGGAGCCCAAAGGAAGAAGCAGTAAACCCATAGACATTATGTGATGTAGAAAAGTGAGAATGGGTCACAGCAGACCCGAAGTAATGAAGTAAGAAAAAAAGAGATTTATGGAAAGCCCATGAACCCCAATGATGAAAGATATAGTAATTGGGTTAAGGAGACCCAAAAGGAGTTAGTGAAAACCATGGGAATGTAAAGTTGAAAATGGGCCGAGAATGCCTAGGAGGAAAAATGGGCCGAGAATGTCCAACAAAGAAGGAATGGGCCAATGGACTCCTTTGGCCCAAGAAGCCCAAAGTAGCATGAGTATGAGTCCAATGATCATATTGGGTCATTGAAACCAATTGAAAAAAGGAATGTGCAGTAGGCCCAAAAAAAACCCAGTAGGCGTGGGTTAAATAACACCAAAGCTAGAATGGCAGGGTTGTATGACAGAAATAACAACAAGATTACGGAAGTAGCAAAGAATGAGCTCAAGAGGGGTGAACCCTCAATCAAGCAAGGTCCAGCCATTGGAAGGAGCAAGCCCATAAAGAATGAAAAATCAAAAGACAGTTCATGTCATAAGTGGTTAAGGATGAGTGGCAGAATGCACAGATGAGCCTCTAGACCATGACAAATGCATGAGCATCAGGAAAGCTTTTGATGTGCAGGAAAAGGGGCACACGCAAACCTCAAACACTACTAGCCTATACCCAATTAATACAAGGGTAGTGGGTCATGAGTCAGAGGTAAAAAGGGGTATGGTCTGCCAGTGGGGAGAAGGGGAAGGCCTATTCTAGAGTTCCAACTCAAACTCTTTTGGGGGAAATGTCCTGCTGGGATGACATACCACCTGAAAGAAAGAGATGAGCTAGGACCACTAGGTGCTTGCCATGAGAGATAGTAAGAGAGAATACCCACACCGTGGAGGATAGGAATGTCATGGTGAACAAGTAAACAAAAGAGTTTTCTATGTCTGGTAATGGGTAGTGGCACAGATAGCACAGGTAAATGGTGATGGTTAGGTAGCTGACAAACCAGTAAGTGGTCAGGAAGGACACCCAAAGCCAGACAAAAGTAGTTAAAGGATAAAAGGGTAACAACCAGTCATGACAAGCAATATACATAGGGCTCTTGCCATGCACCGTAAGGGAACAACACAATCACAACAGTAGCAGTCACCAGGAAAGAATCACGGTATCACCATCACCATAACACTATACAAGTAAACACTAAGAAAGTAAAGAAAAACGAGAATCAGAAAAGAATGAAGAAAAAACAGAGAATGTAGTACGACAGACATGCACCACTAGGATAATCCCTTCTCTCCCTCTAAAAGGCCTACTCTCTATTGAGGAAAGAAGGATTCTTCTTTTTTGGGTACAAGTCATTCAGGTCCGTTCCCTCAAAGTGAGTAACTTTTGTGGTAGGATTCTCTTGAGAGGTTGTTCACATTGAGGAAGTGGTTCCCTCCTTGAGCTTAATCCCAAAATATGATTTGATATGGCAATCTAACCTTTTTCTTATCTAATTTAATTACCATTGCTATTTCCCTTCCTATTTTTGCCATTCCTTTTACAACGCATTTCTCGTTGTTGCGATTTCATTGTTATTAAAGATCTTTTATTTGTCTTGTCTAATAGCAAACGCATTTCTTTGCTTTATTTCATTACATTATGCTTGTTATAGCTTTGTTGTAGCAGCTATGCTATGCTTGCCATGGGCGTGTGATCATATTTTCTATAAAAAAGGGGTATCGTTTGTGCACAAGCTGGGCTAAGGTGAGTTGTAATTGGACCGACTCTTCTACCTAGAATACTTAGGCCTTAGTACAGTAGGAGGCAACTCAGCCTAACATTTCAAAAGAGGCCCACCACAAACTCAAAAAGAGTTAGGTAATGAAACTCACAAAAAAATAGTGACCTACATGTGAGGGGGAGATTGTTAGGTCATAAGTTTAAGGTTTTGGGCTTGTATGTGTATGTGTTAATGTAAAAGATTATATTCAAGATTTTGGCCATGTGTGTGTTAATGTAACTTTTGTCCATGTTATATTACTTAATAACTTTTTATTTAATGTGTTTCTTGAAAATTTTACCACTAGACTATATTGCCTTTTTCTATCTTTCTATACTTATAAAATATCAAGATGATCTGAGTTAAACAATTAGAGCAAGACTTAAGTACAATACTTAAGTTTTGTTTCCTAACTTCCTCTCTTAAAATTTTGCCATGTGACTTTTTTCTCATGGATGGAAGTGTATTTTTTAAGTTAAGCTGTCATATGGTAGAATCTTAAGTGAAGAACTTAAGAAATAACATCTAAGGTATTGTACATAAGTTTTGTCCAAATAATTATGTCATCTATAAAATTTAAGTTGTTTTTTTAATATCAAGTTTAAGTTGTTTTTACTTCAAAATATTGCACAAAGTATAAGTTTATAGATTGAATAATAAGTAGTATTTTATTAACACGAAATTTAGAATGTGTGTAAAGTAGAACGCGAAAAACATCAGCATTTTAATTTTAAATATTAATATAACAAAATCTATTAAATGATGTAATATTAATAAAGATTTTCAAAGTTTTTTACTCAAGTAGCAAGTCGTAAGAGCAAAGAAAGGTGAAAGAAGCACTTGCATAGGGTTGGACAATTGGAACATAATATGCAATTCCCTTGAACATCAAGAAATTTGCAAATTGAATTGTGGAATCTAGCTATGAGTTATCACATCTAAAGTTCTAAACATGGAAAAGACTATTTTGGAATGAATGAAATATCTTTTTCATTATTTATCTTTATTTTTTATTAGATTAAAATTTATATTATCTAATTTACTTATTTCCAATTTAGTATTTTAGGTTTAAATTTATTTCATTTTAATCCTTTTATTTCTATTTGTTTCCAATGTCATACTTCCATTCCCTTTCATCCCTTTTGTATCATTAAATCGACCAAAACAATTTCAAATCTATATAAATATTAGGGGAAATAAATTTTTTAGTGAATTAATTATTTAAAAATATTGTTAGAAAATACTCTCTCTCTCTCTCTCTCTCTCTCTCTCTCTCTCTCCTCTCTCTCTCTCTCTCTCTCTCTCTCTCTCTCTCTCTCTCTCTCTCTCTCTCTCTCTCTCTCTCTCTCTTAGGTCCTAACAACAATTTGTGCAAGACAATGTGCAAGACCTTGTCACAATCCATGTTGTCGTCACAACCTAACTTATGAGTTATCATGACCCAAGTTTCTGCTATTCAAATCCACCCATGGTCAGTCACAGTTTATGGCATCGGCCCTAAATCGACACCTATTCCAACACATTTTCTCCTCTTCTCATTCTCTCTTTTCATTTTGCAATTTTTTTTTTCCTTTTGTTGTAGAACAAGAAGACCTAAATTTTTCATTTTGTGAATTACAATACTTTTAAGTTGGAAGCATAGCAAGGATGGCAACTTCACAGTAAAGTCAGCATACAAGGTTGCAAGGTCTCTCTTGAAGAAGGAAGATTGGGCTGAACCATCTTCAGGTGGTGGGATTAATAGGGTGTGGGCTGCTATATGGAAGTTACGGATGCCCAACAAGATGAAGGTGTTTGGGTGGAGAGCGTGTCATGATATTCTCCCAACCAAATGGAACCTAAAGAAGAAATGAATTTTGTCGGATGAGTCATGTCCGTTCTACTCTAGATTTCAAGAATCAACATTCATGTATTATGGGAATGTATAGCTACTCAAGATGTTTGGCATGGCAGTGCTAGAGCCTTGGAGAAATGTGGGATTGGACCATCTAACTTTCTAGCCTTGTTTGAGTATTTGCTAGATCGGATGGATAAAATAGAGGTGGAGTTAATGGTGGTTCAGGCATAGTTAATTTGGAATCAACGGAACAGAGTGGTGCACAGAGAAAAATTCCTGGAGCTCGGTTGGTTGAATAAGAGAGCTGCTGAATTGCTTGAGGAATTCCAGTTATCACATGAGTATTTACAAGCTAAAATTGTGCACGGAGTGGCTCGACAAGTACTGCAGAATGATGGAACTAGTTGGCAACCGCCACCTCAATCTGTGTATAAACTGAACTATGATGCAACAGTTTTCGTGGAAAATTCCAGTTCGGGGTACGGTGTTGTGATCAGAAACTCAAGGGGAGAAGTTTTGGCAGCGATGAAAGCTAAGGGCCCAGTAGTTCAATGTAGTGAAAAGGAAAAACTACTCACCTGTTGTAAGGTGATGGAATTTGAAACGGATGCTGGTTTCACGAATCTGATAGTGGAAGGAAATAGTATAAATGCTACAAGGAGTATTGTTTCGGCCAAGGACAACCAGTCAGCAGACATTCGGCATCTAATGGGAGCATTGGAGCGGATATCTATGAGCTACATTAAGAGAAATGGAAATAAGGTGGCACATGTGCTTGCGAGATTTGCCCAGTATGTTAGTTTTGGATGGAAGAGATTCCATCAATTGCGTATAATTATGTAAACTTTGATGCTTCTTTGATTTAAATGAAACTTGAATTCAATTTCAAAAAAGAAAGTTGTGTGTTTATCATACTGCTGGTGGGTTTTATGGATCTTTTAGGTCTGGATTTTTGTGGACTAGATGCTTTACGCATTGTTTGCTTGCTAGGAAAGTGGTGAAAGAATAAAGAATATAAAAAACCAAAATTTTTATTATTTTTTTTAGAATAAATAAATATATAATATTACAATTCTGGTACTTTTCAATTAAGGTTGTGAAAATACTAAACTATATCTTTTTGAAGAATCAAATGTAAGGGCCAAATTACAATAATTTAAAATTAAAGAACTGAATCGAAAACAGTTCAAAATTAGAGGATATAATTTACAATTTAGTTTTTTTTTTTTTTTCTTTGTAATATTGTAAGAACTACTAAGAGACATCAATATTTTTTTTCAAGCCAACAAGTTCAGACGAAAATAAAGATGACAACTACAAAATCAATCTTTGTGGGCCAGTCCGATAGCACAGTGACTAAACAATCAGTCGCGTCATTTTTGTGTGCATATGAAATTATGAATAGTTAATCTTCCAATGCAGAATACATATCAAATGCACAATATGATGAGAGTATACACTAAAATTTTACATTGTTACGTAATTTGGGGCCAATTTCCGTTTCTCTTTTCAAATTTGTAATTGTTATAATTGTTGAATGACGGTGAGAGTTACTTTGCTGTTGTTTTACCCCTAAAGATGTATTACTTCACTGATGCTTCACCACTAAACCCATGCTTTTTTCACCCCTAACCTTTTATTCCTATTCCTACATACTAAACTGTACATTTATTTAATTTAATTTTTTTTCCAAGTTTGTATTATCATCGGACATGTATTACAGTGTTTCATTTCATCGTTGTAAGTATAGTAATCTGTTTATTCTACTATTAGAAATTTTCTATATATCTTGTTATCATTTCACTATTGAACTTATATCATTTTTATATTTACTTTACTTTACCATTGGACATGAATCAAAGAACCCACTTTCACTAGTAAACATGTTTTGCATGGTTTTAAAAACTAGAATAGTCAAAGAACCGAAAAATGACATGGTTTTTAGTTTTTATTGGTTAAACTAGAAATTTCTATAGTTGAACTACCGGTTTTTATAATTTTTACCAATCCGACCAATCCGATTGAGGGTTTAGTTTTCAATTTAACCAGCTAGTACGATTTAGTTTTTTAAACTATAGTATATTTCTTTGTGAATTTTGGGCATGATTTCTTGTGTAGGCTAAAGAGATATGTTTAGTATAGTTAGCAGTCATCTTTATAAGGTTAGTTCTCAAACAATGACATGTGACCACACACAAAAAAAACCCCCAACCCTCATGAAAAATGGAATTACTGCCTTAAAACAGGGCCCAAAAAAAGCTTTTTCACCAGGTAAAAATAAAAAAAACAACTGTTAGTCCCTTAGATTTGGGTGTAGATATAAACTAAGTGAAACACATTACTTGAACAATTTTCTCCCTCGTGCAAAATCCGTAGACTTTGCAAATCATATCTTAAAAACTTTTGCAATTAAGTGTCTAACAGTTGACCTTGGTACCTTAAAGTCAAAAGGCAAGTTAGGCCAGTTCCATGAATCTCTGATTTCCTTGAAAATGCAAAGGATAATGACATTTTTAAAAAAAAAATTAACATTCTCAACTTGCTTGACAATAATGCCTCCTATTAATCTTAGTCGGAGTTGATTCAACCCTAAAGAATGTTTTTTAGGTAACCCACGTGTGGAAAATGTTGGTTATGTGTTTTAATCATATAAAGTTACTTGATTTTTTTGGCGGTTCATCATATTATATCGTGGACCACACCACCTAATATCGACTACATCAATGCCAGGGTCTCATTGGCTCAAATCGAGTGCAACAGTTTTCTTTCTCTCTAACAATAATATTGACAGCCTAGTTTGTTCATGCTTTCCACAAATGTTTCTGCTGGCACATAAGCCATTCAAGCAAAAGATTGGTCAAGGCCTAAATCCACAAAATTCAATGAATTTTGTTCCATTTAAATTTACAACCTTTGTTTTTTGTCTACTTTGACAAATAGTTATCAACAAAAATCAATAAGTATAAGGGGACAAGTAACATGGCATAATATTGACTCATGAATAATTTGAATATTAAACTTGAATTTATCACACTTTCGTGACATGAACTCCTAAAAGTTTCATATAGTTTTTTCTATTCTTACTACATAACAGACATGCCAAATTAAATGAAGGATCAATTGCAATTATCCATCATATACAGTAGAAAATAATTATCTTATAAATCATATGTATGTATCATTCCTTTCATAGTATGTAAACCCCACAATTATGTGAGACCAACGCACACTATTAAAAAAAGGTGTATATATCTGATACATGAAGTACGTTTTCATACTATTAAACCTAATCTGAGATTAACTTGAAATGTCTGTCATCTCATTTTCTTTTCTTTTTTTGGATTGATTAAAGTAAATATTACCAATTATTAGGAACTGGTCTATTAGTTTTGACATATTCGATGCAAATAAATATCATCTAGCCCAAATTGAGTTCTCCACCAACTGTAAACTACCACATTTATTTAATTTTCTTATAAAGTAATCAAAGCTTTAAGAAAAATAAAATCCAACTCACGGTATATGTAATCAATGTAATATAATGTAGGGGTGGCAAAATCTGACACAACCCTTAAATTCAACACAACTAACCTATTTATAAACATGTCATAGGTTGAAACTACATAGGCTTGGGTTATATTTGGGTTGACACAAATAACCCATTTAATAAACGGGTTATGGTCGTGTTCAATATGCAAACCCGTTTAACTTATAAAGTTATTAGTTATTTTGATATTATTACTTAATTTATAGTTTTTTTATATGTTTATTACTATATTTATAATTGTAATTATATTTTAATTTTAGATATATGAGAATTGATAAAAATATATATGTTAGGCATGACATATTAATTAAATAGATTATTAAACATGTCATTTGTATTAACTTTTACATAACTTATTAATTAAATGAGTTAAATGTGTCAAGTTAGGTCGACCTGTTTAATAAAAAGGTTGTGTTCAGGTTAAGGATTCCTAACACGTTTACTAAACAAGTTAACCCATATAACTAAATACTCTTGGTTTGACACGATATGAATTCGATCCACAAACACGAATTACCACCCCTAATATAATGTGAAACAATTTAATGAGATATGAATTTTACTCTATTGATACGACTACTACCTAACCAATCCACTAATTTATTTAAAATCATGACATAAATGAATTATTAAGGGATAATGGATATACAAATTAATCATAAATTATATATTTTTTTGGAGAAGAATCTTAAATTAGATTATAGGTAGTAAAATTTATAGTTTAGGATATGCATTACAAATAATCCTATAGTGTTTTTTTAATATTTAGTCAATATTACTATAGTTTAGAACGGATTAATAGTACTTTATAATAAAATAATGAATTATTAGTATTATTACTCATAAATGAGAATATTCTTTTCACCTTCCTTTTTTTTAGTCTTATTTTTCAATTTTTTGTACCCATTTTTTTATAGGATTAATTTGTGTATCTTTATTTTTGTTAAGAGACAAGGATTTATTCCAAGCAGTTATCTTTATGCTGCATGTTTTGCAAATTTCCTGCTTTTTTATGTTCTTCAATTAACTATAAGAGAACATGAAATAAACGAAGGCCATAAACTTCATTTTCCAGTTGAACTTTATAAACCTCCAATAATCCATTGAGAGAGTGAGAGAATAATATTTATTTATTTTATATATTTTTGTTCTTGGTTGCTGAAGAAATAAACGTCATGCTTATGACCTATCTGAACAGGTGTACGTCTGAGTCAACGTAGGACCCACAAGGCATGCGCGCGTGCGAGACACGTGGGACCTTCATAGGAGCACAAAGAGTCAAAGGACGACTGTGACAGTTTCTTTCTCCAAATCATTTGGCGTAGCGTAGCAAAGACGTACGTATTTTTCTTCGACCTCCTAGCATCCTCAACCGTTGAAACTTGCCGTCAATTAATTTGGGACCCATGATTAAAGTCTAATGGCCCCAGGTTCTGATTGGACGGCCTAGATAGACCTATAGGGTTGAATTAACAAACCAATAAGAATTCTCTTCAATCTCTTCATTTCTTTTTTGAAATGAATTATACGCAATTATTAATTGTAAGAATTTGATGATTAACAAATTTAAAAGCAAATATATAATATATTTTCTTAAATCGGTTGGTATTTTTTAATTGTTGATATAAAATTATTTAATTGACCCAAATTTTGACATAAGAATTAAGAATATAAAAATATAGAACTCAATAATAAAAATTTATAATATGTAGTTATGTTAATTTTTAGCAAGAGCTGCAGTAGGCTTGTAGTCATTGGTTTGTAGACAAACTTACTCCTATTATATATATTGTTATATTTATAAAATGAATTATTTTTATTTTTAAACAAATGTGTTTTTTTATTTTAAAGGGTTTTAATTTATGGTGTCTACCCTTGATAATAATTCTTTATTATCAGACCAAAACACAAATTAAATTTTGGTTTAGGTGAGAATTGAACTCTAAATCTCTTATTCGATCATCAGAGACTTTAGCAATTGAGTTAACTAAAACCCACAAACAAATATGTCCTTAGTTTGGACTTATAAAATATCTTCGAGAAGCCAAAAAATTAAAATAGGAAAAGGGAGGAGGGAGGAGGGAGGGAACTTCTCCTTTGGATCTCTGCTGAATTCAATTTCAAAGATTGAATAAAACCAAAGAAGACCAATTTAGTTTCCATCAACGTATTCAAACTCTTTAGAGAAATTGACTTTCAAAAACAATAATAATTAGAGGAAGAAGAATATTAGAGGGGAACTCGTTTTATAAAATTTGACTTTGAGATAAATTGACCTGGATTTTTTTAATGTAGTGAGTGATTCAAAATTATTTAGACTTTATAATATGAATGTAATTGAGGATATATTATATTCCTAAATGATGATGCCGAGGATAACACCAGTAGGTCGCGGGAACTCTCCAGCACGAGTCAACACCTGCAAAGGGAAAACAAAGTGACCTACAGGAGAGCACCGGTGGTGTGCGACCAAAAACCCTCCGAAGGTCAAGTTAGTATCTCAAACAACTCTAGAGTGCCAGAGTCGGGATAGTGTGCGTACCTTTTGCCATGAGGGTTTCCGGGGTTTATATAGTGGTGTAGAGCCGAAATAAACGCCTTGGTGGGAGATTACTTTTTTAGGAGAGCAATTTGCGGAACTGTGCATATCGTATAGAACTCTTTCCTTATAGAGATCTTTTAGACCAAGTTGACCGGGTAGCGTAGGGATTTTCCTATGCTCACACACAGGTCAAGGTAGGCTAGGAATGAAAACTGGACTATACCTTCAGGTCTAATCCCCAAGGTCGTCAGCCCATAATGTCGTCAACTTACCATGTCGTCAGCTTACAATGTCGTACGCTTACGTACGTCTTCATGAGGTCGTCACCCAGGACCCCTTCATCCAAGGTCGTCATCCTGGATCATCGACGTCATCCGTCAGCTTAATGCTGCTACGCGAGGGGCGTGGCTATGAACTCCAAAAAGGCGGCGTCCAGGCGAGACTGACTAGCGGATTGTGTATTCCCGTCAGCACTTCGAAAGCGTCACTATCAGCTGCCCCCCACTCCATTGTCCGTCATATAAGAGTGACGGGTCATGGAGTTTCTGTTACTGGGAAATGGCTCGTGCGTGGTAGTCTGTGCCATCTTCATTTAATGGTGGGACACGTGTTATGAGATGATTGTGCTCGCATCTGACGAGTACGTCGCTTCGTCTTCCGAGCTTTCTCTCTCCTATATATATACTTTACTGTTTACTTTTTCCTACTTTTTCGCCTGGTCCATCTTGAGAGAACGAATCCGTCGCTTTCAGATTTGTCACATCGTCAATCGTTCAGCCGTCAGCTTCTTGAGCCGTCCTCCCACACGTAAGTTATCGATACTCTACTTTTTATTATATATATTTTTTTAGCGTCGCCCTTTAGTGGAGTCGTCGGCCTAGGATCTTAGAAAGAAAACCGTCGTTTGTAGGTAGTCAGATGTCTAGGGAGACACCGAGTGACAGTCGTCGATCCGCGACGGAGCGGGTTACGACGAGGTTTTCCCCTCAGGTCGCGAGCCCGCAGAGGGCCTATCCTGGTCGTCAGAGAGAGACTCGTCGACTCCGTCTGACAGTGATATAGAGAGCTCAAGGGGAAGTGAGGTGAGCGGAGATATAGGCGACGGAGGTCAAGGGTTCGTGACGGGGGTGGAGTGACGGCGACGAGGAGCCTTAGAGAGCACCTCGGGGTCCTCTGGCGATGATCGTCCCTTCATCTTACCCTTAGAGTGGTCCGTCAACAATTTTCTCCCCACGATGTCAGAAAATGTTTTTAAAAGCTTGCGGGCTCGTTATCAAATACCTGACGATATTCCCATTCGCCTTCCAAAGGAGGGTGAGAAGTGCTACTCCGGACGGACCGCGGACGTTGGCATATGACGCCATGTTCGCGGCCGGACTAAGGCTGCCGCTGACGGCATACACCGTCAGCTGGCCAACTTTGGGGATATCCGTCAGCCAGATTGCCCCCAACGCTTGGCGAACCTTCATGTGCGCTGAGCTGTGGGGCCGTCTGAGTGGTGGGAACCATCAGCTGACGTGGACGAGTTCTTTTTTTGTTATCGTCCTCAGCACATTTCCTCGTCAAAGGGAGTGTACCATTTTGCGGTGAGGGACAAGGAGTTGAAGTTAGTGTCCGACATGCCCGACTCCAACAGGAAGTGGAAGGGCAGATACTTTTTTGTAGAAGGGACAAACTGGGTATGTCGTCCAGAGGAGTGGGAGACGATGCCCAGTGGTTTTGACAATACTGGGCTTATGTTAGAGATTCAGGTTAATACCGTCGGCCTTCTCACTTCGTCTACTTATTTGCTGTCTAACCCGTCACTTTTCATTGCAGCTAACAACCGCCCACGCATATCCGCGGAACAAGAGGCTTTCATTCGTCGAGTGACGGCCATCCCCTTGGACGAGAGGAAGTGTCGAGACCTAATTACCTTAGACACTTCACCTGTACTGTGGTGGACCTGAGCCGACGGAAGAAGCCTGCAGACTGAACGCTTATTCCCCGCCGTCGTGAGTATCCTTCAGCTTCTTGTCTTTAACCTGACGTGGCTTCTTTCTAATCTTGTTCTTCGCAAAAATGGGTCAGCCAGGCAAAGGGTCAGAGCTGCGCGGCAGCTAAGAAGAAGCAGTTGGAAAGGACGGGGGCGAAGTCAACTCCTCCGTCAGCTCCCGACCCGTCGGAAAGGTCGGAGCTAAGAGGAAAGGTGACGGCAGGGGATGAACGTCAAGGGAGAAAGTTGCCCACACTCCCGGGGACACGTCTTCTCGAAGGCCGTCTCCTCCCAGGACTGCTCATGGGGCAGGCAAGGGTCTGATGACCTCGTCAGGGCCCATCGTTCAAGGATCGTGCGCCGTCTCTTAACTCACAAGGACTACGCTGTGAGAGGTGACGGATCCATTTTGAAGGACGATGAAACGGAACCTCTTGCTGAGCAGGGTGTTGACGAGATAAAGGCGTCAGGCCTTTTTGACCTAACCAGGGTAAGCTTCGTTTTCAACTTCTGGTGTCCGAGTCTTTTTGTGCCCTGACGTTGCTTGTTCCTTTTTGCTTCCAGCCATGGTTCGCATGAAGGCCCTGTCACGTAGTGTCGCTGCTAAGGAGGGGGTGATTACCCGTCTGCAGGAGTGTCAAGAATCTGACTGACGGCCAGATGCAGTATAGGGATGCGAACCGCATTTTGGGCGAGGAGCTGAAGAGTTATAAGGATAAGCTGACGGAAGAGACCCGCCTAAGGGAGCTTGAACGGAGGCCAAAGTGACGGCGGAGAAGGAGTTGAGGTCCATCCTTCTTCAAGTAGAGACGGAGGAACGATGCTGTGACGGAGTTCAAAGATTCGTCAGCCTTCATTGACTCTTATGCCGCCTACTATGGTGACGGGTTCGAGGATTGCTTGAAGCAGGTGAAATCTGCCTATCCTGATTTGGACTTGTCATCTTCTATTGATAGTACTTTTTGAGGTGCTCGGCGTTCCAGGGATGTCGTAGTTTCTGCCCGTCAAGAGTCTCCAGGTGGTAGGTGCCCTTTCTTTGCCATGATACGACCTTGTAGGGTCCTTCCAGTTTGGGCCGAGCTTTCCTTGCGCAGATCTCTGGCTGCGCCCATCACTCTTCTCAAAACAAGATCTCCGACTTTGAAGTCTCGGTGCTTGACTCGGGAGGGTAGTGCTTGCTCACGAGGTCTTGGTAACGCGCGAGTCTCGTTCGGCTACCGCTCTTACTTCGTCAATTAGGTCCAGGGCAAACGAAGCTCTTGGTCATTTCTTCCCTCGTCGTGGTTGGCCACCCTGTAACTTGTGAGCCCTATCTCGGCCGGAATGACCGCTTCACTTCCGTATGTCAGCTGGAACGGGGTTTCTCCCGTGGGGGTTCGTACCGTCGTTCTGTATGCCCATAACACGCTCGGCAGCATCTCGGGCCATACTCCCTTTGCCCCCTCGAGCCGAGTCTTGATGATTCAGAGCAAGGATCGGTTGGTTACTTCCACTTGTCCGTTTGCCTGAGGATGGGCCGGGGAGGAATAGTGGTTCTTGATTCCTAACTCTGAACAGAAGGCTCGGAAGGAGTCGTGTCGAATTGTTTGCCGTTGTCCGAAATTAAGACTCTTGGAATCCCATACCTGCAAACAATGTTTCTCCATACAAAGCCCCTTATATTCTTCTCAGTAATGGTGGCTAGGCTTCAGCTTCAACCCATTTGGTGAAGTAATCGATGCCTACGACGAGGAACTTCAGCTGTCGTGCTGCCATCGGGACGGTCCCATGATATCTAATCCCCATTGTGCGAACGGCCCGGGGCAGTATGGGGGTCGTCCCTCCGCCGGTTGTCGAATGATGTTGCTGAATCTTTGACACTTGTCGCAAGCCCTCACATAAACCTGGGCGTCACTTTGCATCGTCGGCCAATAGTACCCGGCCCGAACAAACTTCTGTACCAACGACCGTGATCCGGAGTGGTTGCCGCATATCCCCTCATGTACTTCTCTCATGACATAGCTCGCTTCGTCAGGGCCCACGCACCTCAGGTATGGCCGAGAGAAGCCCCTTTGTAGAGGACGTCCTTTATCAAGACGAAACGTGCAGACCGGACCTTCAGCTTTATGGCAGCCTCCTTTTCGTCAGGCAAGTGCCATCTTTTAGGTAGGAGATCAAGGGCGTGGTCCAATCGTTTTCGGAACCAATCTCCTGTATGCAGACCGCGTCAATTAATGGTGAAAACTGAGTAAAAGAGAGTACCTCGTCAACGGCGGCCATAGGGTCTGCAGACGCGGCTTTGGAAAGTCGGTCAGCATGTCGTTTCTTCTCTCGGGACTTGGATTATCTTTGCTTGCAGCCCCTCAATCTTTTTCGCCTGCTCCAGTACCTCTCATTCTTTCGCCCTTGCATTCGTATTCACCGTTTACCTGGCTTGTGACGACTTGGGAGTCGCAATGAACAACTACGTTTGCGGCCCCTACAACTTGAGCAAGGTCTAGACCTGCTATTAGGGCTTCGTACTCAGCTTCATTGTTAGTTGTAGGGAAGTCGAGGAGGATCATACACTTGAGCTCGTCGCCTTCGGGGAGTTAAGTACGACCCCACCCCCCAGCCTTCTTGTTGACAACCCGTCAGTGAAATGCTCCATAGGGATTCTTTTCCTCTTCGCCTTCCGCACTAGTGAATCGGCAATGAAGTCGGCCACCGCTGTCCCTTGATGGCATACGGGGGCGATATTGTACATCGAACTCGCTTAGTTCTACTGACCATAACGCCATTCGTCCGGCGCGCCAGGGCTGCCCATTGCTCGCCGCAAGGTTGTCAGTTAGGACGACTATTGTATGGGCTTGAAAATATGGCTTCAGCTTACAGCTGCTGTAACCAAAGCGAAGGCGAGCTTCTCCATAGGGGGATATCTCTTTCTGCACCGTTGTAGCGCCTTGTGCGTAGTACACGGGTCGTTGGACCTTATCATCTTCTCTAATCAAGGCCGCGCTGACAGCTGCGGGGGAAACGGCAAGATAGAGGAACAGTTCTTCTCCTGGTTGGGAAGGGCTTAGTAGCGGCGGTGAAGAGAGGTATGCCTTCAAATCTTCGAACGCTTGTTGACACTCGGGGGTCCATTCAAAAGATTTTTCAACGTTCGGAAGAAAGGTAGACATCTGTCCGCAGCTTTTGATACAAATCTGCTGAGCGCGCAATCCTCCCGTGAGGCTTTGTACTTCCTTGATATTTTTGGGAGGGGCCATTCCATAATGGCCTGAATCTTGTCTGGATTGGCCTCTTTCTCTTTGGGACACCATGTACCCCAAGAACTTTCCGGCCGTCACTCCAAAAGCACACTTGCTTGGGTTGAGCTTCATGTTGTAGGAACGCAGAGTATCAAATGTCTCCTTCAGGTCCTCAAATGGACTTCTTCCCTTGGCTCTTGACCAGCATGTCGTCGACATACACCTGGACGTTCCTCCCAATCTGTCGCGCAAACATCTTGTTCATAAGCCTCTGATAGGTGGCGCCAGCGTTCTTCAGGCCGAGGGCATAACCTTGTAACAAAAGAGGCCTTGGCTTGTTACGAACGAAGTTTTCTCTGATCGGCTTCGTCCATCCGGATCTGGTTATACCGGAGAATGCATCCATGAAGCTAAGTAACTGATGTTGGCCGTAGAATCCACCAGGGCGTCGATCCGCGGGAGGGGATAGCTATCCTTGGGACATGCTTGTTCAAGTCCGTGAAGTCGACGCACATCTCCATCTCCCGTCGTTCTTCTTGACCATCACGATATTTGCTAACCAGTCAGGGTAGTACACTTCCCTGATAAATCCCGCATCTTGTAGTTTACGGACCTCTTCTGCTGCGCGCTTGATCCCTCTCTTGGGCGAAGTTCTTTTCTTCTGTCGGACAGGGGAAGACGGCGACACGTTCAACCTGTGCACCATGACCGATGGATCGATCCCTGGCATGTCTTCGTGGCTCCATGCGAACACATCCCGGTTTTCTTTCAAAAAGATCGCAAGTTCTAGACGTACCGTCGGGCTGGCTAGGGTGCCGATTTTGGTTGTTCGCTCCGGGCGGGCTTCGTCGAGAAGGACATCCTCAAGTCTCTCGGCAGGTTCCGTCGTCACCGACGCTCCTCTATGGCCAGGACGTGATTGTCCATCTCCATCATAGCCACATAACATTCGCGCGCGGACACCTGATCCCCCTTAATTGACAACTCCATATCAGTAGGAAACTTCATCATTAGGTGCTATGTTGACGTCACGCCCTCCATGAGTTGAGGGTAGGTCGCCCTATGATGGCATGTAAAGCCGACGAACAGTCAACTACTAGGAATGTCACGTTCCGAGTGACCTGCTGTGGGTAATCTCCAATGGTTACTGTCAAAGTAACAGTACCAAGTGGGAATATTCTTGCTCCTCCAAAGCCAAACGAGCGGGGCGTCAGTCGGAATTAGTCGCTCTCTTCCAATTCCCATCTGCTGGAAGGCGGGATAATAAAGGATGTCCGCCGACTACCGTTGTCTACAAGGACTCTGGTATGTTATAATCCCCTGATTGTATGGTGACGACGATGGCGTCGTCATGGGGGTGGTGAAGGCGGCGGGCGTCTCTTTCTGGAAATTCGAAGAGGGGATTGTCGATTTGTGACCTTCCTGACGCGGAACTTGCCGTATGGACATTCTGAACCATTCTGAGGTAAGTCTTTCGGGCTTTTGGATGACCCAACAGTCGTGGTTCCTCCTACGATCATCCTTATATCTCTAGCAGGTTGCCTGGGTCGTTCGTTATTGCCTAGGGGCTTGATTTTGCGGCAGGTCTGCCCTCTCCGTGTTGACGAACCTCCGCAGCCGTCCTCGCCTAATGAGAGCCTCTATTTGCTGTTTCAAATCGTAGCAATCGGCGGTATCATGGCCATGGTCCTGATGAAAACGACAGTATTTGTCTCTTGGTCTCTTACGGGGTCTCCCTTCAGCTTGCCGGGAAAGGCTAAAGCTTCCTCATCTCTGATTTGCATTAGCACCTGGTCAAGGGGTGCGTTAAGGGGGGTGAAGCTTGTGTACCTTCTGTAGGCGGCTTAGGTCGTCGATCATCTCGTCCCTCTCTGGTTCTCCCCCTTTTTCGTCCGTTGTCGGGTCTCGTGTCTTCCTGCCTTTCCCTTTTTCTTGGCTTATAGTCGTCTCTGGCCAACAAGGCATCCTCCGCGTTCATGTACTTCGTCGCCCGATAGTATACGTCAGACATAGTCTTCGGGTCGTTCTTGCACAGAGAGAACAAGAACTTACCCTCTCGTAGCCCATTCGTGAACGCTGCCACGAGTATCTTATCATCTGCTTCGTCTATCGAGAGGGATTCCTTGTTGAAGCGGGCTATATAGGACCTTAATGTTTCGCCCTCTCGCTGCTTGATGCCTAGTATACACGTAATAGACCTTTTGCGTCGATGACTCCCAATAAAGTGCGACACGAACTGTGCACCCAATTCCTTGAAAGTGCCAATTGAATTAGGCGTCAGCCTGGTGTACCAATCCCTTGCGGGCCCCTTCAAGGTGGTGAGGAAAGCCCTGCACATGATTTCGTCAGGTACACCCTGAAGATGCATTAGGGTTCTAAAAGACTCCAGGTGGTCCAGCGGGTCTTTGGATCCGTCGTAGTTCTCCATATGGGGCATACGAAACTTTGGAGGAACGGGACACGAATTTACCAACGCTGTGAAGGGCGAATCCGTTCTATGGACTAGGTCGTCTAGGTTGCTGGACACCCGTCCTCTGAGGGCGTTCATCATCGCATCCATGCGTTCCCTCATTTCCTGCATCTCGGCTGTAATGTGAGGCGGTAGGGAGTCCGAGGCAGATGGTAGGTTTGTCTCCGGCCGCTCCAACCTTGTGGGCGCGGTGCTACCTTCAGGCCTGACGGCGTTCCTCCCTTCCGGGCTTGCTACTTCCTGGTCCTCCCTTGGCGCACTTTGTTGCGCGGTCATCTGCCGTAGTTGCTCCTCTAAGTCGTGGTTATGTTTGGTAAGTCGTTCGACGGCAGCGGCCAGCGTCTGAACCTGCCTTTCTAGCGCTGCAACGTGCGGTTCGTCACCTTGGTTGTTGATTGTTGCCATCGATCTGGTGAGTACCATGCAACCTTTAGTCTCAGGGGTAGAGCGAGGGCTAGATATCCTTTTCTACGCTCTCGTCTCTCTTCCCACAGACGGCGCCAACTGATGATGCCGAGGATAACACCAGTAGGCGCGGGAATCTCCAGCACGAGTCAACACCTGCAAAGGGAAAACAAAGTGACCTACAGGAGAGCACCGGTGTGGTGCCGGCCAAAAACCCTCGAAGGTCAAGTTAGTATCTCAAACAACTCTAGAGTGCCAGAGTCGGGATAGTTGTGCGTACCTTTTGCCATGAGGGTTTCGGGGTTTATATAGTGGTGTAGAGCCGAAATAAACGCCTTGGTGGGAGAACTTTCCTTTAGGAGAGCAATTTGCGGAACTGTGCATATCGTATAGAACTCCTTTCTTATAGAGATCTTTTAGACCAAAGTGACCGGGTAGCGTAGGGATTTTCCTATGCTCACACACAGGTCAAGGTAGGCTAGGAATGAAAACTGGACTATACCTTCAGGTCTTAATCCCCAAGGTCGTCAGCCCATAATGTCGTCAACTTACCATGTCGTCAGCTACAATGTCGTCAGCTTACGTACGTCTTCATGAAGGTCGTCACCAGGACCCCTTCATCCAAGGTCGTCATCATGGATCATCGACGTCATCCGTCAGCTTAATGCTGCTACGCGGGGGCGTGGCTATGAACTCCAAAAAGGCGGCGTCCAGGCGAGACTGACTAGCGGATTGTGTATTCCCGTCAGCACTCTCGAAAGCGTCACTATCACTAAACATGGTTATCATTAACCCTCTTGATTAGGAGTAATTTATATTTTTCATCAATAAAAAGTAGTTTTTTCCGCTTTAAACAATAATATGTATCATGTGCAATATTATGGGTGTCCTTAACAATAATTTTTAATCTACAATGTTTTTATTAATGAAGTGTCTCTATAGACAATAGTTATCCTTTTTTTTTTTTTTATAGCAAAACAATTTCATATCTTTGAACTTCTTATATTGTATGTAGAATATAACATTTTCAATATATTTTTCTTATCCCTATTAATGAAGCGTCTCTATCATTCACTAACTTGTGCAAATAATTTCAATAATGCTGGCTTAGTGTCTCAAAATATCTTTTCTAAATGAAATTACACTATTTCTAAGACAATCCCTCAGCGAATTAGAGCATTAATCATTATCAAACAAGACAAGATTATTAGTACAATTGTCTCATTCAATGGATGACTAATGCTACACGGGTGTCCAAATTATACTTGCAGTTTGCATTGTTTATGAAATCTGCCATTAGAGGAAAAGCTCCATTATCCTTGTCTTATTTGTATATATGTTACAACAAATTAAAGATTGGTCTGTGTTTGGGTTAATTAGCTTGAGCAAAGCGCGTGAGAGAAAGAGAAAGATGTTAGCGAATGAGTTTAATGGCCTACATAGCTAAGACAAATTGATCCTCATACTCTCCGGGGCTAAGACACAAAGTAATCTCTCTCTTTTATATATAGTCTTTGATGGGGGAAAAAAAACAAAGGGTTTTAGGTACCCCTATCCATCTCTTGGATTTTCTTCTTGTCTCCTTTTGCTTTCAGAATGTTCCGTCTAGACGAAAATGACCACTAGGGCCCTAATTACTATTGCTATCATGTCATGTCTTATGACTTCCTACCTTAACCCAAGAGTTGTTCCAGAATGTGATTATGTAAAATATGTATGTATCAAACAAATTAAAAAAGATTCTGAAAAGGATTGGTCCTTAAACTAATATATTATTGCAAACCCGCTTGAATTGCCTAGTGTTAATTTGTTTTGCAACAACAATTCAGGGTTTTCCTCTATCTCACTCTCTCATTGGGACTGAACTCATGGGTCTAAAAAAAAAACCTATATCAAGAGTATTGTAAGTTGTAACATCTTATCATTGTGGATACAAGACACTTTTGTTATCTTACAAATATATGGACAAACAAAATATACAACCCTTTATATTTGGAACTATAATATGAAAGATTACTATGTATTTACGTGTCATTATATGAACTTTACGAATTTATCCAGACTGTAAACTATGATTACAACAAATAATGATGACGGTGTGTATATATTATGAGCCATATGAGTATATATATTACAATTTCTATATGCTTAAGTTTATGTCTGCATAATGGCAATCATTGTCCTGAACTCCTTGCCCATGAATGATGAACTATCACACAAATTCCTGACATATGTACATGTACATGTACTCTTATCCTATAAATACGAACATTTATACGTTGCTGATGTCATTCTTACGTAATATTGAGGTGTACAAGATGACAAAATGGAGAGACCTAGAAAGGGTTAGAGAGGGTTGGACTTGGACATAGTAGAACAGTGAATCAGGGCAAACTACCATGCATAGTTTCACGTGGCGGTGAGAAGAAACATGTGCCAAAGGCCCACAAATAAAACGAAAATAAATTAACTCAAAGAGAGAAAACAAAAAAGAAAGAATAAAGAAGGAAAAGAACGAAAAAGGAACAAATAAAGAAATGAAAATGGACAAAAGAGCAATATTGAGTTTGTGGCCATGCGTTGACCATGTGGGTTTGAGACTTGAGAGTCCAATTTAAAGGTTAAATGGTCCATATGTTTTGTGAATCCAACTTGTGTAGCTATATCTTAGTCAACCCTAAACTGAGTAAAACAAGCACCATAGCCGCCCACTATATCCCTCTTTCCCTATAATTTTCCTACCCATTCAAAGAAAATTAAAATTGTAAATGATTGGTAAGGAATTTAAGAATTGTGTGTTTTAGGGTAGGTATGTATGTATGCGTTTCACGAGATGCTCATCAATGGTGGGTGGATTTTATTTTATTTTATATATGTTCTTCGTGGTGATAGATGATGCTATTAATAGACAAGTTATTGATTTATACATAATTGCAAGTTAACAAACTCAAAATATAAGAATTGGTTAATAACTTGAAAATAACAAAGTGATGGATTGGATGAATAAGTTATTCCCAAAACCAGCTCATGGTTTAAAAATTAAAATGCTATATTGATTACCCTGTCCAAAAAGACTAAGAGTTGAATTTTGTGTATGATCATATAAATATTGATATAAGTCAACTTGGGCTTAAAAAAAAAAAAATAATGATCAAGCTGCGATTGTTGGGAATTAATATATCTGTTTCTTCTTTCCATGTGTTATTATCATACATTACTTTTGAAATACTATAAGCTCGTCGGTCATAAAACTGTTTGCAATTAATATAATATATATTCCAGCTAATCATGTGAGAAAAGGTGAGATAAGATAACTATGGGTATTTATTTTAATGGGTAGATCAACAAATGGATCTGTGACAGGGGTTTAATATAGTCCATATTTATTTATATTTTGTAAGCATATTTTACTTATGTGTGGATAGGGCATGCTGAATGAGGAAATGATTAAAGAGAAAAATTAAAGCTCTAAACTTGCTTTTTCCTACCGTCCTACCTCAGACTCTACAATTTAATAGCAATTATTAGTGTCTAGGTCTGTATCATGGGTTTACTTGTTCTAATCCCTATAATCTTTACCTAGCTCTCTCTCTCTCTCTCATATGAATTAGAGTTTGTATCCACTATGGCATTTCTCTCAAAATTGACTTTGATAAAAAAAAAAAAAAAAAAAAACGACTTCTCATACATTAAAATGAGAACTTATAAATTCAAAAAGTATGACAAATCATTAATCATTGGCTTTGTGGACTTGTGAAACATACCAAATTTTGAGTCTTCCTTTTGGTGGGGTTGACATGATAATTGACTCTCGTTGATGAGAATTTTCTTTTAGTCATCATTGGTCCCACATTTTTAAACCCTTTAAAACTCTTAAAAGATAGGTTTTAGGACATTGATTGAAATACAGGTCATTTCCTGTCTCATGTTGTTCACACATATATTTCATCCTTTTTCCTATATGGGTCCTATTATTAGGATACTTCATTCTCTAAATATTTTATTTTTTTCCCACTTGAAAATTTTGTTTTTATTGATTTATTCCCTGGATTTAGAGCTCATATAATCAGTTTGATAGTTGGTATTATGGCTGTGGGTTGGGAATTTTCTTTAGGTATAATTGTACTTTAGCAACTCTATTTACGTGTATACTTAATATCATAACGATCGTTTTGTTATTAATAGATTCATTATTGAAAGTCCAGCTTATACCAAAATTTTGAGACTAAAACTTCAAAATTTTATCATTTTGTTATTAATAGATTCATTATTGAAAGTCCAACTTATACCAAAATTTTGAGACTAAAACTTGATTGTTATTTATTTTTTTTTTTGTATAATTATAACTTAGTCTCTTGCCCTATAGAGAAGTTGACCCTGATCCTCCCAAAACTGTGTCCTAAAGTTGATCCCAACATCTTTAAACTTATGTTTTTGTTTTTAGGACCAGAGTCTCATGTGTGAATGCACGCTTGCCTGTGGTTATTACTAATTAGGCTCCATTCTTGTCCTCACAAACAGATAAACCAGTAGGACGATGCTGGATTTACCAATCCTTATGTCGGATCTTCATTAATTAGTTCATGAAATTACTGCTCTATTGAGAGGAACCAACATTTGCACATGCACCATTGTCTTCAAATCCACACTAACATATATAATACGTGGGTCCTTCCTCTCCCTACCTAGCTAGCTAGCTATCTAGGCGATCGGTCCCATTGCTTGGCATTGTCATTACTCATTACATCATAGAACAACAAAATTTTCTGATGGGTCAATTTTATTGTAATTGATCAAGAGACTTTGAAAAGCGATGGATTGAAGGACTTATATGATTAATGTAAGCTTAAGTTAGTAGTATTTGTTTTAGGTTTGATGATGGTAAAATGGAGTTGAAAGATGGGTTGGACCTACTCTTTCTGTTTCTTTTCCATGTTGTCATTATTGCTAAAGAAAGAACTTTTATTCCTGCTCATAAAACATTTCTTTTCTTCTCTCTCTCTCTCTCTCTTCCCCTCTCTTGTCTCTTAGCCAAGGTTACTTGGTCTTAACACACAAACTCTAAGAAAATGTTTTTCAGTTTTGACATTGTAGCGGGCCTAGCAGCCTACTGAGCGAGGCTACCCCAAATTAGGTTGCTCGTAACCAGCCAATTAAGCATGAAAGGGGTTCATTTGTATAGTTTTTGGTACCAACTCCTTTTTGACTTTTATATAGAAAATAAGATCATTTTTGCATTCTCATTACAGTCTAAGAAGATGATATGTTCTCTTGATTGGTTTATCGAGACAAAAGTCTCCACCTAAAAAATTCTAGCTCCCCCCTAGACCTAGCAAAATTATACATATTCATATAAGTAGAAGATTTTTGGATCCACAAAACAATGGATCGAACCGTACTCAACCCATTAAAAAGAAGTGTTGGGTTGGATTGATAGTGGATTACATGGGTAGAAACATTTTCTTCTCTCTCTTTGGAAATTTCCCATTAAATTTAATTTTTTATTAACATGAAATGTATTTCAAGAACAATCATAGTTAATTTAAATTATTTATTGATCAATTTTCATTTTATATGCTAAAGTTAAATTAAATTTTCTATATTATAAATGAAAATACTAATATTACTCAACAAATTGAGGTGAAATTCTTAAATTTGAATATATCTAACACTAGATTTTCTATTAAAATGAAGTTGCTTTCTTATAACTTAATAGATTTTCACACTAGTCATTTACTTATTTTATTCACATAACATGTTATATTTTATTTTCAAAACTCTATCCCTTATTTATTTTTATAAGTAATTTAGTTTTAGTTTATATTTTGCAAATAATAAGTGAACAACTGAACGTGAACCTGATCTCTAAATTATTGTATTTGATATTTTTGGATGAAATTCTTAAACCAGTGAGCTTTTGAAATTAATTATTGGACTGTAGCATTAAGAATTTGTGTGTTACACAATGTTTAATTTGAGTGGTTCTATCTTTTGGTTCTCTTATTTATCTTAAAAGAAAAATAAAAAGAATATGTCCAAATTTTATTTTATTTATTTATAATGTGAAAAACTGGAAATACATAGGTAATACTAAGAATACCGAATTGAATAATTGATCCAACACATCAAAAATCAGGTAAAGGTCATAAAAATGATAACACATTCTAATTTGACACATATCTGTTTTGACTTGTACCCAAGTAGGTCAAATCCGAATTTACCTGATCCGATCGGTATGTCAAGTCCCCCCACCCCCACCTTTAATGTCCTATCTTAGAGAGTCAAGCATGTCAGCAAAGTTATATTTAGAATTTGGTGAAGAATTGGGACCATTTAGTAACTTACCCTAATTGGTATACCAAAAACAAAACAAAAAAAGAAAGCACAAAACGAATATCAAGGAGAATCACATTTACATGCAACAGCTTTTGTATTATTCTAGCTAGTTTAGGGGACAATTAAGAATGGAAAACACAATTATATAATGTTGTCACATATAATAACAATTTAAGTCAAGCAGAATACGTGAGATAATCCCTTATCAATAAGGTCAATATTGCTTCCCCTCCAAAAACTAAATTCCAAAAACTCCACAAAGGAAGGTTAAACTGCTCTCCTGTGAATCTCTATTTGATAATTAAAAAAAAAAAAAAAACTGGCGAAGTTTCTGCGAAATCACCTAGATGAATAAGAAACTGAGAAAAAAAAATTAATAAGAAGAAGAGTCGTTGTCAAATTGACCTCAATGTTGGCAATTCCAAACACAAAGTCTTGAAGGAAATATTCATGAAAAGAATTGCTACACATATATACAAGGGAATTGGTTGGATCTTCTTTCTGTTCACTAGTGTTTCTTCTGCGATATTCTCTGCATATCTTCTAAAATAAACATGCCTTTTTGTTAAACTACTTATACAATTGAAAGATTTGGTCAAATAATTATAGTAGAAAATGAGATCCAACTATTTTTTTATGTGCAAAATCCCTCTTTTTCTCGTACCATATGCTCCTTTAGAGACTAAACTATCGTTGACATATCTAGTTAGGCCTTATTTTCTGGATTTTGTGGAATTTGATATGATAGTTTGTTTAGGTGACGTGATAGGCACCTAATCTTGTACTTAAGTACTAAGTTCAGAGAATTAAGCATCAATTTTTGTCAACTCATGAGGCTAACTCATATGGTCTTGATAATGTAGACTTATTTCTTTTAGGAAAATTCGATGAGTTTTCTGTGTGTTTTGAGTCAATCACGGGAAAGAAAATAGTGGTCTCAAGCTCAGCCTCTCAATTGAGCTTGACTATAATTGACTATTAATTTCAGCAAGCAAGTATTTCCTCATTATAGTCCAAGAGAATAACAAACCAATTGAGTATGTATTACGCCAAAATCCTTCAGCATTTTAGATATCTAGATGAGGATTAGCCAAATATTTATTAAACATGAACCCTTATCTACTCCAAAAAGAACCAAACCCAGTAAATTATTACTGAATATATAGTCATGCATAGTTTTTGGCACGTACTAGTTGAGAAAAAAACAAAAGGTCATGTATTTTGTGGGGTCTAAGGTGTGGTAGAGAGTCTTACCTCTGACTTGTGTTTATATTTATTCAATTTTTTGAGAAGTATGAGTCCTAGGCTCCCAGACTTGAATCGCAAGACTTCACCTCTAGTAAGAGAACAAATTAAGGGATATTAAAATGCTTGAATTATAAATGATGATTATCTGTCTACACTTTTTTTTTTTTTAGCTAGTGGGGGTGAGGATTGAGGAGGATTAGACACACAAAAATGATATTACCATGTAGAACCTGCATAGACTTGGTAAAAAAAATGTCCAACTTTTGGAGGTCTTAATGGTGTTTTTAAGTAACAAAAAATGCATCAAAAACCTTATAACTCAGTAACAATGCGCAATTTTCCTTATATATAGAATGTCGATTTGAATCCTTCTTTCTCAATTGTTGGAAAAAATCAAAAGAAAAAAGAAAAAAGAAAAAGAAACACATGTTTCACTCTCACACCATAAAGAACTACACTTTTGGACAAAGAAAGAAAACACGCACAAAAAAAAAAAAGGCTGCATATGAATCTCTAAATCAATTGGGCCAACTTGAGTTGGCCCACTAGGTTCTCCACTAATATGTTGTATATACTCAAAATATGCCTACTACCTCAACCCAAAACCCATGCCATCAAAAACTAGAAACTTGGGACTTCTGTCCCAACTTAACACAAACACACACTTCCCCGTTGGGTTCACAACCCCAAATAAACAACAACAACCCATTGTCCTCAACCCCAAAAACGACGTTGTCTCACTCAATTTCCAAAAAATCTCCTCCCCAACTCTTCCTCATCTCCATAACTACAAAATTCCCATTTTGTGGGATCTAAAAGAAGGTGTGGTAGACAGTCTTACCTCTAAATTTTGTTTATTCTTTTTTTTTTTTTTGAAAAGTCTGAGTCCTAAGCTCTTAAACTTGAATCATAAGACTTCACCTCTAGTATGAGAACAAATAAAGGGTATTAAAATACTTGCATTATAAGTGATTATTAAGTATTAGTTTGTGATTCTACACAATTTTTTTAGGGGGCAGGGATGTGGAAGATTAGACACCAAAAAAAAGAAAAAAGATAAAAAAAAAAGAAGATAAAATGGAATTACTATGTAGAACTCACATAAGCTTGGTCAAAAAGATGTCTAATTTATGGAGGTCTTGAAGTAACAAAAAATGTATTAAGAGCTAATAACTCGAGTTGGCCCACTTGGATTCTCCTCCAATATGTTACACAAACTCAAAATTTGCATACTAACTTAACCCAAAATCCATCCTACAAACTTGGGCCTTCTGTCCCAACTCAACACACGCACACACTTCCCCTTTGGGCTCACAACTCCCAAAACGAAAGCAATTACCCTCTGTGTTCAACTCCGAAACGCCACCGCCTCACTCAAACCCCACAAAACAAAACCCTCCTCCCCAACTCTTCATTATCCCCATTTCTCTCAAAGAGAACAAAGTTTTCCAATGGCAACATTTACACTCTATTCTAGTCTTCTCCCTAAATCCTTAGACCCATTTTCTCTCTCCAAACCCTTCACTCCCACATGCACCCTGTCTCCACTTCCAGTGCTGCACTCTCCCTCACTGGGACCCCACTCCATCAGTGTAGTAGCCGTGGATGGAGATTTCTCAGCCAGAAGAAGCAATAGCTGTGGCAATAGCAATGAACCTAGAGAGACCATTATGCCACCTGGGTGTGACTATAACCACTAGCTCATAATCATGGAGTTCCCTAAAGACCCTGCCCCAAATAGGGAGCAAATGATTGACACTTACCTTAATACCCTCACTGTCTTGGGCAGGTTTGCTTCTCTTTGCCTTCTCTGTCTTCTTATACTATGATATTTCGAGTGTGCCCATGTTTGTGCGTATGTGTATGTGTTTGAAAAAAAAATGTAGTATTATGAAAGTTTGGTTTTTTTTTTTTTTTTCCAAGAAAAGTTACTGAATTGGTATATAATTGGGGAAATGGGAAAAGGGTATTTGCAAGTTTTGATTTTGAATGTAGTTCAAGGAGAAATTTGGAGGTTTTTTCTTTTTTTGGTTCCCCCCTTTTCTTGGGAAGAAAGATGTTACTGAAATGATACACAATTGGGTAAATGATAAAAAGTTATTTGCAAGGTGATGACTTAGAGAAAGTACATGATAGGTTCCTAGAGAGGTTATGTGGTGAGTTTTGGAAAAGAAATGAGTTCCTCTTAAGTATGTTAAGTTGTTTAAGGACATGTATGATGGAGTTGCAACTAATGTGAGAACAAGTGGAGGCCGAGGCATCATAAGTGAGTTTTACTTTTCTATCATTATAGGTTTGCATCAAGGATTAGCATTAAGTCCGTATCTCTTTGCATTAGCAATGGTTGAGCTCACTAAATTGATTTAAGAGGAACTCCCTTGGTGTATGGCTTTTGCAGATGATCTAATTTTAGCGGATGAAACTAGGTAAACTCAATTTAGAAATTTGGCAAGAGGCTTTAGACTATAAGGCTTTCCATTAACTAGGAAAGTTTAACAAAAGTAGAAATAAAGATAGAGTTGTAAGACTTGATAGTCCAAAAATAACAAATGAGAATGTTAAGGTGGATAGTGAAAACACACGGAAAGAGAGGATTCAAATTGAGGAAACTTGTTTAAACATTGGTGTGTCCCCTAATGATGGGAAGATGAGGGAGAGTCACTTTCGATGATTTAGTCATGTTTAGAGGAGAGCAGTTAATGTACCATTGAGAAAGAGTGATTTGATTCAAGTTAAGGGAACCAAAAAAGGTATAGGAAGACTAAAAGTAGCATTAATGGGGGAAAAAAAAAAAAAAGACATGTCAATTAAGGAAGTAGTTTGTTGAGGATCCATAGCCGATTAGCCAACCCTAAAAATTTTAGGACTAAGGCTTGGGTGTTGTTGTTGTAGGAAGGAATATGTTACTAAAAACAATAGGTAATTGGGTAAATGGAAAAAATTTATTTGCAATTGATTATTTTGAAGGTAGCCCAATGAGCTCTGGCTCAAATGGGACATCCTTTTCCGTAAGAATAGGGTGGAGGGTAAGCTTGTGAGTTCAAATCCCAATGGGTGTGTGATTTTGAAGAAAATTATGAGTTGAAACTTGATTTTGTGGCTGTGTGATTGCCTTTTCATCTTCATTGTTCTCCATTGCAAAAATTGTTTGAGGAATTTGTTTGTTTACCAACAACATCTGTTGATGGATGCTAGATCTTTGGGTTCCACAGATTTGGAATTTCATATTTAATCTCTTGTTGGGATTATGCCTCCTATTGCTTTTGTTTCATTTGGGGCACTGACACCTTTCTCAACATAGGGCTGCTTCTGTGCAATCTGAGACATGGTTGAATTTTTTTGTTAGCATTTTTTCCCCCAAGTATTTTAGTTTCTTTCCTACACGGCTACACCTAAATTGAAACAATTTTGGTTTCCAAAGGATGTACGATTTCTTAATTTCAAATCATACAATACCTCAGAAAATGAGAAAAACCCTCTACTCATCACTGGTAATGGCATCCTTTGTGGTGCCTCATTTCTGTGGTTCGAACCGCACCTCCTCTCCCTCATTATCTACCTATCTCATAAAAATGTTATTATCTTCCTTCTATTTATATATCATCCTGGTCACAGAATAAAGATGCATATTCTACATCGGCAGTGCTAAAAAAGATATTCTTCTATTATTGTTATTAATACTGTAATTGTAGCTGTAGTAGTTGGAATCTTTTCCGTTACTGTTATTTCATAAATATGGACCCTGTGTTTGTGTGTCAGTATGGAAGAAGCAAAGAAGAATATGTATGCTTTCAGCATCACCACATACACTGGATTTTAGTGCACTGTTGATGAAGAGACATCTAAGAAATTCAAGGGTAAATACCTATGTCAAGCACTTGTCTTTTGACCATTATATGGGTTTTGTCAATTTTGCTTCTTTCTAATGTATTTTCAACTTCATCGTCATAGGATTGCCTGGTGTTCTCTGGGTATTGCCAGACTCATACATAGACATCAAAAATAAAGACTACGGAGGTGATTCCTATGCTTTATTTCTAAATTGACACTTAGTTTTCTTTATGTTCATATATTGTAATGATGCTATGATGATGTTTCTATTCTTTTTTTTTTTAACGTTATCTCTTCTTTTGTTTTAGGGGATAAATATATCAATGGGAAGATCATTCCTTGCAAATACCCAACCTATCAACCTAAACGTAGTAATTCAAAATATGAGAGTAGAAGGTATGAAAGACGGAGAGATGGCCCCCCTCCTGAGAAGAGAAAACCCAGACAAGAGGCAACTACTACAGACTCTGCCTCTGGCTGAGGTAGTGGAACTTTAGAGTCACGCTGTCTTTTCTTTTGATTCAGTTTTTCTTTTTTATTTTCAAATTTCTTTGCAAGATGAGGTTTCTGAATTTACTTGCCCATGAAAAATTATCCAATGTGTATATACAGTGATTGAATTGTACCAGTTTATCTTCCACTGTTAAATTTAGACCTATCATGATTGTAATCCATTTTGTTTTGTGCTGTTATGATTGCAGGTAGTTAAGGCTTGTTTTTGAAGTTCTTAGCCTGATAGCAGTTGCAATTTATCATTCTTTAGTGTCTGCAAACTATAGTGCGTGGATAGTTTAACATGAGGTCAGAAAACCTGCTTATAAAGTGAATTTGATCAGATGCAGTGTTCTTGTATGTTTTGTAAGATCAACCTAAGTAGCATCATCTGGAGGAATACGTAGCTCTGCTGCATGAGCATGTTATGCAAAGGGGATTTTGAGTTACATGAATCTATGTTCAATCCAGAGTTAGTTATGCAGCAACTATTTGTAGTTGGATTCATTGATATGTGATATCAATTTTCTTTTGTTATTCCATCTTTTTTGCAGCATAAAGCAATGCACCTTGAAATTCATAAAAAATAAAATTATATTCTGTTGTGCTTTTCTAACAATGTCAAGCATGCTATATCACCCTTTGCTAGTTTGGTGATGGTCACATGCGTATGTTTGACATCTCTTAAAAGTTTGAATCTTTGCTTTATCACCTTTACACCTTAGGCAAGGCAGCCAGGTAAACTCTGTTGCAAACTTAATGCACATCCGATAGTGCATTCTTGCAGTGGCGTATCATTTCAAACCTTCTGACCATTTTCAGAAATCTGATAGAGATTGAAATCATTCTACATTCTTTCCATGCTAAAGTTCCATGCCAATTCATAGACAAAGTCATTATACACGATTCCTATCATTTAATTTCAAAAGTGGTTTTATACACAACTTATTGCATTTAAATGCTTAACGTAAGATTCATAATTTTAGGTGGTGTGTGGAACCTGATGGATGGAATTATTGGAATTAATCATTCAAACGTTCGCAAGAGTTGAGTTGATTGCTTAAATTCTTTGAATTGAAACTGTTTTTCTTTGTTGCAGTAGTTAACTTGTGTATCCTTGTATTTTTGCATGAGGCTTGCTACTTGATCAAATCTTTGGTGTCCTAGTATCTGTTGGCATGAAATGAACCATATTGGATCTTCTATGGTAGTTTGATAAGTCATCTTATATTAGGTCAACTATGGGACTGTGTTCCAGTTAGACTGGTCCTGTAACTGTTAACACTAAAGGTCATTTAAGTAAGCGACCAGCTTGCCATGGATAAAGTCACTGATTTGCATTGACATAACCCTCCATTTGTAAAAACAATCCAAATGGCAATCGTGCTCCTTGAAATGTAGAAATGTCACATTTTAATCATGTTTGTTTACCACTATTCTTCATAAGGTCTTTTTTCGTTTTTTGTTTTCCCTCGTGTGTGTGTCAAATATCCCCCATCAAAATCGGACACAAATCTCTCTTCTTCTTTTTTTGGTTTTCTTTATTATTACTCTAGTTAGATTATATGCCTATATGGGCTCGAACCATAGACCCTTGCTAAAAAACCAATCCTGTTTTTTTTTTTTTAATTTTTAATTTTAATGTGGCTGATTTCCCCTCTTTTGCAAGCTGGCCGAGAAAGAACTACGGGCTGTAAGGGGAAAAAAAAAAAAAAAAAACAAACAAACAAACAAAAAAAAATGTTGATTGTAACGGTACCTTTACATGTGCAACCATTACACATAATTTGACTCGTGGGGGATGAACATTCAAACCTAGATACTCTGTGGGAGAACTAGGCAATAATGCTTTACCAAAAGGCCTTTGGTCGCACAAAAGCTTTGATACTGAGTATATTCCTTTCTTTTTTGATAAGTAAAAGGTAGGTAGTATGGTGACTTTAGTCCATCATCTACTGCATCTACACTGATTGAGATTTGCCCAATTGGCTGGTCATGATAGGATGACACAATGATCATTGTATCAAATACCGGTTACAGTTGAATGGCGACACTGGCGTACCTCCAAGCCAAGTGATAGTGAATTCTTAAGCAAAATTATGTTGGGACCTGGTGCTGATTTCTCAGGAAAAGTAAAAAAAGGATATCCTGCTTAACAAATTTATCTGGATACTTTCCTGTCACATCTCAATCCATTATTGGGATCTAGTGGTCTCAAAAGTAATAAATGTCTTTAATCATGTAACTTTGAAATAATTCTCCTCTCTTTAGACTAAAGGAAAAGTTAAGGGCCACAGCTTTGTTGAAATGTCGAAATATCTCATTGGTTCTCAGTGGTGATCACATTGCAATTTGCAAACAAATTCTAACAGCTAACTTCTCACTTTTGTTTTCTTTTTGGTAAGAGAAATTTTACCCGCATAACAACAAAGTTCTCTACATAGATCGAGTTCTCCATTTTTCATGCATGTGCAAAAATTGTTTTTTATTCTCAAATTAGATCAAAATTGTGTGATAGGGATAAGTAGATGGATGGGTAGATGGATAAGACTAACCCTAAAGGTATGCATTTTCTTCTTTTTTTTTCTTTTTTCTTTTGGTAAACTAAAGATATGCATTTTCAATAATGCGCAAAAGCCACTTTATGTCCTAGCCATTCTCCAAGAAGTTGCTTTTTGCTAACATTGAGTCATGTACAAGATAACTGTATTAGCAACCAAAAAAAAAAAAAAGGATAAGATAACTGCTGGAGAAATTATTTGAGTTTCACTGATCAACAATGGCCTACTACAGATCTAGCTATCTTGGGGATGATCTTGGTGTGTACAATCTTACCCCTTATGGTGATAGTTATGATTCAGTTCCAAGTCATGGCTTAATGGATTATTATCCTAGTTATGATTCCAACAATTATCAGTTCTTTGAGTATAACTCAATCCCTTGTTACAGTGCTTACAATCCTCCACATAGCTATTCATCAATTGCATATTCTACCTCTACTTTGAGTGAGCCTAAATGTATTGAGTATGTCCCTGATGTTTATGGCGGGGATTACAATCCTGGTTTGACTCAATTTGTGATATCTTACTCTACTGTGGAGTTTAATGTACCCGAATTTGATGATTATGATCCAACACCTTATGGTGGTGGTTATGATATAGCTCAAAGCTATGGCAAGCCCCTTCCAGCCTCAGATGAAACTTGTTATCCTCGATCTATGCCACCGGATCCAAATGCTTTAGCTTTAGGTGCTGCCACTTCTGGGTCCATCGCATTGCCTAGTGGGAAAGAGGAGACCGGTGCATTGGCAGAAAAACCTCAAAATGGAAGCAAACAATCCTTGGCGAATGAAGAAGAGCAGCAATTACATGATATGAGTGACAAAGGCCTTGACAGTCGCAGAGAGGAACCTTTTCAAGGAGATGGGAGTGGATATGGAAATGGAATAGCTGAAGAGCATGGTTGTGAATCTTATGACAAGCCGGTGCCCGAACCTCCTAGTGGATATGGCTTGGAAGCCATGGACCTTTGTGAAAGTTTATTTGGCTATTGGCCTTGCTTGTCTCGTGAGAAAAGGAGATGTGATCGTCAATATTGTGCCGATGAAGGAAGCAACAGCGATCCATGGAAAGGAACTGCAGATTATCTCTTTGGAAGTTCAAATCCATATGGTGAAAGAAGGGCTGTTGAAGGTAGCTATGTGGATTCTAATTATGGCTATGAAAGGCATTATCAGGAGCAGCCTCTTTATAGGCAGGTTTATTATAATGAGTAATTGATTATTCAATGTTCATAGATGAATAAATTCAGGATATTAAGATTGCAAAAAGTTGCAGTTGTTTCCTTCTGATTTCAAGGATGAAAATAAATTTGTCATGTATTGTTTGGCTCTCTTGTTCCTATCTAGGAAAATAAGTTCATGATTGTAGATGGTTTTACTTTGTCATAGAGAAAAAAATAAATAAATATTTCATTTCTAAGTTATTTTTTGGTGTGAAGCAATATGAAACCAAAGTATCCAAAAGGCATCCAATGGCTCTCTTTGAAGAGCGGGTGATCTAGACCTTACAACTTTAGGCACTAGCTCCTTGAAGCCCAGCTGTTTACTAATTTCAAAAGTTAAAACATTGTTATAGACCCCAAGGTGACTGATCCAAAATAGGCACATTAAGCAGGGATCACTTCAATTCATGGAACTCTTTGGCCGGAAGAACAATTCGTAGAAAACAAGAACCAATGTTCCATGCTATTATTCTTCTATGAAGCTTCTTATTGTACCAGCAGCATACTAAAATAAAATTTTGGATATAATAAAAGTCTTTTTCTTAGTACTGGGCCAGTGGGCCAACTGGCCATGAAGGCATGTTATCTTGTTCTTGTTTTTGAGTCTTGATAATGATGATTCATCATCTATGGATAACAGACGAATGCATTGTTATTATTATCCCGTCCCTGGATATTAATAGGATCTTTACTAAGCTCGAATTTGTGTAGGTCCCAATCCGGATCTTAGGATCGGATCTTATAGGATCCCGATACTAAATATCCTATGATATAAAGAAAATTAAAATAAATAAATAAAATCTTTTTTGGGCCTCCAAACACAGCTTAAATGCCTCTAATTGATTATAAAAAAATAATAATAATAATAACTAGATTACCTCTGTGGCCCTAGCCCAAATTGATAAAAATTTAAATATAAATTACTTCTTCTTTTTTTGTGTGGCTAGGTGACAATTATAATGAAGTTTATACTATTAGTGATGAATTTGAGTTTTTTTTTTTTTTTTCCTGGTGAAGGTGATGAATTTGAGTTTGGGATGTAAATGAAAATGAAGTGAATGAACCTCCAAATGCAACATTAAGAGATTTTAATGATTATTTAATGGATAATGTAGGTCATGTGGTTACTAATAATGACAATAATGCTATTTATAATGATCAACTATACTTTGAAGAACCCATCCAAGATAACCAAAACTTTGGCCTTGATGATTGACCGTGTTTATGGAGTTGTTTGAAAAATTGTTATTTGCTTTGTTTTGTTTAATGAAACATTATGTATGCTTAGAAATGTTTAACTTAGAATTTGGTATTTGTAAGTTGTGTTATTGGTTGTTATGAGGGGGCAAAAAAATAATTTAAATTGTAGATTCAAATTAGAATCAATAATAACTTACCACCTATAATTTGTTGTGAAAATATTATGGATGTATCACTTATCTATTTGTTATGGTTGTCTATAGTGACAAGAGATTCTTCCCTAACCCTTTTCCTTGTAATGCAAAACCAACCAATCGTTAGGCATAAGCCTTGTTAGACATATTATAGCCCAAGTGGTCTAAATCAATTGTAGGTGTCATGTACTTGTAAATCAAGCAACTTAACTTTGGGTTAGTCTAGAGTTAGTCAAGTATTCTCTAGCATATAAATCATACTTTAAATTCATTGTAACACAAATGTTTGATATCAATATGTAGCCGTCAAGTGCTTCCTTAAACCAATTTTCTAATATCAAATCAGCAATTTTTTTTTTCTTTTTCTGTTCTTTCTTAAAAAGTAATTATACAGAGTTTCCCATTATCAATTAATATTAATTATTTTTAAAAATTATCCATTTTAATTAAGCTTTTACATTTTTTTTTCTTTTAGTTTATTTAATTTATTTGCTTATATATAGATTTTTTTTTTTTTAGAAATGCTATGTCCACAACATTTTCACAACATATCATATATGGCAGATTGTTACTTGTTATTATTAGTGGGTAACAAAGTAATTTAAGTTGTAAATTCAAATTGAAACCTATAACAACCTGCTAACTAAGATATGTTATGAAAATGTTGTAGACATGACACTTTTTTTTTTTCTTTTTTAAGGGTGAAAAAAAGTAAAAATACACTTTTAGTCCTTACATTTTAGCTGATTCCCATTTTGGTCTCTAAATTGATTTTACTACTAATGTAGTCCCTAAAAAATAAAATCAATTCTAATTTGGTCTCTACCGGTAACTAACTAACAAAAAAGTCCTTCATGGCAAACGATGTGCCCTACTTGCTGACATAGTGTTGACGTGTGTATTAAAATATTATGGAAAAGGCGTAAAGGCATTTTTAGTCCCTACATTTTGCACTTTTTCCACTTTGGTCCCTACATTTTATTTTTATCATTTTTAGTCCCTAAAACCAATTAGCGCGTGATATTTAAGTCTTTACCGTCAGCTAACTAACGGAAAAAGCTGAGGTGGCAAATAGAACACCCTATTAACTAATGTGGCACTGATGTGGCAATTAAAATACTATTAAAAAAATATTATTTGGCATTTTTATATGCCATGTCAGCATTTTAATTTTTTATAAAAAGCCATGCCAAAAAATTTAAACCAAAAAAGAAAATAAATTAAAAAACAATTTTTTTTTTTTTACTTCATTATTTTTTCGTAACAACTAAGTTGTTCTTCGTGTTCTTCCCCAGTGTTCTTCCCCATAATCAATCTCTAGTAAAGAACCAAACCCCAAACCCATATCTCCAACAAAGCAAAGCAAACCTTAGCCTTCAAACCCATAAATTTTCTTGGCAAACAAACACTATAAAAAAAAAAAAAAAATCCCAAATCATCACCACCAAATCAAAGAACATGAACATCAAATCCAAGCAAATGAATAAAAACCCAGCAACTAGTAAAGCAACACCATCGAATCAAATCTTCCAATATTTTCCAACAACCACCAAAGCCTTAACATCAAATCTACAAAAATTCTAAGCTAAAACCTTCCACATCAACCTTAAAGAGAGGAAAAGAGAGACGGTGAGGTAGAAAGAGGTGTGAGAACCACTTAGCTCGGCTTCACAACCATTGATTTGGGCTCCATACTGAATCGGTGACAAGGGTTTCATACAATGGAGACATAACTACACAAAAACAAAACTACTGAATCGGCAACTATGGTGAGTTATCATCAGATTTGATAGTGGCGAAGACCTCATCTTTGTGGCAAACCTTCTCGATGGGTTTGATGGGTCGATGGGTTTTCTTTTTTTTACAGCAACAACAACTTCATCACTGAGTCTTGAATGAGTTCAACGGTGGAGGAGATGAGATTTTGAGCTTAGAGAGAGTTTGGGTTTGAGAGAGATTTCGTCAAGGGTGAAGAGAGGGAGAGAATTCAAGATAGGGAAAGTTTAGAGATGTTTCAAAATCTGATAACTGATGAGGTTAAAGAAAAAGAAAAAAGAATTAAGGTTAAAGAAAAGGAAAAAGAATTAAAAAGATAATGATTTTTGTTTTTTTAAGAAATAATTTTAATTAAATTAGATTTAAGATTTTTTAAAATTTAATTTCTTTTTTTATAAATTTTCTGAAGTGGCTTTTTTAAAAATTAAAATGCTAACGTGGCATATAAAAATGCCAAATTATATTTTTTTTAATAATATTTTAATCGCCACATTAGTGCCACATCAGCACCACATCAGCACCATGTCAGCTAATAGGGTGTTTCGTCTACCACCTCAGCTTTTCTCGTTAGTTGGCTGATAGTAAGGACTTAAATATCACATGTTAATTGGTTTAGGAACAAAAAATGGTAAAAATAAAATGTAGGAACCAAAATGGAAAAAGTGCAAAATGTAGGGACTAAAAGTGCATTTACGTCTATTAAAAAAACTTATTTAGCATTTTTTTAATGCCACGTCAGTATTTAAATTTAAAAAATTAAAAAAAAATTAATTCCTCAATTTTAATTTTAAAATTAAAAAAAAAAAGAATTTTACTTTCTTTTTATTAAAATGATTTTTTTATTATTATTTCAATCTTTGTTTTTTAAGAAGAACATATTCATGTTTTTTGTGTTCTTCCTCATAGTATGATTCATATTCTTAGCAAATTAATCCTTTTTTTTTTATCATCTTTTGTATCTTTCTTGTACTTTCTTTATAACTAAATACAGGAAAACAAAATAAATTAATTAAATGTCTTTCTTGTCTCTTTTTTATAATTCCTTTAATTATTTTTTCTAAACATGTTCATGTTCTTTGTGTTCTTCCCCATAATCAGTCTCCAAAGCAAAGAACTAAACCCCAAACCTAGATTTCAACCAAACCCCAAACCTATATCTCTAGCAACCAAACCCATAAACCCAAGCAAAAGAATAGAAACCCAGTAACCAGCAATGCACCACCACTGAATCAAATCTTCCAAAATTTCCAGCAACCAACAAAGCCTTAGCATTAAATCCACAAAAATCCTAAGCTAAAAACTTCCAAATCAACCTTAAAGAGAGGAAAAGAGTGAAGATCTAGAGAGAGGTGTGAGAACCATTGATCTGGGCTTTACAACAACACAACACCACTAGTGATCTGGGCCACAACAACATTGCACCACCACCGATCTGGGCCACAGCAACATAGCACACCCACCAATATAGTTCCACCACAAACCCAAACTAATTCACCACCCAAAACCGACTCAGCCGCCTAGGTGAACATAGCACACTCGCCCACCCAAACTAACTCACCACCCTAACCGACCCCACTGCCTCCACACAAAGAGAGAGAGAGAGAGAGAGAGAGAGAGCTATTTTGGATTCTCCAGGAAACCGATTTTTTTTTTCTCAAATAAATTTTCTATGCTAACAATTTCGTTAGTTGCCCAGTTTTGCAAGAATGTGGAAAACTAGCATCTCGAGTTTCTAAAACTCGAGATTCTTATAAAACTTGAGTTTTTAATACTCGATTTTGGAGGTTTTTCATAACATGACGTGGACTAATTTTTTCCACGCGGATATCGAGTTTATAAAACTCAAGTTTCTAAAACTCGATTTCTAATCCACGTTTTTACTAAAACCAAGTTTCAGAAACACGTTTTTTACCACTTAAAACCTAAAATTTGGCCTTACTCGTCACTCTCACTTTCATACACTCATTCTCGGACACTGTCACTCTCAAACATTCTCACTCTCACACTTCTTCTTCTTCTTCTTCTTCTTCTTTGCCAGTTCTGCCTCCGATTCCAATCCTCAAGAGCGCACTCAAGTGCCCCAAACCCATTGCTCCCATTGCCCACTGCTCCCACTACAGCATCTCGAGTCTTTCCCCACTACTCCCATTGACCCACCATGCCGAAGGTACTCTCTCTCTACTCAATACTCTCTCTCTCTCTCTCTCTCCAATTGAGGTTTTAGGTAGGAAATGATCATTTGTCATTTTGAAAAGCCCTCAAAAGTTTGGAATTTTATGAACTGCCGACTGAATACGTATGATTCTCTCAAACCTATATTTCTCTTTGTGGTTCTTCATCTTATTGCTTTTTATTTTCATTATTTTTTTTTTTTTGAAAAATATTGGAGATTTTGTGTATGGTTGTGGCATTTTGCTTTTTGTTGTTATTTTGTTTTTTGTTATTTGGGTTTTTCTTGTTTTGGCTGTTTTGTTTATCTACGAGTTAGGTTTTTTTTTTTTTTTTTTTTTTTCTAGTATTCTGATTTGTTTTTGGATATTTGAATATGAAAATCCTTTCAATCCAAACTATTACTTTTGTTTTCTAGGTTGTTGTTGCTGTTCCTGTTTGATAAATATACTTGGTGGAGAAAGATTTGGATGTTTGATTAATAGTGATATGATGGAAATGGAGTCTTTTTCTTATTCTTTAATAAAGAAGTAGTGGGGGAGGGGCATTCAAACCATGGATATCCCAAATTGGAGTCTTTTGTATTGGAAGGAAATTATCCAAATCATTACTTCAAAGTTTCAATCAATTTTTTTTTCTTCTCTTTCTCTTACTGTGCCTTCTAACATAAAAGTTTCCGATGTAACAATTAGCTTGAAACTAATCAGTAATTCCAGAAGCCAATATTGGGAGCTAGTTTTAGTGAATCAATGTGCATTTTGTCCTAAGATTGCTATTGAAACATTATTGTAGGTTAAACCTTAATTTTTACTAAGTTTTTAATTTAGTAAGAGAGCTTATAATTTATAAGTTTTTAGAAAATTCTTTTATTAACATTATGGTTCGCATTACTAAGTTTGTTCATTATGATAGGTAAGACCCATAAAATAGAATTTATATTATTCTTTTTGGTTGTTTGGAAAATGAGTAAATAAAAAAATGATTTTTTTTAAACAAATTGAGCATTGGAATTGTTGTTATGAAATTAGTGTGAATTTCGATAGTGTAAAAAGTGTTAATATCTGGATTACATTGATATTTAATCTAGTTTGATTTTTTTTTTTATCATTGTTTTTATTTTATAATTTTCTGATTTTGCGTTTATTGAATGTAAATTTGAATTTTTGTAGTTGAATTGACATTTAATCTAGTTTGAAATTTGGACTCTTTTTAGCTCATACATTGCATTGTTTCAAAAATTCAAAAGTAGGATTTTGGAATCATATTTTAGCCTAAATGTCAATGTTCCAATTTAGCCTAAATGTCATTTTTTTAACATTTGTATATTTTTTTTACCGTAATTTTGATTTAACCAAATTTCATAATCTTAATGTGAAGTTTTTACTACTTTATATATTTTAATAACCAATAACGAGGAATACCTCATAAATAGTAACAGTATTTGTTGTTCTTATCCATTCTTTGATGATAATGATATTTCATAATTCCATATAGGCCTCAGTCACTAATTTTGATGACAATGATATTTTATATCTTCATGTGAAATCATTGTGTGTTGTGGTAATGCTTGATTTGTGATGACTCTTACTCCAAATAATGTATGTCTGCCACTATGTATGATAGAATAGTAGCACTCTTTGCAGTATGGAGCCTCAGAACGATGAGGAGCCAAAGATTGTGTGCCCTAGTCCAAAAATTCCTTCATTGCTGACGCAACAACGAAATCATCGATCAAAGGACATTTGGAATGGCGAGGTGAAATATCTAGTTCTAACAACCGCTTTAATATTTATGTTCTCTTTGACTTTTAGCAAGTTCTTTCAAAGTTGCATATCTAGTTCTAACAACCGCTTTAATTTTTATCGATTTTGTAGGACCCGGGCCCACTTAAGTGCCGTAGTCGCGCTAAGGAGATGTCAAACATAACGATGCAAGATAATCTGGTGATTGACATTATCAAGTTGGTGGGGCTAGAAGGATTGTTTAGGGCCCCATCTAGAGAGATAGATCACTCCCTAATATCGGCCCTAGTTAAGCAATGGAGACCGAAGACTCATACGTTCCATCTTCCACATGGTGAGATGTTAATCATCCTCGAAAATATGGAGGTCATTTTGGGACTGCCTATAGATGGTGAGGTCTTGATTGGGGCGACTGCTATGGAGGATGGGGATTGGAGCCAACTATGCGTGGAGTTGCTTGGTTTTGAAGTTTCGCATAATGACAAAAAACTTTGATGGGACAGAATTCTCATCAGCCACCTTGTTGAGTGCATTGAAGAGCCATTGCCTCACGATGCAACGGAGATGCAAACACATCAATATGCCCAATGCTATATATGAGCACTACTAGGGGATAAGATTTTCATGGACAAGTAGGGAGATAGGGTGCATCTGATGTTCTTGGAGTTCCTGCAGAACCTTCGTGATCCACGACAATATAGTTCGGGTAGTGGTTGCCTGGCATGGTTGTATAAAGAGTTGTGTCGGGCAAGTCATAAAGAGTCATCACAGATTGGTGGGGCATTGCAATTGGTCCAGTATTGGGCCTGGGCAAGGTTGCGATTCTTGTGCCCGAGGATAGAGCCCCCACCTGAATGTGATTATGGCCCATGGCCAAATGCTTCACTTGCATTTAAGTAGATATTTTCATGATATTCAGTGTGTTATGGAATTTAATCTTCTTAGTAACTAAGTAGTATTACCTTATCTTATGTTATTCGCTCATAACTGTAGGTGGGTGTGGGTGCCAAGCTCGAAGAGTAGGCCATCCAGCATGGCATTGATTCACTATCGCGAGCAATTAGTTAGAATGAAGTCGGACCAGGTAATAATATACAAAAATTCTGTTTGGTTATACTGAATAAAAATTATTATTACATGTTCAGTAGTTAAGAGTCTAGGGTGTCCACTTAAGTTTTAGGCCATGATCAAGCTTTGCAGTTACTTGAAAGTACCTGTCGTCTCATTAGTGTGCTTGTCATCCTTTGGCAGTGCTAAAAGGGACCCTCCCCCTTCATGTCAATTTTAGATAATAAAGTTCCTACGTAACTACCTTTGCAAAAGAACCTCTATGTATAGGATTATGGACCAATGACTAAGCCACTGAAACTAGACCACATTTACATTATTAGCACCCACAAAAGCTCAATGAGAAACAGGGGTTCAGGATAAACATGTTGGGGGTTCCTTTGAAGTAAATACTAAACAGTTTCATCATATTTATTTAATTAACTTCACTAATGTTTCATTTCTTTGTTTTTTTCTTGCCTAAAGATTGGATCCATATGTATAATTTTCCTTAAGAATATGTGAAAATCATTTCCCCTTGTTGCACATTATAAGATGTTATGATAATTATTTTTTGTTTCTATTGTAGACTATGTGGCAGCCATATGAGGCAAACTTAGGCCACCCTCCTGCCTTCTGCGTTTCAGGGAGGGATATGTGGACGACAAGAGTGTCACTTGTGTGTTTTTGCATAGTAGAGACACACAACCCAGATCGTGTCCTTCGACAGTTTGGGTTGGCGCAGGAGTGGCTTGACCATGTTGTGTACGATGATAGACTGCATGGAATAGACTTGTATGGGAATATGGAAAAAAATTGGAGGGAGGAGCATGCACCATATATCCTCTTATGGGGTTTGAGACAACAACGAATTTGCCATGAACCTCCTCAGATGGGTGAGATGCCCCACGATCATGCTTATTACCGCTGGTACCGTTCGGTCACTCAAAAGTATGTCGACCAAAATAGCGCTAAATTACATATGATGGTAATGTGTTCTAATTAGATTTTATTGCCAGCTTTGTTTTTTCTTTAGTACATGTATGAACGTAGAATTAATTGATTTCTTTCTTCAGCAAATCTGGTTTGATCTGACTGACATCCAATTAAAAAGACTTTCTATTACATATAGTACTCTAATAAAACTTTTAGTTCTTAGTTGAGTATTTGAGTAGATATTAATCTCAAAGTTCTAATTTTCAGTTGAGTATTTGAATATGGAATTAATAAGTACTATACTATCCATTCTGTTATTGATACATAAAAGTCTCAAATCTGATTGTACCGGTGGTTTCTCTATTTCAAATTGAAAGCCATAATGTGCTGTTCGAGATACTTCTTGAAGGCAGCCCAAGACACGACCACGTCCGGCGCGTCCTAAATGCTGTCATTGGGCTTTGTGCAGTAAATGGGCTGGCAAACAACGAGCATGAGACTGAATCAACAGCTACTGCAACCCCAAGCACAAGTGCAGCACCCTTAAGTACACCGAGCCGTGGTCGGTTTGCTACTACAAGCCCAAGCACAAGCGTAGCTAGGGGCCGTGGTCGGGGTGCTACAACAAGCCCAAGCACAAGTGCAGATAGGGGCTGTGGTACCTGCACCCATCTTGCACGCATCTCCTCCATTTAAGGTCCCTCCACCCATGGTAGATGCATCTCCTCAGCTTGAGGTCCTTTCACCCACCCCACCTTCACAGCCCAGTTTTGATATTGGTATTGATTTTCATATTACCCCTCCTACGCACCCTGAGACACCCTCATACCCACCCACCAGCTTCAGTGCCCCCACTTTGCCCATGACAATGATCCCCACTCCTAACTATATAGAGCATCATTACCCACCTACCTCATCTTCATCCGACCCTTTAGGACCTTCGGTTGGGATCGACATTGATGTACCGTACAAGCATCCCCCTCATCAGCCCTCACCCCTACGAGATAAACCATAACGTGCTAGAAGAGCACCCACTTGTGGGATTGGTGGACACAACATAGGACACAAAGGCAGCTCTATGGTATGATAACATTACTTATAATGTAATGATATATTTTGCGGTTCACTTTATTCTTATCATTACACTGAATATTGATTGTATGCATCTAATGTCTTTGCAGCACGATGATGAGCCTAAAGATGATGCCCCGTAGCCTTCTCCTCCACCCCCCCCCCCCCCCCCCGCCTAAACATTACACGGGGGTTAAAAAACGTAAAATTGGTGAACCTTGAAAAAGATGCAATACCTAAAATGTAGTGAGTGGGCCCTTACTAGCTAAAATTGGACAACTATCAAAGATGCAATACCTGTAGCTGCTAAACTTCTTATTTGTATCAATTTACAACTGTTCTTATTATTTTAGGTTTATTAATGTTTTTTATTTATGCTAAATGATTGAATAGTAGCCTAGGCATAAACAATCTGACAGAAAAAAGTGCCTCTAGAGCTTGGAAATTTAAACAAGTTGATTTCCCTGTATGTACATATATGCAGTTTTCATATGCCTTTTTAGTTTTTCTTTTTTCCCTTTATTTATGATTTCATTTTGTTAACCCTTTTCTGAATTTATTTATTAGAACTTACATTAATTGTAAAAGTTTCTCATATGTTACAGAAGTTTTAGCTCAAACAATTTCAATGAAACATTACCCATTCAGCTTGGAATGTTGACTTCTTTACAGTAGCTGTAAGTTTTATACATACTTGTCATGAAATTACCCACGCAGCTTGTAAGTTTTATACATTACCCACGCAGCTTGATGATTCTAGTCTTTGACATGAAATTTAGATGAAGCAAAGAATGGGGAACTTTCTTTGTACATAAGCTATAAGAAGTCTTCAGTTTTAACTCTTGCAATATATACCAAAAGGTTAGTTAAAAGATATCAGTATTTCAAGGGTGGACTATACCAAAGTGATAATTCTCTTTGAATTTAACTATCAATGGTTTCTTGCCCATTATTTTTATGGATTCTTTATTTCCATATTCCAAATGCAAGATACATAGTTACTTGAATATATTTCTTAATTGCTGAAACTTAGTGTCATTGCAATTTCTTTATTCAAGTTGAGTAACTTGTTATGAATAATGGATAGTGTTCTCACCCATACTTATAATTGCATTTAGATTCCTCTAATAATGTTTGCATTGAAGACTATTATATTAGCACTGGAGATGACCTTATTGCCATCAAAAGTGGATGGGATGAGTATGGCACTACATATGGTCGTCCGAGTACAAACATTACTATCTGCAGGCTTATTGGAGAGACTCAAAGTGCAGGGATTACAATTGGGAGTGAGATGTCTAGAGGTGTATCACAGGTTTATGCAGAAAGCCTTCATTATATTAGAAATTTTGTTTGAGAATACTTAATTTATCGGTCAATCTACGAGATGTCACCTTGCGCTCCTGAATTTTAATTTATTTAATTATTTATTTTTTATAGAAGAAGTATGAATTTCAACAAATATGGAATTTCTTGAAATTATGATTGCAAGTTTTAAGTCCAAAAAAAAAGCATAGAAATTTATTCTGTATTTATTTATAACTTGTTTAACAGAATATGACTTTGTATAACTAGTTCATTCCTTTAACTTTTTCACTACAAATTGATGTCTTAGAAGGATGTTTTAGTGGTTTTTGTGTATTGATAATGTAAAACTGCTGGGAGATAGCTTGGTATTAATTGAAATCAATGACGTATTTATTTTTCATTGTGGTTAGATATGTCTTGGTACACAAGGTTATGGCTTCATTGCACCCTATTCTTGGGTTTGTGTTTGTGTGTATTAAAAAAGATGCTACATGTTGTCACTAATTGCATGTTTGGTCAATTCAGCCTGGAACTTTCCAAATATTTGACGCAGAGAGATTGCTTTCCTTTACTGACTCCTATAGATTGGGAGTAGGGATGATTAAAGGTGATTTAGTTGAATTTTCTAATTTTCTGAATGAATATTTGGTATACTGCGCAACATATCACTTGCATGACTCATCCACGCATTTCGCACAAAGTTTTTTCCTTGTCGACCTACTGATCATAAAATGTTTGTTTTCCTTGAGGGCACAAATTGTTAATGCGCGCTGCACCTCTACTTTATTGGCAAAAGTCAACTCTTTGCACAAATTCATCCCCTGTCTCCAAGTAAACACAAATGGTATCTCAATATGTGAAGGATCAACCATATTTCCCAAGTATTTGCAGAAAATGACAAGGCAGGAGGTGCATAGGCAGGGATTGTATTCGTAATGTTTTGGACACTAATAAAATTGTCTGCATCAGGTTCATTACTATCCAATGTCTCATCGTCATCAATGTCCCTCTCAAGGTCCCCAAAGTCCCCTCGTTCAATCATCTCTTTAAACTTATCTCTATCGACAAAATCTTCACCATTAATGGCAGTAGTCTCATCAACATAGTTGTCATCATCATCGTCGTCATCATCACCATCATCATCAACATTATCCTCTACATGTGTAGAATACTCATATTGAGCATTCAAAACTATAACCTGTAAACTTGTGGTTGTTTGTTGGAATTCCTCGATACTAACTTCTGCACGCGACTCCAACTGTGTGTACAACTCAATCATAGTCACTTCGGCTATTCTCTCCAACCTGTCAAACATCATCTTTAAATGTTTGTCTGCTTTTATCACCATATACTTGTAATTAATCTTGTTCTTAAAGACTTCATTTGGCATACGATAAGTAATTTGTACGTTGTGCACAGCAAGATTCACACACAATTCTTTCATAACTGTCTTCTTCAATTCATCAAGGGTCTTCAACCTACGATCAATTTGGGTGAACTTCATGTTTATACCCGGCCCTTCAAATGGCAATCCCTTGTCCGTATATTGACATTTTTAAGCGGACCACCGTGGTATAGGATTATATCAATTACAGTCATTGTGAACTTGTTCGAGTCAAGTTACTATGTTAGTTAAAAAACAAAGCAAGTCATCAACCTCACATTTCAAAATTGTACAGATGATAAATAAAAAAGTTTATAAATTATAGCTAACACCTAAGTTCAAAGACTAGATGATACTTTCTTCCCCTTTCAACTTGAAAAACTTAACTAAGAAACTGATTAGAGTACTACAGAATATATTGTTCAGAGTTAAGAATAATTAAAGAAAACAAATAGTAGAACAGTCAAATGGGCAGAAAAAAGAACAGTGAAAGAACAGGAAATAGAAAAAATTTAAATGGGTGTCAAATGATTAATCAAAAGTTCACAAATTTATCATTCAATTTCAAAGACTAGACCATATTCTATCTCCTCCCAACTTGGAAAACTTAATCCAAAAATCAATTGGAGTGGCACACAGTATATATTGTTCAAAGTAATTCATGAAAACAGAGAGAACAATAAATAAATAAAAGGGTTAAACAAACAATAATAGAAAAAAAAATGAAATTATATATACACACACACACACACCACACACACAACTTAAAAGACTAGACCATACTCAGTCTCCTCTCAACATAGAAAACTTAACCCAAAAGTCGATTACAGTGACACGCAATGTATATTGTTCAGAGTTAGAGTAATTCATGAAAAGAGAGAGAACAATCAAAAAATGGGTTAAACAAACAATAATGGAAAAAAATGAAATTTTATATATAAAAGTTTACAAATTTATCACTCAATTTCAAAGACTAGACTATACTCTGTCTCTTCTGAACATGGAAACTTAACCCAAAAACCGATTAGTGTGGCACACAGTCTATATTGTTCAAAGTGAGAATAATTTATGAAAACAGAGAGAAAAATCAAAAAAATTGGTAAAACAAAGCAAGGTATCTTAACTAAGTTATGTTAACTATCTACAAAATAAATAGTCAAACTCTTTTAACCCACACCCAACAACAAATAATACCCAACAAACAAATAATACCCAACTACAATGACAAAGTCCTCAAAAAACCCATACTTGATATGTGAATTTGTTGAAAGGGAGGAGCAGTGAGAGAGGCAATGTGGTGAGTGAGGCAGTGAGGCTGAGTGTGGGTGAGATAGTGAGAGCAAAGTGAGGCTGAGTGGGTGAGGCAGTGAGAGCAAAGTGAGGCTAAGTGTGGACTGATATGAGTGTGTGCGCGTGAGTGACCTGATATATGTGTGTGTATTTATATTTTGCCCAGCAAAACTTGAATCTTTAAGACTAGAGATCTAAGTAATTTTTAATTAAATTTCGAGTCTTATAGACTCAAGATCTATGTGTCAAAAATGATTTCCATGACGAAAATCGAGTGTCTAAGACTCAATTTTTTGTTTGAAAGAACTCGAGTTTTTAAAACTCGAGATCTATGTGGCGTTTTCTGTCCACCTCATCAATTACAAAACAGGCCTAAAGCGAGTCTCTGAGACTCGAGTTTTACTCACATATCGAGTTTCAGAAACTCGAGATGCTAGTTTCCAAATCCTTACAAACCTGCATTAACTTATTATATTTTATGTCCCTACTGTGCTAGCCTGCGAATTCCCTCCCAGGAAACCCAAAAACTCAGTGACTCCAAACCCAAAAACTCGGTTGCTCCAGGAAACCCAGAAACTCAAAAACTCCAAGAAACCCAAAAACTTGGTTTCTCTAGGATTTGGATTCTCCTACAAAGCCGAAAACTTAAAGGCTCCAAACTGATCCACCACCCAAACCGTCTCCTGCCCTATTTATCTCTTAATCGAGTTAGGGTAGAGGTTTTGTGATGGTTGTTTTGATTTTGGGATGGCCCTCTAGCCATGGGCGTCTGGGTTTGGAGCAAATTAAAGAGAAATCAAAGAGACAGAGGGTGAAAGGAGTCGAAAACTCAATAGGCAGAGAGATTAAATTGATCTAGGTTAGGGTTTGTGGGGTTGGTTTTTTTATTTTTATAATGGGTTTTTTTATTTAGTAGAGTATTAGGTTGGTTTTTTTTTTTTTTCCTTTTTTTTGGTCTAAATATTGGAAATTTTAATCTTTGTGATGTTGTGCTTGGTGACTAAGAAAATTTGAGAAAATTGTTATAAAACTTTTTTTTTTTTTTTTTTGGGGATAGGAACTCAATTTTTTAAATTGAGAAGGCTTTTTTTTTCTTAATTTAATTAGATTAATGTTTATTTTTATATTTAATTTTCTGATCTGGATTTTTTGTTTTCATTTTTTATTAATTTAAATTTGATGGGATTTAAAAAATTCCAAATAGTTTTTTAATAATATTTTAATAGCCACATTACCTCTATGTCAGCAAGCAGGGCACACTGTCTACCATGTAGAACTTTTCTATTAGTGGGTTAACAATAGAGATCAAAATAGAACCAATTTTTTTTTTTAGGGATTACATTAGTAATAAAATTAATTTAAGGACCAAAATGAGAATCGTCCCAAAATGTACGTATTTTCGCCAAAAACAAATGTTCAAAAAAATTTCGCTTCTAATTTTTTTTTAATTTTTAATTATTTACATTTTCAGTGTGATTTGGCACCAATAAATGAAGGTGGAATCAAAGAATTTTAAAATACAACATGGCAATAGCTGGTCTCTTAGTTGGATATGATTCGGCCCACTCCTTATGGGTTTCAATTCTCACACATACATTTTTTTTTATATATCTACTTTTATGTATTAAAATGTTGACATTCTTAAAATGTGAATGAGTATTATATATATATATATATATATATATATATATATATATATATATTAAACATTAATATTTTTCATCTTTGTATTTTTATTATTTTTTATCTTCTAAGATTTGTCTACAATTTCATAATATATAGGGATTTGAACTTAGGACCTTGACACCTCCATTATAAACAACACGAAATGTCAGTCGAGTTACAATATTCTAAACAATTATTATATCAATCGTTATATTTAAGCATCGTTTACAAAAAATCTATTCATATTTTGATTTAGAATTTTTTTTTTTTTTTTTTTTTTAAGGTTCACAATGGTTGGGGATGGATGCTAGGGATGGCCGGGGTTATAAAAGTTGTTTATTTTATTTATAACCATCTTAATTTTAAACATACCTATAGACATATAAATCTTCCGTATTTATAAACATATCAACAACAATTATTTATTCTATTCAAACATTTATTTGACTTCACCCATTCTAATGTTTACAATGTAATATAAATTTTTAATCAGTGAGATAGTGCCAATATTTTTCACAAAAAAACCCTAAACATATTTATAAACATATAAATCCTTGGAAATTATATATGTGTGTGTGTAAACATAACAATAATAATTATTTTGGATAAATATTATTTTAAATTTTTTTCCAACTTCACTACTTATAACATCTTGGGTTCCACTTTATACCATAAAGTAAAATTGCACGAAAAACAATTCTAGGTTTGAAATAGATCTCTTTTCCCCTTTCAATTACTATTTTAAACACAATTTTGAACATATATGCAAATATAACGAGTAGTGCAAACTTTGAAACAAATTTTGTTTTCAATTTGTAATGAAACCACTGTACATATATCCATGTTAGTCTTAACTATACCTTTAATTTTTTTTTCTTTTAGTTTATTTAATTGATTCTTTATATACATTTTTAAAATATGTTTTTAGGGGCAGAGAATAAAGCTTCTAAAAGTTCTCCTTTAAAAAAATAATTGATAATTTTTATTTATATATTTAGAGTGCTTTTACAACAATAAATGATGGGTGATATATTTATAAATTAAATATTTTAAAAGCCTTTTGTCTTACTATTTGCACGAAGTGTAGCAATATATGATAAAATAGTAAGACAAAAGGTTTTTATCAAATGATAAGACAAAAGCCTTTTGTCTTACTATTTGTGCTAAGTGTAGTAATATATGATCATCATAAGCTATGACGGAGGTAACTTTTTAATGCGTATTTAAAGTATTATTACGTAGCTAAGCTCTTTGCAATTCTTCATGAAATTTTGATTCTCACATTTATTATTTTTTCATATATATTTTTATGTATTAAGATGTTAAAAAATAGATTTGAATGAGTGAAAAAATATTTACCTTTCCTTGTATTTATACAAGAATATAAATATTGTATACAGGAATTCAAAATCGGGACCTAGACATCTCCATAAAAAAAAAATGTGAGATGGCAATTGAGTTACAATATTCTTGACAATAATTATATTTTTAATAATATATTTTGGTACAGGAAGCCTAAAAATGTTATATATATATATATATATATATATCTTGGAGGTACTTATTAACAATTAAACATATGTATAAACATATAAAAATAATTATTATTTTGGGTAAATTTTAGTTCAAGTTTTTGTTTCTTCATCTACACAACTTCTAAAATGTTGGGCTCTACCTTATTCAATGAAATAAAGTTGATAAAAAAAATCCTAGTTTTAAAATAGATTTCTCCCCCTGTCAATTACTATCTAAATCAAAATTCCAAAAATATATGTAAATATAACTAGTGCTTTAAAACAATATATTTTTTTCAATCTATAATAAAATCATTAGACTTATATCCATATTAACCTTAATACACCTACAAAAAAAATAATTCTTGATTTTATTTATAAACATATCAACAATAATAATTATTTTATCAAACATTTCTTAACTTTACCCATTTTAATGTTTACAATATTTTGTGAAAAGGTTAATTAGTGAAATATGACCACTATTTTGTGCAATTATTTTATAGACATAAACTTTAGATAGCTAGATACCCCCCCCCCCCCCCCCCGGGCGGAGCTTGCCAAAAAAATCATGTATAATATACTCTTATTATAGTTGAAAGTAGTTTGCACCATCCACTGACAAAAAGCTTCTCAAAAGCAAAAAACAACCAATAGTATTCTCCGCACAGCAAGTCATGGACTCTAGAATATAGTTGAAAGTAGTTTGCACCGTCCACTGACAAAAAGCTTCTCAAAAGAAAAAAACAACCAATAGTATTCTCGTCACAGCAAGTCATGGACTCTAGACTCAAGATTGAATAGCAGATGCCAGTCCCACAAATTATTAAAAAATTATTAGCCAAGCATGTGTCGTGGCTCTTCTAATTTTTTTTTTAAATTAATAATTTACATTTATTATAATATATACTAACTTTATAGGTTAGTTTATATTTGTGCATTTTTTGTTGTTTATGTCATTTTTTGTTTGATCTAAAAATAATAACTTAATATTCCAATTGCTTGGAATACATTGAAAAATGTACAAAATAAAATAGAAAACAATTCATCTATATAATTTTTTTTTTTGTTTTTTTAAAAGAAATTTGTCTTCATATAAGACTTTCTTAAGATTATTACCCCAAAAAAGAAACAAAGTGAAATTAACTTAAAGCTCTTCATGTAATGGATTTATTCACATTTTTTTTAGAAAAAAAAAAAAATAACATTTCAAATTCCAATAAGGAAGTCACGAGAATAGAACTGCAAAAAAAATCATAAACTAGTGTTTTTTATGGTAGTGTGAAAAAAAAAAAAAAAAAAATTTATTGGGTGTTACGTGTATGCCCAACAAAAACTCATGTATTAAACTATAACATTAATATTTGAAGCAAAAATATGATCTGTTTTAGTGGCCATTGAATGAGGTGAAGGATGAAAGATTTTTAAAAAATATTTTTTTAATGGGAATTTAAAATTTATTAGATAGGGGTAGAGGGAACTTTAAACTTGCATAGTTTACCTAATTTTGGATGCATAGTTTACCTGATTTATAAAGCAATTTTTTGATGAAAAAAAATAAAAAATAAAAGTTTTTTTAAAAAGCAATTAGGGAAGTATGAAATTTTGAATTTGTGCATTTTTTTTTGTTGATTAAAGTAGTTTTTTATTTTTTTATTCTTAGAGTTTGAAAAACTGATAGATTTATACAAAAACCGAATGCATTTGAATGATTTCCACAATTTTCTCTTGTTTTCAATGTAGATAGAGAAAATTTCCGACCTATCACAAGCTGACACATCATACTACCAAGTCCACAAAATACAACCAATTGCAAAGCGTCACGTACTGCTGCTAGGTTTTACCATCAATATTCAGAAACCAATAGAAATTTGCCAAGTGTCATTGAAATAAAGGCATGAAACTGCATCAACATGCGTAAGCGATGACACAAGCAGCTCTGCACGTGTAAGCGATGACACAAGCAATTAGCATGTGTAAGCAATGACATAAGTGGACCAATCAAGCTATGACATGTGTCACCAATCAGACTCCGCCATGTGTCGCTTACCCACCTCCAAACTCCTATAAATAGAAGCCTTCGTAAGACATTTAGAGAGGACAGAAGAAAGAAGAGATCTTGAGTTCAGAAATCCAGAAGCTCTGCTGGAATCAAACCCCGAAGCCTCTAGGAATTTCAAGAATTTCAACCTCGAATACAGACAACATTCGAAGCAAAGTCATCCAAACTACCTGTCTAGATCCCAAATGTCACTGGACTCAAACTTAAAAGCCTCCAGAAACCTCAACAAACCACAAATTGGTAAAGCTCTACGGATTCAAGCCTCCAAAGCCCCGAAGAACTTCCACCACAAACCTTTAGAAAAGAAGAACGCACGAAGAACACGAAGAACATGAAGAATAAAGAATTTCTAACAAGCTCAAAGCCAGAGATTCGTTGTAATTCCGTTTCAAAGATCTTCGATCCATTCCTCAGCCAAATTGAAAGATATCTTGTGTTCAAATCAAAATTATATTACTACAATTCCAATTAACAAATCTTTCAAGGAGATCGAATAAGAGGATCACTCTTTTGTAATTACAGAGAATTGTACTACATATTCATCAATACAAATTTGCATTTGTACAACTATTTTACTTGTTTGATTTATTTCAAACTAAGAAATTTAGTCGTCCACAAATTCTGGCATGCCCGGTGGGACATCTCTGCCTCTCATTTCATTCTCCTTCAAAGAAAGAAATTTCATCATCTTACTACCAACTTCAATGGCCTCTAGCAAGAACATTCAAGCTTCAATAATAGCTACTTCAGTTAGATTTGGTATGTCTCTCTACCACTAACAACTGCACTGGTGCAATCAATTGTAGCCAACTTAAAGCTCATAATCAGCTTCAATCTCAATCAACCAAGGAAGCCAAGGTCCAAACAATCATCTCTTTATACCCTCTTACAAGAAACAAAGTCATCAACAAGGACATCTCCACCTTGGAACACCTCAAGTATGAGGGCAAATCCCTTTCTTCCTTCACAAGAAGTTGGTCACACGATTTCTCTCCCATCAAAGGGAACCCAAAAAATGAGATTTCACCTACTCACTCCAATTCACTTCCTTCTCCATCATCTTGGGAAGTTGTGTCAGTCATGATGACTAACACCTCTACCATGGAAGACAAGATGGCTAAAATGGAGCAAAGGGTCGTCCTTCTCACAAAAGCACTTGAAGATAAGGACCTCCAAATTGCAACTCTAATGAATAAACTTGGAATACAAGATCTTGGTGAACCAAACCATGATCCTAAGTTCCCATTTGGCTTCACTTCTACAAAAGTTGACAAAGGGAAAGATAATCAAGACACTCCTTAACAGGAACAATCTACTTCGGTTGCTTCGTTATCAGTTCAACAATTACAAGACATGATAACAAATACCATCCGAGTACAATATGGAGGTTCTACTACAAGTTCTCTCACATATTCAAAACCCTATACAAAACACATCGACAACATGAGAATGCCAAATGGGTATCAACCCCCCAAGTTCTTGCAATTTGATGGCAAAGAAAACTCTAAGCAACGCGTTGCTTACTTTGTAGAAACTTGTGAGAATGCAGGGACTCAAGGAGGCCTCCTTGTAAAGCAATTTGTCCGTTCACTTAAGGGGAATGCCTTTAATTGGTATACGGACTTAGAACCCGAGTCAATTGATAGTTGGGAACAACTTGAAAGAGGGTTTCTTGACCAATTCTATAGCACACATCGCACGGTGAGCATGATGGAGCTTACTAATACCAGACAATGGGAAAATGAGCCAGTGGTCGATTACATCAATCGATGGAATTCTTTGAGTTTAGATTGCAAGGATAGACTTTCTGAAATATCTGCTGTAGATATGTGCATCCAAGGCGTGCATTGGGGACTTCTTTACATCCTTCAAGGGATAAAGCCCTAAACATTTGAAGAACTAGCAACTCGTGCGCATGACATGGAGTTGAGCATTACTAGCCATGGAAATACAAACCCTCCCATACCTGAGGAAAGGAGAAAAGAAGTAAGGAGGAATGACAAGAATGCAAAAGGCATTCTCAAAGACCTAGTGGTTGTTAACACTACCGTAGTTAAGGTTCCAAGAAGAGGGGCAAAGGCAAATGAAAAACAGCTTGAAGGATGGAAAAAGAACAAAGTGCTTCGTCTGACCTTTAAGGAATGTGAGCAAAAAGCATATCCGTTCCTCGATGAAGATGTACCAAACATCTTAAAACAATTATTGCAATTGAAGCTGATTGAATTGCCAGAATGCAAGCGATCAGAAGACATAAGGAAAGTTGATGACCCTAATTACTGCAAATATCATCGCATCATTGGCCACCCACTTCAAAAATGCTTTGTCTTCAAAGAAAAAATCATGAAGCTTGCCAAAGAAAACAAGATTGATCTAGACTTTAATGAAGTTGTCGGGTCAAATTATGTGACTGTTGCTTGTGATGTACTTCCAACTCTCAAGCAGGGGGCAAACACCAACAAGGCTTACAAATTGATTGACAATGATGGTGTAAGGATCGGCCCCATCAATGGGAAGTTCCTTAAACGCTTCTATGCTTAAAAATCAAGGACTGCTCCTTAGTATGAGCTTAAACTACCCCCTGCAGCGCTACAAGGGTATATGATGTCTTCCCATTACCTTTGAAAGCGTACAAATAAAGAGAAATTAATCCCACTCTATGTCACTATTTGCGAGTGTGGCGTAGTGGTTGGATGCCCATGTTGCCCTTGAGGCCGAGGTCTCGGGTTCGATTAGAGGTGATATCCATTATTGCGCAATTGGTACCCAAGAAATGCCGTGGGGTGTAGGGGCAAGGATTACACACGTGAGCCCTCCCTTTTTATTAAAAAAAAAAAATCAAACCATAAAAAAAAAAATCATCAAAACCATCAATAAAAAAAATCATCAAAAAAAAAAAAATCTTTTGAACTACGTAATGACTTGATCCCTCTTCGGGGTACGTAGGCAACTTAGTACTCTTCACTAAGTTCAGACACATGAAAAGAGAAGAATTGCCAGTCTAGCTTGAGGAGTTTTTCAAAGATCGTTGTAGTGGCAAATGAAGACTAAATGAAGTCTGTATGGCATTCCCCATCTTTTATGGACATTCTCCCACGTTTATGAAATATGCTTTGCATTACTTATCTCCTGGGGGTATCTTTCTATACCTTGCAAGTCTAAGCTACATCATCTCTCTTCTAGGATGTGCCATTTCATAACTTTGAAATTTGAACCACATCATCTCCCTTCTTAGTGGTGTCGCTTCACATCATGTTTCTAAAATCTAGACGACGTCAACTTCCTCCAAAATGACATTAGATCATACATCTGAAGTCAGTGTTGCGTCATCTCCCCTTTATGGGCACATTTTGACATCTTCAAAGTATTGGTGTCATTTTTTTCCTGTATCTTCAAGGTTTTGTGGGCATTTCCTTGCATCTTCAAAGTCTTGATAGGGACTCCTTGCATCTTCAATGTCTTGTTGGCATCTCTGAAATCTTGATGTCTGGCTATAGTGCTATGCACCCTCCATGTCTGGGCTATGTTGCCTCTAGAAATTGGTGTTGTTGTGGCTTTATTATAAAGGCCAATATTGGTGCAACTTCAATGCGAGTGCAAGTGCTAATACGACTGTTGGCACGGCTTCAGTACGATAAGGTGTTGATGTAGCTTCATGGCAAAAATGGTTGTTGGCACGGCTTCGGTGCGACTTAAATGTTGATGTGGCTTCATGGCTAAGATAAGTGTTGGCATCATAAAGATGAATGTTGGCACTGCTTCGGTGCGAATGAAGTGTTGTTGTGGCTTCATGGCAACGGTAAATATCGGCATGGCTTCAATGCGAATAAAGTGTCGAGGCAACTTTATGGCAAAAGAAGAGTGTCAATGCATCTTCATTACAAAGGCAAATGGTGATGCTTCAATGCAAATGCAAGTGTTGGCGCAACTTCATGGCAAAGATAAGTGGTGACGCGATTTCGATGCAAAGAAAAATATGGATGCAACTTCAGTACAAGGATGAATGCTGGCGCAGCTTCATGGTAAAGACTCTTGATGTGGCTATGTTGCAAAGATTCTTGATATGGCTGCGTTGCAAAGACAAGTGTTGATATGGCTTAAATTGCCAACACCAGAGCTAGTACGACTTCAAAGACGAGTACTAGTGATAGCAGTATTGCCTAGCTGAATATCGTTATGGAAACGTCGTTGCAAAGACAAATATCACTAAAAGATTGTTGATGCAAGAAAAGAATGTAACAACATGAAAGCATATGTCAATGCAAGAACTATGCTATCAATGAAATACAAAGCCACCAAATGAAGGCAAACACTTCTATGTGAACGTCAACGTAAAGTTTAATGTCAAAACCCAAAGATCAAGGAAATTGTGCTGCAAAACAAAAACAAGCAACAAAAAAATTTGTCAGGGAAAAAGATCTCATAGCACGTAAAATAAAAAAATAAAAAATAAAAAATTGAAAGGAGGAGAAGAAAGCTGAAGGATGAGCATGTGCCTCAGTGATGAAGGCAATAGCATGCCTTTATATACAAAACTTCTGAGATAATAGACAAGAAAAATGAAGAGAGTTGGTAAGCCATTAAATGCTGTCACCAAACAGATATTATTTGAAGTCAGATTTTGCAACTTAAAGGCACTCAAAGTCAAAAAAAAAAAAAAAAAAATACTGCACTTGGTACCCATAAGAAGACACGTTGTCAGAAAGAATTTATTGCATTAGACTTGCGATGAAGTTCTAGTCTACATATTGTTCAAGAGTAATGCTACCGCCACAAATTATTTTACAACATTTTTTTGATGTGATTAATCTCTTGTTGGTTTGTATCTACACCTACCCTTAAAATCACTTTTGTTTATATACCAACAACTACCTACCACATTAGCAGTTTGTAAAATTATTTGTATCTTTAGCATTATTTATAGTTCAAGCTGACTGTGTTACCAACCTTGAAAGTTTGAGATTTCAACTATGTCAGAACCACAGAGAAAACTAAGATGGCAACAAATTCAACAATGTTTGTTGTCTCCTCTTCTGGATTTCTAAAACTTCTGACAAGGTGTCACAAAAATCAACCCACAAAAATCTTCTAAGGACTTCGAACAAACAAGAAGATAGTAACAAAGTCCAACAATGCCTGCTGGCTTCTCTTCCAAATTTCTAAATCCTCTGACAAGATGACACAAAAATCAACCCACAGGAGTCTTCTACAGCCTTCGATCCACCAAACCTGAAATTTTTAGGTCTAAACAACCAACCACGCGCCACCACAAGCTCGTGATGACCACCGTTTTAATCCCTCAAAACTGTGCAAATCTATGCACAATTTCACAAAATTGACCACATAGGGTTCTTCAACGGCCTTAGATCTAAAAAACGTAAAAATTTTAGGTTCAGAGACCATGCCACACGCCGCTAGAAGCTTCGACGAACGAACACGTGCTCCCACGCGCAACCTTCACTTGCCACGCGCCTACACGCGTTGGCTCGTCTCCCCCACGCGCGTCACACGTGCCAGGTACAGCGTATGACGTCATCATGCATGAACCAGTTTGACCCAGACCGAACTAGAAAATTGACCTGGATTCGGACCGCTTGAAAAAAAAAAAGGCTTTGACAAGTTGGAACTTTGACTTTGACCAAAAAGTCAAAAATTTCAAAACGAGCCTATCCCACTCAGTTTTTCGCGTACTTTCCAATTTTGGAATCTGTTTCTTTAACTGAGACTTGAAAATTGCATAACAGTCCAATTTCTAAAAAGTTGACTTTTGTACAAATCTTGACCAAAAGTCAAAATTTTCAAAATGGGGCTGTCCCACTCAGTTTTTTTGCGTACTTTCCAATTTTGGGATCTGTTTCTTCAACCAAGACTTAAAAATTTCACAATAGTCCAATTTCTAAAAAGTTGACTTTTGCACAAATCTTGACCAAAAGTCAAAATTTTTGAGATGGACTTGTCTTGCTCAATTTTTCACGCACGTTCCAATTTTGGTGTCTATTTATTCATTTGAGAATCCAAAATTGCTCAAATAGTGTGATTCTACAACTATTGGCTTTGATGTAAACTTTGACCGAAAATCAAGATGTTCGAGCAAAGCTTGTCTCATTAGATTTTCACAAAGATTTTGATTTTGAAATCTACGTATTTTTTTTGGACTTAGAAACTACCAATCTGACCCACTTCTCGAAGTACTAGCGATGTCCAAATTTAACCTCTTAAGATCATAATTTGAGATCCATCCATTTGGTATGGATTCCCTTAAGATTATCCTCCAGACTTGATCAAGGCTCCCCTTTCAAAGAATAGATGAACTCTCGTAAGTATGTCTCAAAATTGAAATTACATTGGGTCACTACTTCAGCCTACCATTTCTGTCAGTGCCTACCAGTCTCCAACTCACCATTCTCATTCGGCGCCTACCGTTCTCGTCCACCATTCTCACCAAAAAGTCTCGTCCGCCATTTTCAACTACCCAACTACCGTTCTTCATCTCTTCGCTTTAAATAGAAGGGTCGGATTCACTAAAGCCCATCAAGAAAAAAAAAAATACACTGAATCATGAAATGAAGATTTGCTTCTTTCAAATTTTCAAATCCTCCTTCTCACGGCCATTTCTCACTGTGGCCTCATCGTTCTCAACACCTAGCAACCAAAATCGCTTCATGATCAGCTTGAAATCAACCCTCTCATGGTTCAGTAGAAACCCTTCTCATAACATTATTGCCGTTTTAGGATTCAAACACATTTTGTTTCCCTACTTAACGACCTCATTTGTCCATAAAGTTACTCGTAACAAGGTCTGCATCGTTGTTCTATGCTTTCTTGGATTTGCTTGACCAGGAAATCCAAGTCCAGCAGAGACACCCGTTCCTAAGATCAGTACTTTCGTAGTCTCTCTCAAACTGCTTGGTCTCCCATTAGAAGTAGTGGTTCGGAACAAACAGCAACCTGGTTGGTTTTTAAAACCAAGATCACAAGTTAGCTCCATCTTTCATCTTTTGTGCTTTTCCAACAAGTGGCATTAGGTGAAGGTTGTAAAACGTGTTGTGGTATCCTACAAATTGGCTCCCATCCAACACTTACAATGACTTCCAAAGTACCAGCTTATCAGAAATCAGCCTTTGGTGTCGATAAATGGTCGCCAAGGCCTCATTCCATGTTCCCACCAGCGTGGGGTCCAAAGGTCATCGTTGCTAGTACCACGAAACACACTTTCTAAAATTACTCCAACTTAAAATCAACTTAAAGAATTTCAGAAAATATACTTCTGAAATTACTTCAACTTAATGTCCGTCAGCATGGTCCAGTCACACATACACATTCAACGACTTGCTATCGGACCTTGTTCAGCATGCAGTTAGCCCCATACCCTGAGGTGTACTTCCCAGAGACATCTACACTAGAGGGTCCCCAATGTACAGGGTTAAGGCTATGGTGTCATATGTTTCACCCATTCACTTTGCTTCATCACCATCTTCTTCACCACCACCACCAGCAAACCCAGAATCCCTTCTGAAATTACCTCAACTTAACCCGAGTGATGCAATAACACATGTGCATTCAATTACACTCCCACATGTTCTCTCTGTGATCTGAAGTATACCCTTAAGATATAACTTCACCAGAAGTTCTTAAAAATAAGAGGCTAGCTCCAGAGCTCTGCATGCTGTACCCAGCCAACATTCTCACCTCTTCTCCATCTTCAACACCTTGTGATCACCACTAACGATCCAAAATACTCTTCTGAAATTACCTCAGCTTAACCTCTACCGAAATGTTTCAATCTTGCAAGTACATCCAACTTCTTGCAAATGACTTTCAGCCCCACCAACCCACTCTAAGTACCATTGAACACTCTTTTGAAATTACTTCGACTTAACCTCTACTGAGAAAACTCGATCATGCGAGTACATTCAAATACTCGCAGACCCCTTCTCGGTCTCATCAAAGTCTTTCATATAGGTGGGTCTACTCTTCTGAAATTACTTCATCCTGTTAAAAGCTCCACCACCTTTAACTATTTCACTAGAATAGTCAAGCATAAAAATCCATTTTTCTCAAGACTCATTCACTCACCATACTCCAAAACTATGTGCATGAACGAGTCTCGATGGCGCATTTGTAGATAAAGAAAATTTCCGACATATCACAAGCTGACACATCATACTACCAAGTTCACAAAATACAACCAATTACAAAGTGTCACATACTGCTGCTAGGTTTTGAAATCACTATTCAGAAACCAATAGAAATTTGCCAAGTGTCATTGAAATAAAGGCATGAAACTACATTAGCATGCGTAAGCGATGACACAAGCAGCCCTGCACGTGTAAGCAATGACATAAGCGGACCAATCAAGCTATGACATGTGTCACCAATCAGACTCTGTCACGTGTTGCTCACCCACTTCCAAACTCCTATAAATAGAAGTCTTCTTAAGACATTTAGAAAGGACAGAAGGAAGAAGAGATCTTGAGTTTAGAAATCCAAAAACTCAGCCGGAATCAAACCCCGAAGCCTCTAGGAATTTCAAGAAATTCAACCTCGAATACAGACAACATTCGAAGCAAAGTCATCCAAACTACCTGTCTAGATCCCAAAGGTCACTAGAATCAAGCTCAAAAGCCTCCAGAAATCTCAACAAACCACAAATTGGTAAAGCTCTACGGATTTAAGCCTCCAAAGCCCCAAAGAACTTCCACCACAAACCTTCAGAAAAGAAGAACGCACGAAGAATATAAAGAACAAAGAATATAAAGAACAAAGAATTTCTAACAAGCTCATAGCTAGAGATTCGTTGTAATTCCATTTCAAAGATCTTCGATCCATTCCTCAGCCAAATTGAAGGATATCTTGTGTTCAAATCAAAATTATATTACTACAATTCCAATTAACAAATCTTTCAAGGAGATCGAATAAGATGATCACTTTTTTGTAATTACAGAGAATTGTACCACATATTCATCAATACAAATTCGCATTTGTGAAACTATTTTACTTGTTTGATTTATTTCAAACTAAGAATTTAGTCGTCTACAGTCAGTTGGAAGACTTGGTAGTGGGTTGTAACATTGTATGTGGGATTTGAATTTTAATAAATTTCTAATAAATTTAATTTAGAAATTAATTATATAAATGATTTTTTAAAAGCTCAATAAAAATAAAAAAGGGAGAGAAACGTTTAAGTCTTGATAAAGGAGAAAATAATTGAAAACCTTGAGCTTAGTGGTCCTATTTTGTAACAAAATAAACAAATAAATAAAAATCTATGTTTTTATGTTGTATATATATAATTTTTATTTTGATGATCAAATTTATAACTAGATAAAACAATTTGAAAATCAACACGAGAGTAGCCCTATTTTTTAGGCAATATTTTAATGGGAGTTAAAGTTGTATTTTAGCAGTTGTCCTTTAATTTTGTTTTTACTTAAACATAGGAGTTTATGGGTATTTTTGAACAAAAAAAAAAAAAAATGAAGAACCCAAATAAGAGAAGCCCCTTAAATAGTAGTATAGAAAAAACCCTCCCATGCCTTTATACACGTTAGTAGAAGTACACCACTGAAAAGCAAGCAATGCTAATAAACAAAATATTTTCTGCAATAAATTTCACAACTTTTGAGATGTTATTTATTTATTGTCAGCACAATGATTGTGAAAAGAAAAAAAAATGGTGACTCTAGACTAATTGTTAAAGGAAACCTTAAAGCATCTACTAATCTCTCTGTTCCATTTCTTCACAATTTCAAATTTTGAATTTTTGTTATAATCCAAAATTTTAACTACTTAGAAGAATTAAAGAAGAAAATTGAATTTTACTTAGTTTTTTAAAAGCATTCTTGACAATGAGACACGTATACAACTTTGAAGGCAAAATTGCTATGGACAAAGTTTAACTACAAAATTGGTTGAGCTTAAGGCTACAAACTCACTCTGTAAAATAAATATTACAACATATTTTAAAAATCTAACCATTGAATTGTATGTTTTTTATGTTCTTAATACACATCTTAAATTTTGTGTCAATTGGATATTATTTACTATATGATTTATAAGTTTATATTTTATGCATAATTTTAAATTACAAAAACTTGCAATTTAAAAAATTTATTGATGGCATAGATATTGATCTTTAATTTTTTTGAAATTTTGCAAGCATGGAGGATATAAGAAAAGATGTAATCCAATGGTAAATTTGTCAAAATTCACCTCCAATAAAAAGATATTAAGTAAGTTTGTAGCCTAAGGTTACAACTAATTTTGTAGCTAAACTTTGTCCTATTGTTATTTTCTTAACACTTTTGTATTGATTTATTTTTTCAATTTCTTTGAAGAAATCCTCAAATTATATGATTAAACTATATGCATTCAAGTTAATTTCTCAACTTGATCATCATTAATTAACTATTTACATTGAAGGCATTTGAGTAAATTAAACTAAGTATAAAAAAAATAAATTAAAGTTTACATTTGTTTTAGATTGTGTGTGACAAATGACAATTACATTAGCATATAATTGCTTATTTATTTGTTATTAATATTGAATTGCAATTTTTTAGAATAATTTTACTTTCAATCTATTCCCTTTTAATCTTGGCCCCCTTATAAATTGAAATCTTGGCTCTGCTATCGTCTAAATAAGAAACTTTTAACATATTTGTAAAAATATAACCAATAATAATTATTTTGAGTTAATGTTATTTTAAGTTTTTGTTTTTTCAACTTCATTCCTTCTAAGTGGGTTCCATCTTAACAGATGAATTAAAGTTTTCCTTTTCTTTTTTTTTGAGAAGAGGATGAATTAAAGTTGGAAAAAAAAATATGGGTTTGAAATATATCTCTTGTTTCCCCCTTTCAATTATTATCTAAAACAAAAATTTATCCAATTTTATCCAATTTAAACTTATATGTTAGTACAACAAGTCAAAAATTTTATCCAATTTTGTTGTCAATCCTTAATAAAAACATCAACTTATACTTCAAGATCAACTTCTATATAATGATGCCAAATTTACTTGTAAACCAAATTATCGGTATTTTTCTAAACACCCAAATCATACCTGGCTAAATAACACCAAAACAATTTTAATGAATACAAAAATGGTGTCAAAATGTAGAACACCATGAATGATTGAAAGAATTTCTATCATTATACTAAGAATATTTGATATGTCTGCGGAAAAAATTGGTATGTAAATTAGATACCACTATTTTACGGGAAAGTCCTAATTGGTTTTTATTTCATTTACTATCTAAGGCAAAATATATAACTATAATGAGTGAAAACTTTGAAACAATTTTGTTTCCAATTTTGAAAAATTCCTAACATCATAAGACGTCTTCTCTCCCTTTTAAAAATAAAAATAAAAATAAACTCCTTGAAATACTATGTTGAATATATTTTTAAACATAAAATATAACAATAAAAGTTGAAACCAAACCGTGACGGATTTTTTAACATAGAAGTTTCCAAAATTAGCAACCATTAGTTGAAGGCCGGCCAAATGCGATAATATTTAATTATTTTGTAACTATAATTTATTTTCTAAAATATTTGCATGATCATATTGTGGGGAGTAAAAGGACCTAAGCAGGCATTTGGGCTTTTGGGCTCTAACAAGGAGTGTCAATCTGTTCTTAATTAAAAGCCTGTTAATACCGCAAATCGGCCCATACGCCGAGGGTCCGAGGATACGTCCGAGGGTCCGAGGATACATCCGAGGGTGAGTTTCTCCTTGGATAGACTCAGGAGGATTCGAAGATTCGCTAGAATGATCAAGACAGAGTTCCAGAAAGACTGTTGGTTAAGGGGAGATCCTTGTACCCTCTAGAGGCACCGGTGTTAGAGAAATATCTTAGAAAAAGGCTGCTACCTCCATATTAAAGACTCTACACCCACCTCCCAAGCCGCATTAATGGGGAAGTGACCCCTGAACAGTAGAATTGAACCTTCTGGTTACTATTTAAAACACTTGAAGAAGGTGGTGTTAGGGAGGAGAGGGAAGATTTGGGCAACACGTGTATAAAGTACCAAGAGAAGAAGTATTTAAAGGGGGGTGAAGACCAAAAGAAGGGGGATCAATTACAAAGAAAGAAACTAAGAATTGTAACCTTCAAGAAAGAAAGAGAAATAATACAGAAATTGTCATCGGCTTATGTCCGAGGAGGCTCCTTTGCAATAATCATTTACTATTCGCCGGTATTTTTACATCTTAGCCAGGTTATTAAGTTTCCAGTATCTCGAAACTAGATTTCATTCCCACACTCTACAAATTTCATTATTTAAGGCTCATTGGGCTTGAGCCCACAGTTGTCTTTGGGTCCAAGTACAATTGTGCACTTACAATTGGCGCTGTCTGTAGGGATCTAGTCTTGAAGGAGCTGGGATACTATGGCAGGCTTAGGCTTACACCACGTAAAGTCGCAAGGATCATAACTTGAGGATCTTTTCGAGCGCTTTGAGCGTTGGAGGGATCGAGAGGGAAGTGTTCATACTGAATACCCCAGAGCGAGCCATACTCATGGCGGGGGCAGCACCACCTATGAGGATGGTACTAAGGCCATGCAAAGGGAGATTAGTCATCTTAAAAGGAAACTGGGCCACGTAAGACGGAAGCGTTCACCATCCTCATCTAATCCTTCTTCAGGGGAGGTTCGAGGAAGTAGCTACAGCTCGAGGTCATGGTCGCCCCCTAGCGTAACGTCCTTTTGTGAGGAGGACAGCCCACCAGCTCATAGGCACAAGAAGTTTCCTTCTAGGGGCTTGGGGAATGATGCTATGAGCTGAGCTTTGCACCAGCTCTCTAAATCACCATTCTCACGGAGGATTGAGAGTCTTGAAGGAGCTGGGATACTATGGCAGGCTTAGGCTTACACAACGTAGAGTCGCAAGGATCATAACTTGAGGATCTTTTCGAGCGCCTTGAGCGTCGGAGGGATCGAGAGGGAAGTGTTCATACTGAATACCCCAGAGCGAGCCATACTCATGGCGGGGGCAGCACCACCTATGAGGATGGTACTAAGGCCATGCAAAGGGAGATTAGTCATCTTAAAAGGAAACTGGGCCACGTAAGACGAAAGCGTTCACCATCCTCATCTAATCCTTCTTCAGGGGAGGCTCGAGGAAGTAGCTACAGCTCGAGGTCATGGTCGTCCCCTAGCGCAATGTCCTTTTGTGAGGAGGACAGCCCACTAGCTCATAGGCACAAGAAGTTTCCTTCTAGGGGCTTGGGGAATGATGCTATGAGCTGAGCTTTGCACCAGCTCTCTAAATCACCATTCTCACAGAGGATTGAGAAGGGGAGGCTCCCTAGGAGGTTTACCCATCCTACCTTCACTATCTACAATGGCCGGACTGATCCGGTGGAGCATGTGAGTCACTTTAACCAGAAGATGGCGGTGCATTCTCACAATGAAACCCTGATGTGTCAAGTCTTCCCTTCTAGCTTGGGACCCGTCGCTATGAGGTGGTTCAACGGCCTTAAATCAGGGTCTGTTGGTTCGTTTGAGGAGCTTACTAGAACATTTGCGTCGCGGTTTATCACATGCAATAGAGTTCCTCGACCATTGGACTCACTGTTATCTATGGCCATGAGAGAGGGTGAAACATTGAAGGCATACTCCGACCGGTATTAGGAGATGTTTAACGAGATAGATGGGGACTTTGATGAGGTGGCAATTCATACCTTTAAGGTAGGACTTCCTATTGATCACGATTTGAGAAAGTCTTTGACCAAAAAGCTCGTCTGTAGCGTACGTCGCCTCATGGATCGCATCGATGAATACAAAAGGGTGGAGGAAGATCAACCGTAAGGAAAGGGTAAAGTGAAGGTTATCCCGTAGGAGAGAAGGAATTTCAGGTAGGACAGATATCACAACAACAAGCCGAGAAGAGATTACACCGAGCAGTCTGGCTCGATAGCACCTCAGACCGTAAATATTGTGTTCCGAGAACCAGTACACCAACTACTGGAGAAAGTCCGTAAGGAGCCCTACTTCAGGTGGCCTAGTAAGCTGGCGGGGGACCCTGTGAAGAGGAATCAGAATCTCTTTTGTCAGTACCATCAGGACGTGGGTCATACTATTGAGAATTGTCGAACCCTCTAGAACCACTTGGAGCAGTTTGTTAGTGAAGGAAAACTGAAGTAGCACCTTTATCAACCTAACGGGTAGGGCAGTCAGTCTGGCTCAAATAATCAGAAGAATAATCCGTCTCGGCCAGCATTAGGAAAAATTAATGTTATCTTCACTGCACCTGGCAGGACCGGTTCGTGTCCCACCAGGGTGATGGCAGTTTCGCATCCTCAAGTCGAAGAGGCAGGCTACAAACCGAAGAGGTTGAAGGTGAATTTGCCCGTCTTGGGATTTTCAGAAGAGGATAAGGTTGGGACCATCCAACCCCACAACGATGCTCTTGTGGTCACGCTTAGGATAGGGAATTATGATGTAAAGAGGGTGATGATTGATTAGGACAGCGGTGCAAATGTCATGTACCCAGATTTATTCAAAGGGCTAAGGTTGAAGCTGGAGGATCTTACTCCTTATGACTCGCCTCTTATAAGCTTTGAAGGTAAAGCCGTTGTAACGAAGGGACAGATTCGTTTGCCCGTTCAATTTGGCTCGAAAATGTTTGACATGGATTTCATTGTGGTTGACGCGTATTCCCCATATACATCCATCCTTGCTAGGTTATGGCTGCACGCTTTGGGGGCTGTCTCCTCTACCTTGCATGTTAAGATTAAATTCCCCTCGGGGGAATATGTTGAAGAGATCCTCGGCAGCCAATCAGTGGCCAGGCAATGCATATCAGCCGTAGTGTTGCATCAGACAGAAGCCGAGTCCTCGACTTTGGTCATCAAAGACTTATTGTAATTAATAGCTCCGGATGCACCCAATGCGGTAATAGGAGAGGAGGCCCTCTGTGAGGGTTTGGAGAAGTTTTTGATAGCGGATGACCCTGTAAGGTTCTTTCAAGTGGGCATACGCTTGCCACACCAGGAGAAGATGGATTTGTTGGAATTTTTGAAAGACAACATTGATGTTTTTGCGTGGGATCCTTATGAGGCTCCGGGCGTAGACCCAAGCTTCATTTGTCATCATTTGAATGTCAACCCTGCCATTGTTCCGAGAAGGCAGCCACTTTGGCGTTCTTCCAAGGAACATTCCGAGGCTGTCAAAGAGGAAGTGCTCAAGCTCAAGAGGGCTGGGGCTATTAAAGAAGTTTTCTAATCCGAATGGTTGGCGCATACAGTTGTGGTAAAAAAGAAGAATGGAACGTTGAGAGTATGTATGGACTTCACGAATTTAAACAAGGCTTGCCCAAAGGATTCGTTCCTAATGCCGCGTATTGATCAGTTTGTGGACGCCACTGTCGGACATCCTTGTATGAGTTTTTTGGATGCCTTCCAGGGTTACCACCAGATTCCATTGGCATTGGAGGATCAAGAGAAGGCTGCTTTCATTACTCTAACAGGGAACTACCACTACAAAGTCATGTCGTTTGGGTTGAAGAATGCTGGGGCAACCTATCAAAGAACGATGACCAAAATGTTCGAACAGCAACTTGGGAAGACCATTGAGGTATACGTGGATGATATGGTGGTGAAGAGTAAAACAATACCTTCACACGTTAAAGATCTAGACGACACCTTTCAAGTGCTTAGGAAGTACAAGCTGCGCCTTAACGCCTCGAAGTGTTCTTTTGGTGTGGGTTCTGGAAGGTTCCTAGGTTATATGATTACTCATAGAGGTAAACCTGGCACAGGTCAAAGCTATTCAGGACTTACAGCCACCTTGGAACCCAAAAGAGGTCTAGAAGTTGACCGGAATGATTGCCGCACTCACCAGATTTATCTCTCGGTCAGCCGATCGATGCCTTCCTTTCTTCCAATTGTTGAATAAGTGGAAGGGGTTTCAGTGGACTGAGGATTGCGTTGTAGCCTTTCAACAGCTTAAACAATATCTTTCTTGGCCACCCATTTTGTCTCGGCCTAAAGTGGACGAGGTCTTGTTTGCGTATCTGGCAGTGGCCGTTCACGCAGTCAGCCTGGTCCTCATAAGGGACGAGGGTGGGGTGCAGAGACCGGTGTACTACGTTAGTAAGTCCTTGAATGAGGCCGAGGTGCGCTATTTACTTTTGGAGAAAGCATTGCTGGCCGTAGTTCATGCCACGCGGAAGCTTCCTTACTATTTTCAGTCCCACATTGTGGTGGTTTTGACCCAATTGCCCTTCAAGGCAGTGTTACGCAGTGTCGATTACTCTGGCCGGGTGGCTAAGTGGGGAACCATTTTGGGAGCCTTTAACATTAAATACATACCTCGCACCTCGGTGAAAGGCCAGGTCCTTACTGATTTGGTGATAAAGTTTGCCGAACCATTGCTAGAAGAAATTCTGAAGGAAGCACACATGGATGAAAAATCAGTTGGTGTGATCACAGCTGCAGCACCTCCGACTTGGAAAGTGTATGTGGATGGGGCAGCTAATCAGTGAGGGTTTGGTGTTGGACTTGTCCTGATATCCCCTGAGGGAATTGTCTTCGAAAAATCTTTGAAACTGGCGTTTTCGGCTATTAATAATGAGGCCGAGTACGAAGTAGTCTTGGTGGGCATAAGCATGGTACATAGGATGGGTGGAAAGGAAGTTCATGTGTTCTCGGATTCTCAGTTAGTGATCGGTCAAGTCACAGGGACCATGAAGGCTAGGGATCCAAAATGCAAGAATACTTGGCCCAGGTCAAACGTCAGCAAGCTAAACTTGATTCTTTCGTCTTATCTTACGTTTCTAGAAGTGGGAACACCCATGCAGATTCTTTGGCCACGTTAGCAACGTCTTCGGTTCAGGGTTTGCCCAGGATTATCCTTGTAGAGGATTGCTAGAGCTAACTCTTACCGCTGTCAACGCAACTCGCATCCATCTGATAAGGCCTGGACCTAGTTGGATTGACCTGGTGATATCTTTTCTTAAAAACGACGTCCTTCCTAAGGACAAGTCTGAAGCAGATAAGATTCGTCGAAAGGCGCCATGTTTCTGGTTGTCCGAGGATCAGAAACTGTATAAACGATCCTTCTCAGGACCATACTTGTTATGTGTGCACCTTGAATCAATGAAAACGCTTCTAGAAGAACTGCATGAAGGGATTTGTGGGAAGCACACTAGGGGAAGGTCCTTAGCCCATAGAGCCCTGACTCAGGGATATTAGTGGCCTAATATGCAGAGGGAGGCTCAAAACTATGCAAGGAAATGCGAACAATGCCAGAGGTTCGCCCCCAACATTCATCAACCTGGAGGGGTTCTCAATCCTCTCTCCAGTCCTTGGCCTTTCGTGCAATGGGGATTGGACATAGTGGGGCCATTTCCGAGGGCTACAAGAAACAAAAGGTGGCTGCTCGTGGGGACCGACTACTTCACTAAATGGGTCGAAGCTGAGCCCTTAGCAAATATTAGGGACGTCGATTCCAAGAGGTTTATCTAGAAAAACATCGTTACCAGATTTAGTATGCCACACACACTTATTTCGGATAATGGCGTTCAATTCGACAGCAAGGCTTTTAGGAAATATTGTGGTGATATGGGCATCATAAATAGGTACTCCACTCCGGCTTATCCTCAGGGAAATGGGCAAGCTGAGGCTGTTAACAAGGTCATAGTCAGTGGGTTCAAGAAAAGGTTAGACGATGCAAAAGGCAGATAGGTACAAGAACTACCACATGTTTTATGGACGTATCGAACTACTCCGCGCAGGTCCACTGGAGAAACTCCGTTCTCTATGACTTATGGAGCCGAGGCAGTGATACCTCTTGAATCTGGTTTCCCCACCCTAAGGACGAGTTCTTTTAGCCTAGAAAACAACAGTGGCCTCCTGGAGTAAGGCCTAGATTTAATTGAGGAGAGGCACGAGGCAGCTATGGTCCAAATGGCTTATTATCAACAAAAGCTTAAGCGGGGGTATGACGCCCACGTGAAGCTAAGGCCACTCGCGCCTGGGGATCTAGTACTAAGGAAGGTCGTGGGCACTGCTACGAACCCAGCTTGGGGTAAGCTAGGACTAAACTGGGAAGGGCCTTACTGCATTTTTTTTGTAGCGGGCATAGGGTCGTATCGGCTAGCTGACCTAGATGAAAAAATTGTACAACAACCATAGAATGTAAATAACCTTCGAAGGTACTATTATTAATAAAAGGTGCTTTTGTTGAGTAGCAATTCAAAGTTATGAATACATAGGGGCCTACAAATATTATTCCTAAGTGTCAAACAGAAACTTGGTTAAGTATGGTCCTCGGACCACAAACCTTGTGGAAATTGATATCTTATCATTTGTTAAACAGAACCTTAGTTATGCTGGGTCCTCAGATCTTCTACTTTGGGGAAATTAATATTTGAAGTTACTATTCTTAAGTGTCAAACGGAAACTTGGTTAAGTATGGTCTTCAGACCACAAACTTTGTGGAAATTGATGTCTTATCATTTGTTAAACAGAACCTTAGTTATGCCGGGTCCTCGGAGCTTCTACTTTGGAGAAATTAACATTTGAAGTTATTATTCCTAAGTGTCAAATAGAAACTTGGTTAAGTATGGTTCTTGGACCACAAACCTTGTGGAAATTAATGTCTTATCATTTGTTAAACAGAACCTTAGTTATGCTAAGTCTTCGGACCTTCTACTTTGGGGAAAATTAACATTTGAAGTTACTATTCCTAAGTGTCAGACAGAAACTTGGTTAAGTATGGTCCTCGGACCACACACTTTGTGGAAATTAATATCTTACTTTCTGTTAAATCGAATCTTAAATTGTACATCTTTAAGTGTTAAGCAAAATTTTTGTAATGTATGGTCCCCGGACCTTACACTTTACTAAAATTAATGTCTCAGGTTACCAAGTTTAACCATTATGTGGGTTTCCAAAGTAAGGCACCATATACCATTTAAACTAAGTTAGTTTTTGTCAGGTTCTTGAATGTTTTACTTTGCAAAGCAAGTATGCGGATGGCTGTTTAAAGGTTGTAATTGTTCAACTGTTGAAGTTAGACTTATTTATTCCGTTCTTTCTTTAGCTATGTACTAGTGAGAACTTTCATGGCAAGCATAAAAAGGACAAAGTAAAATAAACACAACTTGGATGAAAGTTAAATAAAGTTGTTCTTCATTAATTATAATGGAATACATCATTATATTAAAAATTGGAAGTACAGAAAAAGTCCTAAGCTAGGCCCTAAGCTTTTGGAGGGGGTCTTGAAGGGAAGTGCTGCCAGCCTCGGTGCTTTTCAACTCCAACTCAAAGGCAGACAAGACTTGTTTTCCTTTGTCTGTTGAAGGAATGATGGGCTCCACATTCTGGCTTTGCTCCTTCTCGGCACCTCCACACCCGTCCTTCTCTTTATGAGAACCTTCAGGTTCTATAGGATCAAGAACGAGTTTTGGCACCATGGGAGGAAGGGCAGGAGAGGCAACAACAGGAGTGTCTTCTATCTCCTGTATGTCAAGGGGAAGCCAAACGTTCTCGGGCTTCCTCAGCTCGGAAGCTTGAGGAACCCCTGCTGCGTTTAAAGCCTCCCCCCAAACCTGCTGACAGTATTCTCGGCATAAGGCCGCGAAAGCTTCTGTCAACTGGTCCTGTGTTGTAGCCACTCCCTCCTAATAACTGGTCTGCTTTGCAACCTCCAGTGAATGCTTGAAGTTGCGCGCTTCCTCCTTCATCCGCGCAAGCTCCTTCTCCAAGTTAGAGCGTTCCCTTTGGGCTTGGGAAAGCTCGTCATCCTTTTGGCGAAGGAGCTTACGTTGCCCCTCCACTTGATTCTTCATCGTTTTCAGACTGGCTTTGGCACCGTCCTTCTCTCTTTTTAGGTCGGCCAGCTGAGAGGGCATGGCCTTGTTGGAACGCCCTGATGTTAGACTAGAGGGGAATTGGCGCTCCATCCAATCTCAACTCAGGAGACCACATGGTCGGTGCTCGGCACACCTCGGCCATGTCTCTGATCTCCCCACTTTCAACTGAACGGGCGTGCCCTTTGCCCTTATCCAGCTTCTGCTACTGAGCCGGTGGGGGTTACTGTTTCAATTTTTTCTATTTGTCGCCACCAGCCTCCTCAGTCTCCACTTTCCTCTTCTTCTTTGGCTCTTCAGTAGGAGCCTTGAGGTCGGCTGGAGGAGGGGGTGGTGGCAAGGATGGGGGAGCTTGAGATCCCCTCGCTCCTTTTTTGGCGACTCTCTCGCCTCTCACGGTCAGGAGGCCCTTAAGCACGTCCATATCTTCTTCAATAGAGCTGTTGTCTGGACATGCTATCACTAGTCCAGTGATCCCAGAGGTCTCGGCGGGCTCTTCTTCCTCATCGGAAAGGACGACATATGGGTTTCCACGAGGTCTTTAGACGTCCTCGAGTTGAAACTGGTCTATCTCCTCGTCCAACGTGTTCGATGAGGACACTTGCTCCTCTGGATAACGGTTGCTTGAGAGTGCGCTGCGAGGGGGATCGTCGTGAGGGGTTGCGTGTATAGGATTGTGTGGGGGTCATCAGGAATGTCGTGGTCGGCTAGGGAGTGCGGCCTGGCTACGTTAATTCTTCTACGCCTCCGGTCACCCACAACAATCACGTTCTCTATCTCCTGGAAGTCTGTGGATATAGGGTCGTACCCTAGTATCAAGTGAGCCGCTCGAAGCTGTAGGTCTTCACTCACAAAAATCTCTAAGCGTCGCACTCGGTTCAAGTCAGCGACGTTGCAGTGGCTCAAGCGCGGGCGCACGTATTGTTTATCTGCAAGGAAAGACACCAAAACAGACAAACATGGTCAGATTTGTAAAACATGTGATAAATCAAAGTTAAAAGTTTGTAAATGTAAATGTAAATGAACATTTCAAGATGTTTAGATGGAGTTACTGGGGGAAGTTAGATCCTAAGGAGTCACACCTGGATCTCCCCATTCAATTGGGCAGTGGGGGCCGTCGTGCTAGTTGCCTGAGGCGATAAGGTAGTCTTCCTTCATGCCTTTATTGGACTTGGGTAAACAGGAAATTAACCTAACTATACTAGATCGAGATTTGATATAATATCCTACTCTAGTAAGCTTATGGCATTCGTACATAAAAACAACGTCATGCCAAGTAAGGTTTAAGCCCATCTTCTCATTCAGAACGTCGACGCTTCCTAAGACTCTAAAGACATTGGGAGCACACTGGTCAGGACACAACTGGTGGTTGCAAAGGTATTCCTTGGTCATGCTTCTCATAGGGAGGGTCATTCCACCTTCTATGAAGGCAATCATAGGGATGATGAACTCTCTCGTTTTCCTAGACCCAGCCACAGCTTCCGCCGGACAATATCTCAAACCTACGTCGCTGGGGATGTGGTATTTAGCCCTAAAACCTTCCATCCTAGCGGTGGTGTCAACTAAACACTTAAATTTACCCATCTATAAGAGGTGAAATGGCGGGTTTTAAGAAGGAGAGTGGTTAAGAAGGGAGCCGAGGATGAAATCCAAGGAGAAAGGAGTAAAGAAAAATTAGGAACTTATGAGTTTGAAGTTGTGCGAGTTTCCATAGGTTTCTGCAGAGAAAAGGTAACGACTGATGTTTTGATATGATTATGCTCTGGAGAAATAAATGAAGGTGCAAGTTTCCAAAGCGTTATGACATGCGGGAAGCGGCCTCGAAATTGCATCTGTCCCGCCAAATTTTCAGGGAGCGACAAGGGCCGTTGGATGCTCACTCTCACCGTTGAACGTGGGGAACCAGGTGTAACTTATGGTCATAAATGCGCACGTTTTTGAAATTCAAAGCGCCAAATGGCATCTTCTGGAACACGAAACGATCTTCACACGCGTGGTGACTTATAAAACGTGTGGGGAAAGTCCTCGTCGAATCAAAACCCTATTTTTCCCTCCTCGAATACTGAAAAATAGAGTTTTGAGGGACTATTGTGGGAAGTAAAAGGACCCAAGCAGGCATTTGGGTCTTTGGGCTCTAACAAGGAGTGCCAATCTATTCTTAATTAAAAACCTGTTAATACCGCAAATCGGCCCATACGCCGAGGGTCCGAGGATACATCCGAGGGTGTGTTTCTCCTCGTATAGACTCAGGAGGACTCGGAGATTTGCTAGAATGATCAAGACAGAGTTCTAGAAAGACTGTTGGTTAAAGGGGAGATCTTTGTACTCTCTAGAGGCACCGGTGTTAGAGAAACATCTTAGAAAAAGGTTGCTACCTCCACATTAAAGACCCTGCACCCATCTCCCAGGCCGCATTAATGGGGAAGTGACCCCTGAACAGTAGAATTGAACCTTCTGGTTACTATTTAAAACACTTGAAGAAGGTGGTGTTTGGGAGGAGAGGGAAGATTTGGGCAACATGTCTATAAAGCACCAAGAGAAGAAGTATTTAAAGGGGGGTGAAGACCAAAAGAAGGGGGATCAGTCACAAAGAAAGAAACTAAGAATTGTAACCTTCAAGAAAGAAAGAGAAATAATACAGAAATTGTTCTCGGCTTATGTCCGAATTGGCTCCTTTGCAATAATCATTTACTATTCACCGGTATTTTTACATCTTAGCCGGGTTATTAAGTTTCCAGTATCTCGAAACTAGATTTCATTCCCACACTCTACAAATTTCATTGTTTAAGGCTTATTGGGCCTGAGCCCACAGTTGTCTTTGGGTCTAGGTGCAATTGTGCACTTACACATATGTTAAGATAGTCCTTTGTAATAAAGTATTTTTATCATAATAATATTTAATTTTAGGTTTATTGAATTTTTAATTTTAAAATAATTAATTTTTTAAGATCTTTGTCTTTACAGAACCAACCAAGGGCAGTGATCTCTCTCTCTCTCTCTCTCTCTCTCTCCTCTCTCTCTCTCTCTCTCTCTCTCTCTCCCCCCTTTATTTTTATTTTTTTACAAGATAAATGATGCCATATTACTTTTTATATCAACTAACGAAAAATTTGTGTTCTCTATAAATCAAAAATAATATTTCATTTTAGGTATATTAAACTATTCTTTTGTCTAGCCCAATGTAATTATCCAAATGTAAGACTCTAGCTGGGACAGTTATCAATTTTACTAATATGATTTCTATGTAAGCTACTATACTTGTTTGGTATATTAAAAAAAAATTATTAATGCTATAGACACAAAATATGTTACAACATTTTTACAAAGTATTGATATGACCAACTTTTTATTAGTTTTCATTTAGGCTTACCATTAATATTACTTTTTCATTTATCAATAATCACTCACCACATTAGCAATTAATTTGTAAAATTTTTTGTAAAATAGTTTCTATCTCTAACATTATTCATTTAAAAAAGTTTTCTTTTTTTTAAATTTTTTTTTAAGGTCTTTGTCTTTACAAAACCAAACAAGGGTAATGATCTCTCTCTCTCTCTTTACTAAAATAATTTATGTCACATTGATTTCCTTGTCATCGATCAAGTAATAAACATTTTGTGTTATCTAAAATCAAAAAATGATATATATATATTACTCTTTTTTTTTTTTTTTTAAATTTCATCTTCTACTATTATAAGTCAATTCGCTATTGATGGAATATAGTAGAAAGCCATTTTTTCCAATCATTTTTTCACTGCTTACGAAAGATAGGCCTCTCTAATAACTTTCTCAAGTGGTAGAATGTTTTTCTTTTTCCCTTAGGGGTTGGAGATTCTTTGCTCCCTTAGGTAATTAAGAAGTTTACTTTGAGGGCTTGTGGGTTTTTATTTGTGGGGTTTGGGAAACAGTTCTAGTTTAGGTATGGATGAAATTACAGTCGGATGGAATAAACTTTCTTTATTAGCAAAGGAAGGGAAACATATTACGTTAGGTTCGCAAGGGATTTCACAAGAACTTGTGCTGGCTGCGAAGTTCTTTACTAAAAAGATCGCTTAATGTAGAAGCGGTTGTGAGACCATTTCTTAAGCTTCTTATTGTAGCAAACAAACTCTTAGAACTGGGCCAGTCGACCAACTAGCCATGAAGGCAGGTATTTTCTTCTTGATTTTGAGCATTGATAATGATGATTCATCATCTATAATTAGCAGATGAATGTCAACTGTCAACTAGAAATTTGAAATCGCAAACAATTTTGTTTCAATTGATCAAAATTTAATTCAGTTGGCTGTTAAAACTTTTTTAAAAATATTGGAAATTGAAAAGTGCTCCATCTTTTCTTTTCTTTTCTTTTTCTTTTTTGGGGTTAAAGTTCAAACCTCGTAGTTTTCACCCTGCCCCAACAATTTAATTTAATTGTTGATATATAGATTTTTTGTAAGTTATATTTTTAGGGTGAAAGAAAAAAAAATCACCTCTAAAATAATATTCTCTTCTAAAAAAGAAGTTCCTTATTAATGTTTGTTTACATTTTTAGGGTGATTTCGCATCGATAAATGAATGTGGAATCAAAGACTTTCTACATACCATACAATTTGACAGAAAGCAATAAAGACTGTAAAGTTGCTTTGCTCTTGCTCAATATGTTTGCAACGTAGACGATATGTTAGTTTGGATCGAAGAACTTTCCACTTTTATCAATCCATTGCTTTGTATGATCTTATTTCTATTGAATGAAATTTAAAGTTTTCATCCCAAAAAAAGAACAATATGGCGAAAACGTTTTGTATTAGTATTTGCGCTAAGCATAGAAATAAGTGGTTTCTTAGTTGGATATGATTTGAGTGAGCTCTCTGCAATTCTGTACGGATTTTTATTCTCACACAATCACAATTTTACTTCTTTTTTTTTTTATATCTATTTTTTTTTCTATAAATATGTCAACATTTTTTTTTATATACAAAATAAAATTCTACTTTAGCCTAATTTAAGTGTATATGTGTGTGAAGCTCTCTCCTGGAGACTTGAACCCTAGTCCTTACCCCCCACAACCCACAAACACTTATACTTGTAGAGTGACTTTCGTACCACGGGTGTGCGTTGGTAAAATGTCAACATTTTTAAAGTGTGAATAAGTGTGAAAAATATTTAGCCATTCCTTTTACATATATATATATATATATATATATATATTTCATCTGTGATGACATAAAAAGCATTGGCAATTAAGCATGGCTGTAAGCATTCGTGCAAATTACATCAATTGTTAGCACAACAATACGATCCTGGGCAGCTGACAATTTGGGACACAAAAGATCAACTCTTTCTGCGAGTTTGTTGTTTAGCTTCGGTTTGCTGATATGTGAAGTGACGTCAACTTCTACTTTAATCACTGGCCATATATTTGTAGGATTGGCACTAGGGATCATGTCATTGTCCTCACCTTTAAATATCTCAGAAATAGCCCCGAACAAAAGTTATGGTTATTTGGTTTCATTATATGGTTTCCTTATAAATCTTTGGAGTCTATTTTCAAATATCATAAACATAACCTTTTCAACTGAATATAATTTGTGAAGGACTATTATTTTGATTTGAGTATCATTTAATTTTAAATAAAATTTAATTATGTATTGAGATCAAATATTTTTAGGTTCACAATGGTTAGCGATGGATGCTAGGGATGGCCAAGTATTGCTTTATATTTATAAACATATCAATAGCAATAATTATTTAATTCAAACGTTTCTTTGACTTCACACATTCTAATGTTTACTATGTTATATGAAAGTTTAATCAATGAGATAATACCAATATTTTGCACACAAAAAACTCTAAACATTTTCATAGACATGAATATTGGAGATATTTATAATACAAAAAATAAAAAAATTTATAAACATATAAACAATAATAATAATTTTTAAATTCAATTATTATGTTTTATTTAAATGAAATAATTACTTTTTGTATGATATATTTTTCTCCATTACTTTGGACATCACTCTCAATTAATTGCCTATATTTCTTCTTGATTTCTTATGGTTGCTCTGTGGATACAGTTTATCAATTAATGCATTGCCTTCTTATGTTCTTTTCTAAAATTAAAAAAAAAAAAAAAATTAGTCTCATTTATATGATATTTCATTTGACACGTCTTACATCATTTTTATTTTGGGTAAAATTTCTTATATGATATGATATGACATGTCTTGATCCTTTTTGAATTTATGGGATAATTAAAGAAATTTTGGGTAAAGGTAAGGCTTAATTTTTTTTTTTTTTTGATTTGGAATAGGGGAAAGGAAAACTAGACTCAATACTTAGTTGAATAGAATAAGGACTCAAACTCACATGCCAACTCCAAAACTACATACTACAGTTAGAGTCACTGAGCGAGTTATAAGTCCCTCTCCTAACACAGATCTACACAGACCTAAGCAATGGGGGATTAAACTCGATTAGCTGTTGATATAACCAAAGAGACTATTAGCAGCATAGTTTTATCATTAATAATATTTGTATAACCAAGTGAATACTGCCAAACCCTAACATGTACGTCCAATTATATTTGACCTACAAAAGCAAAGCATTTCAAATCATTTAAAAAATATATGAAAAAAAAGGTTGAAACTATATGTACTAATTATTAAACTATTAAAGTATTTGAAGACGAGAATCATCATATATACTATTAACTCAGCACACACTATATTTATTATATTTGAAGAAAAGTAACCAATTTCAAATAAGAGACTGATTGTTAAAGTCATTGATCCTCCGATTGTTGTAGGGAAGATATTTGCGATCAGCGAAGTGCTGTGGATATATGTTGGCAAATTGATACTAGTTGTTATGTATGATACCTAACAAATGGAGAAATCATAGCATCAATGAGAAGAAATTGTTTATCTTTGAGAAAACCAACTTCCAAGGTGAAACTTCACTAAATAACAATTTTTAGGTTACATCCATATTCAACATACACGACGTCGGCTCTATTGTTAAAGAATTTGGCTCAGTTTAAGCTGTCACAATATTTATAAGTTAAACCTAATACTTAAATTTAAAGACAAACTCATTATAATATACTGTATTTACTAATTAGGTAAGACTCATTGTAAGACTTGCTTAAGACACTCAACAAGTTATTCCCATATTTACCTTTTACTCAACTCCTAATAACATGAAAATAAACCTTAGAAATGACAAACAAAGCAGAGGACACAACCAGGGACGGGCCCCCAAAATTTTTTTAAAGATAATATTAGAATATATACTAGGTAATAATTTTAGCAATTCTGTTTTATAAAATTACACTTTAACCCCTTAATAATATTATGAATTCTTTTAAGAAAGATGTTATAGCTATAAATTTTTCTACAATATTTTTTCAAACTCTTGAGGTAGTAAATTCTTATTAGTTTGCATCGAGACCTACTACTTATACCACTTTTTTACTTACCAATAATTACTTACAACATCAGTAATTTGTAAAAAATATGTAGCTCAAGCATTTTTTTCTTTTTAAAAACCATTAAAAAATCTTTAAATTTAAAATTTAAAACAAAATATACAAACACAAATTTTTTTTTCCAACAACAAAAATTACCAATAGTGAAAAAAAAAAATTAAGCGTAATCAACCAATTTTACCAAAAACAAACAATCCAACCTTTTAAAAAATTTCAAACAAAATATTTTACCACAAACAAACAATCCAACGCATCAAAGTCACACACACACACACACACAAAACCAGCAAAGTTGCCACAGGTACTAAAAGTCCGGGTGATTATCAAGCAATTCGCATTAGATTATATTGTAATTAGCTTTAGTTTATGATAATGATGCCCCCTAACACATCAGTATCATCATATTTTCTGAACAAGGTAAAACTCTCATTATATCTAAGCATGCACATCTTTCTGAACACAGATTGAACAATATATGTCGGTTTGTTACAATATTGGAAATTTTGAATATTGCTGAAGAGGGAATGCTTATCTCATAACCAAAAAACATCTTATCTCCCTAAAATGGCTAAAATGTATCTTTTATAAGATCAACACTCATGGATTCTATACATGTAAGAAAATTTTACTTACAACGTAATAATTATTTTTCATAAGATACTTTATTGGTATAAATGATAAATTATACATTTTGTCCCTAACATTTAGCATAAGTTTGATTTTTGGCCTCTTTAAATTTATAATTTTTAAATTAAGGGCAAATTACAATTTACCCACTTGTGTTTTGGCTAAAATTTAAGTTATATATTTGTGATTTAAATTTGACACTTTATCCATATTAGGTCCACTCCGTTAGGGGCTCTCTAACACACCTATGTACTTTCTTCATTAAAAACATAAAATAAAAAATAAATAAAAACATCAAAACATAACAAAACCAAAGAAAACATTATCAAAGAGTGGAATTTGTAAAAATCATAAAAACTTGGTTCAAGTACTTCAACGGAACACAAAAATTGGCAATTTAGATGATTTTATTCCGTTTCTCCATCTTATCAATTTGTACCAACAGGATATTTCTCTCTCTCTCTCTCTCTCTCTGACAGGCATTTGAAGAGAAACGCTATAGTATTCAACTGTGATGACATAGTTACAGCTATGAATTTGTACAAATCATATTAATCTTAAACATATTTATAAACAAATAAATCTTCCATATTTATATACATAGCAACAAGTATAATTAATTTATTCAAATATTTCTTTGATTCCCCCATTCAATGTTTATTATGTTATATGAAAGCTTAAACGGTGAGATAATACCAATATTTTCCACAAAAACCTCTAAACATTTTTATAGACATATAAATCTTGGAAATATTTATAACAAAAAAATTAAACATATTTATAAACATTAAAAGATAATAATATTTTTTTAAATAAAATAACAATTTTTTTATATGATCGATTCAAATGCAATAATTATTTTTTGCATGATATATTTTTCTCGGATACTTTGGACATCACTCTCAATTAATTGCTTGTATTACTTCTTGACTTCTACTGGCTCAGGGATATACATTTTATCAATTCTTATGTTCTTTTCTAAAATTAAAATAATATTTTTAGTCTCATTTATATGATATTTCAATTGATACTAGTCTTACATCATATCTTTCTTTTGGTCAAATGTCTTATATCATATCACATTATATGGACATGTGATATGGTATGATATGACGTGTCTTGATCCTTTTTAAATTTTTGGAATAATTAAAGAAATATTGGGTAAACGTAAGGCTTGATAACACGTTTGCATAACCAAAATGATAACCCACACCATAGTTTCACCACTAATAACATTTGTCTGATGGAGGAAGCAGGCCAACGGCTATCATCTACCTCCAATTATAATTGACCTACAAAAGCAAAACATTTCAAATCATTTAAAAAATATATATGGGAAAAAAGGTTTTAAACTGCATATATTAATTATTAAATTATTAAAATATTAAAATATTCGAAGAGGAGAGTAATCATACATTCATACTAGGAGCGACCTCTCTTTAGGCAGGTTTATTATGATGAGTAATTGAGTATTCATAACTGAATAAATTTAGGATATTAAGATTGCAAAAAGTTAGGGGTTCTTTTTCTTCTGATTTTAAGGATGAAACAAAATCTGCCATTTATTGTTTGTCTCTCTTGTTCCTATCTAGGAAAATAAGTTCATGAGCATATATAGCGTTACTTTATTGTAGAGAAACATAAGAAATATTCCATTTCTAAGTTATATTTTTGGTGTGACATAAATGAAACCAAAATATCCAACAAGCATCCAATGGCTCTTTTGGAAGAGGAGGCAAGATATAGCCACACCACACCTTACAAATCTAGGCACTAGTTGGTTTTCTCCTTAGTTAAAACAAAGTTATGAGCTTCAATCCAGGGATCTCTTTGGCCGGATTAACAATTAGTAGAGAACAAGAACCAACGTTCCCTGCTATTAATCTTCTAACGTATGGAAATCATTTGTATTTATATATTCTTTGCTTTTAAATAATTCTATGATTCTAACTTATAACGTGGTAAATGTGTTTGGATAGATTGGAATTATTAGAACAATGGAAGGATTCTAACTCAGGCTATGTTCGGTCACGCATGTAACTCTAAATTAGAGCATTCAAATAAACTCATATAAAAATTATTGTTTATTTTAACATAAGAACTTGTTTTTTTATTTTACCTAACCACTTTTCAAAAACATCTACATCAAATTATTTATTCTAAAATGTGTTTCATTAAAAAAAATTTTAATTGTTTCTCTCTTTTCACACACCGCAACTATTATCCATTCTCTACCTTGATCATTGCGATACTTATGTCAGCTCCACCACATATGCCAGGAGTGTCATCCTCAGCGTTGCAAAGTGATGGAACACGTCTTATCCTTTAAAATACCAAACTTAGGTTTTAGTTGCTTAATGTGCAAATCATTTGTAACTTGGCTTTGATACTAGTTGTTATGTATGATACCTAACAAATAGAAAAATCATAGCATCAAAGAGAAGCAAATGTTTTTCTTTGAGAAAACCAACATCCAAGGTGAAAGTTAAACAATTTTTAGGTTACATCCATATTCGACATATATATGACATATACGACGTCGATTTTATTGTTAAACAACAATTTTAGTATTACTTTATGATTTTTAGGTTAAATCCATATTCACTAAATAAAAAATTTTAGGTTACATCCATATATAACATATTCGACGTCGACTTTATTGTTAAAGAATTTGGCTCAGTCTAAGCTATCATAACATTTATATGTTAAACCTAATACTTCAATTTAAAGACAAATTCATTATAATCTACTGCAATTACTAATTAGATAAGACTCATTGTAAGACTTGCTTAAGACACTCAACAAGTTATTTCCCATATTTACGTTTTACTCAACTCCTAATAACATGAAAATAAACCCTAAAAATGACAAACAAAGCAGAGGACATAACAAATTTGGTCCCAGTGTTCCATCCCAGTATTAAAACGATGAGAGTCATTATTTTGCCTGACAAATCCATCCCATTACTACATGGGGCTAATGAAGGTTACTGAGTTTGCAAGTTCTATAATTATGGGATGGTCAAGCTGATATATGGATGGGTATTACAGTAATTAAGAAACAGGTACTAAAAGTCTGGGTGATTATCAAGCAATGCGTATTAGATTATTGTAATTAGTATTACTTTATGATAATGATGCTCCCTAACGCATCAGTGTCATCATTTTCTGAACAATGTAAAACTCTCATTATATCTAAGCATGCACATCTTTCTAAGCACAGATTGAACAATATATGTCGGTTTGTTAAGGTATTGGAAATTTTGAACAGTGCTGAAGAGGTAATGCTTATCTCATAAGTCATAACCAAAAAACATCTTATCTTCCTAAAATGCCTAAAATGTATCTTTTATCTATACTATTATTTAAGGGGCTTCTCCTGTTTGGATTCTTATTTTTTTAGTTAAAAAATGCCCCTATAGTCTTATATTTAAATAGAAACAAAACTAAAGAACAATCCGGTAAAAACTCTTTTTTTTTAGTTCAAAAATGCCCCTACAGTCTTATGTTTAAGTAGAGACAAAACTAAAGGACAATTCGGTAAAAATGTAACTCTAACTCCCACTAAAATATTGCCTAAAAAATAGGATCATTCTCCTATTAATTTTTAAATTGATTTATTCACTTATAAATTACATTTTTAAAATAAAAATCATATATATATATATATATATAATAATTAAATACAATTTTTTTCCACAAAATAGAACCACTAAAAAAGAAAAGTCTCATTGCATGCGCGAAGCACGTGTGATGAGACTAGTAAGATCTACACTCATGGATTCTATACATGTAAGAAAATTTTACTTACAATGTAAGGATTATTTTTCATAAGATACTTTATTGATATAAATGATAAATTATACTTTTTTTCCTTGATATTTAGCATAAGTTTGATTTTGGTCTCTTTAAATTTAAAATTTTTAAAATTAATCTCTAAATTTCAAAAAGGAAATAGGTGACTAACGAAATGTTAAGATGCTCTATTCTTTAGCGATCATAAGCAAATTTAACTTTAAAATTAAACAATGGAGTTATGTACACAATTTTTTTTTTTTTTCACGCTTATTGAAGTGGTCTAATGTGAACAGTAAACACAATTTTATACATGGGCATTTCTTTTTTTCTTTTCTTTTTTTCAATCACTCAAAAATGTTAGTATGGAAAAATTGTGTCTCTAACATTATTGAAAATTAAAATCACTACACGACCATTGGCACATGAAAATTGGAGGGTAACTATACTGTAAAACGAGTACTTTTTTAATTGTGAAAAATGTGGGTAGGAGAATTTGAATCCAAATTATTCTCATTGTGGAATATAAAGAGTTGGAAGAGTATTATAAAACTGCAAAACTTTTAAGGAGTCATAAGTGCTTTAATATTCTAATTTGGCGAAGAAACAATAAACATTTTTGTTATGAATTCAATAAATTGTTTTAAACATATGTAGCTTCTTATTGTAGCAGCATACTCGAATATAATTAATTTGGGATATAACAAAAGGGTTTTTCTTAGTACTGGACAAGTGGACCTACTGGCCATGAAGGCACTGTATTTTCATATTTTGTTCTATGGTTTGCAGATGAATGTCAATTGTCAACTAGCAATTTGAAATAGCAAACAATTTTGTTTCAGTTCAACAAAATTCAACTCAGTTGGCTGATAAAACTTAAAACAAATATTGGAAATTGAAAAGTGCTACATCTTTTCTTTTATGCTTTTGGGATAAAAGTTGAAACCTCGTAGTTTTCACCTTGCTAAGACCAGCTTCCCTTCACGTAATTTTCTGACCGTCTACTGAGTGTAGATGAGATTCCACTCTACACTTTTCTTTTTAATGCATCAGCCTTAAACCAATTCTCACACCAAATCAGCAATTATTTATTTATTAGATCACCATCTTTTTTCTTTTTTTCAGAAATAATTATATAAAGTTTCCGTTACTACCGCACATCCTTAATGCGATGGTCACTCCACAAGTATAAATATTTGTGAGATGTGAGGGGTAAGGGTCAAGGTTCAAGTCTCCAGGAGCGAGTTCCAGTAAAATGTCTTATATCTGAAATTAATTAGGAAAATACTCCTGTTTTGAAACTCAATTTTTCTAAAAATCGAGTTCCAAATGTAAAACTCGATTTTTGGAATATCGAGTTATAGCAAATGTGAACTTAGGAAAAAAAAATTTTGGTTCTCGAGTTCCATGAACTCAAGCACCATGTGAAGTACTCGAGTTCATGGAACTTGAGTTCCACTTGAATCGAGTTTCAAAACAGGGGCATTTCCTTAATTAATTTTAGATATGGGACATTTTGCTAAAAGTTTTGACAAAAATGACAAAGGCCCATGTTCTCCAAAATTTCTATTGTATAATAATAATAAAAAAATCATTATCAACAATCAATCATAATAGTAATATAAAATTATCCATTTCAATTAGGTTTCTACAGTTTTTTATTTTATTTATTTTATTTTATTTCATTATTTGTATACAAATTTTTTCTAAGTTATATTTTTAGGGTAAAAAAAAAAATTCACCACTAAAAAATATTCTCCTCGAGAAATGATATGTTCATAACATTTTCACAACATTTTTACAACAAATACTAAGTAGTAGGTTATTACTGGTTGTTATTGTTAGGGCAAAAAAGTAATTTTAGTGTTAAGTTCAAATTTGAACCAATAACAATTAACCACCTACGATTTGTTGTAAAAATGTTATAAACGTAGCACCTCTCATTCTCCTCTAAAAAAAAAAAATTATCTTCTAAAACAATATCTTTATTAACGTTGTTTACATATTTAGGGTGATTTTACATTGATCAATGGATGTGTAATCATAGACCTTCTGAATACAATACAATAAGCTTCTCTTTGCTTGTCGGGTATGCAATAAAGTTGCTCTTGCTCAATATGTTCGCAGCGTAGACAATATGTTAGTTTGGATTGAAGAACCTTCCACTTCTATCAATCCAATTGCTTTGTATGATCTTATTTCTATTCAATGAATTTTGAAGTTTTCATCCCCCCCCCCCCCCAAACAAAAACAAAAAAGCCTTTTCTATTAGTACTTGCACTAAGCAAAATAAGCTCTCTGCAATTCTTTATGAATTTATATTCTCACAGAATCACAAATTTACTTTTTGTTCGCATCTATTTTTATGTATAAAAATGTTGACATTTTAAAAATGTCACTAAATGTGTAAATATATATATTTAGCCATTTATTTTTTATATTACACACATATTGTTGAAGCATTTAATATTAAATAATTAAAATGAATAAATGTTACAGCATAAATGTAAAGATATGGAAGTGAATATGGAAGATAAGAAGTTAGTGAAAATGTTTAATCCCACATTGAAAAGGAGAGAGACTATTTTATTCTTTTTAATTGTGGTGATTAATGAGCTAACATGAATTGTTTTAGATATTGGGCTATACGTGTGCAAGGAGGGGTGAAAGGTGGAGGTATCAAAAATGGATATAAATCAGCGTCTTAGATCCTCCTACTTGACATCTCATTCAGAATAATTACCATATCCATTAATGAGTAAATGACCCGAATTAATATTCCATTTTTATTATGGAAAATAAAGAGCCATTAACCTACTTAATGGACTATCCATTTGGGCCTTTTCATTCTTCAGAAACTCATTTTCTCACAATTAATTGTGTAACTCCAGCCCATCAGATTAATATCCAACAATTAATCTTGTAACACCCACTACATCAGAATAATGAACCTAATTAATCATATTAATTTGGGTAATAATTTCGTGAGACCCATTAAGCCTATAAATAGACTCATTCAGACCCAATTCATGTTACAGCAATATACACAAACAAAAAATAGAGAGCTTCTTGGCAAGAAAGGGTGTTCTTTCTGGTGGAGTTTTGGCCTTGAACACTTTGTGCAGAGGTTGTTCTAGTCATACGCCACTTGTTGAGCTGTTGTATCCTGGGGGAGACAAGTAAAAAACGATCGGCACTTATTACAAAGTTTAGCCAACCAAGGGCTTGAATCTCCTTAAAAAGAGCAAGTGTCGCACCTTAGTCCAAATACTGTTGTGTACTTTTTCTCTTTAAATTAATAAAATTCAGAAGTATTATTCAGTTTCTCTTTATATTATTTCCATTATCATTGTGTTTGCACCAATAACTTTAAGGAGATTCAAACACATGGAGCCTACATAAGAGAAACCAAATGTGTCTGTTGGAGATCTCAACAATCCCTTTTGCTTTAAGGGAGCCCACTTCAAGAGATGGAAAGGAAAGGTCCTCTTCTACTTGAGCCTTCTCAAAATCGTCTACATCCTCACTGACAAGAATTCATCAAAGGTTTCTACCGATGAGATGAGTGAAGAAGAATTTAGTCTCCATCAAGAAAAAATAGATAAGTATAGATGAATATAATTGTCACTCCTTTTGAATTGTCTTGCCGATCATTTCTATGATTACTATGATACAAATTATAATTCTGCTAAGAAGATTTGGAAAGCTTTACAAAGCAAGTATGATATCGAGGAGGCTGGTGCAAAGAAGTATGCTGCTAGTAGGTTTTTCCGTTACCAAATGGTGGATGGAAAATCGGTGGTGGATCAAGCACAAGACTTCCAAATTATTGTAGCAGAATTGAGACCCGAAGGCATAAAGATTGGAGACAATTTGGTGGTAACTGGCATAATTGATTAACTATCACAATCTTGGAGGGAGTTCCAAAAGAATTTGCAGCACAAACAAAAGAAGACATCCTTGGAGATTTAGATCACAAGCATTCGTGTGGAGGAGGAGGCTAGAGGACAAGATGCACTCATGACACAAGAGAGTAATGGTAATTTCACCACAAAGGTAAACCTTATTTCAACCAATAATAATATGCCCAAAAATCATTTTCTTAGAAATAGTCAATTGAAGCCTAAAAATAGAGCCTTTAAAAATAATAATAGACCTCAAGGAAGGGAAAACTTGAATAAAAATTATAATAAGAACCAAGTACTCCTTTCACAAGATCAATTTAACAGATCATGTTTTGTCTGTGGCAAAAATGAGCATATTGCTCGATTTTGTAACCAAAGGGTCTTTAGTGGCTATGATTATAAACATCAATATGGTGCAATATGTTGAAGGGTGGTGAGCAGATTCTAGTGCTAATAGGCACGTCTGTTATGACAAAAATTGGTTTAAATTGTACACTCTTTTTAAAGAAGAAAAAACTATTATGCTTGGTGACTCTAGCAAAACCAAGGTTCTTGGGAGTGGTGACGTTGATTTGAAATTCACTTTTGAACATGTGCTAACGTTGAAAGATGTACTCTACACTCCGTTCATGAGGAAGAATTTGATGTCAAGTTTTTTGCTTAACAAGGCTGGCTTCAGCAAATTATGGAATCTGGTAACTATGTAATCATTAAAAATTGATTATTTGTGGGCAAGGGTTATACTTGTGATGGAATGAATAAATTGAATGTTGAGAATAATAAAGCATCTACCAGTTTAGTTTATATGTTTTATTCTATTAATTTTTAGCATGCTCATTTGTATTATATAAATAGTGGATATGTGGGAATCATGAGTAGTTTAAGATTAATTCCAAGACTGTCAAAAGATTTTGAAAAACGTGAAACTTGTAGTCAAGTGAAGATTACAAAAAGACCTCATAAAAGTGTTGTAAGAAATACCAAATTACTTTAGTTAATTCACTCCGATTTATTTGAATTTAAGGGATTTTAACTCATGGAGGAAATAGATATATTATTACTTTTATTGATGATTTCTCAAAATATACAATTGTTTATTTGTTGAAAAATATAAGTGATACTTTTGAAAAATTTCAAGATTTTTTAAAAGAAGTTAAAAATCAATTCAATAGAAAAATAAAAAGAATAAGAAGTGATAGAGGTCGTGAGTATGAATCAAGTGCATTCAACTCATTTGTTCAATCTTTGGGAATTATCCATGAAACTACTGTACCATATTCACCTGCTTCTAATGGTGTGACTGAAAGAAAAAATAGAATTTTAATTGACTTAACAAATGCCATGTTAATTGAATCTGGTACACTTTTACATTTTTTGGGTGAAACTATTTTAACTGCATGTCATGTTTTGAATACGGTGTCATATAAAAAGTCACACACCACATCTTTTGAGATGTGGAAAGGACATAAGCCAAATTTGATATATTTGAGAGTACAGGATTGTCTTACTTATGTAAGGCTTATTGACCCTAAAATACCTAAATTAGGTACAATCAACACTATCTGTGCTTTTCTTGGTTATGTGATTAATAATGCAGCCTATAAATTTTTTGATCTTGAAAGCAAAATAATTTTTTAATCTAGTTATGCAAATTTTCATGAAGAAAAATTTCATTTTAAATTGAAAACTAGTGGGGGTGAAGAAAATATTTTGTCACAACCTAGTTCTTCTACTTCTCATTCATAAAATCAAGCAAATTTTGAAATGGAACCTAAAATGAGTAAAAGAGCTAGAATTGAAAATGATTTTGGTCATGATTATTATGTTTTTAACATTGAGAAAAATCCCCAAAATTTAAAAGAGGCTTTAACATCACCTGATGCTATATTTTGGAAAGAGACTGTAAATGATAAGATGAAATCTCTAATTTCTAATAGAACTTGGAAATTAGTAGATCTTCCACCGGGTTGTAAGACCATAGATTGTAAATGGGTCTTTATAAAAAAGTTGAAACCGGATGGATCAATAGATAAGTTTAAAGCTAGACTTGTTACAAAAAGCTTTAAACAAAAAATTGATCTTGATTTCTTTGATACTTCTTCTCCGGTAACAAGAATTACATCTATTAGATTATTAATTGCTATTGCTACAATTTTTTATTTGAAAATTTATCAAATGGATGTAAAAACTACTTTTCTAAATGGGGACCTAGAGGCAAAGATTTATATGGATCAATCCGAAGACTTTGTAGAGTCTAGACAAGAAAATAAGGTATGTAAGCTAACTAAATTCCTATATAGCTTAAAACTAGCACCTAAGTAGTGGCATGAAAATTTTCATTCCTGCATGATTGAGAATAGTTATAAATCAAGTGAATGTGATAAATGTATTTATTCTAAATCATAGAATAATTTACATGTTATTATTAGCCTCTATGTGGATGATATATTGATTTTTGGCTCAAATATGCATGTTATAAATGAGACAAAAATATGCTTAAAAGCCATTTTGATATGAAAGATCTTGGTGAGACTAATTTTTATTTTAGGCATGAAAATTACAAAAGCATGTGATAGAATATATCTTGATCAATCACATTATGTTGAGAAAATATTGAGAAAATATAATTTTCATGATCACAAAAGTGTAGCTACTCCTTTTGATTCTAGTGTTCATTTATTTCCTGTGAATAATGATGATGAGATTTTTAATCAAAAGGATCATGCTAGCATCATTGGTAGTTTGTGTTATGTTACTGGTTGTATTAGACCTACCATTGCATATGCAGTAGGAGTGCTTAGCAAAATTTAATAGCAAGCCTAGTGGAGATCATTGGCTAGCTATTGAGCGAGTCATGAAATATTTAATTGGTACCAAAAACTATGGCTTATTTTATAAAAAGTACCATGTTGTAATTGAAGCTTTTAATAATGCCAATTGGAATACTTATTAGGTGATTCTCTCTTACCACTGGTTATATTTTTACATTAGGTAGTGGTATTATTTGTTGGAAATCTAAAAAGCCAACAATGATTGCTAATTCAACAATGGAAGTTGAATTAATAGCATTAGCTTCAGCTAGTGAAGAGGCAAATTGGCTTAAAGATTTGTTATATGAAATTCCACTTTGGGAAAAGCCAATTCCATCTATATTAATTCATTGTGATAGCACTATCGCAATTGGTAGAGTTAAAAACCGTTACTACAACAGTAAATCCAGACCTATAAGAAGAAAGCACAGTACCGTGCGATCTTATTTGAGTAATGGCATCATAATTGTAGATTATATTAAATCTAATGTTAATTTTGCATATCCATTTACTAAGGCCTTGGCAAAAGATAGAGTCTAAAATACATCGAGGGGGATAGGACTAAAGTCCATAGAATCATGAGCCATGTATGAGGATACCCAACCCAAGGACTAGAAATCTTGAGAATTGGGTTCAATGGGAAAATCAAATCATACGATGGTCGTAAGAAATGCACAATTTATTTTTTTAATTATTTATTTTGTAAATAATTTTTTAATTGTTCATCCCTATGATGTAAGTGCATTTATCCTACAATATGGAGAGGTTGAGTAAAAAACTCTTAAAGAAATTTGTAGCTCATATGAGTGGGGTGTCAGAATTACAATAATACCCTTAACAAAATTTCACCTATGTGAGTGTAAGGGTGGGGCCACTCCCAATGAGATTTGGACTTAATCTCAAATACACTCATGAAACCGAGATCAAGACATGGCTGTAAAGTGCTAGCTATAAAAGCTCATGTCTACACTAGGGTTGTTATGTGTAAGCAGTGACACTTAATTTCCCTAAAGCAATCCTAGTTCAAGTCAGAGACCACTATGACTCTGGAGTTGAGATCGTTGTTTTACTAAGTAAAGGTTCAATGCAGAGCACACCTTCATGATGCATAGTGACTTATCTTTGCCAAGTAATCTCTCTTTAACTAAAATTTAATATTAAAATGAGTAGGGGATTGTTGGAGCATTCTAATATTAAATAATTAAAAGGAATAAATGTTACAACATAAATGTGAAGATATAAGAGTGAATATAGAAGATGAGGAGTTAATGAAAATGTTTAATCCCACATTAAAAATGAGAGAGACTATTTTATTCTTTTTAATTGTGGTGATTAATGGGCTAACATGAATTGTCTTAAATATTGGGCTAGATACGTGTGCAAGGGGAAGGTGAATGGTGGAGGTATCAAAAATGGAAATGAATCAATCTCTTGGATCCTCCTACTTGATAGCCCATTTAGAATAATTACCATATCCGCTGGTGATTGAATTACCCGAATTAATATTTCATTTTTATTATGAAAAATGAATAGCCATTAACCTACTTAATGGACTATCCATTTGGGCCTTTTCATTCTTCAGAAAACACCTTATCTCACCATTAATTTTGTAACTCCAGCCCATCAGATTAATATCTAACAATTAATCTTGTAGCACCCACTACATCATAATAATGAATCTAATTAATCAAATTAATTTGGGTAATAATTTCATGAGGCCCATTGAGCCTATAAATAGACTTATTCAGACCTAATCCATGTTATAGCAATATACACAAACAAAAAATAGAGAGGTTTTTGGCAAGGAAGGATGTTCTTTCTGGTGGAGTTTTGGGCTTGAACACTTTGTACAGAAGTTGTTCTAGCCATACGACACTTGTTAGGCTGTTGTATCTTGGGGGAGACTAATTAGAGACGGTCTGCACCGGTTATAAAATTTAACCAATCAAGAGCTTGAATCTCCTTAAAGAGAGCGAGTATCGCGTATCAGTTTAAATAGCATTGTGTACTTTCTCTCTTTAAATTAATAAAATTCAAAAGTATTATTCAGTTTCTCATTGTATTATTTCCATTATCATTGTGTTTGCACCAACCCATATACATATAAGGATTTTTTTTTTTTTTTTAAAGAGTTTCAACCTATGGTGTCTGCTCTTGATAATAGCTCTTCATCATCAGACCAAGACACCAATCAATTTTTGGGGTAGGCGGGGATTGAACTCTCAGGTCTCTTATATAACCATCAGAGACTTTACCAGTTGAGCTAACTAGAACTCACATATACATATTAGGATTTGAACTTTGACTTTGACGTTTCATTTAGAAACAAATATATATATATATATATATATATATATATATAATATATATATATATATATATTATGGTTGCGGGAAACATCTCATACACATTAGTATACAACTACGACGACATAAAATGCATTGGCAATTAAGCATCGCTAGAAGAATTAGTACAAACTACATCAGTTGTTGGTGCTGCAGTAGGATCTTGGGCAACTGACTATTTGGGACACAAAAGGTCAATTGTTTTCACAAGTTTGTTGTTCAGCTCTGGTTGACTAATATATGTGGCGACGTCAACTCCTACTTTAATTGCTAGCCGTGTAAAGTCTTTTTCAAATAGTACATAATTTATGAAGGTTTATCGTATTGATTTTAGTATTGTTTAAATAAAATTTAATCATATTTTGATTTTAAATATTTTTGAGGTTTGCAATGCAGGTTGGCAATGGATGCTAGGCATAGCCAAGATTATAAAAATTATTTATAACCGTCTTAATCTTTAAACATGCTTATAAGCAAATAAATCTTCCATATTTATGAACATATTAGCAAGAATTGTTATTTTATTCAAACATTTATTTGACTTGACTTATTTTAATGTTTATTATGTTATATGAAAGTTAAATTAATGAAATAATACCAATATTTTCTATAAGAAAAACATTTTTATAAACATATAAATCTTGGAGATATTTATAGAAAAATTCTTAGGTAGTCCCGAAGTATAGTGAAATGGTGCTCCTTCCTCTCACATTCATGGTAGACCCCACCATGAATTTAATGAGCAGACCCTACCATGAATGTGAGAGGATAGAGCGTCATTCTCCGTACTCCGAGAGTACTTAAGAATTACTCGATATTTATAATACAAAAAAATAAACATATTTATAAACAATTATTATTATTTTAAATGCAATAAGTATGCTTGATTTAAATGAAATAATTAGTTTTTGCATTAATTATTTTTCTCCTGTATTCTCAATTAATTGTATGTATCTCTTTTGCTTGCTCAGGGGAAACTGTTTATGAACTAATGCATTATTTATCAACTAATGTATCTCTTTTGGGTTCACAATCCCTGGCAATGGATACTAGAAATGGCTAGGGATATAAACTTTTTTAACATCCATATTAATCTTAAACTTACTTATAAACAAATAAATCTTCCATGTTTATAAGCACATTAACAACAATAATTATTTTATTCAAATGTTTCTTTGACTTCACACACTCTGATGTTTACTATCTTATATGAAATTTTAATCAATGAGATAATAATAATATTATGCACAAAAAACCATAAACTCATTTATATACATATAAATTTTAGAGATATTGTATACTTCAAAAAGAAAGTAAACATATAAACAACAATAATTACATCAGGTAAATGTTATTGCACATTTTCATTTCTTTAGCTTCACTATTTCTAATATGTTGGGTTCCACCTTACATGTATATAAGATTGTAAAAATTTAAGGTTTTTTTCCCTGATTTTAAGGATGAAACAAAATCTGCCATGTATTGTAACTATTGTGTGGCTCTCTAGTTCCAATCACTACAAAACACACAAGTCTATGATAGGCCAAGAATGTATTAACTCCTTGTGATGAATTAATTGATTAATTAGCCAAGTTTATTAATTAATCAAATTAACATACAAAAATGTAGTAGTACAGACAAATCACCAATTAACTAAAGTATGCAATGTAAAATAAATTGACACGGTGATTTGTTTACGAATGCTGAAAACCTCCGAGGCAAAAACCCCACCAGATAATTTTAAGGTCACCACTCCCAAAAATTTACTATTATCATAGCAACCAGTTACAAGTAAAGGAATCTCAGTACCCTATACCAACCTACAGTTGAACCCTTACCCTAATACCTAATTGGACTTATTCTGTCGTGACAATCTTTCATTTTCAATGCACAGCTCCTAGTACGTGACTAACCAATTGCGCGAATCCCAGTACGCAACTTCAATCACCAACTAGAGAAGGATTATTAGCTGCAAAGTTCTTCAGTTCATCACACGATGAAGATCGAAAAGTTCCTTGGTTACAAAACCCTACGGTGCACAAATACAGCAGCTTCTTCACAAGAAAAATGAACTAGGGCAAAACTAGGTCTTCAGTCACACTTCAGGAATTATGCTCTTGTGCAATTGTGCTTTTGGCTGTGGAACCTTTGACGGCCCTTAAAATAATCATCTTATATGTGGTCATGAGAAAAGAAATCTCAAACATCCAATCACGGATTGGATGAAAAACAGACCATAAATTCTGAGTTTCATAAACCTCGACAAATACTTTATCTGTTGAGCTACTGTCGAGCCACGGGTTAGAAAAGCTCTTCAAGTCTCGATAGATGCTAGCTGTCGAGTTTTAATGAACAACACTTATCACACTTGAATCTTAGATAGACTTGCATGGCTCTAGCCAAATAATTCTTTTTTTTAAAGGACGACCTATAGCCTCATTTAAAAAACGCAGCTATAGACTTAACCTATAGCTGTGTTTTTAAAACGCAACTATAGATTAAATCTATAGTCGCGTTCATAAACATGGTTATAGGTCCAGCCAAATAATTTTTTTTTTAAGAGGAAGACCTATAGCTGCATTTAAAAAATGTGGCTATAGCTAACCTATAGCTGCGTTTTTAAAACGTGGCTATAGATTAAGTCTATTGCCATGTTTGTAAATGTGACTATAAGTCCAGCCAAATAAATTTTTTTTTTAAAGGACCTATAACCACGTTTTTAAAACGAGGCTATAGATTACCAACATAAAACCTAAATTTCTACAAAACGACTAGAATCCCCCCCAAAACCTCAAACTTACCAAAATACCTCAAAACCCAAAAAATGACCAAAATACCCCTGAAATCTAAAAATTAACAAAATACCCCAAAACCCAAAAAATTGGATAAGATTAATCTAGGAAAATAAGTTCATGTGTATAGCATTACTTTATTGTAGAGAAGCATAAGAAATATTCCATTTCTAATTTTTTTTTTTTTTTTTTTGTAAAGCAATATGAAACCGAAATATCCCAAAAAAAAAAAAAAACAAAAAAAAAAAAAAACATATCCAATGGCTCTTTTTGGAGTAACTTCAAAAGTTAAAATATTATCATGACTCAACCAAAATTGGCAAAGTTATGAACTTCAATCCATGGAACTCTTTTGCCAGATTAACAATTACTAGAGAACAAGAACCAATATGCCCTGCTATTAATCTTCTAACGTATGGAAATCATTTTTATTTATTCTTTTCTTTGCTTTTAAATAATTCTATGATTATAACTTGTAACATGGTACATGTATTTGGGTAGATTGGAATTATTCGAACAATGGATGGATTCTAACTCAGGCTATGTTCAATCATGCATGTATCATTAAATTAGAGTATTTATATCAACTCGTGTAAAAATTATTACTTATTTTAGCATAAGAACTTTTTTTTTAATCTATTTTACCTAACTATTTTTAGAAACGCCCATCTTAAACTATCTATTCTAAAATCTATTCCATTAAAATATTAATTTTTCTTGATTTTGTTAATTGTTTCTCTTTTTTCACATACCACAACTATTATATTTCTTCATCCTTGAGATACATTAAGAAAGAATAAAAAAAATTAAAATACATATGAATAGTACTAGTGCTAATTTCCATGATTACAGTAACTTTGGATGGGCTTTGCACAATTTTATATATACTAATATTGGTGGCTTTTTTGTTTTTGGGGTTGGTTGGCAAAAAATTTACCTTAAGTTATTTTGCACTAACTAAGCAAATGCTCTTAGGGACCTACAAGAAAAGAGAAACCTCTGGCAAAGACCAACCAATGGGATAAGCATGAGGTTGTTCCATGATCAAGTTAGAGAAAGATTATTAAGAAGAATTTGTAAAATAACAATAGTTGAAGAATGCACACTTTTGTTCAGGGATTGATAGGGTACTTAGCCTCATCGGTACAACATTAACTCAACTTTGCAAAGAGATGGAACATGTCTTATTTGCTTTTAAAGTGATTGACAATTGGTATAGCGCAATTAATGCAGATATGACAGAGGCTAACATTAGGTTGCCCTCGACCTCAAGTTGAGATCATCTAGATACTCTAAGCGGGCGCTTGAACTAGAATGTGTGATTGAGCGAACCAAACGTTGCATTCCAATTTTGGTTTGCCAAAAACACCAAACTTATGTTCGTAATTTTAATACTAGTTGTTTTACTTTGAGAAAACCAACATTGGTGAAACTTTACTATATAACAATTTGAGGGTTACATCCATATTCAACATATATGACGTTGACTTTATTGTTAAAAAAAACTTGGCTCAATTTGGCCTATAGCGTTTTTTTTTAGCCGTGTTTTCAACCGTGGCCTAAAACTCGTAACTATAGTACTGAGGGGTCTATGGTCGCGTTTTTACAAATGCAACTATAGGCCAAGACCAATGACCGCCTTTTTAGAAATGCGGCTATAGGACATACTCTAGTTGTGTTTACAAAAAGCGGCTATAGGGGACAGCTATAGCCGCGTTTTATAAATGTGGCTATAGGTCTTATCTTTAGACCGTGTTTTTAAACTGCGGCTATAGGTTATACATTACCTGCCTACCCAACATGTTTTAGCCGCATGGGAGACATATTTCACTTGCATTTTAAAAACAAGGCTATAACCCTTTTTTTTGTGAATTTGGCTATAGCCGCACTTTAAAAACGCGGCTATAGCCTTTTTTTTTTTTTTTTTTTTTTTCAGGCCAGATGGCAAATGCCTGTCTACAAATGCTGCTATAGGAAACCTGTCACACACTAAATTCCAGCTTGTTATTTGTTGCATGCAACAAATAACAAGCCGGAATTTTCTCAAATATCAAGTTGGACTTTTCTCAAACCTCTCACAATGTTGATTCAATCTCCGTGAGGAATTATCAATCTCTAAGGAATATAGAGTTCAATACAGCAACAAAAAGAAGGAAAGTTTAGTGTAAATTTGACACAAAATGGTGCAGAAAGCATTAACACTTATAGGACTATATACTAATGCAGGGAGGTTGAAGAAGAACACATGATTTTGAGATACATCAATTGCAAACATTGGGTATGCACATGGCTATTCCTAACCTTCCTATGGCTATCCCAAATGCTTCTAGGGGTGCCTTCCCATCTCCAAGCTCTTGTCTACAAGTGAGGCACCGATTTTGTACCCTTGTTTCACAGGTAGAACACAATGTATGTCCATTATGGCACTACAAATAAGAATTATTCAGCAGCCAGCTACTTCGAACCAAGCAAAACTAAGAAGAACATGAGTTACTTCATATAAAGAAAACCTTGAATTTTCCAAATATCGAATGCTATGATCAGAATATACAACAGCTAGAGACGCTCTTAAAAACAAGATTAGTGAAGTTAGACAGCTTTTCAGCACAACCAAATGCGATCTTATATAGCCTCTATACTTTCAATAGTTTTCTAAGAAATGATAGTGGCTTGGGCCAAACAAATTAAGGATGATTATATGAGAGTGAAGCATTGCATCTTCGAAAAAGCCACCTAAATTTGTTTAAAATGTTAGGCTTAAAATCTAGCAAGTATCTATGTATACTATGCATCACTGACACTTACAAAGGAAAATAAATACACAAAACATGGCAATGAAAATGGCTAGATTAATATGTTACAATTAGGCTATGCGTTTATATGTTCCTAAACAACTTAGCAAACTCTTTTCTTTTCTCTTTTATCATTCTATTCAACTAAGAAGACTCGAACTTCACTAGTAAAAAAACTCATCAAAAGCACCACAAACCCAAAAGCAATACAAATTCCATAGAATACCCAATTCATATTTCTTCCTAAACAACTAAGCAAACTTGTCTTTTCATTTTTTATAATTCTAACCAACTAGGAAGAGTCTATAACTTCACTTGAGAACAAACTCATCAAAAGCAATACAAATTCCATAGAATACCCAATTCATGTATCTCCCTAAAAAATTTAGCAAGCATATGCTTCACTCTTCCGTTAGAACAAACCTATGAAAAGCATCATACACTCTGTAAAGTTATGATTTACCACTATGTTTTATGTTGGCTTTATTCCATGACAAAAAGTGTTGTAATTGCATAAATTTATTTCCTTGTATTTTTGTGGGATTTTATTTTTTTGGGTTTAGTCTTAAGTTGGTGAAGACTCAAGCTTAATTGAAGATCAAGTAGATTTCGCGAGAAGCTCGCAAGAAGCTAACCCATAAAATAGCCACGTGAGAAGCACATGACTGAAAGTTGAAGAGTCATGCCAGACTGTCAGTTTCACAAGTGTCTCACGGGGAAGACCTTCCAGCAAGGTAGTCGAAAAACATTCTAGTTAGAGGATTTTTAAGTGTGACTTTCTTACCCTTTGCCCATATATATACCCTCATTATCCATAAAAGTATGAAAGGTCATTCAAAGAGAAAACCTTAGATAGGTTTTCTACAATACACACACACCCATCTTTTAAAGAAAGAGAGCTACTTATCCTTAGTGAGAAATCATTCTACCCTCTTCTCCTTCCTTCTCCCATTGCCATACCTTGAGAGGAGATTTGTACCCAAACACAACCCACACCTTTTCAACGTGTAGAAAGTGTTTTGGAGTTTGGGAAGCTTTAGGGATTTGCCAAAAGAAGCTGGTGAGGCTTAGCGGATGCAATCGAGCGTATTGTGAGTTCTAGAAAGCTAGACAAGACACGGTTCCGAGAAGCCTTGTTGAATAGAAGCTTGGAGGGCTTAGGTGCATTGTGTAGATTAGGCTTAGAGGGTCTCTTGTTATTCATGTATCCTAACTTTTTGTCTAGTGGATCGATTTACCTCTTGGAGGGCAGCGAAGAGGTTTTTCGCCGAGTTCTTCAGTTTCCTTTTCAATAACACATCGGTGTGTTATCTTATGTTTGCATCTCTCTTCCCTTCTCTTTTAGCTTTCATTTTACTGGTATGTTGTGATGAATATGGCTTAAAGTAGTTGTACTGTTTGTTCGCTTGCATTTACTCTATTCTGCACTTAGTTTAAGTTAGAGTAAAATCAATCGAGCCATTTTTTTTATTAATTTGGGGTCTAAACAGGTCTTGTGTTTTAACACAAATCTGAGCTTTCACACTCAAAAGCAATATAAATTCCATATCATACCCAATTCATGTCTCTTCCTAGACAACTCAGCAAGTATAAACGTCACTCATCACTCTAAAACAAGCCCACTCGAAAGCAATACAAATTTCATTGAATACCCAATTCATATTTTTCCTAAACAATAAGGAAAACAATTCTTTTGAAAGTGCTAATATACCTGCAATTTGTCAAGGTACTGAGGCTGACCATGGCCTCTCTTAATGGTCCCAACGAGCTTCAAAAGACTGTCAGCAAGCATACACTTGCCATGATCAACATGAGTGATAATGGAAAATTCATATCCAAGAAAATCACACAAATGGAACTAGCAAAAATTACTAAAATAACAATAAAGAAAAAAAAATAAAAAATTACAAAATGGTATTTATATATTTCAAACTTACCGTGAGAACAATGCATGGCTTCACTATTTAATCCTCTTAAACTCTTCTATGTTGTTAAAACATCAATGACCCTGTCTACATATACAAGAGATTCAACTACAAAGTTTTGTTCACAAAAAATATTGTCAATCTTTGAATGTCATGATCGACATGTCTACATATCGACCTATCTATAATATCAAAATAATATTCATGTCTACAATATTCCTTCATGATCAGCCAAAAAGTAATACAAAATAATTTGATCAATATCCACGGAGAGTCCTCATTTAGATGCAGTGCTATCCTGAATATATTAAACACATCGTATTAGTAGCACATAACAATGCATTGCAATAAACACGCAATTTTTATTAAATTAAATACAACATTTGTAGTACCTAAGAAGGCAGTGAAGAATGCATAAGTGGGCTAAATTGGGCGAACATTTCTTTCATGTGTAACATCATTTTTGTCATCTCCTTTTTATGCTTTGCATCTGATTGGGCTAGTGCTTCAGCGAGTTGCTCCTCATGCCGCGCATTTAATTAGCACCACAAAAAATGCAGCTATAAAGCTATAGCCTCGTTTAAAAAAAACGCGGCTATACCTGACCTATAGCCGTGTTTAAAAGAAATGCAGTTATAGACCAAACCTAAAGCCACGTTTTTTAAAACACGGCCATAGGTTAGGTCTAAGCCACGTTTGTAAGGGTCTTGAGCTGCATCTAATGTTCGGCCTATAGCTGCATTTTCAAAAACGCAACTATAGGTTCAGCCAAAAAAATAATTTTTAAAAGGATGGCATGTACAACCAAACAAATATTTTTTATAGAGGGGCTATAGCCACATTTATAAGGGCCTTAAGCTGCATTTTTTTGTCTGGACTATAGCTGCGTTTTCAAAAATGCGGCTATAAGTCCAGCCAAATAATATATATTTTTTTTTTTTGAAAAAAGATGACCTGGGCATCTGAATAAATTATTTTTTTTATATAAGGGAGGGGCTATAGCCGCGTTTTGAAAACACGGCTATAGGTAACACGAATAAAAAGATGGCCTGTGCATTGGAATAAATTGTTTTTTATACAAGGGAGGGGCTATAGCCACGTTTTCAAAAACGCGGCTATAGGTAACACGAATAAAAAAAACCCAAAACCCCACTTTCCCACCTACCCCCACTCTTATCTTTTCTTTCTTTGGTCATTCTTCAACACGTCTACTTTCCTGGTTTCTTTCTTTCTTTTCTGCAAATCATGCCCAGCTCTTCTTTCTTTCTTCTCTTCTTTTTTTTTTTTTTTTTTTTTTTTTTTTTTTTCCTTCTTCACTCCAACACAACACTTTTTTTTTTCTTTGTTTCTTTTCTACTACTTCTTCTTTTATTTTTTTTCTTTCTTTCCTTCTTTTTTTCTTTGTTTCTTTGCTGATATTGTGCTTATGTTCAAATGGATTTGTGTTCTTGAGCTTGTTCTTGTGTTTCTAAGCTTGTGCTTTTGTGTTCTTTGAATGGATTTAGTGTTAAATTTGGGTTGGTTTTGTTGAATGAGAGGAGACTCATGGGTTGTATTGTTATATTTTGGAGCACGTTGTATTTGTATTGTCAGTATGTTGTGTTTGATTTGAATTTTCTGGTGTGTGTTTGTATTGTGAGTATGTTGTGTTTGATTTTAAACTTTTTGAGTTTGTGTTTGATTTGAATTTTTTGGTTTGTGTTTAATTTTGAATTTGAATTTTTGGGGGAAAAAAAAAAACCTATAGTCGCGGTTATAAATGTAGCTCAAAGCGGGTCTGTAAAAAAGCGACTCTAGGTCTCAGATTATGGCTGCGTTTTTTTAAAAACGCAGCTATAGACCCGAAGCCTATAGCCGCGGTTAAAACGCGGCTATAGGTCTGATCTTTAGCCGCGGTTATAAAAATGTGGCTATAGACCCGTAGGGGTTTATTGTTGCGCAGTATAGGCATGGTTTGTAAACGCAACTATAGAAAACACGGCTATATCCTATAGATGCGTTTTTGGGATCTATAGCCATGTTTTTGAAACGCGGTTATAGACCCTTTTTTTGTAGTGTGGGTTAGTGCTTTGGTAAGATTCTCTTGATGCCTTTCCTGTGCTTGGGCAAGATTCTCTTGATGCCTCTCATGTGCATGAGAAAGTTGGTCCATCACAGATGCAAGTGAAGTTTCCAATTCAGTCATCCGATGGGTCGTTTCGCTTGACGACAATGGAGCCAATGTATAGCATGAAAGGTTGGACCTACTTCTTCCTAATGGGTTTCGTCCAACCCACCCCACGTACATGTCCACAGAGTTTGATACCCATCACTTGAGCAAATGCATCATTTTTCGACCACAAGATTCCTTCACAACGCTCTCCTCATAGTGATCTGCCCTCTTGAGTTAAATTGATTCATCTTAGCCTATTTTCACACAAGAATCAAATAACATATTACTTTCTATAAACAATATGTGCACAAAATACAAAAGAAATATGTTACAATATAGGGCATATGATCTTCTCCCCCACTTTGGGATTAACAGGATCCTCATCTTTAGTACGATATACTTTCGCATAAACATCTACACCGCTCCACTGCTGCCCCACTTTTTTGCCTACATCATATTCAACATTCTCATTACAATAGTGAAAATTTATGTTGGTGATATGAAGTGGCAATCGACAACCAAACATAGAAAATGGAATTTGGGGCATAACATGCAATATAATGTTAAAAAAAAAATGTAGATTATTACTTTAAAATAGACAATATTTGTTGTTTTCTTTATGTGAATGCTTAGTATCAAGTGGTTTTTGGTCCTAACACTCTTAAAATCCATTATAGTTAGTTGTGAGAGTGGCTGAAATAGTTTGTGGCTAGCCCCATCCGAAAGTTCTATATATTGGCTACTACGCCAACCCAATTTCCTTCACTCAACTTCCTCACATTTCCTCTCTCTCTCACTTGTCTTTGCTGTCAAAGCTTCAATTTTTAGTGCAATCATCCTGTCTCTCCTGACTCTTTAGTCCATTTCATTTCTAACTAAAAGGCTCACTTGTGCTAAAATAACACACACAAGCAATGTTACAATTTTCCACAAATATGTTGTTACAAAGAAAGGCATCACTTAATGGTTCACTTAATGCTACAATTTCCACAAATATATTGTTTGTAGGAAAATGGTTCACAAATAGATTTTGAAAAAGTTTGTTGTGTCCTTGAGTCAATACTCCTATCTTTTGAATGTCCTAAAAGTCTATGTACTTCAGTATTGCATTCATGCATTTTTTTTTTTTTTTTACCACGCACAAGTTAAATAAGCTAATTTAGTTGCAAGTATGAATTTGTAATCAGTTGTGTGATAGGTATGTCTATGAGTCAAAACCATAAACTAGGCATCCTAAAAAGTAATCTTAAACATACTCACACATTATCACTTTGCATTAACCACTCCTGAGGGTCTTTGTACATTATTGCATATTTTCATGCATTAGTTTTGCATTTTTTTTTCATTTTTCATAATGTATTCTTTTTTTTTTAAAAGTCTAAACTATGAAAAAAAAAATGAAGAAAGCTGAAAATCCAAAACATCACATTTAGCATAATGTGTTCTTTTTTTTTTTTTTAACCCTTGGTTTTAGTTGCCATTTGGTCATAAATTTTTTTCTCATTTGCACTTAGGCATCCTAGGCCATTATTATCGTGATTGGTTCTTTTCATGTTGGATGTAGACTATGTCTTAGAAGGTCATATGACTGTTACAAATTGAGTAATAAGCCTAAACAATGCTAACTTCACATTGAAATATTTACCCCACTAATTCTACAACATAAAATAGAAGGTCCTATAGCCACGTGTTTAAAACGCGGCAATAGCTCCTAACCCATAAATGCGGCCATAAACACGTAAAAACACAGCTATAGACGTAATTTATAGCCACGTTTTAAACACACGGCTATGACTAACACTTTAAGCCACATTTACAAAAATGTGGCTATAGCCCGCTTGTAGCCGCATTTTTGCACACGCGGCTATAACCCGCTTGTTTTTTAGTGTCATGGCCTCCTAACTTGTGAAAATATCCTTTGATAGTAGTAATTAATTGTAGTTAATCTTTAAAATTACTTGCCACCAACCCCCCTAAACTTATGAGAGAAAATACAATACAAATTAATCCTTTTCAATTGTGCTTTAGTCTCTCTCAAATCTTAAAAATTGGCTCAGAAAAATTCAAAACAAAAAAATTTGTTACAAAGAACCCAAAAACCCCCATCCTTAGCACATATAGTGTCCATTTAAGAACAACTTTTTTTTTTAAGTGTGCTACAGTACTATACTTTTACTTTAAAAAAGTGAGGTTTTAAAAAGTTGTGCATACAACCTAAAAGCTAAAAACTAAGCTTATAACTCAAGCCAATCAGACACATACTTTCTTAAAATTCCACTAATTTTTTTTTTTGGTGTAAAACTGTAAGTGCACACTTGCACCTGGCCCGAAGAACAGTTATGGGCTCAGGCCCAATGAGCCTTGAACAATACAAATTTGTAGAGTGTGGGCTTGAAACCCAGGTTAGAAGTGTGTAAGGATTATATGGCAAGCTCAAAATTATAAACACTTAACAACGGTCAGAAGTATTGCAATTCCACCTCCTCGATATAAGCCGAGGACTGTTCTTATATAATTTTCCTTTCCTTTCCGTTCTTTGTTCAAATTACAAATAGCGAGTCTCATTTTTCTGTTCCAGATCCCTCCTTAAATACTACTCACTTCGATCTTTGTGACACGTGTTGCCCTCACCTCCCTTTTACCTAGATTTTTCTTATCTTAGTGTCTTTAAATAGTAACCAGAAGTTTCTCTTCCACTGTTCAGGGGTCACTTCCCCATTAATGCGGCCAGGGTGGTAGGTGCAGGGTCTTTAATGTGGAGGTGACAATCTTCAACTTGAGTATATCTCCAACATCGGTGCTTCTAGGTTGTTCAAGGGTTCACCCCCTGTAACCATTGGTATTAATCGTGTCATTCCCTAACCTTTACAATGAAGTCCCGGGTTCTCCGGTGTCCATCCGAGGGGAAAATCACCCTCGGCTGGACCTTCGGATCCTCGGCGTATAGGCCAACCCGCAGTACTAACAAGTTCTAACCCAAGAGCAGGTCGGCCTTTCTTAATATGGCCCAAAGGCCCACCAGGGTATTTTTACTCCCCACAATAGCCCCTCAAAATTCTATTTCTTGACGTCCGAGAGAAAAATAGGATTTTGATCCGACAAGAATCTACTCCACACACTTGGTCAATGACTACACGTGTGGAAACCGTTTCGCGTCCCAGAAGATGCCACCTGGCGATTTTATTTTCAAAAACGCGCGCATTTATTACCGTAAGTTACATTTTGTCCCCCACGTTCAACGGTGAGATGGGCATCCAACGGCTCTCCTTACTCCATGAAAATTTGGGCGGGATAAACTTAATTTCGAGGCCGCTTTTCCGCACGCCGTGACGCTTCGGGAACCCGCGCCTTCATTTAATTCGCCAGGGACTAATCCCATCAAAACATCAGCAATCATACTTTATTTTCAGAAAACCGTGGAAATTTGCACATCCTCAATCTTCGTAAGTTCTTTTACATTGTTCATTTCATTCTTAACCTTTTTATCCTCGGATTTTATCCTCGGCTGTCCTTGTAGACATCTCTCCCTTTAGAGTTTAGCTTTTCCTTCCTTTCTAATGGGTAGATTTAAGTGTCTCGTTGATACCGCCGCCGGAATGGAAGGCTTCAGAGCCAAGTATACATTCCCAGTGACGTAGGTTTAAAGTATTGCCCGGCAGAAGCCATAGCAAACTCTAGGAAAGAGGGAGAGGTTATCATCCCAATGATAGCCTTTATAGAAGGTGGGATGACCCTCCCGATGAAACTGTAATGAGGGAGTACCTTCGCAACCATAGGTTATGTCCCGATCAATGCCTCCCTAACGTTTTTAGAGTTTTAGGTAGCGTCGATGCTCTAAACGAGCAGATGGGTCTAAACCTCACCTGGCACGATGTTGTCTATCTATACGAGTCCCATAAGCTCTCCAACGTAGGTTACTATATTAAATCCCGCTCCAGTGTCGTTAGGCTAATCTCCTGCTTGCCCAAATCCAACAAAGGCATGAAGGACGACTACCTGATCGTCTCTGGGAACTGACACGACGGCCTTCACTGCCCAGTACAGTGGGGGGATCCAGGTGCGACACCTGAGAATTAACCTTCCCACTACACCATTTCCTTCAACACACACCGAAATGCATTTCTACATTTATTTACATTCATTACTTATTTGGGTGAGCTTGACCAGACGTGTTTGGTTTGACATATTTTTTGCAGATAAGCAACACGTGCGCCCCCGTTTGAGACACTGCAACGTTGCGGACTTAAATCGAGTACTTCGATCCGAGGTGTTCGTCAGTAAAGACTTTCAATTCCGAGCAGCTCATTTGATTTTAGGATACACCCCCATCTCCTCGGACTTCCAGGAGATAGAAAACGCCATTATCGCGGGTGACCGTAGGCGGAGGAGGATAAGCGTAGCTCGACCTCACTTCTTGGACGACCACGATCTTCCTGATGCCCCTCATACCGTCCTGCACCTACAGCCCGTAGCGGCCGTTCCTCTTGCTATACGTTCCCAAGCAACTGCTATTCCAGAAGAGCGGGTGTCTTCCTCACATACGTTAGACGACGAGATAGACCAGTTCCAACTCGAAGACTCCGACAAACCTCGAGGGAACCAGTTGTCGTACTCTCTGACGAGGAGGAAGAAACTGCCGAGGCCTCGGGAATTGCTGGGTTCGTTGTTGCACTCCCAGAAGACGAATCCGAGGAGGAAATGGACAGAATGAAAGGTCTTCTCACCAATAGAGCTACGAAGGTCACAGAGAAGAGGACTGGGGCGACCCAAGTCCTTCCTACTTTGCCACTTCCCCCTCCTCCAGCTGAGCCAAAACTGCCAGCCGAGGACCCCAAGAAGAAAAGAAAGGGGAAGATGAAGGGGCGACCAACAAAGGCCCCAAGAAGCCACGCAACCAACCCCCACCGGCTCAGCAGCAAAAGCTGGATAAAGGCAAGGGAGGGCCCGTTCAGTAGAAAGTGGGGAGATTGGCGTAGTAGCCGACGTGCGCAGGGCACCGGCCGCCTGGTCCCCTGACTTAAAGCTGGACGGCGCTCCTATCTCATGCCAATCCAGTATAAAGGCAGTACAACAAGGCCATGCCCACCACTTGGCCGAGGTGTTGGAACGCCCTCTTTTGCTGCCCAAGGACATGGAGTCCTTGGAAAAAATGAGCCAGCCACAACTTTTTCTTTCTCTAAAAGAGACTTAGCGCTGGTAAGTTTCCCCCTTTTTAGGAGATTCCACTCTTAATAGTATTTGTAAGTTTTGTTGGACTTGACCCCATCATACTTTATTGCAGGCCGTTCAGGAGGTCTTCGTAGCTGAAAAGTTTATAGAAGACACTCGAAAGAAGGCCAGAGCCGAGATGGAGATCAGGCTGGAGATGGAGAAGTCCCTAGGGACAGCACTTGCTGAAAACGAGAAGCTGGTCTCGGAGGTGGCTGAAGTAAGAGAGAGAAAGAGATGGGGCCGAGGCAAGTCTCAAAACCATGAAAACTCAAATAGAAGGGCAGCGCAAGCTCCTGCATGACAAAGATGATGAGATTTCCCGAGCCCAAAGGGAACGCTCGGATTTGAAAAGGAGATTGCGCTGCTGAAGAGAGAGGCCAGCACATTTCAACAATCTTTACAAGCTGCCAAACAGGCGAGCTATGAGGAAGGGGTGGCCAACACAGAAGAGCAGCTGACCGAGGCTTTCGTGGCCTTGTGCCGTGAATACTGCCAGAAGGTTTGGGGGGAAGCCCTAAACGCGGCTGGAATTCCTCCATCCTCGGAACTGAGGAAATCCAAAAACGTTTGGCTTCCCCTGGAAATACAGGAGATTGAGGAAGCTCCTGCTGCCCCCCACCCCTGACTCAACTCTACCAGCTCTGCCCCAGATGGTTCCACAGCCAATCCCCGATCCTACAGAGCCCTCGAGTTCCAACAAAGAAAGGGAGGAAGAGGAGATGCCGAGAAGGAATTGAGCCAAAAGGCGGAATCCAACGTCCTTTCAACGAAGACAGCAGACAAAGGAAAGCAAGTCCTGACCCCCTTTGAGCTGGAGTTGAAAGAGACCGAAGCAACGAATACTTCTCAGCAAGATCCTCCTCCGAGAGCTTAGGACCTAGCTTAGGACTTCTTTGTCTTTGTATCCAGTTTTAACATGTAATGAACGTCTGAATGGCTAATAAACAACATTTTTTTGATTTTAATTCGTGTTGTACTGTTTGTATTTTATTCTCTTTGTACTTATCGTAAAGGTTTCCCATTGATACATAGCAAAAGTTTCTCAAAGTACACAAGTCCTACTCCAAGGATTGCACAATCATAACTTCCACGCATTCGCACGTATATCATTAAAACTTAATAGAAAGTGGCAAGGTTGGGCTATTTTTACCATGACTTAGTTAAAGAAGATGCCTCATATAATTTAAACCGTTGCAACGTATAGCATTGCTCTTAGTGGGAGGTAAGGTCCGAGGACCACTCTTGACATAAATCTACTTACCACTTAAAGAATAAAACTAAAAAATCGAATTAATGCATGGTAAGGTGCTGACTCCTAAACACAATCATAAGTTAATTTTATCAAGTTTATGATCCGAGTAGTAGACTTAATCAATTCGTATGGTTTTAAAACCTGATCTAACAACTATAAGGCACCAATTTCCAGGCGCAATAAGAAATAACTTTAACCAAGTTGGCAGTTCGAGGACGAGAGATCAATTTCCACATGTGTATGGTCCGAGGACCACACTTAACCAAGTTTCTATTTGATTCTTAGAACAGTAACTTCAATATTAATTTTCCAAAGTAGGAGGTCCGAGGACCCGACATAACTAAGGTTCTATTTAATAAATGACAAGAGATCACTTCCACATGGTGTATGGTCCGAGGACCACACTTAACCAAGTTTCTGTTTGATTCTTAAGAAAAGTAACTTCAGATATTAATTTTCCAAAGTAGGAGGTCCGAGGACCCGACATAACTAAGTTCTGTTTAATAAATGACAAGAGATCATTTCCACATGGTGTATGGTCCGAGGACCACACTTAACCAAGTTTCTATTTGATTCTTAAGAAAAGTAACTTCAGATATTAATTTTCCCAAAGTAGGAGGTCCGAGGACCCGACATAACTAAGGTTCTGTTTAATAAATGACAAGAGATCAATTTCCACATGGTGTATGGTCCGAGGACCACACTTAACCAAGTTTCTGTTTGATTCTTAAGAAAAGTAACTTCAGATATTATTTCCCAAGTAGGAGGTCCGAGGACCCGACATAACTAAGGTTCTGTTTAATAAATGACAAGAGATCAATTCCACATGGTGTATGGTCCGAGGACCACACTTAACCAAGTTTCTGTTTGATTCTTATAAAATTGTAACTTAAACTCCCTGAAACATTATTGAATTTAGACTGGGTATAAACAAAAATACAATTCATTAATAATAATACCTTCGCAGGTTATTTACATTCCATGGACGGGGCACAATATTTTCATCTAAATCAGCTAACCGATAAGAGCCTATGCCCGCTATTGAAGTTATCTGATAAGGGCCCTCCCAATTTGGTCCAAGCTTACCCCAAGCTGGGTTCCTAGCAGTGCCCAAAACTCTTCTAAGTACCAGATCCCCAGGTGTTAGTGGCCTTAGTTTCACGTGGGCATCATATCCCCGCTTAAGTTTTTGTTGGTAATAAGCCATTTGGACCATAGCTGCCTCACGTCGTTCTTCAAGTAAATCAAGACTTTTCTCCAGGAGTCCCTTATTGCTTTCAGTATTAATAGAACTCGTCTTTAGAGTGGGAAAACCAATTCTAGAGGGATCACCGCCTCGGCTCCATAAGTCATGGAGAATGGTGTTTCTCCAGTGGACCTGCGTGGTGTAGTTCGATATGTCCACAGGACATGAGGAAGCTCTTCTACCCATCTACCTTTCGCATCGTCCAACCTTTTCTTCAGCCCATTGACAATGACCTTGTTAACGGCCTCGGCCTGCCCATTTCCCTGAGGATAAGCTGGGGTGAGTACCTGTTTGTAATGCCCATGTCACCACAATATTGCCTAAAAGCCTTGCTATCAAATTGAACACCATTATAAGAGAAGTGTGTGTGGTATGCCGAATCTAGTAATAATATTTTTCCAGATAAACTTCTTGGAATCAACATCCCTAATATTCGCTAAGGCTCGGCCTCAACCCATTTAGTGAAATAGTCTGTTCCCACGAGAAGCCATCTTTTGTTACCTGTAGCCTTCGGAAACGGCCCAACTATATCCAATCCCCACTGTGCAAAGGGCCAAGGGCTGGAAAGGGGATTAAGAGCTCCTCCAGTTGATGGATATTAGGGGCAAACCTCTGACATTGATCACATTTTCTGGCATAGTCTTGAGCCTCTCTTTGCATATTGGGCCACCAATAACCTGAGTCAAAGCTCTGTGAGCTAAGGATCTTCCCCCAGTGTGGCTGCCACAAATCCCTTCGTGCAGCTCTTCCAGAAGCCCTCCGTTGAATCAGGGTGTACACACAACAAATACGGTCCTGAAAATGAACGTTTGTAGAGTTTCTGATCCTCGGACAACAAAAACGTGGTGCTTTTCGACGTATCTTATCAGCTTCGGACTTGTCCTCGGGAAGGATGTCATTCTTAAGAAAAGACACGACCGAGTCAATCCAGCTGGGACCATGCCTTATTAGATGAATGCGAGGCGCGTCGGCAATGACAAGAGTGGGTTCCAACAAATCCTCAATGAGATACCCTAGGCAAACCTTGATCCGAGGACGTTGCCAGCGTGGCTAAGGAGTCTGCATGAGTATTTCCGCTCCGAGAGACATGAGTTAAAGCGAAAGAGTCAAATTCAGTTTGCTGGCGCTTGATCTGGGCCAAGTATTCCTGCATCCTCGGGTCTCTAGCCTCCATGGTTCCTGTGACCTGGCCAACACCAGTTGAGAGTCCGAGAAAACATGGACTTCCTTTCCTCCCATTCTATGCACCATTTTCATGGCCACCAGTACCGCTTCGTACTCGGCTTCATTATTAGTGGCCGAGAATGCCAATCTCAAGGACTTTTCGAAAATAATTCCCTCAGGGGATACCAGGACAAGTCCAACACCGGACCCTCTCTGATTGGCTGCCCCATCCACATACACTTTCCAAACCGATGATACTGCAGCTGTGATCACACCAACTGATTTTTCACCCATGGGGGAGTCCTTTAGAGTTTCTTCCAACAATGGCTCAGAAAATTCCGCCACCAGGTCAGCAAGGACCTGACCCCTCACCGAGGTGCGAGGCTTGTATTTAACATTAAAAGCCCCTAGGATGGTCCCCCACTTTGCTATCCTTCCTGAGTAGTCGGCGCTACGCAGCACTGCCTTAAGGGGCAATTGGGTCAGAACAACCACTGTATGGGACTAAAAATAATGGGGGAGCTTTCGCGTGGCATGAACCACAGCCAGGAGTGCTTTCTCCAAGGGCAAATAACGGACCTCGGCCACACCCAAGGACTTACTAACGTAATATACCGGTCTTTGCACCCCGTCATCATCTCTTATCAGGACCAGACTGACCGCATGGGCGGCCACTGCTAAATATGCAAACAAAAGCTCATGTGCCTCCGGACGAGACAGGATGGGTGGTTGAGAAAGGTATTGCTTGAGTTGTTGGAAAGCTAACTCGCAATCTTCGGTCCATTGAAACCCTTTCCATTTATTCAACAATTGAAAGAAAGGGACAGCGATCAGCTGACCGCGATATGAACCGATTCAAGGCAGCTATCATCCCTGTTAACTTTTGAACTTCCTTTGGGTTCCGAGGAGGCTGCAAGTCTTGGATAGCCTTGACCTGCACTGGATTTACCTCTATGCCTCTATGGGTATCATGTACCCCAAGAACTTTCCAGACCCCACGCCGAAAGAACACTTTGAGGCGTTGAGACGCAACTTGTATTTTCTCAGTATCTGAAAAGTGTCGGCCAAATCTTTCACATGTGAGGGTATTGTTTACTTTTTACCACCATGTCGTCCACGTAGACCTCAATGGTTTTCCCCATTTGCTCTTCGAACATTCTAGTCATCATTCTTTGGTAGGTAGCCCAACATTCTTCAAACCAAATGGCATGACCTTATAATGGTATTTCCTGTTGGAGTAACAAAAGCAGTCTTTTCCTGGTCCTCCACCGCCAAAGGAATTTGATGGTAACCCTGGAATGCGTCTAAGAACTCATCCGAGGATGTCCAACAGTGGCGTCCACCAATTGATCTATGCGCGGCATTGGGAACGAATCTTTGGGACATGCTTTGTTCAGATCAGTGAAGTCCACACATACTCTCCTCTCATTTCCCATTCTTTTTCTTAACAACCACAGTATGGGCTAACCACTCGGGGTAAAAAACTTCTTTAATAGCTCCAGCCCTCTTGAGTTTGAGAACTTCTTCCTTTACAGCTTCTGAATGTTCCTGAAGATCGCCGAGGTGGCTGCCTCCTCGGAACAATGGCTAGGTTGACATTCAAGTGATGACAAATGAAGTTTGGGTCCACGCTGGGGGGCTTCATAAGGATCCCACGCAAAAACGTCAATGTTATTCTTCAAAAATTCTAACAATTCCATCTTTTCCTGGCGCGGTAGAAGTATACCAACTTGGAAGAACTTCTCCGGATCAGCAGCCACCGAAAACTTCTCTAATTTCTCACAATGTGTCTCCTCTTCTGTCAGCATTCGAGATGCTTCAAGAGGTGTTAACTGCTATGAATTTTAGTGACCACGGCCGAAGACTCGGCTTCTGTTTGATGTAATACTGCAGCGGACATGCATTGTCTGGCCACAAACTGGCTGCCGAGGATTTCCTCAACAGAATCCCCTGAGGGGAACTTGACTTTCACATGCAAGGTAGAGGAAACAGCCCCAAGCGCATGCAGCCAAGGCCTGGCGAGGATGGCCGTATATGGAGAGTACGCATCAATGACAATGAAATCCACCTCCACCGTTTCGGAGCCGGATTGAACGGGCAAACGAATTTGTCCTCTCGGCATAACCGATCTCCCTTCAAAGCTTATGAGAGGTGAATCATAAGGAGTAAGATCTTCCACCTTCAACCTCAGCCCCTTAAATAGATCTGGGTACATGATATCTGCGCCGCTACCCTGGTCTATCATCACCCTCCTCACATCATAATTACCTATCCTCAATGTAACTACAAGGGCATCATCATAGGGCTGGATAGTCCCCGCCTTATCCTCTTCAGAGAAACCTAGGACGGGCAAAGTGCCCCTCAACCTCTTCGGCCTGCTGCCCACATCCTCAGCACAACGGTGGGAGACAGTCAGTACCCTAGTGGGACCTGAACCGGTCCTTCCGAGCGCGGCAAAGATAAAATCGTTCCTAATGCTGGCCGAGATGTATTGTTCCTCTGGTTGTTAAAACCAACTTGACTGACATGACCTGTAGGCTGACATAAGTGCTCCTTTAACTTTCCTTCACTGACGAGCTGCTCCAAATGGTTCCACAAGGTCCGACAGTTCTCAGTAGTGGGCCCACATCCCGATGGTACTGGCAGAAGAGGTTTTGATTTCTTTTCGCAGGTTCCCCTGCCATCTTACTGGGCCATCTGAAGAAGGGCTCTTTACGAACTTTCTCTAGTAACTGATGCACTGGTTCTCGGAACACAGTATTGATAGCCTGAGGTGCTGCCGAGATAGATTGCCCAAAGTAATCCCTCCTCGACTTATTGTTGTGATATCTGTCCGACCTGAAATCCCTTCTCTCCTGAGGGATAACCTTTTCCTTTCCCTTGCCTTGCTGCTGGTCCTCCTCTACCCTCTTGTATTCATCAATACGATCCATGAGGCGACGTACACTGCGGACGGGCTTTTTTGTCAAAGACTTTCTCAGATCATGGTCAGTAGGAAGACCTACTTTAAAGGTATTCAGTGCCACCTCGTCAAAATCACCGTCTATTTCATTAAACATCTCCCAGTATCGGTCAGAGTATACTTTCAGTGTCTCTCCTTCTTTCATGTCATAGATAGTAGCGAGTCTAAAGGCCGAGGAACTCTGCTACAAGTAATGAATCGCGAGGCAAACGCCCTAGTCAGCTCCCCGAATGAACCTATAGACCCTGATTTGAGGCCATTAAACCACCTCATAGCCACGGGCCCAAGCTAGAGGGGAAGACTTTACACATCAGAGTCTCGTTGTGAGAGTGCACGGCCATCCTTTGGTTGAAGTGACTCACATGCTCCACCGGATCAGTCCGGCCATTATAGATGGTAAAGGTGGGCTGGGTAAATCTCCTGGGAAGCCTCCCCTTCTCAATCCTTCGTGAAAACGGAGATTAGAGAGTTGGTGCAACGCCCTACTCATAGCGTCATTGCCTAAGCCCCTAGAAGGAAGGCCTTTGCGTCGGCGAGATGGCTGGTGTCCTTCTCACCGGAAGACGCTGAGCTGGCAGGTGAGCATGACCTCGAGCTGTGTCTACCTCGCCTATCCTCTTCCGAGGAAGAATCCGATGAGGACGGTGAAGCCTACGCTTGGCGCGACGTAGCTTTCTCTTCAAACGGTTGATCTCCTTCTGCATGGTTTTAGAAATCCTCTTGGGGGGCGCTACCTCCACCATGAGTATGGCTGACATCTGGGTACTCTGTATGGACACTCCCCTCGCAATCCCTTTGACGTTCAAGACGCTCGAATTGATCCTTCGGTTGTGATCCTTGTGACTCTGCATGGTAAGCACCTACACCTGCCATAGTATCCCTACCTCTCCTAGACTAGATTCCCCACGACGGCGCCAATTGTAAGTGCACATTGCACCTGGCCCTAAGAACAGTTATGGGCTCAGGCCCAATGAGCCTTGAACAATACAATTTGTAGAGTGTGGCTTGAAACCCAGGTTAGAAGTGTGTAAGGATTATATGGCAAGCTCAAAATTATAAACACTTAACAACGGTCAGAAGTATTGCAATTCCACCTCCTCGGATATAAGCCGAGGACTGTCTTATATAATTTTCCTTTCCTTTCCGTTCTTTGTTCAAATTACAAATAGCGAGTCCCATTTTTCTGTTCTAGATCCCTCCTTAAATACTACTCACTTCGATCTTTGTGACACGTGTTGCCCTCACCTCCCTTTTACCTAGATTTTTCTTATCTTAGTGTCTTTAAATAGTAACCAGAAGTTTCTCTTCCACTGTTCAGGGGTCACTTCCCCATAATGCGGCCAGGGTGGTAGGTGCAGGGTCTTTAATGTGGAGGTGACAATCTTCAACTTGAATATATCTCCAACATCGGTGCTTCTAGGTTGTTCAAGGGTTCACCCCCTGTAACCATTGGTATTAATCGTGTCATTCCCTAACCTTTACAATGAAGTCCCGGGTTCTCCGGTGTCCATCCGAGGGGAAAATCACCCTCGACTGGACCTTCGGATCCTCGGCGTATGGGCTAACCCGCAGTACTAACAAGTTCTAACCCAAGAGCAGGTCGGCCTTTCTTAATATGGCCCAAAGGCCCACCAGGGTATTTTTAATCCCCACAAAAACATATTGGCTTTTTAGTAACTTAAGCTATAATATTTTATTTTATATTTTATTTCCCTAAATAAAAAGTTATTATATTTTATTTATATTCAAATTTTATAATATTGATTTATTTATATAATTATATTTTATAATGTTATACGAGCTATTGAGATCTAAATTTTTATTCAAAAGAGATATATAATTATGTTAGAAAATTTAATATTTAAGTTTTCAAAGTTTGCGTAATTTATAAGGAAATAATTCATAATTGATTTTTATTTTAAGAGAAAAAGTGTTCACAATTCCAAAGTTACCACTCAATCTTATATCCCAAATGCTAAAACTTTTGACGTTGAATCCTCTAAAAAGGCTCAAAGATATGAACCCGAATAAATGATATTGTTTCCTTAGAATGTGATCATGGATTACGAAAACTAATAACATCCCTATTAATCGACTCGATGAACATCTCACAGTAGGGCCATATCAATATAGAAGTCAGTATTAAAAACAATCCTAATCTAAAAATCAATTATCAATGATTTCAGTAACATGAAAGAAGGTAGGACACAACTTCGTTGAGTTAAAGTTATTTTATAAAATAAAACATTGTTTTAGTAAGGATTTTTTTAATTAAGAAATATTATATTTAGCCCCCTTTTCCCAAGACAAAATTCTTGGCTTTGCCAGGTTATTCTTCTTGCTAAGTTACTAGCCATGTTGCATGTTTATGTAAAAGATTTCTGTTAGGAAAGTTTTCTTGGATTTAGGTAAACTCCAAGGCAGTTTGCTTGGTAGAATTTGAGTCAATGATACAGATTGCTTGGTATGAGTTTTATGTTGGTGTTCGAGGACTTTTTGTGTACAAAGAACTACATTTGAATTACTACATTTTTTGTAAGTGTTGAAGGATATTTTTAAACACATTGGAGCTTTGATTATAGTATTAGCTTAATTTAAGCAGTTGTTTTATTCAAAGGACTACATCTTTTTTTTTGTTAATCTTATGATGATGGTTATAGACAATGTTATGTATTTGATAATATATTTCTATGTTAATATAATGTTAGTTTGGAGACATTTGTGGTGTTATCTAGTTACATTTGTGGTAATGTCTTTGTGGTGCTAAAATTATTATAGGTTTTTTTGTAATAGAAATGTGGTTTTAGAACGTAGGAGGGGAAAAAAAAAAACCTATAATGGCAGGCAAAAACCGCCTTTGAATGACTAAAATTATGAAATAATGGAGGCCTATACCAGCGTTTTTGGCCTGTTGCTAAAGCCTCACACATATAGTGGTGGGCGTAACCGCCGCTAAAAGGTGCGTAGATTTTGTTATTTAATAAACCCTATAGCACGCTTAATGCCACCATTAATGGTAACCTCATATGGCGGCATTTTTCCGCCCGCTGCAATAGGCCAAAAGTGCCGCTAAATGACCAATTTATTGCTGCGCTTTTTGTTACTGCCACAATAGAGTTATTGCGGCAGTGCAAGGCTGGCGGGTGGAATCGCCGCAGAAGCACCTGCCACAATAGGCCAAATGGACCTTTAGAGGTGGTTTTTTGGGCTTTTGCGGCGGTTTTGGCCCGCTACAATAGTCTAGTTTTTTCATAGTGTGTGGAGATTTGGTAGAAATTATCTTCAATTCTTACTTTGACTTGATTTAAGTGTTTTTTTTTTTTTCATGTAGAGGGAAAGTTTTTTTTTTTTTCTCTTGAAGGAAACTTTTATTTCTCATTAAGAAAGTAAATTAGTTTTACTTATATATTCCATGTTATTGAATTTTATAATAGGCACTTCTACAAAGGTTTTGGTAGTTTGGCCTAAGAATCCTCCTAAAACTCTTAGAAAACACAAAGTAAGTTTATTGAATTAGTTCGAAAGAGCTATAAATAGGATTTGGTATTTAACAATGTTCTTTGAGTGTGTAAATTGTGAAAATTTTAGAATCATTCTTTTGACGTAGATCTAAAGAAGGACTTGTTTGTTTATGACATCTTCCATCATAAAAATGTTTAGTCAAATTTGAAAGCTATTTTTTTTTTTTTTTAAGAACTCAAGTTTATGGAACTCGAGTATCATGGAAAACTTGAGTTCCCCAACTCAAGTACCCAAAAAGTGGTAAATCTCTACATATTTTCAAAAAATGGTACTTGAGTTTGGAGAACTCGAGTTTTCCATGATACTTGAGTTTATTTGAAAAAATAGTTTTCAAATTTGCCAAAAAAATTTTATGGTATTCGAGTGAATTTGAGTACCATAAAAAAAAATTCAAAAAATTATGGAAAACTCGAGTATCATGGAAAACTCAAGTACTTAAAAAGTAGTAGATCTCTAGATATTTCCAAAACAGTGATAGATTGATATATATTTCAGTAAATAGTGGTATTTGACAATTTTGGCCGAAAACTAAAACTTCCACTTTCACAACAAGCTCTTATTGGAATTTAAGCTGTGACAACATTTGTGAGTTTTGAGAGTAACCGGCAGAATTTTATTCAAAGAAAAATAAGTTTATACAAAAGCACGGCAGCATAGAACAACCATGCTAAATCTGAACAAGCTACATAGTTAAACCTAACATTTGTGAGTTAAACCTAACATTTAAATTTAGAGACAAAGTATGAAATTCATCATAATCTTAAAGAAGTTATTTCATTTTTACCTTGCCATGAGCAACTTCCCTTCCTAATTTTTATGGTCGTCTACAGTGTACAAATTGTGCTCTTGTCTTGTGACAGGAGATTCCTCTCTAGCCCTTTTCCTTTTAACGCACAGCTAACCAATCGTCAGACATCAGCCTTGTTAGCATATTATGGCCTAAGTGGCCCATAAAACAAGCAAGTTAACAATATCTAGCCATCAAGTGCTTCCTTAAACCAATTGTCTCACGTCAAATCGACAAATTTTTACTTTTTTGTTCTTTCTTGAAAAGTAATTATACAAGGTTTCTTGTTATCAATTAATAATAATATTATTTAAAATAACCATTTCAATTAGGTTTTTACATTTTATTTCTTTTAGTTTATTTAATTTTTTTTTTACTTACAGATTTTTTCTAAGTTTTTTTAAGGGTGAAAAAAAAAATTGTTCTAAAAAAATTTCGCTTCTAAAAAAAATCCCTTATTAATTTTGTTTACATTTTTAGTGTCATTGGCACCAATATATGAAAGTGGAATCAAAGACTTTTTTTTTTTTTTTTTTGATACAAGATAAAATTTCTACTCTAGCCTAATCTAAGTGTATATGTGTGTGAAGCTCCTTTTTGGAGACTTGAGCCCCAGCCCTTACCCCTCACACCCCACAAACACTTATACTTGTAGAGTGACCAACGCACCAAAGGTGCGTGGAATCAAAGACTTTTAAAATACAATATGTCAAAAGCCTTTTATATTACTACTTGCACTAAGAGCAACAATAAGTGGTCTTTTAGTTGGATATGATTCGGGTAAGTATTAAAATGTCAACAATCTTAAAATGAGAATGAGTATGAAAATATATATATATATATATATAATATATATATATATATATATATTAAATGTTAATATTTGTCATCTTTGTTTTTTTTTTTTTTTTTTTTTTTATCTACTAGATTTGTCTACAATTTATTATTATTGTATACAAAGATTTAAACCTTGGACCTTGACATCTCTATTATAAACATCATGAGATGTCAATTGAGTTACAACACTCTTGGCAATAATTATATTGTTTATGATATACATTTCTTTTAGTTGTAGGAAATAACATCTTAGATGCATTATTATTCATTCGTGATGACATAAAAAGCATTGGCAATCAAACATGGCTAGAAGTTTTAGTGCAAAGTGCAAGCTTAAGTTGTTGGCGTTGTAGTAGGATCTTAATTGGGTAATTGGCTATATGGGATGCAAAAGGTCAATTGTTGCAACAAATTCGGTTTTTAACTTCAGTTTGCTAATATGCGCAGTTACATCAACTCCTCTTACTTTAATTACCAACTATGCATTTGTAGGGTTGGGAGAAGGGGTCAAATCTCTGTGCTTGCCTTTATGTATCTCAGAAATAGCCCTAACCAAAAGTCGTCGTTCTTTAATCTTATTATACAGTTTCATTATAAATCTTGGGAGTCCATTTTCAAATATCAAAAACATGACTTTTTCAACATACATAGTTTATGAAGGTTTATTGTTTTGATTTAAGCATCGTTTAAATAAAATTTTATTTTATTTTGATTAGGAACTTTTTTAGGTTCATAATGGTTGGCGATGGATGCTAGGGATGGCTGGGGTTATAAAATTGTTTATAACCATATTAATCTTAAACATATTTATAAACATATAAATCTTCCATATTTATAAACATGATAGTGACGTTTTTTACAAGCTGTCAGTACATTAAGAAGGCTGATGGGAATATACAATCCGTCACCCATTGTCATTAGGACGCCTTCTTTTGACGTTCGAGGCCACACCCGTTACATGGCGACGTTAGGCTAAAGTATCAAACTGACGAAATCAAGGCTGACGACCTTGATTGTGAAGGTCCTTAGCCGACGTTCTTTTTGGAGACGTACATAGGTTGACGACAGTGTAGGAGGCACACGTTGGCTGACGACCTTGGCAGGTAAAAGCTGAAAAAGTAATCCAACCTTCATTCTTAGTCTATCTTGACTTCTACATACGTGAATATAAGGAAAGTTCTTGCGCTACATGTTCGACCTTAGTCAAGAAGATTCCTATAAGGAAAAGGGCTCTATATGATATGCAAAGATCCACAAATTACTCTTCTAAAAGGAAAGTACTTCCTCACCAAGGCGTTTATTTCGGCTCCACACCACTATATAAACCCCAAAACCCTTATGACCCAAAGGTACGCACAACTATCCCAACTTTGGCACTCTAGGGTTGTTTAAGACTCTAACTTGATCATCAGAGGGTTTTTGGCCGGCACCACACCGATGCTCTCTATTCGATCTTCTATTTTTCTCTTTGTAGGTGTTGCTTCGATCTGGAGGGTGTTCGTAGCTTATTGGTGTTTTCTTCGGCATCATCAGTTGGCGCCGTCTGTGAGAACGACGAGAACATAGAGAAGACTATCTAGCCCTTGCTCTATTCCTAAGACAAAAAGTTGCATGGTACTCACCAGATCAATGGCAACAACCAACAATCAAGGCGAAGAACTGCACGCCACGGTGCTAGAGAGGCAAGTCCAAACGCTCGCGGCGGCAGTTAAGTGCCTCACTAGACAGAATCAAGATTTAGAGGAGCAACAACGACAAAGGAACGCGCACCAAAGTGCACCAGAAGAGGACCAGGAAGGTGCTAGCCCGGAGGGGAGGAACGCGGTAAGGCCTGAGGGTAGCAATGCCCCGACTGGACCAGAGCGGCAGGAGACCAACCCACCGTCTATCTCGGACACATTACCGCCTCATATCGCAGCTGAGATGTAACAAATGAGGGAACGTATGGAAGCAATGATGAGCGCCCTGAGGGGACGAATCTCAAGCGACCTGGACGACCTAGTCCATAGAACAGATTCGCCCTTCACAGCACTCATGAATTCATACCCTCTTCCTCCAAAGTTTCGCGTGCCACACATCGAGAACTATGACAAATCCAAGGATCCTTTGGATCATTTGGAATCTTTCAGGACCCTAATGCATCTTCAGGGCGTGCTGGACGAAATCATGTGTAGGGTCTTCCTCACTACGTTGAAAGGACCTGCGAGCGACTGGTACAGCCGACTGACGCCTAACTCCATCAGCACTTTTAAGGAATTAGGTGCACAGTTTGTATCACATTTTATCAGGAGTCACCTGCATAAGAAGTCTACTGCGTGTTTGTTGAACATCAAGCAGCGAGAGGACGAGATCTTAAGATCGTACTTAGAACGATTCAACAAGGAATCCCTCTTGATAGAGGAGGCCGATGACAAGATACTTGTGGCAGCGTTCACCAACGGGCTACGGAAGGGTAAGTTCCTGTTTTCCCTGTACAAGAATGACCCAAAAACTATGTCCGACGTGTTTTACAGGGTGACAAAGTATATGAACGTGGAAGACGCGTTACTAGCTCGAGAGGACAAGCCTAGAAAGAGGGAGAGGCAGGAAGATGCACAGCCGGACAGGGCACGAAAAATGGCCAGAACAAAAGAACGGTGGGATGATCGACGACCCAAATTGCCTACAGGAAGATTCACAAACTTTACTCCCCTTAACGCACCCATCGACCAGGTACTAATGCAGATTAAAGATGAGGAAACTTTAGCCTTTCCTGGCAAGCTGAAAGGAGATCCCAACAGGAGGCCAAGGGACAAATACTGTCGTTTTCACCAAGATCATGGCGATGACACCGCCGATTGCTACGACTTGAAACAGCAAATAGAGGCTCTTATTAGGCGAGGAAGGCTGCAGAGGTTCGTCAACAAGGAGAGGGCAGACCCGCCGCAAAATCAAGCCCCTCGGTGAGACAATGATCTCCCCAGGCAACCTGTCGGAGATATAAGGATGATTGTAGGAGGAACCGTGACTGTTGGGTCATCCAAGAAAGCCTGAAATACATACCTCAGAACGGTTCAGAACGTCTAGATGGCAAGTCCCGCACTTGAAAGGTCGCGGATCGGCAATCCCACCATCGAATTTTCAGAAGGAGACGCCCGGCGCCTTCATCATCCCCATGACGACGCTCTGGTCGTCACCATACAAGCAGGAGACTACAACATTCACCGAGTCCTTGTAAACAACGATAATTCGGCAGACATCCTTTACTATCCCGCTTTCCAACAGATGGGAATTGGAAGAGAATGACCAACCCTCAACTCATGGAAAGTCGTGACATCGACATACCATTTGATGATAAAGTTCCCTACTGATCATGGAATTGGAGAATTGAGAGGAGATCAAGTATCCACACGCGAATGTTATGTGGCTATGATGGAGATGGACAATCACATCCAGGCCATGAATATAGAGGAATGTCGGGTGGCAACGGAACCTACCGAGAGGCTCAAAGACGTGCTTCTCGACGAAGCCCGCCCGGAGCGAACAACCAAAATCGGCACCCTAGCCAGCCCGATGGTACGTCAAGAACTTGCGACCTTCTTGAAAGAAAACAGGGACGCGTTCGCATGGAGCCACGAAGACATGCCAGGAATCGACCCATCAGTCATGGTGCACAGGTTGAACGTGTCGCCATCTTTCCCGCCTGTCCGACAGAAGAAAAGAACCTTCACCCAAGAAAGAGATCAAGCAACAGCAGAAGAAGTCCGCAAACTACAAGAGGCGGGATTTATCAAGGAAGTGTACTACCCTGATTGGTTAGCAAATGTCGTGATGGTCAAAAAGAACAACGGGAAATGGAGGATGTACGTCGACTTCACGGACTTGAACAAAGCATGCCCCAAGGATAGCTACCCCTTCCTGCGAGTCGACGTCCTGGTGGATTCCACGGCCAAACATCAGCTGCTGAGCTTCATGGATGCATTTTCTGGGTATAACCAAATCCGGATGGACGAAGCCGATCAAGAGAAGACCTCGTTCATGACCAGCCAAGGCCTCTTTTGCTACAAGGTCATGCCCTTTAGCCTGAAAAATGCTGGCGCAACCTATCAGAGGCTCATGAATAAAATGTTTACATGGCAGATTGGAAGAAACGTCCAAGTATATGTCGACGACATGCTCGTCAAAAGTCAAAGGGAAGAAGCCCATTTGGAGGATCTCAAGGAAACGTTTGACACTCTTCGCTCCTACAACATAAAGCTCAATCCAAGCAAGTGTGCCTTTGGAGTGACGGTGGGAAAGTTCTTAAGGTACATGGTATCCCAAAGAGGTATCGAGGCCAACCCGGACAAGATTCAGGCCATTATGAGGATGGCCCCTCCTAAAAATATGAAGGAAGTACAAAGCCTCAATGGCAGGGTCGCCGAGCTTAGTAGATTTGTGTCGAAGGCGGCAGACAGATGCCTACCTTTCTTCCGAACATTGAAAAAATCCTTTGAATGGACAGCCGAATGTCAACAGGCATTCAAAAATTTGAAGGTCTATCTCTCTTCACCACCGTTACTAAGCCCCTCACAGCCAGGAGAAGAACTATTCCTCTATCTGGCCGTTTCCCCGGCAGCTGTCAGTGCGACCCTAATCAGAGAAGACGACAAGATTCAACGACCCGTGTACTACACGAGCAAGGCATTGCACGGTGCAGAGGAGAGATACCCCCCATGGAAAAACTTTCCTTCGCCTTGGTCACGGCGGCCCGCAAACCCAAGCCATATTTCCAAGCCCATACAATAGTCGTCCTAACTGACAAACCTTTGCGACGAGTAATGGGCAGCCCTGCAGCCGCCGGACGAATGGCGTTGTGGTCAATAGAATTAAGCGAGTTTGACATACAATATCGCCCCCACACTGCCATTAAGGGGCAAGTGGTTGCCGACTTCATTGCGAAATTCACTAGCATGGAAGGCAAAAAGGAAAGAAGTCCCCAATGGATCGTTTTCACAGACGGGTCGTCCAACAAGAAGGCAGGAGGGGTCAGGGTCGTACTTGAATCCCCGAAAGGTGACGAACTCGAATGTATGATTCGCCTCAATTTTCCCACTACTAATAATGAAGCTGAGTACGAAGCCCTGATAGCAGGTTTAGACCTTGCCCAAGTTGTAGAAGCCGTAAGCATAGTTGTTCACTGCGACTCCTAGGTCGTTACAAGCCAGGTGAACGGCGAGTACGAGTGCAAGGGCGAGAGAATGAAGAAGTACTGGGAGCAAGAGAAAAAAAGGATAGATGGGCTGCAGGCCAAAATAGTCCAAATTCTAAGAGGAGAAAACGAACATGCCTACCGTCTTTCCAAGGCCGCATCTACAGAGTCTATGATCACCATTGACGGGGTACTTTCTTTTACTCAGTCGTCACCATTAATTGACGTTGTCAACATACAGGAAATTGGTTCCGAGAACAATTGGACTACCCCTTTGATCTCCTACCTAAAAGATGGCACGTTACCTGATGAGAAGGAGGCTGCCAGGAAGCTAAAGGCCCGGTCAGCGCAGTTTGTCTTGATGAAGGACGTCCTCTATAAAAGGGGCTTCTCTCGACCATACTTAAGATGTGTAGGCCCCGAAGAGGCAGACTATGTTATGAGAGAAGTACACGAGGGAATTTGCGGCAACCACTCCGGATCACGGTTATTGGTACACAAGCTAATTCGGGCCAGATACTACTAGTCGACAATGCAAAGTGACGCCCAAGTTTATGTGAGAGCTTGCGACAAATGTCAAAGGTTCAGCAACATCATCCAGCGACCGGCGAAAGAATTGACCCCCATAACCGCCCCATGGCCATTCGCCTAATGGGGGTTGGACATCATGGGACCATTCCCAATGGCAGCAAGGCAGCTGAAGTTCCTCGTCATAAGTATCGATTACTTCACCAAATGGGTTGAAGCTGAAGCCTTAGCCACAATCACTGAAAAGAACATAAGGGGTTTTTTTTGGAAAAACATTGTTTGCAGGTACGGAATTCCAAGGGTCTTAATTTCGGACAATGGTAAGCAATTCGACAACGACTCTTTTTGAGCCTTCTGTTCAGAGCTAGGAATCAAGAACCATTATTCCTCCCCAGCCCATCCTCAAGCAAACGGACAAGTTGAAGTCACCAACTGATCCTTGCTTCGAATCATCAAGACTCGGCTTGAGGGGGCAAAGGGCTTATGGCCTGAGGTGCTACCCAGCGTATTATGGGCATACAGAATGACAGTACGAACCCCTATAGGAGAAACCCCTTTTCAGCTAACATACGGAAATGAAGCGGTCATTCCAGCCGAGATAGGACTCACGAGCTATAGGGTGGACAATTACGACGAGGGAAGAAATGATCAAGAGGTACGTCTACAACTGGATCTAATTGACGAAGTAAGGGCAGCGGTTGAACAGAGACTCGCACGGTACCAGGACCTCGTAGCTAAACACTACAACTCCCGAGTCAAGCATCGTGACTTCAAGGTCGGAGACCTCGTTTTAAGGAAAGTGATGGGCGCTGCTAGAGATCCCGCACAAGGAAAGCTTGGCCCGAACTGGGAAGGACCCTACAAGATTATGTCATGGCTAAGAAAGGGCACCTATCATCTGGAAACACTTGACGGGCAGAAGCTACGACACCCATGGAATGCCGAGCATCTCAGAAGATATTACCAGTAAAAAATGGCAAAACACTACTCCTCATTGCCAGTTTATGTTCTTCAATTGTTTGTCCTAAGTTTATTCCTGTCTACAATATAATTCAAGCCTCAGGGGCTGAAAGTTTATCTTTTCTTTTTTCGGAAAAAGTTTTACTTATGCATTCATTCTAATAAGAGGAGGTTTATTCAGAAACGATTAGTGAACTTGTTATGTTTTTCAAAGGGCTACTAAATCCACAAAGTGGACGGCCCTATGGCCAAGTCCACAAAGTGGACGACCTACTAATAAGTCCACAAAGTGAAAGTGGACGACCTACTAATAAGTCCACAAAGTGGACAATCCTATGGCCAAGTCCACAAAGTGGACGGCCCCATGAATAAAGTCCACGTGGACAATCCTATGGCCAAGTCCACAAAGTGGACGGCCCCATGAATAAAATCCACAAAGTGGACGATCCCATGGCTAAGTCCACAAAGTGGACGATCCCATGGCTAAGTCCACAAAATGGATGGCCCTCTGAATAAAGTCCACAAAGTGGACGACCCCATGGCTAAATCCACAAAGTGGACGGCCCCATGAGTGAAGTCCACAAAGTGGACAAACCTACACTTAAAATCCGAAAGGTGGACGACCTTGTTTCTTAGCCAACAAGGTGAACAACCTCATTGCTAAGCAGAGGGCCTAATTACCAAGTGCATAAGAGGTGCAAGCGCAACAAAATTTATTCCCTTTGTTAAACCCGTCACCTTGTCACGATGCAACTAAGTGACGGTGTTATATTCAAAGTGACGGATATACCGCAATCATTTTAAGAAAAGTTGACTAAACCGACGGTATTGTTCATAAAAATAATGGGCGTATGGAAAAATAGATACATCGAACTAAATCAGCTAAAAAGCTGACGCCATTAAGAAATTGACAGGCATACGACTAAGTTTGATCTAATGACGTTGCCCATGAAACTGACGGAATGATAAAAACAACTCAAAGAAGCTGACGCCATCACCAGCTCAACATTTTTGAATTGAAAATGAGAAAAACCCCGTCACCCATAAGCTGACGAGCTCGTCACAAGCATATGATTCTGACTTAGAATAAAAAACACACATACTTGAAGCATAAAATGACATATTAATATTAACATAGGCAATGTCTTTACAAAAGCTCAGAAAAATAGGCGTCAAGTACTACAGTTCGTCTACACTTTTCCTTTTAAAAAAAAAAAGGAAAGGAAAGAAATTTTTTTTAAGTTCATGAAATAAGGGGGGCCTTAGGGTCTTCCATCGTCTTCGGCAGTAAAAGGCTGGGTGCAGGAGAGAGAAGGGCTGACGGCATTTGGGTCGTCATTGTGAGGGTTTGCTAGAGTCAGAGTAACGGATTGATCCGTGGCTGGCTGAGCTAGAACGACGTTGTTGTCCCTCTGACTGTTGTCGTCAGCTTCCTCATTAACGGCGTTGTCTGCAGGGGTTGACGGGATGGACTCATCCATAGAAATCCTTGACAAATCCAAGTCAGGATAGACGGATTTTACTTGTTTCAAGCAGTCCTCGAACCCGTCATCGTAGTAGGCAGCACAAGCGTCTATGAAGGATGACGAATCCTTAAACTCCGTCACAGCATCGTTCCTAGCCGTCTCCACCTGGACTAGGATGGACCTCAGCTCTTTTTTCGCCGTCAACTTGGCCTCCTCTTCCAGCTCCCGTCGGTGGGTTTCCTCCGTCAGCTTCTCCTTAAGATCCTTCAGCTTCACGCCCAAGATGCGGTTCGCATCCTTGTACTGCGCCTGACCGTCAGCCAGGTACTTGACTTGCTCGTGCAGACGGGTGATCACCCCTTCCTTGGTAGAGCACCTATCTGACAGAGCCTTCATGTGAACCATAACCTACAAAAGAAAGGGGACAAAACAACGTCAGGGTATAAAGATTGGTCGGGCACCAAAGTAGAGAGCGAGGCTCACCCTGGTAAGGTCGAAAAGGCCTGACGCCCTTATCTCGTCAGTAGCCTGCTCAGCACAAGGGTCCATTTCTTCATCTTTCAAGATGGACTCCATCACCTCTACGGCGTAGTCTTTATGGGTCAGTAGGCGGCGTAAGGACCCTTGGGAGATAGGGCCTGATGAGGTCATTGGCCCCTTACCTGCCCCGTGGACGGACCTGAGAGGTGACGGCCTTCGAGAAGGCTTGTCCCCGGGAGTTGGGGCAACCTTCTTCCCTGGACGGTCTTCCCTGCCGTCAGGTTTCCTCTTGGCCACGGCCCTCTCGACGGGCTTTGGGGCAGACAGTGGGGTCGACTCACCCCCAGCCTTCTCTTGCTGTTTTTTCTTGGCCGCAGTGGCAGCTCGAACCCTTTGCTTAGTTGATTCTATTTCTGCGAAAAATAAAGGTTAGAAAGAGACAACGTCAGGATAAAGACAAGAAGTTGAAGGATACTCACGACGACGGAAATAAGCATTTAATTTGCAAGCTTCCTCCGTCGGTTCGGGACCACCACAATATAAATGAAGAGTATCTAGTGTGATTAAGTCCCGGCACTTTCTCTCGTCCAAAGGAATGGCCGTCACTCGACGAATAAAATCCTCTTGCTCCGCGGTAATGCGTGGACGATTGTTAGCTGCAATCAAAGGTGACAGGTTAGAATATCGAATAGGTAGACGAAGCGAGAAGGTCGACGGGATTAACCTGAATTTCTAACATATGCCCATGTGTTATCAAAACCGTTGGGCATTGACTCCCACTCCTCCTGACGGCATACCTAATTTGTTCCTTTTACAAAGAAGTACCTACCCTTCCACTTCCTATTGGAATCAAGTATGTCTGACACCAACTTCAACTCCTTTTCCCTCACTGCAAAATGATACACTCCTTTTGATGAGGAAATGTGTTAAGGGCAATAACACCAAAAGAACTCGTCCAAGGTCAGCTGACGGTTCCCACCACTCATACGACCCCATAAGATCTCGGCACCAATAAAGGTTCACCAAGCGTTAGGGGCAATCTGACTGACGGATATCCCAAGGAAATTAGCTAACTGACGATGCAACGCCGTCAGTGGTAGCCTTAGCCCAACCGCGAACATGGCATCATTCATGCCGACGTCCGCGGTTCGTCCCGAGTAACACCTCTCACCTTCCTCAGGAAGACAGATGGAAATGTCGTCTGGTATTTGGTAGCGGGACCGCAAACTCTTGAAAACATTCTCCGACATCGTCGGGAGAAACTTGTTGACGGACCACTCTGAGGGTAAGATGAAGGGACGATCATCACTAGAGGATCCCGAGGTACTCTCTAAGGTCTCCTCGTCACCATCACTCTCACCCCTGTCACTGATACTCGCCTTTTCATTAATCCCCTAGTCTTCATCGTCTACCCTTTCTTCGCCACCATCACCACTCACCTCACTTCCTCTAGAACTACCTACTTCCTCGTCAGAAGGAGTTGACGATTCCCTTTCTGACAACCAGGATAGGCCCTCCGCGGGCTCACGACCTGATTGGAAAACTTCGTTGTAACCCGCTCCGTCGCGAATCGACGATTGATCACTTGGCATCTCCCTAGACATCTGACTACCTACAAACGACGGGTTTTTATTCTAAGATCCTAGGCAGACGACTTCACTAAAGGGCATCACTATAAAAAGTAAAAAAGTAAAGTGAGGAGAATTTAAGAGTAGGAGGACGGTCTCAAGAAGCTGACGGTTGTACGATTGACGGCGTGATAAGATCAACAGTGACGTATTCTTTCTCTCGAAATGAACAGGATGTAAAAAGTGGAAAAAAGGTAAAAAAAATGAAGTATATATAGGAGAGAGGAGGCGCGAAAGACGAAGCGACACACTGGTCTAGACACGGAGCCAATCAGTCTACGCCATGTGTCCCACCATTTAATGAACATGGCGCGAATCACCATGCAAGAACCATTTCCCCGGTAACGACAACTCCATGACCTGTCACCCATAGCTAACAAGGTAATGGAGTGGGGGGCAGCTGATAGTGACGGTTTTTACAAGCTGTCAGTACATTAAGAAGGCTGACGGGAATATACAATCCATCAGCCATTGTCATTAGGACGCCTTCTTTTGACGTTCAAGGCCACACCCCTTACGTGGCGACGTTAGGCTAAAGTATCAAGCTGACGAAGTCAAGGCTGACGACCTTGATTGTGAAGGTCCTTAGCCGACGTTCTTTTTGGAGACGTACATAGGCTGACGACAGTGTAGGAGGCACACGTTGGCTGACGGCCTTGGCAGGTAAAAGCTGAAGAAGTAATCCAACCTTCATTCTTAGTCTATCTTGACTTCAACATACGTGAATATAAGGAAAGTTCTTGCGCTACACGTTCGACCTTAGTCAAGAAGATTCCTATAAGGAAAAGGGCTCTATACGATATGCAAAGATCCACAAATTACTCTTCTAAAAAGAAAGTACTTCCTCACCAAGGTGTTTATTTTGGCTCCACACCACTATATAAACCCCAAAACCCTCATGACCCAAAGGTACGCACAACTATCCCAACTCTGGCACTCTAGGTTTGTTTAAGACTCTAACTTGATCGTCAAAGGGTTTTTGGCCGGCACCACACCAGTGCTCTCTGTTCGATCTTCTATTTTTCTCTTCACAGGTGTTGCTTCGATTTGGAGGGTGTTCGCAGCTTATTGGTATTTTCTTCGGCATCATCAAAACATATCAACAATTTTTTTTTATTCTATTCAAAAGTTTCTTTGACTTCATTCATTCTAATGTTTACAATGTAATATAAAATTTTAATTAGTGAGATAATGCCAATATTTTGCAGAAAAAATCTATACATATTTATAGACATATAAATCTTGGAGATATTTTAATTTCAAACCTTTTCAGTTTGTAATAAAAACATTAAACATATATCCATATTAATTTTAAATATACAGATAAACAAATTTTATTTCTTTTAGTATATTTAATTGATTTTTTTATATAAATTTTTAATTTCTTTTTTTGTTCTTCTGAGATGATATTAAAGATACTTTAAATCGCTCTTTATTAATCACAAAGTTGTTCAATCAGATTATACATAGTTAAACGTAAAGGGTTGTTAGTTGTTCAAACATATTAGACCCCATACACAGTTTTCTTCTCCAAACTAAATGGGTTCAAACTTTAACCACCCATCTTCTCTGTTCTCCCCTCCCAAACTTTTTGACCATCCATAATGTTTGATGATCCCGAATTAATTTTCCAAGCTAAATGTAGTCACCATTACTCTATTATAAAGAATCAAAATAAAACCCTTCAACTCTAAATGTCCCCTTCACCAAAAATGTCTTTCTCAGTCCTTTTACAACTCTGGTTGCCTGTTTGTTAATTCTAATTGCAACAAGTAGCAACACGCTTTTCACTTCTTGCTCTAATGAAGTTAAACTGCATTCAAATGAAGTTAAATTTGCATTTAAACGATTCTAAAAATTTTCTTTTCTAAAAAAAAATTAGTAATTTTCATTTATATATTTAGAGTGATTTTGCAACAATGAATGAAGGTTGATCAAATACTTTTTAAATACAATATTGTAAAAGCCTTTTGTCTTATTACTTGCGCTTAGCGTAGTACGAAGTAGATGCACTCTAGGATACGATTCAGGTAATTCGTGAGTTGGAATTATAAGCACTGTTATGTAGGTAAGCTTACCACAACTCCTTATAAAGACAAAAATCTTAGGAATAATTGTACTGTTAATAATATATAGATAAAGTTTAGTTAGAAAATTAGTTGTAGTTTAAAACTATAAATTTACTAAATATATTGAAGGTGAATTTTGACAAATCTACCATTGGATTACATCTTCTTTTATTCTTCATGCTTGCAAAATTTCTATAAAATTAAAAATTAATAGCTGTATCATCAACAAATTTTTTAAACTACATGTTTTTGTAGTCTAAAATTATGCATAAAATATGTGCATAGATTATATAATAAATAATATTCGATTGATACAAAATTTGACATGTGTATTAAGAACGTAAATAATATTTAATTTAACAATTAGATTTTTAAAATATGTAGTAATGTTCATTTTATTAATATATTGTTTTTGGTTGTAGGAATCATCTTAAAAGCATATTTTTGGGTTCCATGAAACTTTTTTTTTTTTTTGGGGTGGCAGGAAACCTACACATATTTAATAACATATAAATCTTGGAGATATTAATTAAAAAAACAAACATATTTATGAACATAAAATAATTATTATTTTGGGTACATTTTAATTATTTTAAATTTTTGTTTCTTCAACTACTTTACTTCTAATATGTTGGGTTTCACCTTATAAAATGAATTAAAGTTGATGAAAAAAATTCCTAGTTCAGAAATAGATTTATGTTTCCTCCTTTCAATTACTATTTTTAAAAAATCCTAAAATATATGTAAATATAATTAATTCTTTGAATGAATATTTGATTTTAATCTATAATAAAATCATTAGACATATATCCATATTAATATTAAATACACCCATAAACATAAATCTTGAGTGTATGTATAAACATATCAGCAATAATAATTACTTTATCAAACATTTCTTCAATTTTTCCCATTTTAATGTTTACAATGTTAGATGAAAATTTTAATCAATGAAATAATACTAATATTTTGTACATTATTTTTTACGGACATAGATCTTAGATTTCTAGAAAAAGAATTTTTAAACATATTTATAAGCACATAGACAAAAATAATTATTTTGAGTTAATCTATACTATTATTTAAGGAGCTTCTCCTATTTGGATTCCTCATTTTTTAGTTAAAAAATTTCCCTACATTCTTATGTTTAAGTAGAGACAAAATTAAAGAATAATCCGGTAAAAATACAATTTTAACTCTTACTAAAACATTGCCTAAAAAATAGGACCACTCTCCTGTTAATTTTAAATTTCTTTATCCGCTTATAAATTAGATTTTCAAAATAAAAATTATTAGTATATAAAATTTATATATATATATATATATATATAAATTAGATTCCTCATTTTTATAGTTCTAAAATGCTTCTACATCCCTATGTTTAAGTAGAGACAAAATTAAAAGACAATTCAGTAAAAATATAACTTTAACTCCTACTAAAATATTGCCTAAAAAATAGGGTCACTCTTCTATTTATTTTCAACTTTCTTTATTCGCTTACAAATTAAATTTTCAAAATAAAAATTATATATATAATAAAAACACTTTTTTTTTGCTACAAAATAGAACCACTAAAAAAAGTCTCACTTTTAAATTAAATTTTCAAAAATAAAAATTATATATATAAAATGAAAACACTTTGTTTTTTGCTACAAAATAGGACCACAAAAAAAAAAAAAAAAAAAAAGCCTCATCGCATGCGTGAAGTGCATGTGATGAGGCTAGTGTTATTTTAAGTTTTTGTTTCTTCAACTTCGTTCCTTCTAACTTGTCGGGTTCCACCTTAACGGATAAATTAAAGTTAGAAAAATAAAATATGGGTTTGAAATATGAGTAATTATAAAATACTTTTAGGGTACCATAAATGTATACTCATCTCTCTCACATAATAGTAGGACCTATTAATTAAATTCATGGTGGAACCCAAAATTCGTGTGAGATGTGGGATTATGTATTTATGATACTTCTAAAGTATTCAATAATTTTCCATTAAATAGATCTCTTGTTTCCCCTTTCAATTAATATCTAAAACAAAGTTCTAAACATATATGTAACTATAACGAGTCAAAATTTGAATAAAATTTTGTTATCAATCTTTAATAAAACCAATAACATATACTTTAATATCAACATCAATGTAATGATTAATGATGCCAAATTTACTCATAGACCAACCTATTGGTATTTTTCTCACCACCCAAATCATACTTAGTTAAATAACACCAAATGCAATTTCAATGAATACAAAAATGGTGTCAAAATGTAGAAGACCATGAATAATTGAATGAATTTCTATAATTATACTAGGAATATTTGATATGTTTGTGAAAAATTAGTTATGTGAATTAGATACCAACGTTACAGGAAAGTCCTAATTGACTTAACTCATTTTGAAATAGAGTTTTTTTTTTTTTTCATTTCATTTGCCATCTAAGACAAAATATATAATTATAACTTTGAAAAAAAATTCTTTTCAATCTTTAATGAATTCCTAATATCATAAGAAGTCTTCTCTTTTTTTAATTATTTAATTATTTTTATTTTATAAATAAACTCCTTCTAAATACTATGTTGAATATATTGTTAAATATAAAATATAACAATAATAGTTGAGACCAAACCATGATGAATTTTTTCACGTTGAAGTTTCCAAAATTAGCAACAACTAGGCATAGACTGGCAAGATGCAAGAATATGTAATTATTTTGTAAGTATAATTTATTTTCTAAAATATTCACAAGATCATATATTAAGATACTCCTGTGTAATGAAGTATACTTATCATGCTAATATTTCATTTTAGGTTTATTGGACTATTAATTTTTTAAAAAAATATATTTTTAAGATCTTTGTCTTTAGAAAACCAACCAAGGGCAATTATCTCTTTCTCTTTTTTCTTTTTTATAAAATAAATGATGTCATGTTACATTGTTTTTCAAATAATAAAAATTTTGTGTTCTCTATAAATCAAAAATGATATTTCATTTTAGATATATTAAACTATTATTTTGCCTGTGCCCAATATAATTCTATCCAAATATAAGATTGTAGCTGCCAACGACAGTTGCTAATTTTACTAATATGATATCTATGTAAGCTACTATACTTATTTGATATATATAAAAAAAAACTATTAACTTTAAAAAAGCTCTTTTTTTTTAGGTCTTTGTCTTTACAAAACCAAATAAGGGCAATGACCTCTCTCTCTCTCTTTACTGAAATAAATTGTGTCACATTGATTTCTTTGTCAAGTAATGAACATTTTGTGTTCTTTAAAATAAAAAAATGATCGATAATTTTTTTTTTTTACTTTTTTTGTTTAAAATTTTCATCTTCTACTATTAAAATTCAAATCACTATTGATGGAATATAGTAGGAAGTTAGTTTTTCCAATCATGACAATTGAAAAGGAAAGAGAAGAATGTTTCACAAAAAAAAAAGAAAAGGAAAGAGAAGAATAAAGTTTTCTTCCTATTCAAAAATCTTTAACCTGTAACCCTCTGTTTTTTAATCTCAAAACCATACATTATCATCAAATATGATAGTTATATCTGTTTTGAAGCATACCAAAGTATGATCAATATTTTTCTTCTTGAATACTTTGCTTCTCTTGATATATTCATAAATATCTACCAAATTAAAATACAAAATGTCTTATCATCAATTATTGCTCAACAATGATTAACTAGACTAGTTAGGAACAAATTGAATTTGATAACCTATTGAGATCACTTTCTTTACTAAAACTGTAAATTTTTCTACCCAAAATATTATCAAATAAATTTTTTTAGCGAAATCTCATAACTAAGCTTCTATATGCATCATTATAGAAAGTTAAAAGAAAATAATGAAAATTCAATTGCAAAACTAAAATATGTCACATTTTTATTATTTTCTTTTTACTAGCTTTTTTTTATATATAAAGTACGTTTAATACCACTACTTTCTCCACAAAAACCACAAATTGATCAACCCAAAATATATATATATATTTTTTTAAATTATGCAAAATAGGTCAACATCTGAATGGATCATTATAATAATAAAAAAAATTCAAATTGTCACTTCTAGAACAACTAATTATTAACCCAAACTTAAATCCAACCGAAGTGATAAAGATAAGGAACCCATGATTAGGAATTGAAACATCAGAAACCTAAATGCATAAGCCAAAACATATTTTCTAAAAAGAGAAATAAATCTGATGTGACAATTAAATCAACAGTAACAAAAATAATCATTAATAAAAAAAATAAAAAAATGTGATAGAAACAAAGTAAAAAATAAATTTAAAGAGAAACAAAAAGGAAGAAGAGAGTATTGACTTTTTGTGAGAAAAAACTTGGAAATAATAGGGGAGAGGTGTGGAAAGGAAGTAATAAGAGATTTATAAGAAAAATAAGATAGAAAATGAATGGTTGAAGGAAATGAAAGATTGAACAAAGTAAACTATAAAATTTAAGAAGATATGAATAAATAAATAAAATTAAGAATGCATAAAGAAAATGAAATGGGCAATTTAGAAGACAACAGTTGGAAGAGATGAAAGGTTGAACTAAGAAGGAAATAGTCGAAGGAAATGAAAGGTTGAAGAAAGTGAAAAATGTTAAAAAAAAAAAAAAAAAAAAAAAAAAAAGATAGGAAAGGATGTTATTGATTTGTACTTTCTAGACAAACACCACAAATCTGTTCACCCAAAACAATTAAAAAAATAAGCAAACGTTAGTAAAGCCTTATAGTTCAAAATTTAAACATATCACTAAAAAACAGAAAATTATACTTTACCATTTTAAACTATACCCCTGATTACATTTTGCATTCAAAACTTTTCAAATGCACATTTTACACTCTAAATTATGATTATTGTTTCACTTTGTTATCTTCTCAATCTTTTAAAAATAAAAGATAAATTAGAAATTTATCACCCTAAACTATACTCTTGATTCCACTTTGTACCATGAACTTGGAATTTTCATCCAAGTCAATAGCAAACTTAATGCTGTGGTGCAAAGTGTAATAAATATCATAGTTTAGAGTGCAAAATTTAATATGAGATATAATTTAAAGTGGTAAAGTGTAATTTCTCCTTAAAAAAATCATATCAAATTCTCACTTCCAATATGGCTAAACCGTTAAAGAGAAAGAACCTATGATTGAGAATTGAAAATTTGAAACACAACAAATAAATGCATAAGCCAAAAAGAGAAAGATAAGAAAGAATGTTGATGACTTTCTCCGCAAACACCACAAATTTGTGCACCAAAAAAAATTAAAAAATAAATAGAGACCCATAGTTCAGCATCTAAAATAGTCACTAAAAAAAAACTCAAATTCTATCTTCCAGGACAGCTAATTATTAAAACAAACTCAAAATAAACCAAAGTGATAAAAAGAGAACTCGTGATTGGAAATTGAAACATCACAACGGCTAAATGCACAAGCCAAAAAAAAAAAATTCCAAAAAAGAAACAAATGTGATGTGGACAAAAAGAATCATTCTTAAAAAAAAGGAATTCATCAAAGAGAAACAAAATTGAAGAAATAGAGAGAGTATTGCCAATTTTTTTTTTTTTTTTTGGTTGTGGAAGAACTTAGAAGTATGGCTATAAATGAACCAAGCCGATCATGAACAACTTGGGCTCGGCTCGATAAAAAACTTGTTCATGTTTGTTTGTTTATAAATAAGTCAAGTTTGAACCTTAATTTTAGGCTTATTTAATAAACAAGCCGAGTCCAAGCAAAAAAAATTATTCATGAACAAGCTCGTGAGCCATTAGGCGTGACACACAACAATTCAAGTATAGACTCAATTATAAGTGTATATGTGTTAGCTAAATATACTCATTACACATATCTTAATAATGACATGTCTAACACGAGACTACTATCTATATTACCTTAATTTTTTCTTTCTCTTTAAATTGATCAAGAACTAGTTTAGACTATAGTTATATTTAAAAATAAATAAATAATTAGGTAGGCCACATATGATCCTTCTCTATCAATCATCTAAAGTAAAGTTATGAAACATATTAGTATTTTCTCATTCATAATAGTTACAAACAGGTATTTTTCTAGTCCTTCACCATCTAACATGAATGTAAAGATTGTATTTTGAACAATTGCTAAAGCTGTAGATAAAGAATGATGAATGAATGAATTTAATTATGTAAATTATTAATTTGAAAAATAGCTAATCATAAGTAAGACTAGATGCATGATAAAATGAGTTTACTATTTTTTTTTTAATTTTAGAGAATTAAGTATTGAATAATGTAATTTTTTTTATATCTCAAGATCAAAAACTTGACCTGAGTTCAAGTTTGAGCTTAAATTAACTAATCAATCAAGCCAAGCCAAGCCAAGTTCAAACTTTTTAGCTTTCCCATAAACTCAAGGTCAAACACTATTTTTAGGCTGGTCACATGTTCAAGCCAAGCTCGAGTTTTTTATTTTTCCTGACAAACCAAACTTGAACATGCACTGCTCGACAAAGCTCGGCCTATTTACAGCCTTGCTTGGAAGGAATATGGGAAAAAAATAAGAGATTTATTTGAAAAATAAAAGTGAAGAGGAGTGTTAAGATTCAAAAAAACCTACCCAACTGGATGGATTGATTGGAATTGAATCAGTTTAGCAAGTTTTTTCTCTTGATCCAGTCTCGGTTTGCCAAATTAAAAACTTGAGTTTTACAATTTGGTCCCGGATTTAGAAAATATTGAACTAAATTGAACTAAAACAAATTTAATAATTGTTAAATATTTAAAAATAATATGTATAATATAAGATATCTTTAAAATATCTTTAAGAATGTGGTCTTTCCTACCAAGGTGGTCGATATCGTAACGGTACCAGCCATATTGGCCAACATGTATCGTTCCCGTACACTGATATCGAAACGTCAACGTTTTGTACCAGTTTAAATATTAGTCATATTGGCCATGTACTGGGCATACTGGCTGATTTTGGGCCATTACCGGGCATATTGGCCTATGCAGAAAAAAATTTTTTTTTTTAGTTTTGTAATTTTTAAATTTTTGTAAGGGCAGAATGGTAACTTATTAGTATTATTTGTTTTCTTAGTATGCAATAAACAATTAAGCTTTCTATTTTTTACATTGTGTGTTTTTTTTTTAATTGATGCTAAAATCTAAAATCATGAATAATTTTTTCTGAATTGAGGTAATATTTTATGGTAAACTTTTATATTTATTATAATACACATACATACAAAATTACGATAAACCCAAAACGGTACACTAATATTGACCAATGCAGAAATATATCGTTTCACTGGTTAAACCGGTATAGGCTCCGGTACGAGATCGATTCCCTTGTTCCTTACATTTAAACAAATCCCAACACTTATGGCATTTAAAAAAAGGTTCTTCTCTCTCTCTCTCTCTCTTTGGTTTTTTTTTGGTAGGTTTGTGTTGGTCTTTGAGATCTATGGCTATTGTTTGCTCTAATTAAATTTTGTCTTTTTAAAAAAAAATTATTTGATTTTCTAGATTTGGGTTTTTAGAAAACAACCCTGTGATTCTTAATTTGTAATGTAAATAAATATGAATTGATTTGTTTAGTTGGTGAGAAAATTTGAGAGAAGAAGAGAAAACCAAAAGATCAACTGAACCTAACCAAACCGGTTCAGACTAAATAAGTTTGGCGTTCCAATAGGTTTGGTCCCAGGTTCTTAAAAACAAAACATTTCGGTCCGGTCAAAATAACCTTAGGACCGATTGAATTGGACAGATTACATTCCTAGGAAGGGTTGAAAAACATGAAATGTTGAATAAACTAATAAAGTGAAACAGTATATATGATTCAAGAACATATAAAGGATAAAAATTATGAATGCATAAGGGGAATTGATTGAAAAATTAAAAAGACAATCGTTGGAAGTGAAAGAGATGAAAAGTTGAACTAAAAAGGCAACGGCTGAAAGAGATGATAGGTTGAAGAACGAAATGAAAATTGCAAAAAAAAAAAAAAAAAAAGAGAGAGAGAGAGAGAGATAGAAAACGATATTAATGACGTGATGCAATTAGAGCTTTGCAAAATTTATCGTAAAGCTTCCATTATTATATATATCATGAGAAGTACTATGTGCATAATGTTTTCACAACGTTTTCGATATAAATCATATGTGTTAAGTTATTATTAGATCAAATAATTTAAACTCACTATTGAAATTATTATTTTTTACTTATCAATAATAACCCGTAACAACTTACCATTTATGATTTATTATAAAAATGTTGTGAAAATATCGTAGAGATAGCATTTCTCATGTAGCATATAGATTTATTCTAAGACTACCTTAGTAAATTCAAGAAGTTATTCCCATGTTTACCGATTTACTCAACTTCTCCTATTAACATGAAAATCAACCTTAAAATGACAAACAATCTGGAAATAACAAAATTGGCCCCAGTGTTCCATCCTCATCTCCAAACGATGAGTAAGTTCTATCAGGCTACTGAGTGCATATCTTTGCAAGTTCTTCTATAATTAAGGGATGGCCACGCTGCTAAAAATCCTGGTGATTATTAAAGAATGCATATTAGATTTGCTTGTAATTATTTTATGATGCTCCCTAATACATCAGAATCATCATTTTCTGAACAATGCAAAATTCTCATTGTATCTAAGCATGCATATCTTTCTAAACACAGATTGAACAATATATGTCGGTTTGTTTAGGTGTTGGGATTTTGAATAGTGCTGAAGAGGGAATGCATTGCAAAAACCATTTCAAAATCCTAGAATGCCTAAAAAGTATCTTTTATTAGAGCATCAACATTCATTTCTCCTAATTCTATCCCATTTTACCATAAAAAAGCTACTTTATTATTTATACCATACCATTTTTCAACATACCCAACATCAAAACTTTTATTCTTCTATTCTAGTCTTTAAAATAATATACCTATCCAATAAATTAATATATCCCATTCTCTCCCATCTCTCTCCTCTCTCTGATTCTTAACTCTCTTCCTCTGTCTCTCTTCCACTGAAACCACCACCACCTCCACCTCCACCTGCTTCACTACCCATCACCCACCACCGCCAAAACAAAACCCACAAATAACCAACAAAAACCCAGCAAAATCTCCATGCCCACAATCAACAAAAACGCCGATCTCCATGACCAACAAAATCTCCATGACTAACAAAAACCCAGCAAAAACACTGATCTCCACATCCCATGATCTCCATGCCCAACGACGATCTTCACATCCCACGCCCAACGCCGATCTCTACACCCAACGCTAATCACCACACCACACCAAACCCACTTCCACTGTCGACCCAATTGCCACAACAACTCCACCAATCTCCAAAGAAATCCAAGAAATCGTGGCCCACCCAGCGAAAAAACCCAGCCACCACCACGCAAAACCACCACGGCATCAGCTAGCAACCACTACCCAATCACAGTACCCACCACCATTCCAACCACCAAAACCCACGCTGACAGCCACCAAGAAAAACCCATGCCGATCCGAACCCATGCAACCCATGGCAAATCCACAACCCAATCCCGATCTCCACACCACACCCAAATACTGATTTTTGCGCCAAACCCCAAACGCCGATCTCCACGCCACCACACTGATTTGCAACGAGAGAGAGAAGAGAAATAATGAATGGGTGTGGCTTGCCATGGCCGGTGACAATGGATCAAGCCATGGTGTGGTGGCTGGGTTGAGTCTGAAGAGAGGAGAGCAGAATGAGAGAGAGAAGGAAGATAGAGAAAAGAACAGAAAAATGAGGAAGAGAGGAGAGAGGAGAGAGACAATTAAATACTAATTTTTAAAAATACAATTGAGCTACAGTAGCATCTTATTAATAAGATGCTACTGTAGCTCAATTGTTAATTTTTTAATAATTTTGATGGTTTACAATTTTCATTGCTGGGGTGTTTTTGGCTCTAATGGCAAAATATTCCTTACGTTTCCCATTTACCATTTTCAATGTTGATGCTCTTATACTCATCTCAGATGTGTAAAAAGATCTAAACTCATGGATGTGTACCAATAGTGTTACTTACAATGTAATGATTATTTTCATAAGATGCTTTATTAATATAAAAGATGAATTTCACTTTTGTCCCTAAAATTTAGCTTATGTTTCATTTTAGTCTCTTAAAATTTCGAAATTAAGGGGGTGTTTAAGAAAGTAGTTTGAGTTATGTTGTTTAAGTGTTTTTAATATATGTGTGGGTAAAAAAGTATGAAAAAATGTGTAATATTGTTTAAAATATATGAAAATGTGTTATAACTATACTGCCAAACAGGCCCTAAATCTCTGAAAATTCAAAGGGTACAGTTTGATCAAGCTATTTTTCTTTTAGGAATCAAATCGAATCAAAATATATATATATATATATATATATATATATATATATATATATTTAGTAACCAAAATCATACTACCCCATTTTAAGGGAGAAAATTAGTCTATTTCAAAAATTTTAGAGGCCAAATCTCAATTTTTTTAATTTGAAGGACCAAATTGAATTTATCCCATATTTGAGGAACAAAATATAATTTACCATAGTGTAAAATGTTGGCCAAAGTAATCAACCAGGAATACCAATCTCATTGCATACTTGTGTAGCTTCATTAATACTATTTTAAGGTACAATTTGTCACTTTTATTTTTCATTTTGTCTAGAAATATTCACAAAGCAGGTTGAATAAAGAAGAAAAGCACTGTCGAGAGAAAGATGGGAAATGAGGGGCCTGAGCAAGGTCAGGTCAAAGACCAGCACAGGACATTCCGATCAAATTGTGTACGAAAATGTGATTAGGTATGCCCCCAAAAGTCATAAAGGTAATGAAAGTGGCTGTCAATATTATATTTAATGATGTATCTTATTGTTCAGTGACATGATTATGTATTAAATTATTTTTTATTAGAATACAAGTATTAGCTTTAAAGCATTAATCTGCTTGATGGTTTATTGAGTGTCTGCCATCTCCGCAATTTTGGGGTTATGTAACACCCTGTCTTAACTTAAAAATTAAACGGTCTCTCAATAAATAAATAAATAAAACAGTCTACATACATAATTCTTTTTATTTTATATTTTTTGAAATAATTGAATTTAAGTGGCAGAAATATAATTATTTACATAAACATACTACTTTTCGGCTTTTCCCCATTACTCACAATTGATTATTTTAATAATTATGAAAAAATATATTGTGAACAAAGTTGTATATTTAATATTTTTGAAGATGTAATGTATTATAAATTTGATTTAAAACGTTAGTATTATTATTTTTATATGTATTCTAGTAAATATAACTATTTACATAAAAAAATATTTTTGAAAATTAAAATAACTGCATAACCATTGCCACATTTGAAAATTGGAGCGTAACATACGAGTACTTTTTTTTATTGTGAAAATATGTAGGTACAGAATTTGAATCCTTCACTCAATCAAAAAATAAAAAATAAAAAAATATTCTCGTTGGAGAATAGAAAGTGTTGAACAATATTATTAAACTGCAAAACTTTTATAAAGGTGTATGAGTAATAGTCAAAGTTGGAGAGGGAAGATCAAAGAATTGATATTTTTCTTATGAACTTATAATCTATAGTTTTTAAATATATGGAGCGTCCTATAGTTTTTTAATACTCGAATACAATTTTTTGTTTTTTGATTGGCTCGAATATAATTTTTGTATATAACAAAAAGGTTTTTCTTTAGTACGCTCTATCATCTATGGGTTGCATTCATATGAATGTGAAATGTCAACTAGCAATTTGAAATCACAAAAAATTTGTTTCACTCTGACAAAATTGAAATTCACTTGACTGTTAAATAAAACAAATATTCGGAATTAAAAAGTTCTCCATCATTCTTTTTTTTTTTTTTAAATCAAATTAAAATCTTTATTATTTTTTGGGGTAAAAGTTCAAACCTCGTAGTTTTCACCCTCTACTTTGAGCAACTTCCCTTCTTGTATTTTTCTGACTATGTCTACTGACAAGTGAGTGTACAAACGGTGCCCTTGTGGGTTGTGGTATGATGAGATTCTTCTCTAGCCCATTCTATTTTAATTCTTCAGTTTTAAACCAATTGCCTCACACCAAATCGTCAAAAAAAAAAAAAAAAACTTGGATTTATTAGATCACCCTCTATTTTCTTTCTTCAGAACTAATTATACATTTCAATCAGGTTTTTACAATCTTCTTACTTTAGTTTATTTAAATTAGATTTTTATAAGTTATTTTTTTAAGTTACAATCATATTTTTAACCAAATAAGTAAATCCCCCAACCCCAACAAATATCATGTCTAAAATTATCTTTATTATTAAAAGTTTCCCTTGAGTGATGATAGGATAATATTAGGATTCGTTTTGCTAACCATAATGGAATTACCAATTATAGTTTGGATAAAATAATCTTAATTTTCTTTGAAAGAATTATCTTGGCTTAAGAATAGGGTACCTAAAAGGAGAAAAAGGAAAATTGCATTATATTATTCCAAGTTCAAACACATTGCCGCAAGATAGATAGTTGTGAATTGTAGTTCATCCTTCCCAACACACCAACCTAATACCGTTCACTGCTTTGTTGGTGTTGTACTATTCCAAAATTTGGAACAGAATTTTTGAAGAGAGAGAAAGTTCTCTCACCTGGTATAATTAGATAAGACCTATAGCTGTTTTTTTTTTTACATGATATAAATTTTAAAATAATCTAATCTAAGTATATATGTGGGTAAAGTTTTATTCTAGAGATTTGAATTTTAGCACTTGCTCGCCACGCCCCACAAGCACTTATACCTGTGAGTGACCATTATACTGAAGATATGCAATGGTATTTATAAAAGTTTTATTGATTAATATTATTTAAAAACTGAAGGCTAGAAGAAGAAGTTTTTTAAATTTTATATTCAAACGTCCTAAAATAAAAAATATAACTCAAATGCTCTTAAAAGAAATCTCTTGCCAAACATGTTGTTTTTTTAAGCCCACAGTTTTCAAACTGCTGTTAATAATTCTAGTAAAATTTTGTTTTGTTTTGTTTTTGTGAAATATAATTATATTGAAGTTGAAAAAGTCTTCTACTGTTTACAATTACCAAAGTTAAACCAATAGATCTTAACTACTTACTACACTATTTACCACTACTTCCAATAAAATTACACCAATAAAACTCTTCGGGTGAAACAAATTTGACTCGACCAATTCTTGGCTATTAAGGTCTTTTCCCCTTAACCAAAACAATATTTTATACAAATTCCTTAACAAAACTCTGAATTAAGCAAAGGGTAATTTGGTCGATATCTCATGCCAACCCATAACAAAGACAGTACATTCTGGCCCCCACTTCCAATAATAACCTTGAATACTTAAACTTTAAACGAAAAATAAATAAAAATAAAACACCCCTTTTAAAACCAAAACCTAAAAACAAAAACAAAACATAGTGTGTGCATCCAATAGAACTCTGTGACAATGTCTCTGACACCTATGTCCTTCTTCACCATCTTTCTTCTCCTCCATCTTCCTCTCACAGCCACCTCTTCCATCCACAACCTTCTTGAAAGCCAAGGACTTCCGGCTGGGCTTTTCCCAGACAGTGTAAAGTCATACAGTCTAGACCAAAATGGTCTTCTAGAGGTTCATTTGGACCAGCCATGCTTGGCCAAGTTTGAGACAAGAGTACACTTTGATAGTGTGATCAGGGCTAACCTCAGCTTTGGTGGGCTTAAAGGGTTGGAGGGTCTGAGTCAGGAAGAGCTTTTTCTATGGCTGCCGGTGAAAGATATCATTGTGAATGATCCATCTTCAGGGCTAATTTTGTTTGATATTGGTGTTGCTCATAAACAACTCTCTCTTTCTCTGTTTGAAGATCCTCCAGTTTGTAAGCCTCAAGGTACTAAAATTTTCTCTGAATTTTTTTTGTTTTGCTGGGTTTCTGAATTGTTATTTGATTTTGGATCTGGGTAAAACCCTTTCTGGGTCTGTTAATTTGTTCTTTCCTCTGGCACTTTTACTATGTTTGGTTGCTGAGAAACCCGATCGGAAAATTTTGGAAAATTGTGTCTTTGTACTATTGATTAAACAGCCTGATTAAAATTTTGTAAAATGATTTCTTAACAAAAAAAAGTAGGCTTAATTACATCTTACCCACTTGTGATTTTACCTGAATTTAAGTCTGTGGATTGAAATTTGACACTTTAAGCTTTGCTCTGTACCTGTGGATTGAAATATGGCACTCTAAGCTTTGCTCTGTTAGGATTCTGTAACCCACCTTTGCATTTGCCGTTAAGAAAACAGATTTTAATTAAAAAACATTACATAAAATGGATCAAAAAGCTAGGGTTTAAAATTTTGTAAAAGACGTATGAACATTACATAAAAAAGAAAATTCAAACAAATACAAATTGAATATCAAATGAAGCAAACTTCCGATTTTAGCTTAGAAGACAAACAAAGAAAATAAATGAAATTAGAGCATGAATCTTGGCTGGGTTTGTGTGTGTGTGTGTGTGTGAGAGAGAGAGAGAGAGAGAGAGAGCTTAGACTCCACTAAAGACAAGACACAAAAGGTATCCAACCCAAATTCAAGACCCATATCAATTTTCTCAATACAATTCTCTTTCTCTTCATTTTCTTCAAAAATGATCAAAACCCACCAAGAATCATAGAAAAGTCAAAAACTAAATCCAAAATCAAGTAAAACCATTAATGTTACCACTTGTTTTTTCACTCCCTGACTTTGAAGTCGTGAAATCCAGCAAAAATAAGCATTTAGCCTTGGTGGTGATTCAAAGTGAGCTTTGGTGGGGATTCAAATGGTGATTATGATAAATGGGTAGTTCATTTAGGAAGAGTTGACTTAGTATGAAAATTTTTCTTCAAACCCTAACCTTTTGATCTGTTTTGTGTCATGTATTTGTATTAAAATGCGTTTTTAACGGAATATGGAGAGGTAGGTCTTAGAATCCTAATGGAGCAGAGCTCATATGTGTAAAAAGCTAAATTTCAAACTATAGATAAGAAACTTAAATTTGGCACAAACCACACGGGTAAGTTGTAATTAGCCCAAAAAAGTATTACTGTTCAGTTTCTTCTTTTTGTTCAATTTTGTCTAGTTGATTAACATTATATTTAAAATGTGGAGTGCAGGCCTAATATTGGAGAAGAATAGCAGGAAGATGAATATGGGATTTCAAGTTCAAAGATAAGAGATAACTATTTCATATGAGAGAGATGGAGTTCTCTTCTTTTTGTTTGTCTCATATTTTATTTCTCTTTTTGTTTTTTGGGGTTTTTGTTTTTGTTTTTTATTTTTTATTTTTGGAAGAGGAAAATTTGGAGTACAGATCATAGATGTTGTTTAGGGCTGTAAAAAATGGATAATTGGGTATAATATTTGGAAATTAAGCTGCAAAATTTTCGGAATTTTAGCATTAGATTCTTTAACTAGATAGTATCTAAAGAAATTTTGGTTTTTTTTTTTTTTTTTTTTTTTTTTTTTTTTTTTTGATTTCCTTCATTAATACTAAGCCCGTAATTTTTGTTGGTTATTATGATATGGAGTATGGACAAGGTTTCCTGTTATTTTGCGATATTCGGAAATAATTAATAGTGTAAACATCAGTTCTCTACAAAAGAAGGATGAGTGAATGACATTTATTTTTGCTCCATGATTTTGGCCAACGCTTATATATATATATATATATAGTATGGGATCTTTACACGTATTTCTGTTGACATGTTTGAGAGGTTCAAGCGGGTAACCTTGGCCGTTGGATAGTCTTAGGCTTGAAAAGAATTTAATGACTTATTATGTATTATATGAAAATGAAAAGTCTTTACTAGGTGTATTGAATGTTAGTTGATTTTTTTCCATAAGCAGATGGTTAGTTGCTATATATATATTTACATAGAGACCTTTTCATTTACATTTTCTCTGAATTTCATTGATCCTACCAACAATATTACCATATGATATGAAATTAATTAGGTATCGGGTTTTGAAAACCATTAGAATCTGGGAGTTTATTCGTCTAATCAAAAAGCCATCTGCCCCATCAAAAAAAAAAAAAAAGAAATTAAAAAGAAGCCATCTGCCATTCCCAGTCATTAGTCAAGGCACATTTAGCTTAGAGTCCTTGGTAAAGTGGCACGTGACAGCCATGCTGAACTTCGAGTTGATTCATGTGTATAATTGTTTGTATCTGCATTTTCACGCCAACCTGATATAATCACTGTTATGCCAAAAGGCTGTGTATTTCTTCCATTATCACTTATTAGCTCTAAACCAAATAGCTTCTAAAAAAAAAAAAAATCTATAAATTTAATTTAATTAAAGCACTGTTATCCAAAAGTGGATGATTGCAATTGTCTGTTTCCATACAAGTGGTGAAAAGAGATTCGAATCCATTTCTTTCATGGGCTTTCTCTTTCTAAATACTCCATTACAGTCTCTTTCGGAAGAGTTAGACAAACTAACTTTGCCTACCTTGGATATTTTAACACCAAAATTGGATATTTTAACATACTGTGCTGGCCTTACAATTTTTAATTATCCATTCATTCCTTTTTTTTCCCTCTCATTTTCTCCATGAATCTTTATTTAATTTCACATAAATAAATAAATGCTAAACGATAGAAAAACTTGTGCAAATATATTTTTTCCTGTTTTTTTAGTGTTTGGTAGTATTAGAAAAAATGTGTAAAAAGAAAACTATCTTTGATTAATAAAAAAGATGACTTATTTTTAGAGATCGTTTTCCACTAAATATTTTTGGAATAAAACTTTATCTCATAGTAAGCTAAATAAAGGGAGTTAGAAGTTTTTTTTTTTTTTTTTTTAAACTAATTAAAGTTGTTACCAAATATAAAAAATTGAGATAATTTTATAGAAATTACTTTTTAAAAAACAATTTATTTATTTTTCACGAGAATTAATACTTTTTCTATTTTCCTTAGATCTTGAAAATTCCAAAATAATTAATAGAAAACTTCGCTTCAAGTTTTCAAACGATTGATTGTAGTGCAAACTGCAAAGTAATGAACCTTCTCAAAATGTTTTACACTTTTTATACGACCACAACTGCTTTAACAACTTTAAGGTCGTCGTAACAAAGGTCAATGGTAATGCCTTTTGCAAAATCATTTACAAACAAATTTATTGGTATCTCTTTTCTTTTCTTTTTTTGCAACTTCACATATAGCTTTTACTGTGTTCAATACTCTTGACAAGGAGAGGGTATCTTAGGCCTTGAATATACATTTTATCTCTTATAGTGTATGACTCCCATTATCTTGAAGGTCTAACGCATTACGAGGGTGGAACTCATACACTATGAGGAGAATTCATATATAAGATATGTGAAATAATAATTGCTTAATAAGATGTTATTGAAAGCACTATAAAAAAATTTGACACAACAATTTTACTTATCATTACTACAATGTTATTTTGTTACAGTCAAGCAAATAGAAATTACAGAAAAGTTTTATGAGAGTGAGTGTAATTCTCATTTTTTCGTGACATCCTTACAAATTTCTTTTGAAATAAAACCATTTTTTATCAATAAAATAAAATTAAAATTTCTAGGTGCCTAGTAGAACAACTCTAACTCTAGTACATGGTTTTCTCTCCTAAAACCGAATCTAAAAACCCTCAAGCCCCAAACCTGTAATGTTTTTCATTAATTATTTTTTTATATTTAAAAGTTATAGTTTTGAGGAAGAAGAACTATTGCTTTGAGTTACTAAATAAAGAAAGAAATAAGGGGAACATGTTTTTATTTCCAAATGATTAATTAGGCTAATACAGTAATACTATACTTTCCGAGATTAAATATGTGAAAGACCGGGGTCACTATCATTAAACGATGCGTTCTGTGTTGTAGTTAATTGGATTTAAAACCAGTCTACGGCAATGCTCCTAAAGAAAACTAATTTTTCATCTGATATTTTTTAGGTTCCAGAACTGTCAATAGTTGGAATATACTATGTATTGCAACTTGTAAGTCATGTGTTCAAGTAGAAACATGAAATAAAAAGGTTAATTTTTATTTTATTACCAAGCATTTGAAACCTAAATTGGTGAAATAGAGATCTGGTCAGTAGTGATCCACAACCGGAAAGCAAAACCATTGTTTACTTGATGAACTTTTCTCCACCAACATGTGGATTTGACAAGCATTTGTTCTTAGTAATGCATAACTAAGCCTTGTTTTACATGCCACCAAACATAATAATTAAGGTATTAACAGAAAATCGACTAGAAACCAACCCAATATGCCCATTTATTTTGTCAGTTCAATGACTGATCAGTAATACTCCCAATTGCTCTATATGCCATTAATGATCTGTAGCAGCAACTCCTTGGTGCGCTGGACTTCATTTATTTCACCATGAATTCCCTGAAAAGTACAAGAAGTTTACAATAAATAAGCATTATCAGTTAAAACTTATGGAAGTACATGTACAAAACTGACGGAAAGTGTAGGACAGTTCGTTGTGATAGTGAATTGCAGTTTGATTTAATTGTTGGTTCTAAGTCTGTTACCAATGCATATATGTACCTACTTTGATTTTATAGTTAGATATGAGTTTGTTTTGATACCATGCTAGTACAAAGGAGAATATATTGGTTTCTAAAAAAAGTATGTTTGGAAAGGTGGCACCAAAGTTTTTGTTTTTACAAACCTTAACACAGGATGAAACAAGCATTGCTCCTTTGGAGGTGGTAACACTTGTATCAATGAGTTCAAAGCCACAAGCAGTCATGGCCTCAATCAGTCTTGTAAATCCACCCCTTGTCTTCTCGAAGATGATCTTTATCCAAAGTTTGTTCCCATCAATTTGGGTGACCTCAACCTCTGCCTAAGAACATCAACAAAGATAATTATCAATTATGCTTAAAAGAACTTCATGTGACTAAGACTCCAATAGTACTGATTAATTAGTAGTTGATTAACCTGAATTCCACTTTTCCTCATCTCTTCGGCAGGATCAATTTCTTCACTTCTTGACAATGTTCCCTCTTCAGATGATGCTTCCATTTCGTAAAGTAGACCTTGAAGAACCTTCACGTTGTTCTGCAGCTCCTCAATGTATGAAATTGCATCCTCGATAATGGTTGCTTTGTTCATCTACAGACAAGCAAAATAATCATATATATTAACATATGATGTTTTTGAGTAAACAAAAGCGTTATGATCAAGAGCTTTGTATTACAGTAGCATTGTCTAGTTCTCACATGAATAATAACTTAAATTCAAATCCCCATTTCCCATTTTTTGTAAACAAAAACAAAATGGTTGTGAAACACATTACTTGAAATTTAAAAACATTGAGTATTAAGGGTGTTAGAGTGGTACATTTGTGATAATAGGAACTAATGCACGTAGTGCCAGGAGCCTATCACTGAGCTTTTGCCTCCTCCTCCTCTCTGCATGAAGATTCTTAGACTTGTACTCTGTGCCATCATCATTGCTGTACCTCCGTCGTCCAACCCTTCCCTTGCTGTTACCTTCTTTTGTTATGAATAATCCATCCAAGGCAGAGCCTACATACTCCATTTTGTGGAGAAAATGAATGTTGATTCCACTAGTTAGAGAGAGAGCTATTGCACTAGTTTGATAGGAGATTGTATGATTATTATATAACTCCTTCACAAGTTTAACATGTGTGTGTGTGTGTCTCAGAGAGAGAGAGAGTGTGTGTGTGTGAGAGAGAGAGAGAGAGAGTGGATGGTGCTACAGTTTTCGGGAATCCTCTAACAATAAGCACAATTCCTGTTTTCTGGACTCATTTAACATGAGAGAGAGAGTGAGAGGGTTGTTGAAATGCATTGTCAGTTATAGCCATAGAAGAAAAGAAATGGCTAATAATTTCTTATGTTTGTCTCTAAACTGCAATGTTGATTGATGGATCTATCATATTTAGGATCATACTAATGAACCAGTGTTAGTTTATTGATATTCCATTCTAGAGTCAAAGTGAGCTATATAATTAAATGCTTGATATGCAGCTATATTCAATAAACAGCACAAATCTGTCAAACCAAAATATTTAGCTCTTTAATCACCATGTGAATACAATTGTGCTATCTTGTTGTTTCGTTTCTTTACACGTATTGCCAATTGTTTTGTTGACTGGAAAGTACGAATGAATGTGGGTTTGTTATAACTTATAAGAATATATTCTCCCCCCAGAATAGTACAATTCTATCCCCTAAGTAAGCCACCATGACAATGCTAGAGGCTGTGGATTGTCTCATGTAGTGTACCATGTGGATGGTTTGAGAATGGTGAACACTTTCGTTTCCAATGGATATTTTGAGAACCTTTCATATTTATGATAGTACATTTAATTTTTGGCTTGCTCTTAATGGTACACTGGATTCCTTTCTAAGGACAGCAATACTTTCACATTTTTTTTCCTAAATACAAATAGACTCCTTTATTTTCTAGACCAATTTCTTGCTCATCAAGAGTGGCTATGTTTTCCAGAAAACAATTCTGGAATGAGTTGAATTAATGCCCCTAATTTTCACTTTGGCATTTCTCTTTTGACCTCAAAACAATTTCTTTCATTCTCCTTTGGTCTTTCTTTCTCTGCCTCTCTCCGCCCCAACTCCACCATCACCAAAACCATCTCCCATCATCTCAACAAAGACTAAGCCCTGCAATACATTGTCGATCAAGAAGTTCAAAAAGTCATAACAATTAGTACATAAAGACATAATCTGCCTTCTTTCTTTAGCAAAATGTTTCCATTTGACCAAAACCAAGTATAACAGAAGACTATTTGCAATTTTGAGTGAACTTGAGAAGCTGATTGTTTAGTTTAAAATTTAAAGCTTATGGGACACATTGTAGATTAAATAATAGGTTATTATTGATTAAACAAAATATCTTCTATATAGTGTTATGTAGATTGGCCCAACCGACATGACAAACGGCATTGACCAGCCTAAACCGATTTGACTGACCTACCAGTTTTCTCTATCTTGCGGCACGGTTAGGGATTTTGGGCATCCAACCATGTCAATGAATTGCAAAGAAAAAGATAAAACGCCCTTATATATATATATATATATATATATATATCATCAAATCCATAATATTTTGAGGATGATCACCTGAAGAACTAAGTTTCATATTCATCTAATCTCCAAATTCCCTTATCATGTGCGATCATTTCTTTTTACTTTACTACAAACATGTATGATTTGTTAAGTCTAATGACAATGTAATATGGCAGTTAATCCAAGAAAAAAAAAATTGGGAAAAGTTCAAAAAAATAAACATAATTTTATCCTTGTGACAAATTACAGCTCATACTTTTACATGTATCAATTTAAACCCCATCCATTTATAAATATGCCAAACAAAACCCCACATATGATCTCAAATAGTCAAATGTTTCATAAATTTCAAGTGTTTAGCATAATAATAAAAACATGGAGTTCAAATTGAAACATTTAAATGTATCAGGTTTAATTTATCACACCCCTTAAACCCTCCTAAAAGCCCATGCTTTTTTTTTTCCTTTTTTTTGTTTTTTGTTTTTTGTTTTTTGTTTTTTGTTTTTTGTTTTGTATTTTTTTTTTGTTTTGTTTTGTATTTTTTTTTGTACACTGAAGTCCTTTCTAATCACAGCAATAGTACTTCACCACATTCTTCCTAAATACAAATAGTGAATTGGTACTGATCCAATTTGATACTGATCCAAAAGTGAATTGGTAACTGTTTTCCCAATAACAGCAATACTTCAATATTTCATTTTGTCATTTCTCTTTTGACCCCAAAACAATATCGTTCACTCTCTTTTTCTGTCTTTCTTTCTCCACCCCAACTCCACCACCGTCAAATCCATTGGCGTATATGAAGGCATAATCTGCTGGTTTGCTTTAGCAAAATGTTTCAATCTGAAGAAAATTATTAAGAGTATTTGCAATTTGGAGAGAAGTTAAGAAGCTGATTTTCTAGTTTAAGCTGTGTAGGGGAGACACGTTATAAATTTCCTCGATAGTTTTTCAAGGGTGCGTTAACTCTCTAACAAAATTTGTGTTCAAAACTGGGATTGGCTGCATTTGATTTTGTGTAGAAGTTTATCGAGAGTTGCATTAAAGATCTTAAAGAAATGGAACACTAATAGTTTGTTTGGATTGAAGGGGAGAAAGGGGAGTAAAGTATAGTAGATTTGACCTAAAATTAACCTATTTTTAACTAACTCTGTTCTATTTTTCTCCACTCCCTCTCCTTCTCCCCTCAATCCAAATAGGCCCCAAAGAATTTTGCTCAAGTGAAAGTGAAACATTGAAGTGCTAAGATTTCACCCGTCTCTTGCTTAGGGCTCTTTCTAGTGAAACCACAAGAAACAAAATTCTAATTTATTCCAAGAAGGATTTGTGATGGCTTTTTAACTTACCTATATAAATCACACATTGCACAATTTTAAGTGAGAAAAAGGTTGTCATTTAAGAGCAAAGAAAAAAAAATTAAAAAAGAAAAAATCTGGTGCTGTTTCAAAACTAAAAAAAATCTATAGATTCAACCAACTTATCTTGTAATGTCAAAGAGAGTGACTTTGTAAAATTGTTTTGAAACCACAAAGATTACTTCTAGGGAATTTATTGCAACACATCTATAAAAGAGTTTCTTAGAGTACCAAAGGTTTTGGGTTCATGCCAACATGATGGTCATAAAGGATTTCATTATTAAAGGATTCTAGAGGTTTATTATTGTTTTAGATTTGGTATATGTGATTAATAAATTTGTTTGTGATAGAATCCACAATAAACTTTTTGATAATCGAATCCACAATAAACTTATTTAGTCTTTGTGGTGGGCCTTTTTGTATTTTTGGGCTAGATTGCTTCCTGTTGTGTTGTGGCCTAATAGTTCTGAGGTAGAAGAGTCGGGACTGGCTCGATTGAAACTCACCTTAAGCCAGCTTGTGCGCAAGGTAGAATCCCTTCATTAAGATCTTGATCACTCGTTTGCAGCAGAGGGCACTATTACAAAACTGTTATGGCAGAGGCATGCACATAATATGATGGGATAATGAAGATATGTTTACTGCTAACAAAAGATGATATTTAAACCATTTTCTCAACAAGAAAACACAATTATGTGAATATAGGAGAAGTAAGATTAATGCTTAATCAATCACAATAAAAGAAGGGAAGGGGGGATTAGTTTGCTATACTTAGTTCCTCAAAAGATTAAATCCAAGAAGGGAACCAGTCTCCAATGCGAGCTATCTTACAGGGAAATCCTGCCATAGAAATTGCTTATTTTGAAGGAATGGACCTAAATGGCTTAATCCTAAATCCTTTAACTTGCTAGAGAGTAGGCTATTAAGAGAGAGAGAAGGGAATAGCCTATTAATGCATGCCTTATCGCATTCTTGTTTTCTCACTTTTCTTTTTACCCTTTTTGTTTTTTCGATGTTTTCTTTCTTGCTACTTTCTCACTTGTTTCTTCTTACTTCTTACTCTTCCACCCTTGTTCTATTGTTCCTTGTTGTGCACAACTAAGGCCTTTTTATACTGTCTACCGTGATAAATTTTACTGTTTTACCCCTCAACTAATTTTGGCTTGGTGTAGGTGTCTTTCACATTCCATTCCCAGACAAATAAGTTTTTGTTTTATTTTCTTGCCTTTCATGGCGTTCCCATCCAGATAAGGATTGAGTATTCTCTCTTACTAATTCCTATGGCATGCACTTAGTAATTCCAGCTCATATTTCCCCCTTTTGGGTGGTATGTCATTCCAGCAGAACATTTCCTCTCAAAGAGCTTTGAGTAGGAATCCTAAAATAGAATTTCCCTTTCTCTCCACTACTAGATCATACCCTCTCTTACCTCTGACTTATGACCCACTGCACCTATAGTGGCTGGGTGCAAGTGGGTGGTGCCTGAATCTTGTGCATGTTCCACTTCCATGTGAGTTCATGGCTTGTTTGCCGTTCATACGTTTGCCGTTGCCTATGGATTTATTTGGTCATTCTCTACATCCTACTGCTTATTTTTAACCCTTTGTGGCATGAATGAGTCATTGAGTCTTTATTCTTTGCATTTCATTTCTTCCCTAGGTGGGCTTTGCTCGAGTATGGGTCCTTCTTTCTTCAATCCAACCCCTGCCTTCTTTGTGGGTCGGCTGGCACTTCTGCCATGCCGCTCTGTTACTTCTGTCATGTTATCATTTAACTTGTGCTTGCTAGACCTCCTTTGGGCCTGCCATGTACTTTTTCTTTTACTTAGTTCACATTGCCAAATATTTCTGCTAGGCTTATTCTCATACTATCTTGGGCTTCCTTGGCCCATTTTATTCTTTTGGGCATTCTCAGCCTGCTTCATTCCTTTGGGCATCCTTGGCCCATTTCATTCTTATATTCCCATGGGTTTTTGCTAAATCTTTCGGTCTTTCCTGACTCAATTACCATACCATTTACTAATTCCTGTCTTGGGGCTTCTTTGGCCCATTTTTGCTTGTTTTCTATTTCTTATTATACCCATGGGCTTACTACTTTTTCCTCTGGGCTCCCTTGGGCCAGTTTGCTTTCTTTGTAGCCTTCTTATTGCTTTATAGGTCTGTGGACCATTATTCTTGCCATTCGGACTTAATGGTTTTTTTTTTACCTTACTAACTCTTCTTCCTTCACCCTTTTTCTATTGTTGGGCTTTTTCTTGTTATTGGGCCTTTTGCCAAGTGGGCATCAACAATATTTGATATACACTTGTTTGTGTTAGAATATTTTTACAAATAATTCCTTAGAATAATTTTTCAATAGGTTAAAAAAATTATTGTGTACTAGCCTCATCACACGCGCTTCACGCGTGAGATGAGATTTTTTTTTTTTTTTTTTTTTTTTTTTTCAGTGGTAGTAGCCAAAAAAAAAAAAAATCTATGTTTTTTATTATATATGTAATTTTTATTTTGAGAATCTAATTTATAAGTGGATAAATATATTTGAAAATCAATAGAAAAGTGACCCTATTTTTTAGGCAATATTTTAGTGGAAGTTAGGGTTGTATTTTTACCGGATTGTCCTTTAGTTTTGTCTCTACTTAAACATAGGAATGTAAGGGTATTTTAGAAAAAGAAAAAACTAGATTGTCTTTTAGTTTTTATTATATATATATATTATATATATATATATATATATATTTGTTTTTTGGATAAACGTGAGGTGTTTAACTTATTTTTCTATTTAAAAAAAATAAATAAATGTATAGTTGTTTTGAAGAAGTGGGTTAGTGGAAGAGTGTTTCTATTTTGTAGGCAATATTTTAGTGCAGGTTAGACATGTATTTTTACCAAACTATCATTTAGTTTTGCCTCTACTTAAACCTAGGGGTGTAGGGTATTTTGGAACAAAAAAAAAAAAAAAAAATCCAGTCCAGATAGAGGAAGCCCCTTAAATAATAGTATAAATATCAAATATACATTTTATTGTTATTGATGATGCGAAGAAAATCAGTAGTCCTTTCAAGCCCGAAGCATCCAGCCTATTGATTTTCTCGGGCTTAAAAGGACTACTTGCTCTCTCAATGGTCTGAAAAAGAAAGAAGAGTGATCAAAGGTGATCAGAGTCGCTGGTCAAGAACTCTTCGATGACAAAGTTAGTTTTTTCTCTATATTTTTTGGAGTTCCAACTTTTTGGGAGAAGTAAAAAAAACATAGAGAGAAAACTAACTTTGCCATCGGAGGGTTCTTGGCCAGTGGCTCCGGTCACCTTTGATCACTCTTCTTTCTTTTTCAGGCCATTAAGAGAGCAAGTAGTCATTTCAAGCCTGACATATCCAGTCTACTGATTTTCTTCGCATCATCAATTATGTTTTTCAAAATTCAATAGTTATAATAAGAGGGAAGATTTAATTATTTAAACCCTAAACATTTATGTTAGAAAAATTAGGAAGTTCCAATTGAGCTTAAAGGCTTTTCATAATATATATTACTTTTGTTTGTTTGTCTTTTTATTTTTTATTTTTAAAATATGACAGTATTTCAAATTTATGGCTTTCCTATATGTTGATTGTTCTTAGATCAAAATGCAAATTGATTTTTAGTGTAAGTCAAAATTGAGTTCTAAATTTCTTTTTGGAAGCAGTTGAGCTAACTCAATTCGAATGACTCGTTAAAACTAATGAAAAAGTGACAATACTTATTATTTTATGCTCACATACACAAACCCCCAACCTTAAACCCTCCTAAAAGCCAAATAGCAAAGGTCTTGCTTTCAATCTTCATTACTTTCACTCTCACCTTCCTCCTAAAGCCCCGAACGCCTCCCAACAAGCCAAAAAAAAAAAAAAAAAAGATAATGTCGTTCTCACGCATTCTACGCTGCTCTTTCTCCACCTCTCTCCAACCAAACTCCACAGCAACTAACATCAAAGCCATTTCCGAAGATCTCTACAAAGAACGCAGCTTCAAACGCCTCGTCGAGAAGTTCAAGAAGTACTCCGAGCTCGAACGGTTCCGCACCCGAACTGGCATTTATGAAGACACGGTTCGCCGCCTTGGTCGGGCTAAATGCTTCAAATTGATCGAAGAGATCCTCGAAGACCAAAAGAAGTACAAAAATATCTCCAAAGAAGGCTTCTCTGCTCGACTCGTGGCATTGTATGGTAAATCGGGCATGTTCGAGCACGCCCGGAAGGTGTTTGATGAAATGCCTGAACGGGATTGCACTCGCACGGTGTTGTCCTTCAATGCCCTTTTGGGGGCATGTGTGAACTCCAAGAAATTTCCTTTGGTTGATGGGCTTTTTAAGGAGTTGCCAAAGGAGTTGTCGATTGAGCCGGATTTGTATTCATATAATACGGTTATAAAGGGTTTTTGTGAGATGCGTTCGTTTGATTCTGCGGTTTTGATGCTTGATGAGATGGAGAAGAAGGGTGTGGAGCCAGATTTGATTACATTCAATACTCTTTTGAATGCATTATACTCAGAGGGTCAATTTTTGGAAGGTGAAAAGATCTGGGGTCGAATGGATAAGAAGAATGTTATTCCTGATAATAGGAGTTACAATGCAAAGTTGCTTGGATTGGCCATTGTGAAAAAAACCAAAGAGGCAGTTGAGCTAGTTGAAGAAATGAAGGCTAAGGAAGTCAAACTTGATGTGTTTAGTTTCAAAGCTCTGATTATAGGGTATGTTAATGAGGAGAACTTGGATGAAGCTAAATGGTGGTACAATGAAATAGAGAAGAATGAGTGTGCCCCAGATAGAAAGACTTTTGAAATACTTGTTCCTTTTGCCTGCAAGAAGGGTGATTTGGACCTAGCCTTCGAACTGTGCAATGAAATTTTCAAAAGAAAGATCCTTGTTGATGGTGCAGTATTGCAGCGTGTGTTGGATGGACTGGTTAAGGTGTCTAGAATGGAGGAGGCAGAGAAGCTTGTGGAGCTTGGGAAGACAAATAGTTATCGACGTTATCACCTGAAATTTCCTTCAGCTAAGTAGTGCAATGGTTTTGCTATCCTAGTCAGAATTGCCTACAGCTGCTTAGTGCAATGGTTTTGCTGTCCTAGTCTGAATTGCCTTTCAGCTGAGTAGTGTAATGGCTTTGCTGTCCTAGTATGAATAGCCTTCAGCTGAGTAGTGCAATGTCTTTTATGAGTAGCAGGGGAGGTTGAATAATTATTTCCAGTCTAGCTTGAAATGTCTTTTAGATGAATAGTGAATTTCCGTTCTAGTCAATCTTCTTTGATATCTTTCTTATTGTTTTAACTCATGCTTCTATTCACTGTTTAAGTTTTTCTTTCCCCCCAAGTTATTGTTTGGTTCAAATTTGGTTTATGTGGTAGTGAATCATATGAATGTATGGCTTTATGGTTTACATGGACCCTTGCACAAGGGGCGGCTAGCCAGCCTAGTGAAATCACGCCTTTAATATAACGTGTTATTATGCAAAACCCTTGTGTGACCTTGTTAATTGTGATCAGATTTGTGTTGTCTTTTCCTGTTCATGATCAAATTCAAATCAGCATCCAAATCCTAAACAAATTGTGCTTTATTCCTGGTTAAGCTCCATTCGACATATTAGGAGACATGAATTTATTTTGGTAAATACAATTTGTTGGGGAATTCAAAACGGATGCGATAAATTATTGAATAGTCTCAAACAGCTACGAATATGCGATGAAGCCTTAGGAGTTACACACACACATGAATATTTTTTGCTCTTATGTGATACCTACAAGAAGTTATAAATATCATTTCAAGAAGAAATCAAAGGCACTTCTTCTAAAGACATTTCTGTGAGAAATTTTGCATTACATGACACATCATTGTCCAAATTAGATTGCAGATTAATTGAATCATTTTTCAAATTTTAAGTATTCGATTTCTGAATTTGAAATTTCAGAACTTAAATGGGACAATCATTAAAGATCAAATTGGCATTTGCCCTTTTTCATTAAAAAGGAAAAGAAGAAAAACAATTAATAAGTGTTCTATTGAATAATGAAAATGTACACTAAAGGTTATAGAAGTGTTGTTTTTCTTAGTTTTTTATTTTTTTGATAGGATTTCTTAACTTAGGTTTTGTTCATATATATATCTGTGTGTGTATACACACACCATTGGTTTTTGAAGTAGACTAAAAATGATTTTAATCCTTCAAGTTTAAAGTGATCTTGTTTAATCTCTTAGATGTGACCAAACTAAAAATTGACACATCATTACTCCATAATAACTAAAAGTGATCACTTTAAGTTTGTTAAAGGTAGGATCAACTATTTTTAGTTTTTAAAGACTAATAGTGGTCAATTTATGTTTTTTTTAAGGATTATAAAGGTGATTACTTTAGGATCTAAAATTACCTATATGGCCTAAGGTTTAGGTACTCCTACTGTATTTTGGTCTTTTATTTTATTTTATTAGTTGTTAGTTAATGTATTGTGTACAACTTTTTGAATATATTTTTTTTTACTAAATACAATTATACTTTTTCATAGCTTATTTCTTAAACAACATATAAATAGTCGAGAATAAACTTATTTAAAGTTATTTAAAATTTTATGTTTGAGTGTCTAATAAACGTCAAGAGTTTTATAACTCAACTAGCACTTCTTGGGTTCTTGATATTTCTAACAGATACATCTCAGTATTTTTAAGAAAAATATTTAAATGTTCAAATATTCCCTCCCCAAAATATTGAATTATGTTAAAAAATGTATAATAAACAAATAGATTATGAGAGGAAGACACATGCCCAATATCAATTAAATATATGTTTTAAGATTTATTTTCCTTTTTGTTTTGAAATGACCAGAAATTATTTTATAATGAACACGTAATATTCGAAATATTGAATTATTTAAAATCATATTCATATTATGGGATTTAGGTTTAGCTAATTTATATGAACGGTGTGAAAAAGCCTGTCATCATATTCATATCCATTAAAAAAAATCACATTGCATAAATTCATAACAATGAAATGAACTTCTTTAGACACAAAGAGTGGCATAAGTAAAACCCTTAAAACCCTAAAAAGGTAGAAACTACTATGTTCGGTTAGACTGACAACAAGAATATGTCTTCCTCCCTTCTCTACCGTCGCCTCCATGGCATCTTCACCACTTCTCTATCTGCTGCATCTACAGCAACACAAACCAACACTGTCAAAGCCGCAGCCAGAAACGCAAAAACCAAAGAGCGTAGACTCCAAAAAGCTGTCGACAGCTTCAAGAAATCCTCCGACTCTGACCGTTTTCGAGCCAAGCACGGCATCTATGAGTCCACGGTTCGACGCCTCGCCACTGCCAAGAAGTTCTCCATGATCGAAGAGATCCTAGAGGCCCAGAAGAAGTACCCAGAAATCGCCATTGAAGGCTTTGCTATCCGTCTCATTTCCCTGTATGGCAAGCCGGCATGTTTGATCATGCCCACAAGGTGTTTGATGAAATGCCTGACCTGAATTGTCCTCGTACTGTTAAGTCCTTCAATGCCCTTTTGGCTGCTTGTGTTAGCTCGAAGAAATTCGATAAAGTTGATGAGATTTTTAGAGGATTACCGCCCAAATTGTCAATAGAAGCAGATTTGGTCTCATATAATGTTGTTATTAAGGCATTTTGTGAGATGGGTTCTTTGGACACTGCGCTTTCAATGTTTGATGAGTTGGAGAAGATGGGATGGAGCCTGATTCATTTACATTCAATACTCTGCTCGAAGGGTTTTATAGTAATGGCCGATTTTCGGAAGGAGAGAAGATATGGGCTATGATGGAGAGAAAGAATGTTGTTCATAATATTAGAAGTTACAATTCAAGGTTGCGAGGAATGGTTAATGAGAACAGGATACTAGAAGCAGTGAAGTTGATCGATGAAATGGGGAGCAAGGGAATTGAAGCCGATGTGATCAGTTATAATGCTTTAATTAAAGGGTTTTGCAAAGATGGGAAGTTGGATGAAGCAAAGTGGTGGTATAATGAAATACGAAAAAATGACTGTAGTCCTGATTGGGTTACTTATATGACCCTCATTCCATATCTTTGTGAAGAGGGTGATTTTGATATGGCTCATGAGCTTTGTGTGGAGGTTATCAAACAAAGGTTGCGCATTGATATAGCTTTACTGAGGCGTGTGGTAGATGGATTGGTCAAGGAGACAGAGATTGAAAAAGCTAAGGAGCTTGTGGAACTGGGGAAGTCAAATAAGTATTTCCATTTCAAACTAGAATTGCCTCTGGACAAGTAGTTGCTCTTTTGATTTTGCCTTTTCAATTCTGTTTTACTCTTTCTGAGATTTGGCATATGTATAACCCTGGCTGATGGTAATGACATTGCTGGACTAGGATTGTAATATTGATACCAGGTTTACCATGATGTGAAAATGTTATCCTAGCCTTGTTATTTTGGCATTTGTACGCTATTCAATCTTCAATGAATTTAAATATCTATAATGCTGGACAATTGATTTTGATTTTTTTAACTACAATGAAATAAAAATTATTTGTCAATAAATAAGGCATTTAAATTTTTTTTTCTATGTTATTCTTCTTCTCACCTAGTATACAGTTGTTGGAATGTTTACTTTTCAAGTTAGTACTAGAGTTAGGATAATCATTTAATTTATTATTCCAGAAAATAAAAATTTTAAAGCACTTAAAATTTAGGGTATTGCATGTCCAAGTGGCTGACAACTGCCAACTACTTTACATGCCTCCTCATATCTTCCATTGGTTCTGAAAAAATAAAATTGCTATACTTCATAGAAACTGAAACTTCTGTTTGTTTTTTTTTTAAAGTATATTTTTTGTAAAGAATTTCTTGCAGCAGTGAGCAGTGACTTCATGTACTTAACAAGATTTGGAATTTGGAAGGGGTTGTTATCATAACTGTATATCATAGGAACCATCCTTGCAGTGTTAAGAGAAGCTTTTATAAAAGATGCTGGAAACAGATATGGGGTAAAGCAATCCTTGTTGAGTTGCTTCCATGTGTTTGGAATCATTTTGATAACATGCCTTTGTGCATCTTCAACTGAAGCCTTGATGTTCTTTCCTGTAGCACTCAATGTAGGATCCATCGTGTCTATTTTGATTCGTATCCTGCAGTTAATACTAGCTTTGTTAATGATTGATTAACCTTAGATGTTGCAGAACATATCAATTACAAAATTTTCGTTTGTCAAATTTTTTTTTTTTTAATGAAACTCTTACCTCACTCTTGACTGCCTAACAAAAATTATATGAGTTGTTGACTTGTTATATGGTCCTAGGAAAGAACAATCAATAACCACTGTCCTTTAAGCCACTTGATATCTATAGGTAGAATCACTTCCTTATTAATAGTGATAAATCATGGGTGGCTACATGTGATGTAATGTTACCTGGGCACTTCCAATTTCATCCCATAGCCCAACAGTTGTTTCTTTATGCTTGGACTGTTGTCCAAAAGATTGACAGTCTCCTTAACAATGCCCTGACCCAAGAGAAAGAACATATGAACTAGCACCACATGCAACCCTGTTCTAACAAGGGCATTCTTCAGGTACTCCTCTGCCTTTGACAAGTTCCCAGAAGCAAACCATTGTGCTTCTAAGAGGAAGGCATTACACAATCTTTTCCACTGTAACGATTAACAATCTCTGAGGTATAGCATGAGCAATTGATTTCAAAATTGAATGTTGACATATAAAATATATTGGTGTTGATCATTTGTCAAAATATCACCTTCTTTAGGGAGTCTATAGGGTTCCGTCCGTTCTTTTTATAGACCTTGTAGCTGATTTTGTTAGTAATGCCATTAAGAGCAATGAAACATATCTTCAAGGAGTCAAGTAATTGCTCAGTAGCTGCGAATTCCCATCTACGTGCAAAGAGATGTTGTTAATTGAGCATGTGAAATGGTAAAAAGCAAGTCATACTGTTCTATAATAGACACGTACTGATTTACTACGTTTGTGAAGGAGTGAGTTCATCTAGTGTTCCATAATAAACATCGAAGATGTCTTCTTTCATGTAAACTAGAGATATAGGTTTGTGGGCTCAACCCTTTGGTCTGACAAGCTTGGATCAGTGAGGCAAGCCGTTGTCCGCATGTACCATTTAAGTGGTTGGTTTTTGGCAAGCTTCAACTGTTTAGCCAGACCTAGGCCTTTCCACCACCAATGAGCTATTTACAATGGTTTAAATTAATTGGAAATAATTGATAGACAATCATAACAAATTGAAAAATTGAAGAATTTCCTGTTCGTATATGATCTGAGCCATTTTGAAGTCTATCTCTGCTAGTTCTTCCTGTTGGTATATCAAGATGTTTCACCAGTACTTCAAGGAGCTGGCAACTGAAGTCTTGAGCTTTGTCGAGTGTCTATATTTGCCTGTGTGTCTTCCTGTAATTTTAATTTGAAGTGCCCCTCCTCATTCTTAAATTTGTTAAACACATCTGTACCATAAACATTAGCTAGTTAATGCTTTGAGAGGCATTTTTTAATCTTGTTATTATTAAGCTATACATACTGGGGGATTTTTAAATCCAATACCTTTCCATCTCATTATTTTGGATGGTGGAAGGGCAGTTTGAGCTAGAGTTTATTGGTAAAAAAACCTTTTTTATATTGAACTTTTTTAACATTTTGCTTAATGAAATTATCTGTGGAAATATTACTACATGCCGCATCTTTGCTCATAATTTGTGGAAGTATGAAAGTATTAAGCAAGCAATGATTGACAAGTTTGTTTTCTAGATTAGCAAGGGATGCTAAATTTAATAGAGTGGAAGAATAGGATGGCAATAAATCAATAATGACTCCATTCATCCTCCATATCTGTTGCGGATGATTCTATTGTGTCAAATTTGTTAGTTTGCTGAGCATATTGTTGGCTCTTCTATCTTTCAAAATTTTCATTTTAAGAAGTGATTTAGTCACCATGGCTCTACTTGCAGCCTTGCATGACTATTATTCGGATAGCCAGAGGACAATGTCCCAGGAACACCAGCAGTAATGAAAAACTTGAAAGGTTGTTTGATTTTATTTTGTTTTGTTTTTTTAGGTAGAAACAGGATATATGTTAACCTAGTAAACGATCAGTCTATTACAAAACAACTCTGGCTTTATCAAAAGCCAAAGGGAACCACCACAGGCGATTGGTTATGAAATATCACAAAATATAAAGTTTGATAGTTTCCCAAATTTGCTAAACCATCAGCACTTTGGTTTTCTACACGGAAGGCATGCTCCATAATTAAGTTGGGGAATGTCCTCCAGAGGTTCCTGCAATCAGATAAAAGGGGTTCCATATCCATTACTTGGTTGCTGTAAGAATTGATAATCATGTCAATTATAATTTCTGCATTTTGTTCAACAATATAAGATGAAATTCCCCACTGTTGGGCTAAGAGGAGTCCATCCAGATAAAGTGGGGACGTTCCAACCCCATGAGGACACTTTGTAGTAACTCTTTAGATCAGGGGTATGATGTGAAGAGGGTCTTGGTGGATCAGGGGAGTAGAGTCGAGATTATGTATCCAGATTTATATAAAGGGTTGAATCTTAAACCTAAGGATCTAGAGAGATACGATTCGCCTTTAATAGGATTTGACGGTAGAATGGTAATCCCCCGGGGAAGGATTAAGCTACCAGTGCAAGCCAGAGATGAGGAGATGCAGGTTAACTTTATTATGGTGGAACCGTACTCCCCTTACACGACAATTTAGGCGAGGCCTTAGCTTCATGCAATTTGAGTAGTGTCATTTATCCTACATTTGAAGGTTAAGTATCCCACACAAGGATGAGTTGGGGAGATTGTTGGAAGTCAGGAAATGAATAAACAATGTTTGATAGCTGCGGTTAGGTAGTACTTAGTAGGTGAAGCGCAAGTAGGGGAAGCGCAACTTCCATAGCAATTAACTGAATCCAAGGAGGAATTGGGATCCGAGACGAAGGAATTACTGTTTGAAGAATTACAAAAAGTTATGATTGGTCAGGATGAAGACAAATACTTTTAGGCCAGGGCTCAGTTAGCTCTTCAGGAGAAAACAAAGCTGGTGGCATTTTTAAAGGACAATGTGGACGCGTTTGCATGGAATACTTTTGATCCGTCGGGAGTGGATCCCGGATTTATTTGCCATCAGTTGAATGTGAATCTTGGGGCAGTATCAAGGAAATAGCCACCTCAACACTCTTTGAAAGAGCATGCTGAAGTAGTAAAGGAAGAGGTAAATAAACTTAAATAGGCGGGGGCAATCAAGGAAGTCTTTTATTATGAATGGTTCGATAATACCGTGGTAGTTAAAAAGAATGGGAAATGGTGTGTGTGTGTGTGTAGATTTTATTGACCTAAATAAGGCCTATCCAAAAGATCCTTTCCCTGTTCCAAGGATTGACCAATTGGTGGATGCGACGGTTGGACATCCTCAGATGAGCTTCTTGGATGCTTTTCAAGGATACCACCAGATACCTCTAGCGTTGTCCGACCAAGAAAAGACTGCTTTTTGAGCCCCCACAGACAACTATCATTACTAGGTAATGCCCTTTGGTTTAAAGAATGCTGGGTCTACATGTCAAAGAATGATGGCACAGATGTTTGAAACACAAGTTGTGAGAAATGTGAAGGCGTATATCGATGATATAGTGGTAAAAAGTAAAAAACTTTGGAACATTTGGAGGATTTAAAAGAAGCATTCTTAGAGCTCAGGAGACATAGATTGCAACTGAATGCATCTAAGTGTTCTTTTGGTGTTAGTTCGGAAAAATTCCTAGGTTACGTGATTACGCACCAAGGAATAGAAGTGAACCTTGACCAGATAAAGGCTATTAAAGATCTGTATCCTCCTTGAAATCCCAAAGAAGTACAGAGGTTAACTAGGATGACAACTGGTTTGAATAGGTTCATATTGCGGCCAGCAGATCGGTGTAGATCATTCTTCCAGCTCCTTAACAAGTGGAAGAATTTTGAGTGGACCGAAGAATGTGTAACGGCCTTCGAGGAGTTAAAGCGTTATGTATCTCGTCCACCTATCCTATCTAGACTCAAAAGGGAGGAAGTGATGTATGCATACATTGCAGTTACAGATCATACAGTAAGTTTGGTCCTAGTTAAAATGGAGAATGGAATCCAAAATCCATTGTGCTATGTAGGCAAATCCTTGTAGGACCCTGAGACCCATTACTTGCCCTTGGAGAAGGTAGTGCTGGCCATCATACACGCCACAAAGACGCTCCCTCATTATTTCCAAGCCCACATTGTAGTAGTGCTCACATAGCTTCCTTTGCAAGCATTGCTACGGAAATTAGACTACATGGGAAGGATTGCAAAATGGGAAACCATGCTCAAGGCTTTTAATGTTAAATATATGCCCTGTACCACCATAAAGGGGCATGTTTTAGCAGACTTCATCGTAGAATTTACCGAGGATGTTGAGGAGGATAAAAGTTAAGGGCTAAGTATTTTGGTGGTTTTTGCCCCCTCCTCTTCAGCTTGGGAGGTGTACACGGATGGAGCAGCAAGCCAAAGAGCCTCTAGAGTGGAAATTGTTTTGGTGACACTTGAGAAGCTCGTAGTAGAGAAATCTTTGTGGTTGGGTTTTCCAGCTATGAACAACAAAGCTGAATATGAAGCTTTATTAGTGGGGATGGAGATGGTTGGTAGACTTGGAGGGAAGTCTTGCACATATACTCAGATTCTTGCCTGATGGTTGGGCAAGTCAATGGAGAATTTGGAACCAGGGACCAAAGAATGCAGGGGTATCTCTGTAAAGTTAAGTGTGCCCAATCTAGCTTTAAACATTCTACCTTGAGGCAAATCCCAAGAGGGCAGAACTCCCATGCAGATTCACTTGCTATGTTGGCTACTTCTTCGAGATTAGGCCTACCCCAAATTATAACAATAGAAGATCTGATATCTCCCAGCTGTGATGACCTGTTTTCTGTCCAAGTAAATAGCACATAAGCAAGCTTGAGTTGGATGGATCCTATAATTTCATTTTTAAAGGAGGGTTATTACCCGAGGAAAAAGTTTAAGCTAAAAAAATATGTAGGAAGGCCTCACGATATTGGCTTTCTGAGGAGCAAAAGTTTTATAAATGCTTCCACTCAAGACCTTATTTACTATGCGTTCATCCTAACACCGTGGAAACACTGTTGGAGGAGTTGCATGAGGGTATATGTGGTAGTCACACTAGATGAAGGTCTTTATTCCATAGGGCTCTCACCTAGGGATATTGATGGCCGAGCATGCAAAAAGCTATGTAAGAATATGTTTAGAAGTGCGATTAGTGTCAAAGATATGCCTCTTATATCCATCAGCCAGAAGGGGTTTTGAATCCGCTCACTAGCCCATGGCCCTTTGCCTAGTGGGGCTTGGATATAGTTGGACCCTTCTTTAGGGCGGCAGGAAATTGACAGTGGCTCTTGGTTGGAACTGATTATTTTACAAAATGGGTGGAAGTTAAGCCTCTCTCCAACATCAGGGGTGTAGATGCGAAATGATTCATTTGGAGGAATATTGTTACTAGATTTGGAGTCCCTTACACGTTGATCTCGAATAATGGACTCCAATTTGACAGTAAAGGCTTTAGAAGGTATTGTGGGGAGCTCGGTATCACAAATAGATATTCTACACCAGCCTATCCTTAGGGGATTGTGAAAACTCATCAGCCATAGCCTTAACCCATTGAGGAAATTTAGAAGCTATCTTGAAAGAGGGAGGTTCAGTAGAGGTGTAATCAATCACTGCCTTGTAGCATAGTGTAGGCTTAGAAATACCATTCTTTGATCTGGTGGTCATAGGATGGGTATTAACAGGAGCAAGAGCAAAGATAGGATGGGAAAAGAGTGCTGACATTGGAGGAGGAGAAGGGGAAATATCTGAAGAAAGAGTAGGAGGATTGGACATGGAAGGTAGGATGGAAGGGGAACCACCAATAGAATCAGGTGGAAGAGCACTAGGAGCAGATTGAGGTGAAATAGATGAAGGAGTAGGACTATAAGGACCCAAAATAGAAGGCTGATTTGAAGAATGTAAGTACAGCAAGTTGGATAACCAGGTGTCTGAAATTGGTGAAGTAGAAAGGGAACTAGAAGAAGGAACAGAAGGAAAGGGGAACTTGGATTCATTGAACAAGACATGCCTGCTGGTATAGATTTTGTTAGTAAGCAGATCAAGACATAGGTAGCCTTTAGAAACTGTGGAATAACCTAAGAAAAGACATTCTTTGGTTCTGTGCTCTAGTTTATGTTGTGTGTAAGGTCTGAGGAAGGGGTAACAAGCACAACCAAAAATCTTGAGGGAAGAGATATCAGGGTGGTGGCCATAAAGTTTGAACCAAGGAGACAAAAAACCTAAAGTGGAGGTGGGGAGAAGATTAACTAAGGTCAAAGCTATTTGCACAACAAAGGACCAGTAGGTGGAAGGTAAAGAAGCTTGAGAAAGGAGAGTGATAACAGTCTCAATTAAGTGTCTGTGTTTCCTTTCTACCAATCCATTTTGTTGAGGGGTGTAAGGACAAGAAATTTGATGGTGAATGCCATGTGCAAATAAAAATGACTCAAAGGATTTAGAGGTATACTCACCACCACCATCTGATCTAAGAGTTTTAATCTTAGTAGAAAATTGGGTTTGGACCATTGCATTGAATAAGACAAATTTAGAATAAACTTCAGATTTGTTGGAAAGCAAGTAAAGCCAAGTGAAACGGGTATAATGATCAACAAAAAGGACATAATACTTGTAACCATTTATTGAATCAAGTGGTGCAGGACCCCACAAATCTGTATGTACAAGTTCAAAAGGAGAAGTTGCTACAAATCTTGAACTAGGAAAGGGGAGTCTATGCATTTTGCCATGAAGACAATGAATACAAGAATTGAGAGCATTAGTGCTATCATTATTACAAGACAGACCATTATTTTGCAGTAAAAGTCTAAGAGTTTGAGCATTAGGATGGCCAAGTCTACTGTGCCACAAAGACCAGCTAGAAGAAGAAGAAGACAGCTTGACAGAATGACACAATTTATTAGAAAGAAGAGCAATAGCCTTGTGAGGATAGATGGGGTAAACACCACCTTCACTCCTGCCCTTGTAGAGAACTTTCCCTGTGGCCAAGGCCTGAATTGACAAGGTGTTTTCATCAAAATAACACCAACAGTTATTATCATGACAGATCTTGTGTACTGAAGCAAGATTAGAGGCAATGGAAGGTGCTCTTAACACATTTTTAAGTTGAAGAGTTGAATTAGAGGAAGGAATTAGAGAGTTACCTATGGAGTGATTGGTAAGTTCTGTCCATTACCCACTGTGAGATGCTCTTGACCAGTATAGGGTTTGGGAAAGCTCAAATGATTGAGGCTAGAGGTGACATGGTCTGTGGCTGCACTGTCTGCCAGCCAAGGTTGCTCTTGAGTCATTAAAGAGTTGGAAGAAGTGGCCATAGCCGCCAATTTTGTAGGTGGATGTTTGCCTTGGTAGGCATAATCCATTCTGTGGTAACAGTCAATAGCTAGATGACCTGCCTTACCACAAATCTGGCAGTTTGGCCTCTTTGATCTACCACTAGAACCTTGAGAATGTGGCTGTGAAAATTGATTGAACTGATGATTAGATGATGAACTTGGACCTCTGCCTCTACCTCTTGCATTGTTGCCTCTTCCTCTTCCTCTATTGTTAATGGATTAACGCTATGTTTGTTTTAACAATGATGTTTTCTAGAAAATGAGCTATTTTCTAAAAAACATTTTCTATAAAACTATCTCATTTTCCCATGTTTGATAGCAAATTTAAATGAATTGTAAAAAAATTTCTTAACTTCCCTTATTTAGCTTGCTGTAAGATAGAGTTGTTTTCCAAAAAAATTTAATGGAAAACAATCTCTAAAAATAAGCCATACTTTTTATGTTGACCAAAGATAATTTTCCTTTGACTTATTTTTTTTTATGCTACCAAACACTAAAAAATAAGGAAAACTATCTTTACACAAGGTTTTCCATTGAAACAAACAGAACGTAAATGTATTATAACCACCAGCATTGTTGAATCTTGGTGTTGTATTAACTGACATTGCAAAGGTAGAATCTTTAACCTCCATACCTTCATTCAATGATTCCTCTTCTCCATTCAACAAAGTAGTCAACTCATCAAAACTTAATTTTGTGCTTCTAGTTCTGATTGCAGACCTAAAGGCACTAAATTCTTTGGGAAGACCTTTTATTGCCACATGAAGTAGCTCTTCATCATCTAAGAGAACACCAACTGCCATGAGTTTATCTCTTATCACTTTAATCTGCTTCAAGTATACATCAACCGAATCTGATCCTTTCTTCACATTATGTAGTTCTCCCTTGAGGTTCATCACATGTGACCTCGAAATTGAAGAGAATCTATTTTCAAGAACCTTCCAGACCTCTTGAGCAGATGAGCAACCAACAGTTATAGCTAGAACTGAGGCTGTGAGGGTAGAACTGATGAAGGTAAGTAAAGCCTTTTCCTTCGATTTCCAGATGAGATAATTTGGATTAAGCATTGAAGTAACAGTACCAGAGAGATCCTTGAGAAATTTCTCAAGAACGAGTGGAATTTCATCAAGAAGTTCAAACATAGAGTAGGTTTCCAACACCATTGATATCTGATGCTTCCAAACAATGTAATTGGAAGAATCAAGTTTGACAGTCATCATATTTGACATGTTTGAGAACAAAAGCAGAGGCTGATTGGTGAGATTGATTGAAGTGGAAGTAGAAGGCATTGAAGGCATAGTTATGGAGGTTGAAGACATGGAGGTTGGTGCTGAAGTAGAATCTGACATTATTGAAACTATATAGCTTTGGATCGAAAGAGCTCTGATACCATGAAAAGCTTTGAACTAAGCTTGTAAACACTATAACAATGGAAATTTTGCAGTAAACACTTAAAGAAAAGAAAAGGATTTAGGGAGAAAGGTTAGAGAGAAACGAAGAGAGAATTAGGATTTTTTGAGATAATACTCACATAATGATTTCATTATACATTGGAATCTTTATATATACAGCCCAAGCTTGTGTTAACTACCTAACTAACAATCCGTAACTTACGGAATTGATCCGTAAAGAGTGGAACTAAACCAGAGATAAATAACAGACTAATGCCTAAACACAATTAAGCAAGCACCCAAGCACAATGCGGAGAAACGACAACGTTCTAACTTAAATACAAAAACATATCAGCTCTTAAGGTAGAACGACATCGTTTCCTTTAATGAATTAAAACAATCCTAGCCGTTGAGGGAAACTAGCCGTTGCTCTTTAATACTCTGTGATTGCTCCTTTCCCTTGGTCAGGCAGAAGCAACTAACAAGACCATAGTCTCGGGTTTAAAAAAAAGGTTGGACGACGTGAAGGGGAAGTGGATGGATGAGTTGCCGCATGTGTTATGGACGTATCATACCATGCCCTGAAGGTCAACAGAGGAGACTCCTTTTTCAATGACTTATGAGTCAGAAGTGGTTATACCCCTCAAGGTAGGTTCCTTGACCTTGAGAACTGATAAGTTTAGTAGGGAGGATAATGATTGTTTACTTTCCATAAGCTTAGAATTAATTGATGAAAAAAGGGAAGTGACCATGGTTAGAATGACACATTACCAGAAAAAGCTCAGGCAGGGGTATGCTAAGAGAGTTAAGGCAAGGCCACTGGTTCCAGGAGATTTGGTTTTAAGAAAAGTTGTGGGAACGACAAAGAATCCCTTATGGGGAAAGCTAGGCCCAAATTGGAAGGTCCGTATAGGATAAACTTGGTAGCAGGAATTGGGGATTATTACTTAGAAGATTTGGATGAAAATGTGATTCCGCGCCCATGGAATGTAAATAATCTATGTCGGTATTATTATTAATAATATGAAGTGTTTTATTCATTTCTTGTTTATTTACTTCTTGTTGCAGTTGCAAGTTAAATCGTAATGACTCCTAGCTAGTTGATAAGTTTTTATCAGAACCTCGGTCTTGTTCGACTCCTTAGGTCAGAGGCTTTGGGTAAATTAACCCTTATGTGAAATTGTCTAAGTGTTAAACAAAACCTTGGTCTTGTTCGACTCCTCATGTCACAGGCTTTGGGTAAATTAACCCTTATGTGAAATTGTCTAAATGTTAAACAGAACTGTAGTCTTGTTCGACTACTCGAGTCACAGGCCTTTGGTAAATTAACCTTTATGTGAAATTGTTTAAGTGTTAAATAGAAAATCAGTCTTGTTTAACTCCTCGGATCATAGGCCTTGGGTAAGTTAACCCTTAATCAGTTAAGTATTGAATAAAGCTTTGGTCTGGTGCATCTCCTTGAGTCACAAGATTTGGTTAAGTTAATTTTTATTGGAAATTATTTAAGTGTCAAATGATCTTTAGGTTGTGTATGATTCTACAAGGTTTGGGGCCTCGGGTAGATTATGGGTAGAGAAACAAAATGCAAGTATGAGTTGAAAGTTGGGTGAAAATTAAGGTGAAGTGTAGTATTATAATTGGTTGTTTGTTTTCGTTCATGAAACATGAGGTTTGATATTAGAGATAGAGAACTTACAACTAATGCAAAGTAGGAAAGCCAATAAACTCATGTATATACCCATTCAAAAATTGGGATTACTATAATAAAAAAAAAGGAACAACAAGAAAGATATCGTCCGAGGTACATCATTTTGCAAAACTATCCTATGTACTAAAGTGGAGGAGCTTATTCAGTTACATCTTTTGCCTTCTCTTTCTTCTTCCTCTTTAGTTGTTCCACCTCAACCACCTCTTTTGGTCCCAGTTCCATAGCAAGATATTGAGGTTGTTGCTTTCTTTCCTTTTCGGAGGTAATGGTAGAAGAAGGAGTCACAATAGGCTTGGGCACTGAGGTGGTGGAGCTTGGATAAGGAGGAATGAGGTAGGGCTAGGGGTGATACAGAGTGGTTGAGGGTAGTAAACTTTGTCAGCCCCTTCAACTCAGAGTTCGCACTCACTCCCATGGTGTTGATAGCCTCGCCCCATACTTCCACACAGAATGCCCGAGTGACATCCTGAAGCTAAGCAGTCAAGCTCTAAGCGGTCTTTGTCATGCCAGCATCATAGGCAGCCTGCTCAACCTTGGCCATTTCAGCATCTTTCTCTTCAAGCTGCTTCTGCTACTGCTTGGTCTTTTTTATTGCCAAGGCCCGTTGTGTTTTAACTTTCTTCAGAGAAAGCCGCGCCTCCTCGGCTTGTTTTTCAAACCCTGCCAAGGTCAATTAAGCATTCTTGCACCCTTTTTCCACTTCAGATAGGTGAAAAAGGGTCTCTTTGAGCCTTTTCTCGGAGTTGGCTAAGGCCTTCTCAGATTGCTCCAATTTACTTTCTACTTCTCAGGTTTTGGACAGAGTGTGGTTCACCCATTCTTCAACAACGAAGGATGCTTGCATAGCCTAAAAAAATAGCATGTGAGTATATGGCTAAAAATTTTAGAGTATAAAGATAAAGAATTAAGTGCATACCATGGAAAGGTTCTTCTTAAGTGACAGAAACACCTCACGCTTTCGTAATGATTAGAGTTCATGCACGTTTTTGGGAAGCAGGAGGGCCTTCTACAGGCACTCAGATAGTTTGCCTAATCTGCAATTTTAGGGGTCCTTAAGGTAGGCCTCATCCATAACGGGATCCCCTAAGCTTAGTGCAAAAGCTGGGTTCTATATAAAGGCCTTCGAGCGCTGCTCTCCCTTGGCACCTTTGGCAGACCAGAAGACGTACTCTTTTTCTGTTGAGCCCTCGTGACTCTGGATTCCTTAGCAGGTGATTACTGCATTGGGCAGGTTATTTCCCCCTCCTCGGCACCCTCAGATGCTTTGCCCTCTTTCTTTTCTTCTTCGGAGCATCACCAGAAGAAGCATGTGTGGGAGCAGGGGTTGGTGGCCGAGGTACCACTGGAATCGTGGGAGTATTACCCCTGCTGTGGGCGATGAGTAATGTCAACACGTCTGGAGTCTTCTCTTTGAAAACCATAGATTCTGAAATATTAAATGTTTCTTGACTAGTACTGAAGAAAGCAGTGGCCAGACAATAGTGAGTTGGGGAGTGGGAGCTCTTTAGGATCTTCCTAATGAAAGACTTTGGGGCATATAAGTGGAGGGCCAGGATGCTAAGAAGGATGATATATAAAAGGAAAGAAGCTATACAGTTAAGGGAAGGCTAAGAGAAAGAGAGTAAGAAATAGAAAAGTGAATAGTGTATAACTTGACCTATATAAGAATTCTTCCTTGGAAGTGACCGAGGAGAACTTTTCTTACCATCAACTACCTGATTTGTTCCTCCATATCTGTAAACTACTTCACTAACCTTAGGGTTAGCTTGTGACTAAATTGTAACTCAACACAAAACAATTCTATTGTTTATGCTTGGGTTGAAATACAAGGCACTACTATTCTAAGTGGGCTTGGGCTGCTAAACCTAGTTCTTACCACTAACGTATGCCCTTAGGGCATACATTAGTAAACCATTTTTAGAAGCTTTTTATGGAAAAATGAAAAAAGAAAAAATGATAAACTTTTTAGACAGTTTTTTCAATTTTTCATAAAAATTTTCTTAAAATAAATAATTAATGCATGCATATTAACAGAGCCCAAAAAATATATATAAAAAGGAATAATCAAAGACCACAAACCATTATTGTGTACGTTTTTTTCCCCCTGTTTCTGAGCAGGACAACTAGTGGGATTGGATTGGATTGGTCACTCTAGCAATTCACCCCTCCATATACAAATATTTTAACTTTTTTTTATTCAAAGGCTAGGAGTTAAAGTTTTATTTATTTATTTTCAATTCTTGATAGCTATTGAATAAAGTGCAATGCCTTAGGTGGGATTACCTCCCTATTAACAGTGGAATCTTACCTAAGCACTTCCAAGAACATTCCAAAGCCGAAGAATAGTGGCTGTGGATGATATAATGCTTGGATTGTTGTCCAGAATATCAACAGTCTCCTAGCTAATTCCCTCACCCAAGAGACAGAACATGTGAACTAGCACCACATGCAATCCTGTACTCACATGTGCATTCTTCATGTACTCTGCTTTTGGCAAGTTCCCAGAAGCAAACCATTGTGCTTCTAATAGGAAGGCATTACACAATCTTGCCCACTGTGACAATCAAGATTTCAGTGGTATAACATGAGTAATCACCTCAAAACTTGACTATTGACCAAAATAGAAGCCAAAAACTATTATGATAGTTTTTAAGTTTTAATCCATGAAGAATATTGGTTCCAAAAATTTAAAGTTATATTTTTAGCCTTAAAAAAAGTTAAAGTGATAACTTTTAATTTATAATATATATTTGACAGACTAATGACATGTTAATTTTAATCTCGTTACATCAGTAAGGACTAAATGTGATCACTTTAAGTTTTAGCGATTAAAATCATTTACAAGTTTTAGCGTCATATATTTTGTGCTAAAAATTAAATAGATATTGATGGTTATTTTGTCAATATATATATTTCTTAACAATCTAAATTTTTGAAAAAAGTGATCATTTATCATAGTATCAAAACAATTGGTTTGAGTTTAAACCTTGTCTCTATTAGCTCCAACTTTCATTTAAATACTTAACAATTTAAGCTTTTTGGAGTTGTGTTATTTTATCATAATTAATAGAAAATAATTGATAGAAAAAAAATTATGCCCTAGTCTCATTAAACTCACCTTAAATTTGAAGAAGTTCTTGTTGGTGTATTGACTGAACTATTTTCAAGTCCATTTTTGCTAATTCTTGTAAATGTTTTATCCAATCCTTTGTCCCTTCTAAATTCTCTTGGAAGCCCTTTGCCAAGAACCTTGGCAAGCTCTTATGATAGGGATGTTCCATTCTGTTTAAGATAAGTCTAGCTCGTTGGTGATCAAGATTTTTAACTTTTGCTTCAAGGAGATGGCGACCAAAGGCTTTAGCTTCGTCGAGTATGTCTTCCTCCTCTACAGTTACCTCCGAAGCTTCATTTAACTCCATCAATCCCCTTATGTCCTCACCTAACTCCAATTTAAACTTTCCCTCTGTGTTCTTGAATTTGTTAAGCACGTCTGTATCATAAAAATTAGCTACAGGTTAATTATTGACTTTCTAGGCATATTTTCTTCTCAATTGATAAGTTACATGTATATAGTGAGTCTTGAATCCATGACCTTGTGTACTATATGTTGTAGTACTATGGGAGTGTTAGGACATATGTGATTCATGTTAGGAACATATGTCAACATTTTATGTATTAGCTAAACCTTTGACAAAATGCACTTTACTTGTATTTGGGTAGATTTAGGATGTGTTTAATGTTTCAAGAAACAAGGTTTCAAGTTCAAGTATTAAAGCCATGCAAATCTGTCTAAGAATCAAGTGAAGAAGTTTTGTTCATTAAAACTCGACAGCTAGTATCTATCGAGGTTTAAAAGAGCGGTTTTAGCCCAAGGCTTGACAGCTGCTCGATAGATAGGGTATCTGTTAAGATTTATGAAATTTAATTTTTCAGAGCTGATTTTCATCCAATCCGTGAATGTATATTTGTGCTTTCTTTTCTCATAACCTTAAACATATATAAGAATTATTTTAAGGGTCGTTATAGGTTACACAATTGCACAAGAGCACAATTCCACAAGTGTGAAGAAAAGTGTGATTGGAATCCTAGTATTGCCCTAGTTCATCTTGAAGAAGCTGCTGTGTTTGTACACCGTAGGGTTTTGTGACCAAACAACTTCATGATCTTCATTGTGTGATGAATAGAAGAACTTTGAAGCCAACATTCTTCTTAAGTGGGTGATCAAGTCGTGTACTGGGATTCGCACATCTATTGATTAGTCATGTACTAGGAGCCGAACAATACAAGGAGAGATTGTCACCACAAAACAAGTCCAGTTGTGTATTGGGGTAAGGGTTCAACTATAGATTGGTATAAGGTACTAGAATTCCTTTACTTGTAACCACTTGTTTTGATAATAGTGAATTCTTGGGAGTGGTGACCTTAAAATCACCCCGTGGAGTTTTTGCCTCGAAGGTTTTTCTCATTTGTAAACAAATCACCCGTGTCATTTAATTTCCGTTGCATTTAGTTATTTTGTGATTTTTTTGTGCTACCATGCTCATTACATGTAATTGAACCCAATTAATTAACTTGGCTAATTAATTGGTTAATTCATCATAAGAGGTCAATACATTTTTGGCCTATCAAGTGATATCAGAGCAGACATACTTTGATTAGGTTTTAATCTTTGTTGTGTGATCCATTGACCCTTATTGTCACGGGAAACACTTGATTGTTTTGATTTGCATGATTTTGTGTTGAATGATGATGATGATATTCAAGATGCCTATTGCAAGCTTTATTATTTTTGTATGAAATCTCTTGAATGTTCTGCAAAATTAAAAGCTAAATTGAAAAAGGTCAAACTTGAAAAAGATGATTTGATTGCAAAATTGGATGAAGCCAATAATTTGAATGAGAATTTCAAAAATCAAATTTCATTTCAGGTGGACAAAATTAAGAGTTTAGAAAAGCAACTAGTTGAATTTAAAACTAAAGCTGAAAAATTAACTAGTGACAAACTTGTTAAGTCTAACTCAAAGGAAAAATATTTTTATTTTTCCTCCATTCAAAAGAAATAATGAAGAGTTGAAGGCTAATATTGCTAGGAAAGACAAAGGTAAAAATTCTGATGTTAACACTGAAGTTTCTAAACCTATGTCTAAAACTCCTCCTAGATTGAATAAAAATTCTGAATTTATCTCCACTTGTCATCACTGTCATAGTGTTGGTCATATTAGGTCAAATTGTCCTAAGTTGAGGTTCCTGTCAACCTCTAAGTTAGACCTCATTCTAGGAAGCCGAGCAGCTCTAAAACTGCTTATGTTTGTCACTATTGTAGTGTTTCGGGACACACTCATCCTAATTGCTTTAAGTTGTATTTTCAAAAGCAAGTGTCCAAACGGTCATAGGTTTCCTCTCAAGGACCTACACCTATGTTTGGAGAGTTATTCAAAACCTTGAGCTTTTTAACTCAATTTCAGGGGAATTCTAATTCCTCTATGTCCTTTAATAGTCATGTTAGGACATGTGCCTTTTCATCTTCACGGCCAAAGACTCGTGCTGTGTAAGTGGTAAAGGATCCTAAGACTTAATTGTCTTTCTGTTTGTCCTCTGCTTTAATTCTTTCTATCTAAAGTAGGACTCTCTTGCTTGTTTTCTTATCCTTTTGGAATCGTGCTTTCATGCATTTGCATCTAGTTTTTATGCATTGTTTTGTTTGACATGTTTTTGTTGGTTGTTTTTAGTTTTTGGTTTTATTTTTTTTTCCTCCATAAAAAAATTAAAAATTAAAATTAAAAAAATTAAAAAAAAATACAAAAATAGTGTGTGCTTGTGTACATTGGTACTTGTGTACCTTGAAACAAAGTTTTCTAAACTTTGTATCTCTTGTAACTTAGATGAACATCTCTATACACAACTAAGTAAGTGAGTTTTGTGGCTCGTGTTTGTGATGAGTAAGATTAAGGTATCTCTTGTATTTTATACTCATATCACTTTTTTTGATGAGAATGACTAAAAAATCCTAAGAGAAAGACATAAATAATCATCTCACCATTATTGTCCGCCAATCATGAAATGACATCGGTATACTTCGGCATAACAAAAGTGCAATGTCAAAAAGCTTAACATAATTTGGTATTTATTTTCTCTCTCTTGTATGCGCATGCATGATATATTTAATAAAAGAAAAATATGCAAAGAAAAATTCAAGCAAAAGAAATAAAATGCTTTAAAACATGATTGCAAGTGTGTATTCTAGGAGATGTGGGAGTTATAGGATGTACCTCGAAGGTGATAGTCCCCATCAAGCAGTTATGATCATGTGTGAGTTAAAATAATTTATTCATATCTCAAATCATTATAAAATAGAGGCACTTATGCAATCTTGCGATGTCTTCACACACAACACGCAATATTCTTTGCTACTCTTGATACATGTGCAGGTACAATGTGATTTGGCCATCATAAAATTTACATGTGTTAATGTATGCTCACTAAACTGTCTTAACTTGTTTTTGAAATATAAAATTAGTTAGACTTGTTTTGTGTGTATGTGTGTTTTTGGATCTATGTGCTTACATTTTTCTTGATTGAGAGATATTTTTGAGAGATAAAAATGTTGTTTGGATCCTTGGTTGAGTTGCATGTTTGATTGCATTCATGACTGTGTTTTTCTCTTCTTGAAAAAATGTTTTTAAGCAATCTTGATAGCTCCTCGACACCTCTCGATAGCTCCTCGACACCTCTCGATAGCTAGGCTATCTATCGAGTTCTTCAGCTTCTTTTTATTACAATCTCGATAGCTTCTCGACAGCTCCTTGATTTATCGAGGAGAGAAAGTTTCAATCTCCTCGATAGATGCTCAATAGCTCCTCGATCCACCAAGCTTTTTTTGCTATGAACACCTCTAGACAGCTGCTCGATAGCTAGATCTTTTCAAGCCTTTAAAGCTCAACACCTCTCGATCTGTCGAGAATTAAAAGGTTTTATATATAGGTCCTCGCGTTTTTAGGTTCACCTCTCTCGATCTCTCTCGACTTTTGTTGACTCCTCACCTTCCAAAACTTCTTTCTCTCACTCCAAACTCCATTCCTAAAGGTTTTTTTGGCCTAGATTGATCTTTCTTTTTCTAGTAAGATCTCGTTTCTCTCATCTATCATGCATTTCATGTTTTTTGACCTAACTTTTGGGATTTTTGAGGAATTTTGGGGTTTTTCAAAATTGATGAAGCTTTATGAAATTTTTGGGATAGGTCTTGCTTAAATGGTTTTAAATCATCATGCATTGCATCACCTTTGCATTATAACAATGTTTCATACATCTTAGATGTGTGCTTACATTGTTGCAGGGATTGTGTGCTGGTAGGTTTGGATTGGGCTAAGCCCATGATGTATTTACTATTGCATATCACATGCTCATGCATTTTCACTCATATGTACCTTACATTCTCTATATTCTTATAAATTGATTGTGATTGGTGCTTTTCTATGTGTCTCTCTTTCTCACTCTCTTCTTGTTACAGTTAGTTGCTCTATAGCACCTAAATGAAAATCTACTCCGTCTCGGAATCCTCTTCATTTCGGGGCATCCTCTTCTTCTAATCCTACTCCCTCTCATGTTCGGTTCCGTGATGATAAAGCCCACAAGGACTTTTTGGAGAATTTTCTAGACGAGGCATTCATTTGGAATGCCAAGTCATTTTGTTAGACTTCTCCGACACTGATCTACCCATTGTCATTCATAGTAGGGGTTAGGAGTCATTATGTAACGTCTCGGTCACTTGTCCATCCGTGCTTATACAGGAGTTCTATTCCAACATGCATGGATTTGATTATTTAATACCTCATTTTTCTAATCGCGTTCGAGGTACGCGCATCATGGTCACACCGTATATAGTATCTGACGTGCTCCATATCCCTAGGGTAACGCATCCTAACTACCCTGGTTGTGATCTTCTCAAGATCGTGTTTGAAGACGAGCTTATGTCATTTTGTGAGCATCCCTCTCATTGGGGTGATCGTCAGTTCATTCCTTGTTCGGCCTTTGCTAAAGATCCTAGGTTCATTAATATAGTTATGACTTTTGTTTTGTATCCTTTATCTCATTATAACTCTATTACAGAGCCCCATGCTCGATTTTTGCTTTCCCTTTTAGAGCATCTTACCATAGACTTTCCCTCTCATTTCATTCTTTCACTCATAGATGTGTATATATATGACAACCCGTGATAAGCTCATCTTCCCTTCGACTATCACGAGCTTTCTACATTATTTTTCAGTCCCCTTTCTCGTTTTCGACCACTTCCATGTTATGTTTGCCATAAACACCGCTATCGTTAAACGGAGCGAGGCGCAGCTACGTTCAAGGCAATCCGGGATGTCGATTCCTCCAGCTTCTACAACTCCATCCACATTCGCTCCCTCTTCTTCTACGGGCGGTGTGACTCTTAAGGACATCATGGCACAACTTGTGCGCATGGATGCTCGCCTTGACACTCTCAGTGATGAGTTGTGTCAGGTGAACATCCGTGTTAGTCGTATTGCATGACGACAAGCTGTCATGGGTGGCTTCGTTGCTTCTCCTCCTCCTACTTTAGAGGCTTCTGAGGATGAGGACAATAATGCTGATGCTGATGCTGACGCTGATGCTTTTGATGTTGAGGATGATGGTGCTAGCTCTTCTAATACTGATAAGATGTCTACTTGATATACTTACCCTTTGTCACTCATGACAAAAAGGGGGAGTAGTTTTGGATATGACTGTAGTCATACTAAAAGGGGGAGGATTAGTATAGGAAATTTTTGTTAAGGGGAGTGTTCATATCTTAAGGGATGTAGTGAGGATTTTTATATATCTTTTTCTTTTCTCTCTATTTTAGATACATTGTCCATGTACCTTAGATCTTGTGATCATATTGTGACAGCAAACCTTGAACTTGTTGATATCTATACATTTGAGGTTGTTATTAAAGTTCTTTCACCTATCTTTTTATATGTTGTTTCTTTTCTCTCTTTATGCACATGCTTCTTATATATTGTATGCAATCTTTTATTTATGTTTTACACTAAGATGCCTTGATGAGTTTTGTTTAAAGTGTTTTAGAAATATAGGTTGGCAAAGTCTTCCTTGCTATGAACTCTCTTCTTGCAAAGTTTTTCAAGAGTTTATGTTAAGATAGATTTTACTTTACTTAACAAGTGAGTATGAGCTAAGTAATTTATGACTTCTCTTATATGTTTATTTGTTTATTGTGGTTTTGTCACAAATTGCTAAAAGGGGAAATTGTTAGGACATCTGTGATTCATGTTAGGAACATATGTCAACATTTTATGTATTGACCAATTCTTTGACAAAACGTACTTTATTTGTATTTGGGTAGATCTAGAATGTGTTTAATTCTACAAGAAACAAGGTTTCAAGCTCAAGCGTTAAAACTATGGAAATCTATCCGAGAATCAAGTGAAGAAGTGTTGTTCATTAAAACTCGACAGCTAGTATCTATTGAGGTTTAAAAGAGTTGTTTTAGCCTGAGGCTCGACAGCTGCTCGATAGATAGGGTTTTCATCGAGATTTATGAAGTTCAGTTTTTTAGAACTGATTTTCATCTAATCGATGAATGTATGTTTGGGCTTTCTTTCTCACAACCCTAAACATATATAAGGATTATTTTAAGGGCCGTAACAGGTTACATGGTTGCACAAGAGCACAATTCCACAAGTATGAAGAAAAGTGTAACCGGAAACCTAGTATTGCCCTAGTACATCTTGAAGAAGTTGCTGTGTTTGTACACTGTAGGGTTTTGTGATCAAGTAACTTCATGATCTTCATCGTGTGATGAACAGAAGAATTTTGTAACCAACATCCTTCTCAAGTTGATAATTAAGTCGCATACTGAGATCCGCGCATCTATTGGTTAGTCATGTCTTGGGAATTGCGCAATACAAGGAGAGATTGTCACTACAGAACGAGTCCAGTTGTGTATTGGGGTAAGGGTTTAACTATAGGTTGGTATAAGGTACTAGGATTTCTTTGCTTGTAACTGCTTGTTTTGATAATAGTGAATTCTTCGGAGTGGTGACCTTAAAATCACCTAGTGGAGTTTTGTCTCAGAAGTTTTCCCTATTCGTAAAAAAATTACCCATGTCATTTAATTTCCGCTACATTTAGCTATTTGGTGATTTGTTTGTGCTACCATGCTCATTGCATGTAATTGAACTTAATTAATTAACTTGACTAATTAATTGATTAATTCATCACAAAAGGTCAATACATTTTTGGCCTATCAAAAAGGATGAGGTGTCATTTGAATTAGAGTACAACTAGTGGCGGAGCCACGTTGGGGCGAGGGGGGCCATGGTCCCCTCCAAAGTTTTATGAATTCATAGGACCGTCACAAGCTTGATTATTTATTGTCCCAGTTCTGTGTTTGCTAAAAAAATTTCTTATTTTGTCTGACTATTATTTTCTAAAGGCTTTAGTACTTTACAGATTTTAAGTCCAAAAATATTTCACTACTTTCTCTAATCACGTGTACTTAAACCATACACTTCAATAGAAAAATTGATCTCATTTCTCTCCAAGTTCCAGGTATGTGACTTTCCTTCTCTAGTTTTTGTATCCTTTATTTTTATTAAAATGATAACGATACTATTTTTTTGAATGACACAAATATACTATATTATTATTATATAGCATATAAACATATTATATTATTATTAATTTGACAAAAATGTATGAATGGTTATTTACTTATTTGATTATATATATATATAATATATATATATATTTATTTATTTATTTATTTATACTTTCAACATAGTATTTTATTTATAATTCTAATTTGGACTGTTGTATTTAGAAAAATGCTATTTTTACAATATTTTTACAATACTGTTATCTAAGATTTATTTTGAAAATGTTGTAGATATAACACTTCTCATTATATATAATATAGATATAGTATATACAAACAAAAAATTTATGGTCTCATTTTGTGCTTGCCCCCCCCCTTCTAAAGACAAATTTTTGGCTTCATCACTGAACTCAATAAAGAAATAAATTTCATCTTCTTATTAGTTTTTTGGTAGGGATTTTTTTGTTCAACTTTTAGAATCAAACCCTATTTTATCATTAAAAAAAATAATAATAATAATCTAACCCTATTTCCCATCCCATCCTCGAAGACTAATACAGACTCACCTGCAGAAACATGATAGCCTTCTTGTCTCAATAATCGAAAACGCAGTGCAACCTCATGAAGAGCATGATCATAACCTTCATGAGCTTTAAAAATAACATACTGCCTTTTTAGGATTGTTTCAATCTCCTCTTGGAAGTGGTACTTAATGCCAAAGCGCAGGATAGCATCGACCGTGTTCAAGCCTTCCAAAGGATCTTCAACTAAATTGCTAAGTACATTCTTGAATTTCTTTAATTTTTGCATATATTCAACATAAAAAACCATCCTGTAAAAAACAATATAGCCCTCTTAAATTATGAAAAGTTAGGTCTGGAAAAGCAAGAAAAAGAAACAGTGAACAGTGGAAATATGATATTCAGGAACAAAATTGCAGTCTTCCGAAGGAAAATAACTGATGACTTGATCTTGGGCAATACTGATTCCTTGTGCCTTTTGCAAACATGTGTAATCAAAGAGGTTAGTTTTCTTTTTCAGTCTTTTGGGTATTTTTGGAACCATTTGGAGGTTTGGAGAATGAAGAGAACGCACAAGGGAAGGCCGTGGAAATTGTGATATGAGTATCCCAATTAGGAGTCTAAATCTTCTGTCTCACTTTTTCTACTCCATTCTATACTCCACCAATAAAAATTTGCCACGTATTCACCTACTTAATTAAATACTACTATTAATTAATAACGGTAGCATTTAATAAGTCAATAATGATAATATTTAATTAATTAGGTGAACACGTGGCAAGTTTTTATTTGTGGAGTATAGAGTGGAGCAGGAAAAGTGAGACAGAAGATTTGGACTCCCCAATTAGTTTTGTGCTGAGAGACAGAGAGAGAGAGAGAGAGAGAGACAGAGAGAGTAATTGATACTTGATATGAGGAACTGAGAGACCCTATTTATAGGAAGTTATTAAAATGAAGCCAATGACACCATTTCTTTTTTCCCCCAAGAATTACCTTTATATTTTTTGTGGCCTCATATGGAAGAAAATAAGTTATAGCAAGATTTGGAAATTATTGTTTAATATTCTATGACATACACACTCCGTACATTTGATATATATTCAGAGTTCCATACAATCTCTTTTAAGAATATTAATATATATACCAACAGATTAAGATCAGATAAGAACATAGCCGATTAAGAAAACAATCCCCACTTTTTTTCTTCTTCTCACCAAGGGTGAGCTCTTCCTCTCACCAAGGGTGAGCCTCTTCCTCTCCTTCCCTGTGTAGTGATATTGCAGGGAAGCCGAGACATTGTTTTTTCATTTCACTCTCCTCATTACCCTCCTCCTATTCCCTCATTCTAGCGATGGACTCAGACTTCATTGAACGAATCCAACGCATCACTCTCACACCCGAAGAGGATCAACCTATTAAGATTCAAGCGTTACATAGGGAGAAGATTCTTGAAGAATATTCCCTCAGCCTCGTTGGAAAGTTCCTGACTACACGCCTTCTAAACATGAAAGCCGCTAAAAATCTTTTACGCTCGGTGTGAAAACTTGGTAGCGAACTGAAGATAATGGACGTGGGTGATGGGCAGCTTCAGTTTAAGTTCTCCTTGGAGAGCCAACTGCAATGGGTCTGGGATAACGGTCCGTGGAGTTTTGATAACCATATCCTGGCCTTACAGAGATGGGAGAAAGGAATGCCAACTAGGACGGTAAGTTTCAGAAGCTTGCCAATATGGGTTCAAGTGGGGAGCCTACCGTTTGATCTTAGCACTTGCCTCTGACCAAGCTCACTTCTTGCGTATCCGTGTGGAAGTTTTGCTGGATAAACCGCTATGGCGAGGTGGCCAAATCGTAAGTCCGGAAGGCGACCGAGTTAAGGTGGCGTATAGATATGAGCGGCTTGTGGGTCTGTGCTTCCAGTGTGGTATAGTGGGCCACGAAGCAGCTCAGTGCCCCCACCCGTTCGACGAAACCACCGAAGCAGGCCATATGGCGAGTGGCTATGGGCAGGTACCAAAACCCAGACCAACGGCTCACTTGGGAGAACTGACAGCCCGCCTCGTCGAACTCCTACACCGACTCAGACCAACGAATCACCAGGGAGTACGAACATCCCGCCTCGTCGAACTCCAACACCATCGCCCCATGCACAGCTTCCCGCAGTCCCACCCTCAACAGGAGTTGACGTGGACCCCACTAGTGAAATCTGTGAAATGGACAAGACAGGTCCTGCTACAGATATTTCACAGCCGCAAATCAAGGAAAAAACTTCGACGGACACTGACACCTTAAAGCCTGACCCCACGGAGATGGACCTTACACCAATACAACTCTGCCAACCACCAGAAAACTCGCAACAACATGAAAAAGTACTGCAATTTCCAGCGGGGAACCTGATAAGCGTGCCCATTTCTTATGGGCTGGACAAGGGCGAATTAAATGAGGGTCGCGTGACTCTTTTTACTCCTCTGACCCAAAGTACAAAAATAAGAAAAGTACCACTAGGCCCACAGGTTCGGGTAGGGAACAAAAGAGGAGGTCAGGACCACCAGAAAAATGAGGTTGAAACAAACATGGTGAAAACCATAAGGTGCAAGGTTCTGGCAGAAACTGATAAACCACCTCTCCCAACGGCGGCGACTGCATCCCAGCCCCGCTGGTCACCATGATTATCATGAGTTGAAAACCAAAAGGCGCAAGGTTCTAGAGTGCCTTTGTTCTGGGTAGGTTGATCACAGACAATATTACGGTTGCTTTTGAAACGGTACACAGGATGTGAAATAGAAGACGTGGGAAGGTTGGGCACATGGCAGTCAAGCTTGACATTAGCAAAGCTTATGATCAAGTGGAATGGAAATTCCTTGAGAACATCATGTTGAGCTTGGCTCTCTCAGGGCAATGGGTGGAACTTGCAATGGCAACAGTGCGTTCTGCCTCATATTCAATCATCGTTAACGGCGAACCGTGTGGATATATTACTCCATCAAGAGGCATTAAGCAAGGCGACCCATTGTCACCATACCTTTTCTTATTTTGCGCGGAAGGGCTCTCATCTTTGCTGCATCAGGCAACCGTAAATCACCATGTGAAGGGGCTGCTATCTTGCCATGGAGGGGTACGTATATCACACCTTCTCTTTGCCGACAACTGCCTGCTTTTTTGTGAAGCCAAGCTTGAAGAGGGACGTCATTTGCTTAATTTGCTCACCCAATATGAAGCCGCTTCTGGACATGCCATCAATCGTCAAAAAACCACGTTGTTCTTTAGCCAGAACACTAGCCAGGTGGTCCAGGAAGGTATGTAGATTTTGTTTAGAGCACAAATTTTGACAAATTGTGAAAAGTACCTCAGGCTACCCATGGTGGGGGGGGGGGGGGGGGGGGGGAGATCGAAGGTCAGCACATTCTGAGAGGTTCAGGAGAGGGTCTCTAAACGGGTGATGGGCTGGAAGGAAAAGCACATTTCTTAAGCTGGGAGGGAAGTCCTGATCAAGACGGTGGCTCAAGCTATCCCGATGTACACCATGAGCATTTTCAAGATAGCTAGAGTGGCGTGTGATGGAATAAACTCATCTCTGGCTAAATACTGGTAGGGTCAGACTTGAAACAAGCAAAAGATACACTGGATCAACTGGGGCAGGTTGTGCACTCCAAAAGGTAGACGTGGAGTAGGTTTTTGCGACATTCATGCATTTAATCTCGCAATGCTGGCTAAGCAAGCATGGCGGTTGACTCAGGAGACTCACTCCTTGTTTGACCGAGTATCAGTGTGGCCGATATCGTACCGGTACCGGCCGTACCGGACGGTACGTACCGTACTGGTCAGTGCACCGGTACCGGTACACTTCTATATTGTACCGGAAAAAATACCGGCCGTACCGGCTGCGTACCGGCCATATCGGCCAATTTCGGGCAATACCGGCCGATACCGGGCGTACCGGCCGGTACAGAAAAAAGCCTTTTTTTTTTTTTTTTTTTTTAAGTTTTGTAATTTTTAAATTTTTGTAAAGGTATAATGGTAACTTATTTATATTAACTTCTTAGTATTATTTATTTTCTTACTATGTAATGAACAACTAAGTTTTCTATTTTTTATATTGTGTTTTTTTTTTCTTTTATTTGATACTAAACTAAAGTCTAAAATTATGAATAATTTGTTTTGAATTGAGGTAATATTTTATAATAAACTTTTATATTTACTATAATATAAGTGAAATATTATATGTTTATAAACATGGTTCTAGAGATTTTGGTATGTGTGCGTGTCTATATATATATATATATATATATATATATATATATATATACAAAATAGCGGTAAACCCGAAACGGTACACCGGTATTGACCGGTATTCGAAATATATTGTACCGGTGGTCAAACCGGTACAGCCTCCGGTACGGTATTGACTTCCTTGCCGAGTATACAAAGCCAGATACCTCCCCACCTACTCCTTCATAGAGGCTGAACTGGGAAAAAATCCATCGTTTGTTTGGCGCAGCCTCCTCAGTGCAAGGGACGTGATTTGGGAAGGATCAATTTGGAGAATTATAGATGGAGGCACAGCTGGCATTAAGAGCCATAGGTGGCTCCCTCACCGCCCGACCTTCGTGATGGTGTGGACACGTCGCTAAAGGTGAGAGATTTTATTAACCCACACACCAAACAGTGTGTGTGGGACCACCCTGGCATTGTATCTGTATGGTTTTTGTTCTTTCCTTAATGATATATTTCTACCTTTTTCGTCAAAAAAAAAGATCAGATAATGTGCAATTACTCCTGTTTAGCTCACAAATGTTTTTATTTCATTACTATTGTTGGGTTTAAACCCCTCCCAAAACACCGTATTTTACTAGTTCAATATGATAATTAGGTTAATTATGGAAGCCTTAGGTTAAACATATAATCATCAATATCATGCAAGTATAGATTTAAATAAGACATAATATAATGACTTTGGAAACCAATGAAAAAAATTGTTTCACAGAAAAAACTTGGGGGACTTGATCTTATCAATACTGAGGTGAACAGATTCACTATAAGATAGAGATTTACAGTTAGCTTAACCTTGTTTGTTGTAAATCTAACAATAGTTACTGAACTGAGTTGTAAATCCCACAGACGTCATCTCTGATGGTAATCTACTGCAATGTGAACTTCCAATCCATGACTTGTAGACCACCCTTGTAGACCTTCAAAACCTTCAACATAGACCTCCAATCTACAACTTCAAAATCACACTTGTAGCTTGGAACCCTAGTAGCTTGGACAATGGGCTTGGACTTGAAATATGCAAACTGATCTAATATGTGACTTTCGATCAGTCGAACTTAAGTTTTGATTGGTCAAAATTTCTAGATTCATACTCTAAATTGCAGAACTTTGCAGCAATCTTGTTTTCAAAAAGAAACTTCTAAGACACTTTAAACATATGTTTTGCTCTTGAATTGCCAACATAAATAAAACCTAAGAATTTTTTAATTTTTTACAATTAAACTTTTATTTAAAAAATTTTTATTCAAAGGTTAAGATTTAATTTTTTTTTTCTTTAAAATTGTCAACCTCAACCATTAAAAGTTATTGCATGATCTCAATCTGTAAACTAACATTGTACAAGAGTTAATGTTTTGTATCGTTACAAGAGTTTCAACATTAATAATCAATTGATAACTTTATTTTTTCTACTTTTGTGTGAAAGTATTTGAAATGTATCTTTTAAAATGGCTTGGTTAGTGAGTTCACGTAATACATATGTTAATGAGCTATTTTAGAAAAATTATGATACTACTTGTAAATATATATATATATATATATATATATATATATATAAAATTAGTTTTTTATTTTACTTTATTTTAATTTTTTTCATAACAACTTCAAATGCTTCACTAAGAAATGCCTTTAGGGCATTCATTAACAAAATCACTTTAAAAAGATGAAAAATGATATGATTGTTAGATCACTCATATTAATTCTTGTATAATAGAAATATGACCATGTTTTAGTTAACAGAGTCTCAAATTCACCCATATTAGATCATGCAAAGCTGTGTAAAAATATACAGTTACTACTACGTAAATTTACACTTACACTATTTATTTTACATTTATTTATTTTTGTTCTTTCTTTGTGTGTCCCATAGATGAAGGAAGAGAGTAGATGGTGGTTATTGTGTATGAAGAAAGAGAAACAATTATATATAATAATAAAAAAGGTTGATATTTTAATGAAATGTAGTATAAAATAAATAATTTAACATGGATTATTTGGAAAAGTGAGTTTGTAAAATAAAATAAAAAAAATTATTCTGAAATAAGTAAAAAAATATAGGCGAAAATACACTTTTGGTCCCTATATTTTGGGTCAATTCCCATTTTGGTCCCAAAATTGATTTTGTTACTAAAGTCTTCCCTAAAAAAAGAAAATCGTTTCTAAAATGGTCCTTGTCGTCAGTCAACCAACAGAAAAATCCTACATGGCTAACAAATGTCTAGTTTGCTGACCTGGCGCTGACGTAGCCATTAAAATATTATTAAAAAATATTATTTGGCATTTTTTAAATGTCACGTCAGCATTTTAATTTTTTAAAAATCCATGTCAGAAATTTAAACTAAATTAAAAAATAAATTAAAAAACAAACCTTAAATCTAATTAAAAAACAAACATTTAATTTCTTAATTTTAATTCAAACTGAAAATACAAATTTGATTTAAACTGAAATTGTTCTCTCACTCTCTTAATTTTAATTTGATTTAAACAAAGCTTAAATCTTAATCTCTCTACCCATTGTTCTCTCACTCTCTGTCTCTTTTATTTCTCTTTGATCTGCTCCATACCCAAACACCCATGGCCAAAGACAACAAGCTCCAAACCCAGAAACCCATGCCCAAAGACCCCAAGCTCTACCTCTCACGATTTCTTTTTAATTTCTCTTAGATTTCAACAATTTCTTTTCATTAGTCCATTTTGAACCCGTGATCTGGGTTTAGAGAGAGAGAGAACCCATGATCTGGGTTTAGAGCCGGGAGATGAGGAGATAATGAGATGGAGGCTGGCGGTGGTTTGGAGCAAATCCAAAGAAAGGAGGTCGGCGGTGGTTTAGAGCAAATCAAGGGGAAGAAGGCCAGTAGTGGTCTGGAGCAGATCAGGCTCGATCCCAGCCATTGCTCCAGATCCAGTCCATGTGCGAGTGCGAACAAGAATGTCACAGAGAAGCATCAATTGGTGAAATCAATCGCTGCCAACTCCGATTCCGACAACCGAAAATTAGCAACCACAATAAAAGAATTGGATGCGATTGACCGCCATTTCTATAGTCTCTGAGATCTAAAGCTTGGCCCTAATTTTTCACACAGAAAGATTATGAAGTTTTTTTTTTGCTTGCTCAGTTAGAGAGAGAGAGAGAGAGAGACGGAGCTTTTGATAGGCAGGTTGTTTGGGTGATTTGGGTTGTGGATCTTGGACGATGATGTCGTCGGCTCCATTGCAACACTACGATGATTTGGGCTGTGTTTCTATTTTGTTGTTCTTGGGATTGAACATTCTGGATTTGTTGTTCTTGTGTGTTCATGATCAAGATGAATTTGGAATAGGAATTTGATAATTTGAATGTAAAATTTATGAGTTTATGGGTTTGTTGGAGATTGGTTGGTATGTTGGATTTATTTCTTGTTTTCCTAGCATTGATGGAAATTGGATTTGGTTGTTGGAGATGGGATTTGGTTGCTGGATTTGTTTCTTGGATTTGGGAAGAACCTGAAGAACAAATTGTTATGTTCTTATGAAATGATAATGAAAAGTAAAAAAATTAAATTAAATTAAATTAAATTAGATTTAAGGCTTTTAAAAAAAAATTATTTTTGTTTAAATTTTCTGACATGGATTTAAAAAAAGAATAAAATGCTAGCATGGCATTTAAAAAATGCCAAATAACCTTTTTTAATAATATTTTAATGGCCACGTCAACCCCAGGTCAGCAAGCTAGGCATTTCGTTAGCCACGTAGGATTTTTCGTTGGTTAACTGACGGCAAGGACTATTTTAAAAACGATTTTCTTTTTTTAGGGATGACTTTAGTAACAAAATTAATTTTGAGACCAAAATGAGAATTGACCCAAAATGTAAGAACTAAAAGTGTATTTTTGCCAAAAATATACACAAGATGTTATAATGCTCTTAGTTACACATCCTTGTTCGAGTTCATATGATTTTACTGCATCTTCTGTCCTATCTCCGACATCTCCTTTAAATTATTGCATCCTTGTTGTCCACGTGATTGTACTTACTTTTTTTGCGAGATAAATGTTGGACTTTCCTTAATGGATGCAAACTCAAACTAGATATTTTAAGTTTTTTTTTTTTTTTTTTTTTTTTTTTTTTTTTTTTTTTTTAATGAAAAGGTTATGATAACTTATTACAAGTATTCTTTATGAGTTTTTATATTGGAAAAAACTTGGCTATAACTTTATTAAATATTTTTTTTAGTGGATGTGAATTTTGACAAATTTATTATTGGATTATACTTTTTTATTTCCTTATATTTTCCATACTTGCAAAGTTTTTAGAAAATTAAAGCTCAAAAGTTATATCATTAATTAAATGTTTAAATTTAAAATTTTTGTAGTATAAAATTATGCATAAAAAATAAGTTTATTGATAAAATAGTAAAGAACATCTAATTGATATGAATTTTGACATGCATTAGAGCATAAATAATATTTAATCTAATGATTAGATTTTTAAAATATATAATTGTAAGTTAATTTTTCTAGTAAGAGTTGTAGCCAAACTTTGTTTTTTTATTTTAGGAAAGTCTTATCATTAATTTTAATATATATATATATATATAGTTTAACCTTAAAAAAAAACCTTTCTAAATGAATCTTTCCTAACTTTTACTAATTTGATTATTTTGGAGGAAAAAGGTTCTATATCACAGAAAAGCAAGTTGATTATTTTTGGTGTTACTTTTTAGGAGAGGTCTCAAAGTGGGGTGTGAAATCATTTTACACGGTCCGTCGGGTTTTTTGCATGTGGACATTAATGGCTAACAAAGAAGCAACGTGTCGAAGGGAAAGAACTAAGAAGGGTTGAGCCTAACATTTTCCAAACGGCACTAGACGACATGGATAAAGTTGATATATACTACAAGTTCCATTGCAAAAGCCTCGGGGATAATAACTATATTTGCAAATTAAAACGATTATCAATCCTTACTAAGACTTGTTTCTTCATCTTCTTCTTCGTTTTTTTTTTTTTTTTTTCCAAACATATGCTATTTACCAATAAGGTGGGCTAATAATGGCTCCAATTCATGTCCACCTTGATAGGAACATATCCCACGAGATATGTACCACTTTATATTAGACTTCTCTCTTGCGCTAACTTCAAACACTAGGGTTCTTCAAATCCACATGCAATTTCAAAGCATTAGGTATGGTGATCTCTTTGTCACTGATCAATTCATGCACAAAATCAAAGCCTTGTCTAATGAAATGACGTGAGCTAGTCGCCCTTTATCTTTTAAAGACTTCGATATCGAATCATCATTTCACGACCTTGTTTTAACACTTGTTGCTATTCGGCCTAACCATGGTCGTGGACGCGGGCGTAAGTAATATTTATGGATGAGGTTGTGGATTGAATAGAGGCTCTTACCCTTTTGATAACTGCAACACTAATGCCAGCATTAATGGTGATCAGTTTTAACAATTCTAAATCTGTGATTGTGTCAATCATACTGTAGCAATCTGCTATGCAATGATTTTTAGTGTTGGATAAATTCTATGACAAATGTTTCATTGCAACAGTCTTCATAGAAGATTTGATGAGTTGGGATTGGCTCCAAAGTGTTCTTCTTGATTGGGTTTTTACTTTGTGAACAATTCCTTGTATCACTAGTACATGTGAAGTTGTTTTGTGGTTGTCATTTGTTTGGTTTACCCATATTGGACTTGAAATTTATTAATTATCTATCCGAACACAATTTCAAATCCTTAATTGATAGTAAACCGACTTAGAGGTCTAAACAGTGTTTACTTTGGTATCTGAGTATAGGCTCACTTTTATAGGATTTAGTCCTTTCGTGAACCTTGACCCCTATGTCATGCATGGATAATATTGAGTCTCATGATAATACATAATTGTGAATATTTAAGTCAAGAAAATCCGATTGTACGTTGTTTCTCTTAAAATTGTTTGTAATAACTTTCTTACGTGAAAGCTTAATTAGTATGAAAACATTAATGCTTATTTAGACCCCAATTTTAAATTGCGGCTTAATTGTTTTTACTTTTTACTCTAACTTATCTAAGTGTAGAACAAGAATAAATGAAGTGTAGTAAACTGGAACACTACTCTAAGTCATAAACAAGTACAATAAGTAATAAATGTAAAGCTGAAAGAGTAGGGAAGAGAGATGCAAATACAAGATAATATCAAGACTTGATATCAAAGAGAAAATCGAAGTATTCAGTGAAAAACTTCTTCGTGGCCCTCCAGGCCGAAATCAATCCACTAGTGAATAAGTTGGAGTACACGAATATCAAAAAGACCATCCAAGTCTAATCTACCTAGTATACTTGAACTCTCCAAGCTCTAACTACCGACGGACTTCTCGAAGTCTTGTCTTCACTAGTTATCCAGATCCCATAATTCCACCCGATTGCATCTGCTACGCAATGGCTTCTTCCAATACTTCCCGTAGGTACCAAAACTTCTCTCAACACTCAGAATGGGTGAGGTAAGTGTTTGAGCTAAAAACCTTACAAGGATGTGTAGATGGAGAGGTAGGAGTAAATGGAAACTCTAAAGAAAATTATGCAGAGGATTGTGGGTAAACAATTTTTAACTCTTAAGTGTTAGGCTAGGTTTTTCTCTCTCAAAAGTTTCTTGTGAATACTCCTTTTACTTCTTACATTTTGTGGGTAATGAGGTTTTATATAGTGTTAGCAAATAAATGAGAAAAGGCGCACTCAAAAGTAATCAGATAGAGAGTTTCGTGAGTCACTCGCGAATTGGCTTGAGTTGCAAATGACTCGCAAATCCAGCCTATCAAAGACTCTTTGAATTCCAACATGTGCTTCTCATGTGGCCTGTTTTATGGGTCAAGAGTTGCGAAATCCTGATCTCCCTCTTTGGCTACTCTGTGACAAAATCCCTAAACAGACTTTACAACTTTACAATCTCCTACTTTGGCTATTCTGTGACAAAACCCCTAAACAGACGTAAAACTTAAAACGTGAGTATGGAAATAGAGGCAAAACTCACTCACACCTAAATCTAAACCCTATGAACCACTTGAACCATATACACTTGTATCCTGAAAAACTTGCACATAACAAATATTTTCCCTAAATGCATGACAAGTAGAATACAAAGCATGTATAACGAGCAAGTAAAATGTGATCAAGTAAAAATAAAAGATATATGAACTTATAGCATAACTTGATCAAACATGAACAGTCAATAAGAAATGACTACAATAAACATTTAATGAATAAATGATCATCTGGACATGCAAGTAATTAAGAGCAATGCAAAAATTAATTGCATGTCCAACAAGCACACAATGTATTAAAGAAACTAAAGTAAGAAGTAATAGATAACTAAAAGCATCAAGAAACAACTATAAAAAACCAAGATACACATAGTACTAAAGATAAACTGAATTTTAAACTAAAGTACCGAAAGCTTTAAAATAAAGCAATGTAAATGAACATATTAGGCAAAACAAGGGCAAAAAGCTATTAGAACTTCTAAGTTGCATGGCCAAAACCCAGAGTGCTCCTCCTTTCTATATGCACTCCCCCTTACTCTATGATTCTCTTCCCCTTACTTTATGGTGTATTCACAATAAGTCTCTCTCCCTTTTTTTGCATGAATAGCTAAAGGTCCGCCTCTAGTTTTTGCTGAATCTCATCCAACTATGTCTCAATAGTAGTCAAGTGAAGCTAAACATGATTATAGTGAAAGTACATGATATTTACAAGACCAGAAATGCGCTCATGTAAACCCTCCATCAAAATCATCATCCTATCCATGTGAGAGATAGATGATCCAGGCTGAAAGTGAGTTTTGGAAGGTTGAGGCTTCGGAATATGAGGAAGCAATGTCTTAGGAAGTTTGGAGACACTTGGAGCAGTTGAGCTGTTCCCAATGGGAGAGGCAGGAGAGGAAGTCTGAGATCTACTCTTTAGAGGCTTGGAAGGGCTCTTCTTGGCCCTTTCAACAAAGGAGTGAACCTTGCTACTCTATAGAGAATGCAAAGAAATCGAACATTGACAAGGCAATACCGTTCCATTCTGAGGAGGATGGATGCCCTTAAGAGTCATAATCTTCATGATGAGACTACACAAAGGTAGACATGTCCTTGCAGCTAATCAACCTACAGTTTGTCCCAAAATCTGAAAAATCTGAGCACAAATGTCAATTTGAGCTTTATTAATAAGATCACAAAGGAATTGGGCCCTTCCAAGGCTAATGAAACTTGTGTTGGTCAGTGGGTACAGGTTTAAGTACATAATCAAGGTAAGAGTCTTCATTTCCAGCTCGAATCTTGAGGTACCAATTGATGTACCCGTGGAGGAAACTTCAAGATCTGCTCTTAATGTTTCAAGAATTTGGACAATGGGAGCCAATCTGTCATCATAAGGAGATGTATCCACATTTACCGAATGATTTATATGAAGGATCTTCGCTAGATAGTTTGGAGTGATGACGAAGTTTTTTCCATGAACCCAACACTTTAGTTCAGCTCCAATAAACCATGTGTTGGAGTAGAATTCTTTGACTAACTCTTAAATAGCATCTTTTAAAGCCACCAAAAAAGCTAACCCAATCTCTGTCAGCAAAGATTTTAGGGATGAAAGTTAATCCCAGTGTATCAAATCTCACAATCATTTCGACCATAGTTGGAGCATTCTTGAAATTGTTGTTGAATGACTGAGAGTCTAGAAGAGTCTTAAACCTTTTGTTATCAAAGTTTGCTGACGATTGTCGAGTCCTCTTTGATACTAGAGATGATGTGAGATCAGTCAAAGGATCTTTTCCACGTGAAGATCGATGAGGCATCTACAAAATAACCACACAAGCACAAACCATACAAAAAAATGGCAACAAACTTGATTTACAAGTTAGTTTAAAACCAAGTAAACAACTCTTAAACAAAGTAAAAGAGCATACAATGGGATACAAAGACATGAAAACAGTGCTAGAAGTCTAATTTGACATAGAGTATTACAATAATCATGACATGTCACTTGTGATAGGGTGTGTGCTTCAAGCATGTATTTATGCTCTCTTGCAAAAGTTTCACACACAACACGCTTACTCTTTGCTACTCTTGATAGTATTGTACAAGTACTATGTGATTTGGTCATCACAAGGAATACATGAGGTAATATATGCTCTCTAAACTGTCTAAACATGTTTTGTAATAAAATTTGGTTAGACTTGTTTAGTGTGTTTTTGATCTAGGAATGTTTTGCATCTAGAGTTGAGGTTGTGTTTTTATGTCTAACATGCTTCTTGATTGCTTGTTTTGGTGTGTATCTTGTTTGCATTTATCTTTCGCTGCTTCTCCTCGTTGAAAACCTTCTTTCAGACATCTCGATAGCAACTCGACACCTCCTCGATAGCTTTTTGATACCTCTCGACACATGCCTCTTTTATTGAGATTTATGGGTTTGTTCTTGATAACTCTTAATACATAGTTTGATCCATTGAGTCAAATTATTTGGAGTCTCTGTTTGCTTGATAGATGATCGATACTTCCTCGATCTATCGAGATCTTTTGCCATTGATACCTCCTCAATACCCCTCTATCTATCGAGATTTTGTTATCGATAGAAGCCTGATATGTTCTCGATCTATCGAGTTGTGCTTATATATATATATATATATAATATATATATATATAAGCACAACCCAGTTTTGAGCTTTTTCAAATATCTCTCTCTCTCTCTCTCTCTTCTTTCTTGATCCAAACCTTTCCTTTTCACTAAAATCCTTCCTCCCCTCAAGATTTTTACCTAATCCAAGTCTCAATCCCTTGGTAAGTATTAAAAATCTCTCTTTTTCTCCTTCCTCATGCATTTTCATGCATTTTGTAACCTAGGTTTTAGTTTTTTGAAAATTTTGGGGTTATTGTGTTTTTGTCAAAATATTTAGGTTGGGTTTTGTTAAAATGATCTCACATGTTCATGCATTTCATTCTATGTTCATTATAACAATGTTTTTGTTAGGGACATATTTTATATAATTGGCTAATCCTTTGACAAAATGCACTTTACTTGTAATTAGGTAGATCTAGGATGGGTTTAAGACTTTAAGAAACATGTTATTCAAGTTAAGTGTTAAAGCCATGAAGATCTAATCAAGAAACAAGTGAAGAAGAGCTGTTTATTAAAACTCGACAGCAATCTCGAAAGAAAGGTTTCTATCGAGATTTAATGTTAAAACTTAACAGAAGCTCGACACAAGCTGTTTCTGTCGTGACTTACGAAATCAAAAATTCCAGATCTGATCTTTAGCCCATACTAAATTATTTGTATAGAGTTTCTTTTCTCACAACCCTAGACATATATAAGGCTTATTTTAAAGATCGTCAAACAAGAGAATACAAGCAGAAAGTGCCCTAGTTCATTATTCTCTCTGTTGAAGCTATTACATCTTTACGCCAAAGGTTTTGTGACCAAGGAGTTTCCTAATCTTCATTGTAGATGAACTAAAGAACTTTGCAGTCAACATCTTCTTCAAGTTGGTGAGTTAGCCACGTACTGGGATCCGTACATCAATGGTTAGTCGTGTACTAGGATTCATGCATTAAACGGAAGATTGCCAATACAATACAAGTTCAATTTGGTATTGGGGTAAGGGTTTAACTGCAGGTTGGTATTTTGGGATAAGCCAAAGGGTTTGGTAAGATTCCTTATACTTGTAATCGTTTGTGATTGATAATAGTGGATTCTTGAGAGTGGTGACTTTAAATTCACCTAGTGGGGTTTTGCTTTGATGGTTTTCCTCATTCGTAAACAAATCGCCTGTGTCAAATTTAATTTCCGTTGCATTTAGTATAATTGATGATTTGTTTGTGCTACTACACTATTGTATGTAATTTGATCTAATTAATTAACTTGGGTAATTAATTAATTTGTAAGGGGTCAATTCATTTTAACCCAACAGTTTTATGCATTCTAGGATTGTGTGACTGTTTATATCTTATAAGTGCTTTTAGTTTGGATTGGGTTTTCTACCCATGATGCAATTTCTTAGCACGTAATATGTTCATGCATTGTCATGCATTGCATGTTGTTTTTCTACTTTCCTGTGCCTTACCTTCTACTGTGATTCTCTGTCATTCTTCTCTCTCTCTCTCTCTCTCTCTCTCTCTCTCTCTCTCTCTCTCTCATTTAGTCTCCTTGTCATGGAACCTAATAAATCTATTCCTTCTAAAAACCCGATACATCGTGGTTCCTTTTCCTTTTCATCTGCTCCCTCTGATTCTATTTGATTCTATGATGAGAAGGCACGAGATGATTTCTTTGAGAACTTTTCTAATCGAGCGATTTATTTAGAATGCTAGGTCATTCTGTTTGACTTTTCAGACACTCCTCTACCCAGTGCATTTAGCTCTCGAGGATGGGCTTCTCTTAGTAAGAAACCCTTGAGGTGTCCCGACTTGTTTATATAGGAGTTTTACTCCAACATGCACACCATCAATACCTCTATACCTAGGTTTACTATGGTATTTCGGGGTATACGTATTGTAGTTTCTCCGGAGTTCATTTATGAGGTATTACGTGTCCCTAGGGTGGATCATTCGGATTACCCTAGTCATCAATGTCTCTCTTCCATTTCTAGAGACAAGTTAACCTCACTCTTTTGTGAGAGGCCATGTTGTGGGGAGGTACCCTAAATTTCTCTACAACTGAGTTTGCTAAGGGTCCACGGATCCTTAATATAGTGATGACCTTTGTACTCACTCCACAATCACAATATAACACTATCACTGAGCCTCATGCTCGTTTCCTTCTTTCTCTCATGGAAGATCTTTCTATAGATTTTCCATCACACATGATAATATCTATTATAGACTGCTACTAAGACACTAGTACATGTGATAAGCTCATCTTTCCTTCGGTTATCACACACATGCACGTCACTATTCCTCCTTCTCCTCTCTTCCATGTCATGGGTGCCATAAGTAAGGAGTCTATCCTTAGGAGAGTAGTGCAGTTGTTGTGAAGCGACCATGTGTGGAGATGATGGATTCAACCCCTGCAGTCCCTTCCTTTTGACCCTCCTCTACATCTGTCCCTTCTTCCTCCTTAAGGGCAAATTTCTATCTCGCTAATATCATGGAGTAGCTTCAGCACATGCGTGCTGATTTTAGTAGTTTTCTTGACCATCTGTATGATGAGATGTGTCAGATGAACACCAGAATCAGTCACATCGCTTGCAACCAATCTTGCCTTGGTGGTTTTGCGCCCTCACCTTCACCCGAGCCTATTAAGGAGTCCTTTTCTAATGGAAATGATGATGATGATGATGGTTTTGGCTCTTCCAATGATGATGAGATGACAACCTCTCAGTGATGCACCCTTTGTCACTCGTGACAAAATGGAGGAGTAGTTTTGTATATGAGAGTAGCTATTATGTTAAAGGGAGAGCTAGCATAAGATATACAAGATAGGGGAAGGGTGTTTTTGAGGGATGTAGTGAGGTTTTGATGTATCTTGTCTCACTCCATGTATTATGGTCTTGTGACCACTTTTTACATACATTGTATTCTTCGATACATACATATATATATATATATATATGTGTGTGTGTGTGTGTGTGTGTGTGTGGTGTGTGTGTGTGTGTATAAAGAAAGAAAAGAAACAACACATGTGAGACAAAGGTGAAGAAAACATATATCATATATATATATATATATATATATATATCTATGTATGTGTGTACACACCACACACACACACACACACACATACACACACACACACACACACACACACAACACACATATATATATATATATATATATAAATTTATACGACTTGTCTATGTTTCACATTTGATGCCTTGATGAATCTTGTTTAAGTGTTTTAGTTAAAACAGGTTGTAAGTTTACCATGCCATAATCTTTCTTCTTGCAAAGTTTTTAAAGAGTTCGTAATAGGGTTAGACTTATGTACTTTTGTAAGTTATGGGATAGTTATGTTAGACTTCTTTCATAATTGTTATTTGTGGTTTTGTCAAGGATTTCCAAAGGGGGAGACTGTTAGAATCATATTTTATTGTAATTGGCTAATCCTTTGACAAAATGCACTTTACTTGTAATTGGGTATATCTAAGATGGGTTTAGTACTTTAAGAAACATGTTGTTCAAGTCAAGTATTAAAGACATGAAGATTGGTCCAAGAAACAAGTGAAGAAAAGTGTTCATTAAGTCTCGACAGATAACTCGACAGATGCTTGCTATCGAGACTTAATGTAAAGCTTGATAGATAGATCGACAGCAACTCGATCTATCGAGACTTATGATTTTCAGTTTTCTAAATCTGAAATTCAGCCTAGACTTGTGCAATTGTTTAGGTTTTCTCTCTCTCTCTCTCTCTCTCTCTCCTCTCTCTCTCTCTCTCTCTCTCTCTTACAAAGCTAGACATATATAAAACTTATTTTTAAAATCCATCACGCGTTAATACAGAGAACAAGAGACTTATTTTCTTTGTGTGAAGCTACTGCGTTTATATGTCATAGAGTTTTCTAACCAAGCATTTTTAGATCTTCATTGTTGATAAAGTGAAGGATTTTGCAACCAACAACATCTGTTCAAGTTGCTGGAGTTAGTCACGTACTAGGATTCATGCAAAATGTCAATCTCAAATTGGAGGTTTGTGCATTAAAAGAAAGAAGGCTACTGCAAGATCAAGTACAATTAGGTATTGGAGCAAAAGTTCAACTGTGGGTTGATATTTCGAGATAGGTTAGGGTAGTTGGTAAGATTCCTTATACTTGTAACCGCTTGATTGTTAATTAGTAGATTCTTGACTGATGACCTTATAATCACTCAGTGGGGTTTTTGCCTTATGAGATTTTTTCCATTTGTCAACAAATCACCGTGTCAAATTTGTTTTCCACTACATTTAGTATTTTTGGTGATTTGTTTGTGCCTTCACGATTTACATGCAATTGAATCTAATTAATTAACTTGGGTAATTGAATTAATTAACCAGAGTTAAACTATTTTAACCCAATATTAGTAATCTTGTCAATATTTTGGATATTTTTGGACGCATTTTGAGGTTTGGAGAAAGAAGAGGCTGCGTAAAAGAAGGCCGTGGACAGTGTGATATGAGTATTCCAATTAGTTTTGTGTTGAGAGAGAGAGAGAGAGAGAGACCCTATTTATAGAAAGTGGTTGAAGCCAATGACACCATATCCATTTCTTATTTGCCCCAAGAAATATATTTGTATTTTTGTGGCCACATATATAGTATCTTGCTCTAAGCTAATGTCATCTATGAAAGAAAACAAGTTATAACAGGATTTGAAAATTATTATTGACAGTTTCATACAAACCTTCCACTTTTTTTAAGAATATTTTATATCTAACACATGATGCACATTTGAATAACGACACAGAACAAAAGTGAAAGTTTTGAACAGTTATGTGTGTTCAACTTCAACCGACAACTTTATTATTTCTTATTTTTATGGGAAAGTGTTTGAAATTGTAAGTAGTGCACAAATACTCTGCTTATTAACTTGTAGGATGGAAAGGACTAGTTATAGTAACTGCATCTTCTATCCTATCTCAATTAGATTATTGCATCCTTGTTGGAGTCCATAATAATTGCACTATTGGGATTTTCCTCCAAAGGATGCCAACTCTTACTAGGTATTGCTTTTTTTTTTTAATAATAAATTTTACAGGAAAACTAGATATTGATGTTTGGTTAATATAGAAAAGTTTCTTTCCAATTGATAAGAGCTTTGCAAAAGAACCTATTTTAGCATAAAAACTTATGTTTTTTATTTTATACAGTCACTTTTCAAAAACACTTAAATTAGTTTATATATTGCACATTATTTTATTTAAATATTCATTTTTATTCATTTTTATCATTATTTTTTATTTATTCTCTCTCCCCTCTCAAATCTGAAAACACTTACATAAAACTCTCGCTACTCTCATCCCTCTCATCCCAAACCCACAGCCTCTCACTAGATCAAGCACCGTTGCTACTCTTTCTTCTTCTTCTTCTCACTAGATCAGTCACTACCGTTGCTCTTTTTTCTTTTTCTTCTTCTTCTTCTTCCTCCTCCCTCTGCTCTTTCTTTTGCTTCTTCTTTTCTTTGAGATCTGGGTTTGATGATTCATTTGAATTTTGCATAGTTTTAAAAACCGGACCAGACCTGCCAGTCCGACTGGTTCAACTGGGAACCGGCCTTAAATCCGGTCCGTTATGCTATAAAACCGAAAATACAATAAAAAATGATAAATAGTGTAGACCGGCCGGTCCGACTGTAAAAACCGTAAAACCGACCGGTCGAACCGATTTTGCTCATCTGCCTTGAAGCCCCCTAAACTACATCGTTTTACCCCCTCAAAATTTAACCCTAAAATCCTAAAACTATGTTCAGCCTTCTCAGTCTCACACTCTCACTTCTTTCCTCAATCCTTAGTCACGCCTCCTCATTCCTCAAGCTCTCTGCTTTCATCCTCACACCCTCAGCCCCTCAGCCCTTCACTCCCTCGCGCCGGCACCTTCACTCCCTCACTCCCTTGTGCCCTTGTGCCCTCCCTCCCTCTCTCCCTCACGCCCTCCCTCCCTTGCTCCCTCGCACCCTCACTCCCCTGCCTCACTCTCTCCCTCAGCCCCTCACTCCCTCGCTTCCTCACGGCCTCACGCGTCAGTCGTCACTCCCTCACTCGCTCGCTCTCTCAACTCTACCTCACTCTGTAATGTTCTTTCCTTTTTCTATTTTGGGTTCTTTTTTTTTTTTTTTTTTTTTTTTTTTTTCGGCTTCATCATGTAATAAACTAATAAACACTTAATTAGTATTCTTTTCTTTTTTATGATTTTGATTACTTGATTAATTGATTTTGATTTTGTCATTTTGATCATTTTCGTGGTTTTTTTTTTTTTTTTTTTTTTCATCTCAGATTCTCAGTTAGTAGTTCATGTTCTCGGCTTCATCTCAGGTTCTCCTCCCGTGACTTCACTGGTAAGTGGTAACTTCAATTATTAGTTTACAATATCATTTTAGTTTATTTGTGTATGTTGTGGATTTGATTTGCAAAGTATTATTGTTTGGGAAATATAGTTTACAGAGTATTATGCTTTTGATTGTGTATGTTGGTGTTGAGAAATTTATTTGTTGATAAAATGGTTGATGCCAGTCTGAAATTATTGACTATTGTTTGTGTATGTTGTGTTAATGAATTTATTTGTGGATAAACTGGTTGCTGTTAGTTTGAAATTATTGACTATTGTTTGTGTATGTTGTGTTGATGAATTTATTTGTTGATAAAATTGTTGCTTACCAGTTGAAATTTTTGAGTGAAATGGAGTCAGCCTCTGTACCATCTAATGAACATACTTCTACAACCGGGTCTAATGCTAATTCTTCATCTGTGAGAGCGAAATGTGATCCCACATGAGATCATGTAACTGAAGAGTTTAAAGACGGAAAAAGTAGTTATAGATGTATACATTGTGGGAAAAGTTATAAAGGAGGGGGCATCAATAGGATGAAAAGACATCTAGCTAGAATTAAAGGTGATGTGACTGCATGTATGGGTGTACCTTATGATGTTAGATTTCAAATGGTTGGGAATTTGAAAGGCATTGCTAAATCTAAAGAACAAACAAAAAAGGATCAAGAAGCATCTAATTATTCGCCATTAGAGGACTCACCAGAATTTGAAGATGTCCAAGAAATTACTCTTAGAGGTAGGGGGTTAGGTAGGAGAAATAGAAGTGGTGCTGCTAGTAATTTTTCATTAAGATCCAATCTTGGCAAGAGAAAGGTTGGTGACATTGGTAATTACTTTGTTCCTAAAACAACACCGGAAGCTCAACCTTCTATTAAAAGTGTTCTTGCTAGCAAAGAAAAGAAGTTGAGGGTTGATATGGCTGCAGCAAGATGGATGTATGATGCTTGTATTCCAATTAATGCTGTAAATTCTAGTTATTATCAACCCGTGCTTAATGTTGTAGCTTCTTATGGTCCTGGATATAAAGGCCTAAATTATCATGCCCTTCGAGTGCCTTTGTTAAGAGAAGCAAAAAGATAAGTCCAATTGATTGTTGATTCTCATCGTTCATACTGGGCTGATACTGGTTGTACAATAATGGTTGATGGGTGGACTGATACTAGGCATAGAATATTGATTAATTTCCTTGTCTATTGTCCTAAAGGAATTGTTTTTATATGTTCTGTTGATGCTTCTAACTTGGTTAAGGATGCTATTAATTTGAGTAACTTGTTTGATGAAATTGTTAATTGGGTTGGTCCTGCAAATATAGTACATTTGGTCACTGACAATGTTGCAAATTATGTAGCTGCTGGAAGAATTTTGTGTGGAAAATATAGGAATATTAGTTGGTCACCTTGTGCAGCACATTGCCTAAACCTAATTTTTAAGGAGATTGAGAAGATGGATCATGTAGCTAAACTTGCAAAGCGTACATTCAAGATCATAGTGTTCATCTATAATCATGTGGCTTTGCAAGCTTGGTTGAGGAATAGAAAAAATTGGACTGAAATTGTGCGTCCAGGGCCAATTAGGTTTGCTACTACTTTCATTGCCTTAGAGAGTCTTAAGGAACATAATATTAGAAGTAATTAGGAACATTTTTAATCTTCACTCCAATTCTACTTTACGCCCGAGAAATGTGGCCTCTCAGTCAGTTTCCAAGAGAGAATTATTGAGTGGCTTCATTCACACATACACACCATTTCACAATGATGTCTCTCTTTTTATTTTTCTCTTATAAAATTTTTTGTATATTTCTCTATTTATAATTAACTGATTATCTAATTTGGCTGGCTTATTGAGCCTTTCCAATTGGGTTTTAGTGTGTGGCTTGGAGTGAGACAAAAAAGGACCAATAAGACACTAGCTCCAATGAGCCTTGGACTTTTTTGCCAACTCTTGACAAGTCCAAAGTTACCATTAATTATATTTAATACCACTATATAAATATCATTGCACTTTAGGCCTTATTAATAAATTATATCACAAAACTTTATTATACATGCAACTCTTTCATAAAATATTCATAGAAATACAAAGTAATGAATGTAGATTGCTACTTTGAAGATTACTACATCTTAATCTTTGATTACCTAATTTAATCTTTTAAGTTATTCATCATATATTTATAAAATTCAATTTCATAAATATATACTTTAGTAACCCCTTACTAAAGTGGTTAGGCCTAACACTCTGAATAACCAAACCTATTAAACTTATCTCAAGGGAATATTTTATATCTCCGTTAATAAATTATGAATTCCATCTTGAAAATATATGTTCCATCAACACTAAATGTGGTTGCCCAACATATTGAGGTTTTAATCGTGACTTTAGATTTCACTCCTGATATATCAAAGCAATCTACACCTTATGATCAGGTTCATTATTCTCTTAGGATTAAAAATTCATGCAAATAGAAAGTCGTGAGATTTATTATTCATTTGACATTCGTTAGGAGAATAATAAATCTAACAGCGGTCCAGTTCAATATGTCTTAACTCTTAAAACATATCAACATACCAACTAGAAGTCTCCACTTTCATGATCAAGAAAAATTATCTTAGTTGATACATTATAGTCTTCGTAGATAAAATGCCCAATTTCATCACCGACTATGAACTATAATTCTGAGTTTACAAAAAACTTGTGATTTATATCTTCTGTGACTTTTCACATAAATCATATACTATGCATCTCATGGTGGATTTGGTTACATATTATTCAAGTGGGGCCACCCATACAACTATCTTCATTTAGCAAATGCATTGAATTCAACAAATGCATGCATATATCTCAATTGGCTTTTCAACTTGAAGAATATAGTTACGAAGGACAGAGTCAGAACTTAGAGTTAGGGGATAGCTTTGCTGTTGGTTTTGTACTGTGATTTGGACCTCCGACTTTTTTGCTACTTAGTTGCTTAGCTGCTAGTTGTTTAAAATTTTTCAAAGGGTCACATTGTTTTATTTGGGTAAAATTAGTTGACTGGGTTAACTTTTTTTTAAAAAAAAGTTTTACTGTTGGTAATTTTTCTTGTTGTACTTATTTTTTGGGCTTGTATATTTACTTTTTAAATTTTGGACTTACAAATTTTTTAATGGTCTTTAAAATGAGGAAAATGTTTAAACTACAAACTTTTTAAAAAATTGCTGATAATGTAAGTGATGGGCCAAAATGTGAATCAATAATAATTTGCTACCTTAATATTTTGTATAAATGTTATAGAAAATTTTGTTACTATAACAATACTCTTAAAAGACTTAATAAAAATTTTTAAGAGGACAAAAGTGTAATTTTCTAAAACAAAATTGCTAAAATTAATGCCCATATATATAATAATATTTTTTTTATAAAAAGTTTGGGGGCGGGGGGGCATTGCCCACCCCAAGTCCAACCATGGCTCCGACCATGATAGTTACCTTCATTAATTAGGTGATTGTATTTCAATTGTGTTTTGCTTAGACAAGTCGAACTCTCATATGTGAGAATGTTACACATTTCAAAAATTAATGTGAGTGACTTAGTATTATACATGAAGAAGAATGACACACCAAAAATTAAAGACAAACAACAAATGTAAGTCAAACTAGCAGCCGCTATAGAATTAGACCGCGTTAGGTAGGTGAAAATATCAGGTACATATTGTTTATCATGTGGATAAAAAATCTTGAACACACAAAGAGGACTGAAGTATTTTTGGTTAAGATCTTAGGGTTTGGTTTATTTTTAGTACTTTTTTAAGTAGAATTTTCTTTTGTTTTAAGAAAAACTATCACATCATCCAATACTAACTAAATAAAAGGTGAAAATTAAAACTTACTACTACTTGTTATTATGTTTTTTTTTTTTTTAAATACATATCTAATTAAAAAAATACCAAAAGTAAGTCAAACTCATTCCACTAAAAGATTCCCACTTGTTTAAAATTGCTAAGTCAGTAATTAGTTTCTGTTTAAAAAAAAATTTTAACTCAGCAATTTTAAACAGGTAAGACTTTTTTAATAGAATGATAGATCACATCACTTATCCACCATAAAACCTTATCATTTCTCCACATACAGGTACACATTCCTGTTCCAAGGAAAGTTTTGTCGAAAGACAACTCTAAACTACAATTATTGCGTGGTTCTGTACTCGACTTGCTATTCCACATGTAAACTTTGTCCAATGTGGTCCACCACCTAATTATGATCGTGCACGTGGTTGATAATACAATTGTGACCCTTATTTAGCAAAAACAATTGTGACCCTTCAGTAGCTATGGCTCAATCCAACATTCCTTAACAGGGGTACCCCTATTAGGTCATGCCCTGGGGGTAAGCTACATATGGTCACCCCGCCCCCCTTTTTGTTTATAAAAAAAAAACAATTGTGACCCTTATCCTTTTTATAATCACAACACCAATTAATGACACTAGTGGTGATCAGTACGTGTCAATGGCATGGATCTGAGACCTGGACTGGACCGTATCGTCCGATTGGGTTAATCGGGAACCGCTCCTCGAGACGGTTATTTAACTTCCAAAACCCGTTCTACAGAAAAAACTTAGTAAATCGTGCGAACCTCGATCGAACCATCTGGGTTTAAGAACCGTGAATGGGTCTCATGGTTCTTGCCTAAGTTCTTTTAAAAGAAAAAGAAGAAGAAGAAGAAGAAGAAGAAGAAGATGAAGAACATAAGAAGAGGAAGAAGATGAAAGATGACGACCAGAACAAGGATTAAAAGAAAGGGTCCAGTCATTTTGTTGTGAAGTAGACCCTTTGCTGGCTGTTGATGGCTACCATTGACTGGCAAAAGCTGAAAGGCTACCGTGCAGCTAGCAAAAACTGAAAAATTGAGATTTGAACTAGCCTAGCTTTGGGTGTTTCAAGAGATAAAAGAAGGATTTGAGAAGAGGATGTTAACAAGAGAAGAGATAAAAGTGAGATTTGAAAACTCTGAGTACTAGACAGTGGACTTGTGGATGTGAATTTTTGGGATTTTTTTTTTTTTTTTTTTTTTTTTTTTTTACTTAAAGCTTGCACGCCACACTAGATTGAAAAGGAAGTTCTGGACCTCCTACGTGTTGTTGACTTTTTTAAAAAAAAATGTTGTTGTTGACTTGTTTATTTAGTGTTTAGTCTAATTCTTAATTATACAAAGTACAAACCCACTGATTCGTACATTAATTTATTAAATTTATTTATTGCTTTACATTGTAAGATTGTCCAATAAATGTAAGATTTACACTATAAGATTAAACACATACATACAATATTATATACATTTACAACAAAAAAGGTATATAACATTATAGACGCTAATGCTCCCCACCATTCAAGTTACTGCTCTTTTTAAGGAAAATTAATTTCATGGGAAAATGTCTATTAAATTTTTTATTGGGTTTCATAAATTAATTTAATGTGAAATTTCTATTAGATTTCTATATTTATTTGGATTTTTTATGTAATTTTTAAATTTTTACTAATTTAATATATTTTTTATATTTTAAATAATTATTAAATTAATTATGACATCATCATGGTTGGACCTCGGTCTAACCTCAAAAACCTTGAACTTTACATTTTTACGGTTCATTGAACGGTCCAAATTTCAAAACCATGATCAATGGTGCTAAATTTGTAATGGTGTCAATCATAGTGTGTAGCCATTTTGCTAAATTCTATGACAAAAGTTTCTTTATAATTAAAGAAAAATTCTTAATTTATAATGTACTAAAAATTTAAAATTAATATTATAGACTATAGAAATGCTTACAATATTATACACATTTGTAAAAACTGTACAACATATTTAGTTTATGATATAAAATTTACATTATTAGTGCAATATAAATTTATAATTACTCGTAAAGAAATTGTTTTATTGCGAATGTTATTCAAGTTCATTTGTAACTGTTTGGTGTAAGTTTAAGTCAGAAGAAAACTATATATTCACCGTGCAAGTTGGAGAATTTTGGTCGAGCAAATTGCATAGCAGTTGAGCGAAATCAGGCATATTCAAAATGTTGTAGGATATAAAGTTTTTCTTGGTATTCGCTGGTAACCATAAAAAATTAAAAAAATTAAAAAAAAAAAGAAAAAAAAGAAAAAAAAAAGAGATAAAGTTTTTCTTGGTATTCGCTAGTAACCATAAATAATAATATATATATATATTATATAATAAAAAATAAAAAAACCTTAATATTTTGTAGAGAAAGGCAAAAAAGAAATTCTTGAGAAAACCTTGCCCAAAGCCAAAAAGTCTTTCAACTTCTCTATTAATTGCCATATTATTGACAGGACTTTACTACCAAACCAGAAAAATGACCTACTATGTGTTTGGGATATTGTTTTGAAATCACTGAGATCAAGTAGAATTTTCAAACAGCCTTGAATTGGCCAAGAAATTGGTTAAATGGCAGGCGTATCGACTTGCAGCATCAAATAACCGTGATGACACAAGGCTGGATTCAACAATAGAAAGCAAGAGAGGAAAACTAGGCTATAGCGTTTCTTTACATATATATTACAACAATCTTCATAGTGGATATGGTTACATATCATTCAGGAAATTTGAAAATTTATTTAGCACTTAAATTTTAAGGAAATGCTAGTGCAAGAAGCTGAAATATTGCTAACTAGTTTAAGCCTCCTCACATCTCCCATTGGTTATTACATTACCAAAGCGCAATACGTTACGAAACCCCAAAGTCTAATTTGTTTACATTTTCTTTTAGGCAACACTTTTCAAGATCAGTGACTTCATGTGCTCCTCTAGACTTGGAAGGCGATGTTTCTCGTCATAACTGTACATCAAAGGAACCATCCTTGCAGCATTAAGAGAAGCCTTTATAAAAGACGCTGGAAATGGATTTGGGTTAAGGCAATCCTTGTTGAGTTGCTTCCATGCATTTAAAATCATTTTGATAACATGACTTTTTGCATCTTCAACTGAACAGCCTTGATGTTCTTTCCTGTAGCACTCAATATAGGATCCATCATGACCGTTTTGATCCTCGTCCTGCAGATAATCCTTACCAGTTAGTGAGTTAACCTTAGAATTTGCAAACATATACATATATATTATATGAAAAATTTTAACTTTTTGTCTCATCTTTTACAAGATAAATAACATATATATGTTTCTAGAAATAAACTAATTTTTATCTTTTTTTTTTTTTTTTTGCCTCACATTTAACAAATAAATTAACGAAAATTAGAAGATATTAAACTCACTTACAAACTTTTTTAAAATAATTGTTAACTTGCCCTGATATGATCATTATAAAAATGATGTTAATAATAAATTTATATAAAAGTGAAATTCTCTCATCCCATTTCACCCAACTTTGTGAAATTAACAAAGTGTGAAAAGGGCTATGAAAAAAATTTAGGAGTTATTTGATAGTATATTTTTAATAACAGTTTTTAATATGTAAACAATATTACATATATTTCTACATACTTTTTTACCTATATTTATTTTTAAAAAATCCAAACAACTTTAGTAGAACATCATTACAGATGAGTTTTAATTTTTCCTCCACGGTTAGGAAATTATTATTTTTCCTATTTTTCTAAGAAAACTAAGATCCTTACACGTGGATGGCTGTGGTTAATTCGACAAAAGATGGAGTACGAATGAGAGGACATTCTTTGCGACTGTCCTATTCCTTGCTTTAAAAAATAAAAGAAAAAAAAAAAATGCCACTAACCTTTAGGCCACTAGATATCTATTATTGGTGGGATCACTCCCTTGCTAAAAGTCAACAAATAGACCCACATGTGTGGCTGCTTGTGAATTTAATCTTATTCTCTTACCTGGGCATTTCCGAGGTCATCCCATAGTCGAAGAATTGTGGCTATGGAAGATGTAATGCTGGGATTGCTGTCCAGAAGATCAACAGTCTCCTTGCTAATTCCCTCACCCAAGAGAAAGAACTTGTGAACTAGCACCACATGCAATCCTGTACTCACATGTGCATTCTTCATGTACTCCTCTGCCGTTGGCAAGTTCCCAGAAGCAAACCATTGTGCTTCTAATAGGAAGGCATTACACAATCTAGCCCACTGTAACAATCAATAATTGCAAAGGTGCAGCATGAGTAATCTCTTCGAAAGTTTACTATTCACGGGAAAAATATGTCAAAATACAATGTTTGTCCTTATACATCAGGCCAATAGCGATTTTTGTCCCTGAAAGTGACCATCCGACTAATCACTTTATGTCTCTAGACTAAAAGGGACCATTTTAAATTTGTTGAGAACTAAAACAATAGTAGAAAATTATTAATTTATATTGTATTATGAATGTAAGATCTACATAGTAGACTACACAAATGTATACATTTGCATAAAAGTGTACAATGTTGTATATATTAGTCTAATCTACAATGTAAATCTTACGTTGATGGTATAATGTAAATTATTAATTTTTTAAAATTCTCAACAAATTTAAAATGGTCACTTTTAGTCCATCTGAAAGTTGAAGTGATCGTTTTTATTATTTCTAATGTATTTAAGAGAGCAATGTCATCATGTTAGTTTAAGTTTGGTCCTGTCATTTAAGGAATCTAAAGCAATCATTTTAAATTCCAAGATTTAAAATTATTAATAAACTAAAATTTAGGGACCAATATGTATTATGCTTTAGAAAATAATTGTGTTTGATAGTTAATTTGTCAATATATATACCGCTTTTTTTAGGGAGTCTATAGGGTTCCATCCAGTCCTTTTGTAGACCTTGTAGCTGATTTCATTGGTAATGTCATAAAGAGCCACGAAACATATCTTCAAAGGGTCTGGTAATTTCTCAGATGCTGATAATTCCCATCTACGTGCACAGAAAAACGTAATAATCACGCATGGTGAAATAGTAAAATAAAGAAAGTCATATTTTTGTACCGTTATAATTATTACACATTTATTATTTCAAATTTTTTTTACATCCACTTTTATTAGTTGAAATATGGACATTTTTAAAATATGAACATTCTTGCTTCAATTATATATTAAGCATCAACCGGTGGACTAAAACAAGCATGAAAGAATATTTAGCAATTTTCTTATATGAAACAAACACGCGTACCTATTCACTGCATTTGTGAAGAGAGTGAGTTCATCTAGCGTTCCGTAAACATCAAACATGTCGTCTATCACGTAAACCATAGCTATAGGTTTTGTGAGCTCAACCCTTTGATATGTCAGGCTTGGATCTGTGAGGCAAGCCGCTGTCCACATGTACCATTTAAGTGGTTGATCTCTCGCAAAGTTCAACTTTTTAGCCAGACCTAAGCCTTTCCACCATCTTTTAGGAGAAATGATAATTTAGAATAGAATCAAAGTATAGGCAATCTGAGTAAAATAATAATTAGTAGACAATCATAACAAAAATATTCTAGAGTCTCATTGAACTTACTTGAAAATTTGAAGAAGTTCCTGTTGGTGTATGGACTGGACCATTTTGAAGTCCATCTTTGCTAGTTCTTGTAAATGTTTTACCCAACCCCTTGCCCCTTCGAAATTGTCTGGGAGGCCCTTAGCCATGAACCTTGGCAAACTCTTATGATAGGGATGCTCCAGTGTGTTCAGAATGAATCTAGCGTGTTGGTGATCAAGATGTTTGATGTTTGCTTCGAGAAGGTGGCGACTGAAGTCTTTAGCTTCTATGAGTATGTCTTCGTGATCGATGCTTACCTCTGACGCTTCATATAATTCCATCAATCCACTTATGTGTTCACCTAACTCCAATTTAAAGTTTCCTTCCTTGTTCTTGAAATTGTTAAACACATCTGTATGACACACAATTAGCCGCAATTTATTGACTTTCAAGGAATATTTATTTTCTACAATTGGCAAGTTACACATATCAACATTATCGAGTGAGTCTTGAACCCATAAACATACTCTTTGTGTTATTTGAGATAGAGCTCAACTGTGAATAATTTTATTTTATCTTTTAATGTTTATCTAAAAAAGTTTTTATTCAACTTTTAGAATCAAACGTTATTTGCCACCCAATCCTTGGGGATGTAATTATAATTATGCTGTGATAATTACAAGAACAACGTAATTTAGGTAAAAAGAAATATAAATTCTCACCTGCAGAAACATGATAGCCATCTTGTCTCAATAACCGAAAACGCAGTGCAGCCTCATAAAGATCGTGATCATGACCTGCATGAGCGCTAAAAATCATATACTGCCTTTTAAGGATTGTTTGAATCTCCTCTTGGAAGTGATACTCAATGCCTAAGCGCAAGATTGCATCAACCACGTTCAAACCTTCGAAAGGATCTTCAACTAACTTGCTAAGTATATTTTTGAATTTCTTTAGTTTTTGCACGTATTCAACGCAAAAATCATCCTGGAAAATCAATATATCCCTCTTAAATTATGAAAAGTTAGGTCTGGAAAAACAAGAAAAAGAAATGGTGAAAATGGTTATGCAAAACTTTACCGTGGAGCTGTGGTATTCAGGAAGAAAATTGTAGTCTTCTGTGGGAAAATAATTAACCGCTTGATCTTGGGCAATGCTGCTTCCTTGTGCCTTTTGCATACAAGTATCATTGATGAGGGAAGTAATCTTTTCAGTATTTTGGATATTTTTGAAACCATTTTGAGGTTTAGAGGAAGAAGAGGATGCACAAAAGAAGGCCATGGACATTGTGATATGAGTATCCCAATTAGTTTTGAGCTGAGAGAGAGAGAGAGAGAGAGAGAGAGAGAGAGAGAGGTGTGTTGATATGATGAACTGAGATGCCCAATTTATAGGAAGTTGATAATATGAAGCCAAAGACACCGGCTCTTCTCTTAACAACAGCAACAAAAAATAAAAAATAAAAAATAATAATCTCTAACCATTCCTTTTTTGTTTTTATATGAAAAATGTCTTCTTATTTTTGTGGCCACCAATGTTTTTTTTTTTTTTTTTTGAGAAACTCGTGGCCACCAATGTAACTGTAGTTGTACGTCACCCTGAGATAAAGTCATGTGAATGGAAAACTATGCTATACAAAGAAAAACCTTGTTCAGCAGAGAGATTTGTAGTTTCACGTGTTTCATGTGTCAAGTGTCAACAACGCTCAACCAAGGTATAAAAAATTCTATTTTTATGAGCATGTATTTGAATTATGCTGCTGTAAGGACACAATTCGAATTCTCAAACCACGGCTGGAAGGAGATGGGCTTGAAAAGGCCTTTTTCACAATGAATTTGTAGAGGATGGGTTTGTAATCTAGATTTCAAGGATGGTTTAGACAATTAGGAAAAGAACGGGCTTTGGGCCCAATGGAACAAAATAAATAGTAGTTTGCAAAGAGTAAGACCAAGAATTCTTCTTCGGACTGTTTCCGAGGATAGTTTATAATAGTATTTCTCAAGTTTGGATACAAATATTGATTATCATACACTTTTTCTTTCTCAAAAAGCCTTTCCTCTCTTCGTATGCCTTCCCTTCTATTTATACTCCTTTCCTTCTCTTCATCATCTTCCACTTTCTAGTTGCAATCTTGACTTCGGATACTTGTCCCATCCATTCTTCCCTAAAGCCCGCTAGGATTAGGGATCAAGTTCCAAGCTCTAGGCTCAGGTCCTATCCATTCTTCCCTAAAGCCCGCTAGGATTAGGGACCAAGTTCCGAGCTCTATACTCAGGTCCCATCCTTCCATCTATACAGTCAGCGTATCAATTACAGAGCTTTTAATGCATGGGCGGTGGTAGCAGCTTTACTTTAGACATTCCACTGCTCTTTCTATTGTCCGCCACGTATACTGTGATTTCCCATAGTCGTAGGACTCTTTATAACCTAGCTCGGGGATACTAAACTTCTCTTTCTATGTCCTCGGCTTCACAATCCGAGGACAAATTCACTCCTCGGACGTATTCGGACTTTTAAATACTCCATGATCATTTTGATGTTGTCGGATTTGGGTTTCCAGCCCAAAAGACTTCGTTGGGCCATCCTTCATAAATTACTGAGCCCAATACCCCTACAGCTGCTATATAAAGGGTCTATTTGGATATAATTTATTATTAAAAATTAAAAATTGAAAATTGAAAATATTGTATCAAATAATTTTAAAATGTGTGAATAGTACCGCAGGACCTATTTTTAATAAAAAAGTTGTTGAAAAGTGAAATTTGTGGGTCCGTGAACAGTGCACGGATGCACTGTTCACAGAAGACTGGGTCAACAATTGCGGCTGGGAAAAAAAAAAAAACGCTGAAACGCAAAACGCAGCCCTTTTCAGTTGAATCCAAACGCCCTCAAAAAGTTAAAATATGAAAGATTATTTCTTCTTTCTTATCTCCTACACATCCATTAAATAATTTCATACTTGTTCGTCCATAAAATTAAAAATAAAAATAAAAAATAAAAATAAAAAGATAGATAAAAAGTGAAAGTTAGAATTTAGTGTGGTCATCTTGACCGTTGCAATCAATCCAAAACCAAAAACATATGACCCCCTCCCAAAAAAAAAAAAAAAAACCTCCATTCACCGTATTTTTTTCTGCCACCAAAAGGTTAGCCAACAAACTCCACGGCCAAACTTGGTCAGGTTCTTTCAAGAAGTTTCTTTGCACACCACCACCCATTGGAAAGCCAACGCTCACTCCATGTTTGTCAGATCGCACCACAATGAGCCCCATCACCATCCTCTTCTTAATATTGCACCACCATGACCCTCAATTGCCTAGCCCAATGCCTCTGCGATCCCTCCATAGACTAGCGATTCCATCTCAAAGGTAACAATAACTAGCCTTTTATTTAATTAAACTTATTTTCTGTTCAAAGTCTTCCTAATCATTTTTTTTAATTTGCAACCCCACAATGTTTTCTCACTAAAAAAAACTTGACCCAGTCCAATTAAAACCAACCAACCCAAGTCATTTTTAAACCCAAGCCTTTAAGTGAGTGCCCACCAATAGCCCAAAAAAAAAAAAAAAAAAACATCAAAACCAATTATTAACCAAATAGTCCAGTTCTATACCCATCCACTGCAAAACCCACCCTGGCTCAATTTAAAAAAGAGACATATAGGCAGTCATATTAACCCATTAAACCCAGAAGCCAACCCGTACACATAAAGTGTTTTTCAACTTCGCAGAAATTTTTCATATCAGTGTTTTGTGACTTCAAGTCTGAGCTGAAAATGACTGTCTTTGATAGAGAATTTAAGAAGGAGATTAAGGAGGCTGGGAATGCACTCCTTAACCCTCCTTCCTCCATTGATGATCTCTTCACTTTTCTTGATAAAGTTGAAAATTTGTTAGGATATGTGGAGCAAAAACCATCCAAATCAATGCGAGATGCACTTTTACCCTCAGTGAAGGCACTAATCACTAATACACTTTTGCGACATGTTGAAATGGATGTGAAGGTTTCAGTTTTATCTTGCATTATTGAGATTACAAGGATAACAGCACCAGATGCCCCATATATGGATGAGCAAATGAAAGAAATATTTCAATTGATTTTGGTAGCATTTGAAAATATGTCTCATGTGTCAACTCGCTCTTATAAGAAGGTGGTTTCAATTCTTGATACCATTGCAAAGGTCAAGTTATGCTTGGTGATGTTGGATCTTGAGTGTGATGCATTGGTTGTTGAGATGTTTCAAATTTTCTTAAAGATAATTAGGTCCAACTATCCACTTGCTGTATGAAATGGTCATATATGAAAGTGAAGACATTTCCTTGGATCTTCTTAGTAAGAAAGGAAAATCAGAATGTTTCACCTATTTCGTGGACATTAGGGGAGCAAATAATCGCTAGGATTAATGCCCAGGTAGAAAAGATGATGGCACCCACTCCAAAACTACCCAACAAGCTTGAGGGTGTATATGATGTGAAAGTTGAAGTTGTTGAACATGCTTTTGATCAATCCTCCACAGTCCTTGAAGATCTACATCTTGGTGAAGTCGAAGAGGTTAAAACCACAATGCTTCCTATGGTTCATAAGGTTCAAGAAGAGATTATACTGATTCCAAACATTGATTTTGTTATTCCAAATGCTGTGGTGGAATTCAAGATTTTTATTTTCCTTGTGCTCCCTAAGGTGATTCTAGACTTGAAGCAAGTGTTACTTGTCAGCATCCTAATCCTTCAATACTTTAAAACTCGAGGTCGAGTTTTCTCCAACCAGAGGAGAATGATGCGGGAGACACAAGAAGATTTTTATTTAATATTATTTATGTTTGCAAGTCAATTTATTTTTTCTATTTTAGGTCCTAGTAATTTATTAGGCTATTAATATTTTAATTTGGAAGTAAGGTTATTTTTGTAATAAGGCAATTAGAGTTTCCTAGCCAATTAGAACTAGGATTTAGTAATCCTTTATAAGCAACCTATTGTACTCCTTGAAGAGGTACTTGATTTTTTGATGAATGAAAATATGACCGTTTGGTCTTTATTTGGTTTGGTACTGACTCCCGGTCTACCTTAGGTGCTGACTCCAGGTCTACCTTAGGTACTGACTTCTAGTAGTTTTCCCACTTGGTGCTGACCCAAAACCAGGCCTAAGTGTTGATTCCTAGGTTATATCCCTTTATTTTATTATTGTTTCAGTTTTGTTTTGGTGTTCCTGCATCAGCTACGTTTTACACACACACACCACACTAGGATTAAAAAGGGCTCAAGGTTAGCCAAATTGTGTTAACTTTTATTTCAGATATTGGAGGTTGGATTGAGAAGGGTAGGTGGAATTGGAATAGTCATCATTCATTATCCAATTGTATTTCTTCTAGAACATAAGGGAGAGACTAGGGGCAGAGCTACACGTATGAATGGGGAGCCATGGCCCTCCAAAAATTTAAAAAATATTATATATATATATATATATTATATATATATATATATAACATTTTAATTATTAGCCTACAAAAATGAGATTTGGCCCCCCCAAATATTTGAGTTAGTCCAATGATGCTATTAAGAAAATTAGCCAATTGGTCTGGTGTTATAGAGTTTTTTTTTTTTAATCTCAAATACATTTTTTATTATAAAATGTATTCTTGTGTATGTTAACATTTTGAATCATTCATGTCTTTGAAAACTTCATTAGTTCAATTGAAATTTTTTTACTCACTTTGGTTGATAATTTGGTAACTTATACTAAAAATGAAAACTTTAAGGTTTCACTATAGAGGACAATAAGTTATATGTGTGTATAGATATCTGTGTTTGTGTATGTTTATGGAAGTTTGTATAAGCTAATAAATTAGTATCATAAGTTAGCCCCCTAAATAAAAATATCTGGCTACGCCTCTAGGTGAGACAAAATAGTAGAATTAAAGAATGAAAGAAAGGGAGAGCCTTTGAAATCCATTAATCCCTTTAATTCCATTTCTTACTCTCTTTCTTGAATGTATTTATCTATTTTTGACCTTTATTGATTTTAGATTGATATCTAAAACTATATTATAATTCTGAATTAACTAAACAAGCTAGATTTATCATGTAGCTCCAATAAATTGTGTGGCATTGTGCAGGAGAAAGAGGTGATTTCAGAGAGGTTTGGAGAGATCATATGAGAGAGACAGAGAGTAGCAAAGAAGAAGAAGCGGATTGGGTGGAGAGAGTTAAAGCCCTTTTGTAATGACTCATTATTCTTAAAGATGGTGACTTTATTGCTTTTACATAATTGATTTTCAGAAGATTAATGACATGACAAAGAGGAGACTATATTAATGTACCATACTCAATTCTAGTTTAGAAAAACAGAGAAATATCAAGGTGGGAATGGGATCAACGTTTTCATGAGAGGAGACTATATTACATTGTCTATACAAAATAGTTTCTCCACACAAAGGAACTCTCAAACAGTCTGCTGACTCTGCTAGCTACTTTTTATTATGTGGTGAAAGACTAAAACAAATATGACCTACTTGTTATGGAGACATACCTTGTCAATTCCCGAAAATTAAAATAAAAAAATATATATATATATATATATATAAATTATAATTATTTTAATATTTTCAAAATTCAATTTACAAAAATAACAGTTGACCCCCCTAGTATTTGAATTAGTCCAGTGATACTCTTAAAAAAATTGATCTAATAATAATAGAGATATAACTTTATTTTTTGCAATTCTATTTTTTATTATAAAACGTGCTTTTATATTTGTTAAATTTTGGATAAAGTTTGGCACCAAACATGTTTGAATCTATCTTTTTCAACTCATTATATAGCGATTAATAAGTCATTGACTCATTAAAAAAAATCTTGTTACTAAAACTACACATGAAATGTCTCTTTAGTTGTCACATAATGGATTAATTGTGGGTGTTTGAAGAAGGGTTATTAATATGTTTAAATTTGGAGATTGTAACTGTGGAAATTGAATTAGATGCTAAAGTTGTGTATGGTTGGATTACTAAGGGGTAGAACTGTAAATTACATCATGCTTCTCTTATATTAGATTGCGGGACCCTCATCAGCTAGATTTCTTAAATAAGGATAAGTCACTACTTTTGTGAAGCAAACAAGTGTAACAATGCTTTGGCCAGAACAGCTCTAGCTCTTGATCATGACATTGTGTCTTTTGTTAATTCACTTGTGTGCATATGTATGCTTTTGTTTTATGACAATTTGAGTGTGTATTATGAGAGGCATATTCCTCTGTCTTCTGTAGGTTTTGCTTGTTCTTCTTTTTTGGCTAATTTATTAGGGTTTTCACCAAAATAAAAAAATAAAAATAGTATTCCAAAGTCGACCTACATAACAAAACTTAATCCATTCACATCGACCACTGTAGCAAGCATTGAATTCGGCAAATGCATACATACATGGACGGAGCCATGATTGGACTTGGGGGGGCAATGGCCCCTCCCCCCATTTTCTTTTTCAATACTCCCTCCATCCTAAATTTTTTGGCCTAATTAGAAAAACTCAATTATTTAGGGAAACATCATTAACTACCTTATCTTTTTGAAAAAAGTTAAAAATTTCCTAAATTACCCTTAAACAAATTTGTTTTTCTTTGTTGAAGGTTTTTTTTATTTTAAATTTGAATAAAGATGGCATGTATAGTGGATTTCAAAATTTAGGTTTTTAATTTAAAAAATGCTACCACAAATAAATTAAGGGCATAATGGGGGTGTTAGTAAGTTAATGGTGTTTGACTTTTCAAACAAGACATAATTTTAGGACATCCCAAAATGGAATACAAGCCAAACAATTTGGGATGGAGGGAGTATATTATTATATATATGGGTACTAATTTTAACAATTTTGTTTTATAAAATTACATTTTTGCCTCTGTTAGGAAATTTAAACCCCAATTAATAAAATTAACAAGTTTTAAACCTAAGTTGTTAATTAGATTTATTATAAATAAAATTTGTTAAAACAAACAAACATCAATATCATGTCAATATAATGCACAACAGAATAGTAAAAAAGACAAGATATGATGAGTTAGGAAATTAATGAAACAAACTAGTTTCATAGTAAAAAACCTGGAGGGAAACCTTCCTGAAAAATAATTCACTATAATTAGAGAAGTTTCGAATCTAATACAAAACCTTTGTCCCTAGACTCTACAATCCCCTTTGATGAACTTACAATAGAAATATTCTACCGCTTTAGAACTTCTAAATTCTTCAATATATGAACGCCACCATTTTGTACGGATTTTAATACGTAACTCCAGCAACTTGAAGAAGATGTTGTTGGCTGCAAAGTTCTTCACTTCATCAACAATGAAGATCAAGCAACACTTGATTACAAAATCTTAAGGCGTAAAAGACGCAGTAACTTCTTGCAGAGAGAATAAGGCACTAGGTCATTTTCTGCATATGTTCTCTATGTATAACAACCATTAATATAAGCCTTATATATGTCTAGTATTGTGAGAAAAGAAACCCTACACATACATGTCAGCTAGGACCAAAAATCAAATTTGGAAATTTTGATTTCGTAGATCTCGACAGATTCAGCTTATATTGAACTTCTGTTAAGTTTTGTTCTTAAATCTTGATAGATACTGTTTCTGTCAAGGTATCTGTCAACCTTTAATGAACAACTTTTCTTCACTTATTTCTTGGTCCAATCTTCATGTCTTTAATACTTGACTTGAACTCTTGTTTCTTGAAGTACTAAACCCATCCTAGATCTACCCAATTACAAGTAAAGTGTATTTTGTCAAAGGATTAGCCAATTACATAAAATATGTCCTTAACAACCTCTTTAACAATATCATTGATTTTTTTAAGAGTATTGTTAAAATCAAAAAAATTTCTACAACATTTTTATAACCTGTTAAGATAGCAAATTCTTATTGATTCACATTTGGTTCCATCATCTACATTTTTTTTTTTTTTTTATGTACCAATAACTACTCATCGCATAAGCAAATTGTAAAAATGTTTGTAACTCTAGCATTTTCCTCATTAATTTTAAAGACCAAAGTCTAAAATGAAATATACAAGCCCAAAAATATTAGTCCAACAACAAAATTACCAATAGTAAAACTTAAAAAAAATTAAACCTAGTCAACTAATTTTACTCAAAACAAACAATAAGCAGCTAAGCGGCTAAGCAGCAAAAAAGTTGGTGGCCGAAATCGCTGCACACTACCAGCAACAAAGCCGTCCCCTAACTCTATGTTCTGGCTCCGTCCCTGCATACATGTATCTCAGTTAGTTTTTCAACATGAAGAATAGTTATCTTCATTAATTAGGAGATTGTATTATACATGATGAAAAATAATGACACTCCAAATTAAAGACGAACAACAAATGTAAATCAAACCTCCAGCCACTATAGGAATAGAATTAGGCAAGTGAAAATATCATCTACGACTACGACTACGACTACGACGTACCGTTTATCACGCCGACACAAAATTATAAACACACAAAGTACTTAAAGAATTTTAAGGTAGCCACATATTCTGATATTCCATATTCCGAGTCGTATAGGACTAGACATTCCTACTTTTTGAGGAAATGTTTTGATATATGAGTTTTTATATATGTGTGTATTTCAATTGTCTTTCGCTTTGATATATGGGTTTTACTAACCTATATTCCTACTGCATTCATCAATAAACTACTTTAATAAATATTTTATGAAAAAAGGAAAAAGTGACCAACATTTTTTTTACCGTTTTCAGTTTCTAATAATTTTTTAAAATAAATAATTAATGTACTTTTTAAGGTATAAATTGACGGGGTTCTTGATATATATATATATATATTATATATATTTTTTTTTTTTTTCTTGTAGGTTTATATAATTCAAATATTTCATTAGGCCGTGCCTCATTGTCAGTGTACCACCGTTTAAATAAAATTGAACTTGACCTCGAACAGCCATGGCCCTCCACTCTTGTCAATTCCTGTGAAGTATGAGTACTCCTAACAACCACTGTGTCCCACCCTGGCGCGCACATGTGAAACGAGCTAGTCATCCATTATTACCACTGTCGACTAGATTCGCACGATGAGAGCACAGTTGACGAATACCAACGTGGAAAAAACGAAGAAAATAGCAGTCTTCTGTTGTTGTTTTCACATTGAAATCATTTAAGTTTATAACCTCATCACATATAATTTGTTTCACGATTAAACTGCCTCGTGATGGACTTTACATGCGATGTCAGTCTGATTGATCATTGATTAATATTTTGGGTTGGCTTTCTCAGTGATTTTAGATTTTGAACCAAGTACAATTATTGAAGGCCGCGTATACCTAAAACCAGTGCCGGCCCAAGGCCACACCGAAAGACAATTTTTCATTAGGAAAAGACTCCACTTCCCATTGTTAAAGCCCTAAATTTTTATAAAATTATATTTATATTTTTAAAAGTTGTGTGTGTATATATATATATATATATATATATATATATATATATATATTATATATATTACTAGAAATATTAAAGATATTACAAATTTTACTATTGACTGACAAATTGTCATATTATTTAATCACAAAAAAGTGATATAAACATTCATTAAATAAATTGATGAAATTCATCAATAAGAGTCAATGTCACATTATATTTTTAATATTTTATAGTGTTTTTAATTAGCACATTTTTCTTTTTCATTTTTATTATAACTCAAAGTACAAGATTGAAAAAACCTTAACCCAATTAAAACCCTAAAATATTTAAAAAAGATGTTGCAAATGTGTTAAATCATCAATCATAGATTAATCTCTTCTAATAGTTTGAGACTTTAATTTTTGTAAACTGATATCCTACAAAGCTATACATTAAATAATATCTATTTCTCTCTCTTGAAAACAAGATATAAAAATAAAAATTGGATTACAACTTTACTTAACTATGCATCGTTATATATCCAAAATAAAGTATTTTTTTAATTGTAATATATTTTTCTTTCCTTTTATTAATATTTATAGTTCAAATATGATATTCAATTCACTATATGAAATTAATATTAGTTTAGTTGGTATTTAATGCATGACCTTTAATATATAAATATTAATTAGACAAAATTATTTAATACTAATCAAATCAATATATATATATATATATATATATGTTAATGAAATTTTTCTATGAATTATTTGCATAAATATATTTAAAAACTAAACGTTAATATTTTAGCAAATGAAATATCAGCCAATGTGCTATTTAGGCTTTGATAAAGTTCAGATTGAATTTCATCATAGAAGCAACTTCTTGAAGCTCAATTCATGTCTCAAGATGCCCCTGAATTGAAATTTGAAAACTTTGATTAGAAGGGATAGGGTGACAAAATAGAAGATTAAAAAAAATTAAAAATAAAAAAACCTTTTAGGAAATGACAACTTTAACCAACTCTCTAAGGGTTCGTTTGAATACCGCTGAAAACTGAAAACTGAAAACTAAAAACTGAAAACACTGTAGTAAAATAATTTTTAAATGTGTGAATAGTACAGCGGGTCCCATTTTAAATATTAAAAAAAACTGAAAAGTGCTGGTACTGTTCATGAACAATGCATGAATAGTACAAAACAGTGAGGAATAGTGCTCTTGTCGGCTGGTTCAAACCTGTGCAAGAAAAAAAAAAAAAAAAAAAAAAAGGGAAACGCTGAACGCTGGATGCGTTCAGCATTTTCCAAACGGACGCTAAGTGAACATGCATGGTGTTAAACAGGAACACCTGTATATAGCACCTTTTAGTGTGCTTACTTTGCAAGTGAAATCGCTAGATTTCTAAATTACTTTCAGTTGACCAATTTGCAAACATATATTCAATTACCAAAAGATCCAAAAGTATATGTCTGCGCTTAAAAGGATATGTACTAAACTATGAAGCCGTTAGAGTTTTGAGCAATTGCTACTTATGCAATTTTAAAATCTTTAGGCCCGTTTGGTAGAGGAGTTTGAGTAATGTTGTTTGGGTATTTTTGATATACATGTGGGTAAAAAAGTGTGTAATGTTGTTTAAAATGTGAAAATATATATTAGAACTAAGCTACCAAACTGTTTAAACACTCATTCCAACGCTCTATCAATGACAAAAAGTAATTTAAATATATATTGTGTTACAAGTACGTGGCACTTGATGGCCTTGCCAAGATTGTAAAAGAGTTGTGGTGGCAAAGAGAAACTAGATCAATGAGAGAGAGAGAGAGAGAACTAAAGGGGAAAAATATATAGGAAGAGGAATTAAAGAATTTAAAAACAATAATCATATTAATTAATAATTAAAAAATATGTGATCTCGCTTAAATAGAATTATGACAATGTAGTTTTAAGTCGAAAAATTATGATGTTTTGAGTTTAGGTGACACTAAGTCGATATTTAGCATCAAGTATGAATGGAAGGGAATTCTTTCAAAACATTACATAATTTTGGAGTTTCAATCCAAATTTTTAAATGGGAAGTAAAATCAAAATATTTCTAAATTTTAAAAAGAGTAAATTTGCTTAATCTTGATATTTTATTGGTTATTAAATTATTTCTTAGAAATCCATTTGATGACGTGTTAATCGTTATCCAATCAATGAGAAAAGTTTTCGACTTTTTTAATAGACTGGCTTGTTCTTCTCAGCCAAAAAAAAAGACTGGCTTGTTCTCTTGTAAGTCAACATTTTACGAAAGAGCAATTAGATTTGGATTGTGACAGTGAAGGAAACTTCTTATAAATTTCCAAAAGGAGTTTGGCAGTGCACGAAAGGTTGAAAGAAGTGTGCCCCAGCTAGCCTGGACGTCTTTCGGTCATCGAGTCAATAATAATAAGTTGTTACTCAAGCCTTGATTTTCTCATGTGCAATGGCTAATTACCACGTGAAAATGCAAATACCTCCACTAAAATGTATATCCCCACCCAATAAAAGAGAGAAAAAACAAAATTTCTAAAAACATGCTCAAAATGCTTCACAGTAAAACGTACGCATCAAATTCTTGTCAAAAATTTGAGTTTCAAATGAGGTTATCTAACTAAATAATTTTCGAAAGAGTCCTGTAAGAGCACGATTGCACCTGGATCTAAAGACAATTACGAGCTCAGGTCCAATGAGTCTTAAATAATGAAATTTGTAGAGTGTGAACTTGAAATCTAGATTAGAGGTGCTGAGAACTTAACAATAGACTATAGTATGAAAATACTTGTAAATAATAGATGATAATTGCAAATGAACCTCCTCGGATGTGAGCCGAGGACCACTTCTGTATTTATTTTTTTCCTCTCTTAAAGATTACAATTCTTAATTTCTTTTTGATCACTGACTGATTCCCCCCTTTTTCTTTGGCCTTCACCCCCTTTAAATACTTCTTCCCCGGATGCTTTATCCACCTGTCTCTCCAATTTCCTCCCCCTAGATATTTCTTCTCTTAGTGTCTTTGAATAGTAACCAGAAGTTTCAGTTCTACTGTTCAGGGGTCACTTCCCTATCAATGCGGCTAGGGAAGTAAGTGCAGAGTCTTTAATGTGGAGGTGGCAGCCTTTGCTCATGATATTTTTCTAACACAGGTGTATCTAGAAGGTTCAGAGTTTCGCCCTCTTAACCAACAGTCTTTCCGGAATTCTGTCTTGACCTTCATAGTGAATCTCCAAATTCTCTTGGGTCTGTCCGAGGAGAAACTTACCCTCGGATGTGTCCTCGGACCCTCGGCGTATGGGTCGATTTGCAGTACTAACAAATTCTTAGTTCAAGAACAGATCGGCCCTCCTTGCTAGAGCCCAAAGGCTCAAATGCCTACTCGAGTCCTTTTACTCCCTACAATAGCCCCTAAAAACTCTATTTTTCAGTATCCGAGGAGAAAAATAGGGTTTTGATCCAATGAGAACTTACCCCACACGTTTTGTAAATAACTGCGTGTGTGGGGATCGTTTCGTGTTCCAGAGGATGCCACTTAGCGGTTTTAATTTCAAAAAACGCGCGCATTTATTATTGTAAGTTACACCTTGTCCCCCACTTTCAATGGTGAGATGAACATCTAACGGCCCTTATTACCCCTTGAAAATTTGGGCGGGACGAATGCAATTTCGAGGCCGCTTCCCGTACGTCGTGATGCTTTGGAAACCTGCGCCTTCATTTATTTCTTCCGAGGCTAATCCCATCAAAACATCAGCAGTTGCTTTTTTCTCTACAGAAATCCGTGGAAACTCGCACAACTTCGAACTTGTAAGTACCTACTTTTTTTTTTTTTTTTAACCCATTCTCCTCGGATCCTATCCTCGACTCCCATTTTAACCACTCTCCCTCTTAAAACTCAATCTTTCGTTCCTTTCTGATGGGTAGATTTAAGTGTCTAGTTGACACCGCCACTGGGATGGAAGGCTTTAAAGCCAAGTATCACATTCCCAGCGATGTAGGTTTAAGATATTGCCCGGCGGAAGCCGTGGCTGATTTTAGGAAAACAGGAGAGGTTATCATTCCCATGATCACCTTCATAGAAGGTGGGATGACCTTCCCTATAAGAAGCGTGACTAGGGAATACCTCCGCAACCACCAGTTGTGTCCCGACCAGTGTGCTCCCAATGTCTTTAGAGTTTTAGGAAGCGTCGACGCTCTCAATGAGCAGATGGGCCTGAACCTAACTTGGCATGACGTCGCTTTCATGTACGAATGCCACAAGCTTACTAGGGTAGGTTATTACATCAAATCTCGCTCTAGTGAAGTTAGGTTGATCTCCTGTCTGCCCAAGTCCAATAAAGGCATGAAGGAAGACTGCCCAAGTTAGGTTGATTTACCACATGTCTTAAAAGTCTGACCATGTTTGTCTGTTTTGGTGTCTTCCCTTGTAGATAAACAGCACGTGCGCCCACGCTTGAGCCACTGCAACGTTGCAGATCTGAACCGAGTGCTATGCTCAGAGGTGTTCGTCAGTGAAGACTTACAACTTAGGGCAGCTCATTTAATATTGGGGTACGACCCTATCTCCTCGGACTTCCAGGAGATTGAGAACGCTATTATAGCGGGTGACCGGAGGCGTAGGAGGATTCATGTAGCCAGACCACACTTCTTGGCCGACCACGACATTCCTGACGCCCCCCACACCATATTGTACATACAACCCATCGCGGCAATCTCTCTCGCCGTGCACTCTCAGGCAATCGTCATCCCGGAGGAGCAAGTGTCTTCGTTGAACACGTTGGACGAGGAGATAAACAATTTTCAGCTTGAGGACGTCCAAAGGCCCCGGGGAAGCCCATTTGTCGTACTGTCCGACGAGGAAGAGGAAGCCGCCGAAACCTCTGGGATACCCGGTCTAGTGATAGCACGTCCAGACGACAATTCTGTTGAAGAGGACATGGACGTGCTTAAGGACCTCTTGACCGCGAGAGGGGAAAAAGTTGCCAAAAAGGGGTCGAGGGGATCCCAAGCTCCTCCAGCTTTGCCACCAACCCCTCCTCCAGCGGACCCCAAGCCTCCGGCCGAAGATCCGAAGAAGAAAAGGAAGGTGGAGGCCGAAGGGGCTAGTGGCGAGAAGCAAAAGAAGTTGAAACAGCAACCACGGCCAGCTCAGCAGCAGAAGCTGGACAAAGGCAAAGAGCGCACCCGTTCAGTTGAAAGCGGGGAGATTAGAGACATGGCTGAGGTGCGCCGAGTACCAGCTATGTGGTCTCCCGAACTGAGACTGGATGGAGCGCTAATTCCCCTCCAGTCCAACATCAGGTCGTTCCAACAAGGCCATGCCCTCCACCTGGCCGAGGCGTTGGAGCATCCTCTTCTGCTGCCCAAGGACATGGAAGCCTTGGAGAAGATGAGCCAGCCTCAGCTGTTCCTTTCATTAAAAAGGGATTTAGCTCTGGTAAGTTCCACCCCACACTTATATTCTAAGCTCATTTGTAAATACTTTACCACTTTTAACCCCCTGACATTTTTCGCAGGCCATCCAAGAAGTTTTTGCCGCTGAGAAGTTTGTGGAGGACTCTCGGAAGCGAGCTGGGATGGAGCAGGAGCTACGGCAAGAGACAGAAAAGTCCTTAGGCCAGGCCCTAGCAGAAAACGGGAAGCTCATGTCACAGCCGGCAGATCTAAAGAGAGAGAAGGATGGTGCCGAGGCCAGCTTAAAGACGATGAAGAACCAAGTGGAGGGGCAGCGTAAACTTCTTCACCAAAAGGACGAGGAGCTCTCCCAAGCCCAACAGGCACACTCTGACTTGGAAAAGGAGCTTATGCGGGTGGAGGAGGAAGCTCGTACCCACAAGCATGCACTGGAGGCCGCGAAGAAGGCCAGCTATCAAGAGGGAGTAACTGCAACGCAGGAACTGTTGACAAAAGCCTTTGCGGCCTTGTGCCGAGAGTACTGTCAGCAGGTCTGGGGAGAGGCCTTGAATGCAGCAGGGGTTCCTCAAGCTTCCGAGCTGAGGAAGCCTGAGAACATTTGGGTTCCCCTAGACATACAGGAGATAGAAGACCCTCCTGTTGTTGCCTCTCCTGCACTTCCTCCCGTGGTGCAAGAACTCGTTCCTAATCCTACAGAACCTGAAGGTTCCCATAAAGAGAAGGACAAGTGTGGTGGTGCCGAGAAGGAGCAAATTCAGAACGTGGAGCCCCTCATTCCTTCAACAGACAAAGGGAAGCGAATTTTGTCTACCTTTGAGCTGGAACTGAAGAGCACTGAGGCTGGCAGCAGCTCCTTCCAAGACCCCCCTCCCTAACCTTAGGGCCTAGTATAGGACTTTTCTGTACTCCTTTTTTTTTTTTTTTTGATGTATATAATTATTGAAGAACAATTTTATTCTATTTCCATCTGTGTTGTATGTATTTCACTTTATGCTTTTTATACTTGTCATGAAAGTTTTTTTTTTTCTAACACATAGCCAAAGACAAAACAGAACAAACAAGTCTAACTCCAGGAGTTGAACAATTATAACCTTCAAACAGCCACGTGCGTATTCACTTTGCAAAGTAAAATATTTAAGAACCTGACAGAAACTAACTTAGTTTGGATACTATATAATGCCTTAATTAGAAAACTCACATGATGGTAAGATACTAATCTCCGCAAAGTATGTGATAAAAATAAAAACAATGACTAAGGTTCCAGTTAACAAATGGTAAGATATTAATTTACACAAAATTTTTGGTTCGAGGACCATACTTAACCAAATTTTTGTTTGACACTTAGTGACAGTAACTTCAAATGTCAATTTTTCCAAAGTAGGAGGTCCGAGGACCCGGCATAACTAATGTTCTGTTTAACAAATAAAAAGGTATCAATTTCCACAAAGTTTGTGGTCCGAGGACCATACTTAACCAAGTTTCTATTTAACACTTAGGAATAGTAACTTCAAATGTTAATTTTCCCAAAGTAGGAGGACCGAGGACTCGGCATAACTAATGTTCTGTTTAACAAATGAAAAGGTATCAATTTCCACAAGGTTTGTGGTCCGAGGACCATACTTAACCAAGTTTCTGTTTGACACTTAGGAATAGTAACTTCAAATGTTAATTTTCCCAAAGTAGGAGGTCTGAGGACCCGGCATAACTAAGGTTCTGTTTAACAAATGAAAAGGTATCAATTTCCACAAGGTTTGTGGTCCAAGGACCATACTTAACCAAGTTTCTGTTTGACACTTAGTGACAGTAACTGTATGCCCCTGAAGTATTTATAACTTTGCACTGTTAACTAAGAAAAGCACATTTTATTAATAATAATACCTTCGAAGGTCATTTACATTCCACGGGTGTTGTACAATTCTTTCATCTAGGTCAGCTAGTCGATACGACCCTATACCTGCTATTGAAACAATACGATAGGGACCTTTTCAGTTTGGTCCTAGCTTACCCCAAGCCGGATTCTTTGTAGTGCCCACAACTTTTCTTAATACGAGATCCCCAGGTGCAAGTGGTCTTAGCTTCACGTGTGCATCATATCCCCGCTTAAGCTTCTGTTGATAATAAGCCATTTGGACCATAGCTGCTTCGCGTCGTTCCTCAACTAAATCTAAGCGTTTTTCCAGTAGGCCATCGTTATTCTCCGGGCTATAAGAACTCGTCTTTAGGGTGGGAAAACCAGATTCCAGAGGTATCACCGTCTCAGCACCATAAGTCATAGAGAATGGAGTTTTTCCAGTGGACCTGCGCGATGTAGTTCGATACGTCCACAAGACATGTGGTAGTTCTTCTACCTATCTACCTTTTGCATCGTCCAACCTTTTCTTCAGCCTATTGACTATGACCTTGTTAACAGCCTCAGCTTGCCCATTTCCCTGTGGATAAGTTGGGGTAGAGTATCTATTTATGATGCCCATATCACCACAATATTTCCTAAAAGCCTTGCTGTCAAATTGAACGCCATTGTCTGAAATAAGCGTGTGTGGTATTTCGAATCTAGTGACAATGTTTTTCCGAACGAACTTCTTGGAATCCAAGTCTCTAATATTTGCTAAGGGCTCGGCCTCGACCCATTTAGTGAAGTAGTTTGTCCCTACGAGGGGCCATCTTTTGTTTCCTGCAGCCCTCGGAAACGGCCCCACGATATCCAATCCCCATTGTGCGAAAGGCCAAGGACTGGAAAGAAGGTTGAGAACCCCTCTAGGTTGATGAATATTAGGGGCGAACTTCTGGCACTGATCGCATTTTCTGGCATAGTCCTGAGCCTCCCTCTGCATATTGGGCCACTAATAACCCTAAGTCAGAGCTCTATGGGCTAAGGACCTTCCCCCAATGTGGCTAGCACAAATCCCTTCATGCAGTTCTTCTAGAAGCGCTTCCGTTGATTTGGGGTGCACACATAACAAGTATGGCCCTGAGAAGGATCGTTTATACAGTTTCTGGTCCTCGGACAACCAAAAACGTGGTGCCTTTAGACGTATCTTATCTGCTTCGGACTTGTCTTCAAGAAGGATGTCGTTCTTAAGAAAAGATATGACCGGGTCAAACCAACTAGGTCTAGGCCTTATCAGATGGATGTGAGCCGCGTTGACGACGGTAAGAGTTGGCTCTAGCAAATCCTCTACGAGGATAATCCTGGGCAAACCCTAAGCCGTAGACGTTGCCAATGTGGCCAAGGAGTCTGCATGGGTGTTTCCACTCCTAGAGATGTGAGATAAGACGAATGAGTCAAATTTAGCTTGCTGACTTTTGACCTGGGCCAAATATTCTTGCATTCTTGGGTTTCTAGCCTCCATGGTTCCCATGACCTAGCCGACCACTAACTGAGAGTCCGAGAACGCATGGACTTCCTTTCCACCCATCCTATGTACCATGTTCATGCCCACCAAGACTGCTTCGTACTCGGCCTCATTATTAGTAGCCGAGAACGCCAGCCTGAGAGATTTTTTGAAAACAATTCCCTCAGGGGATATCAGGACAAGTCCGACACCAGACCCTCTCTGATTAGCTGCCCCATCCACATACACTTTCCAAGTCGGAGGTGCTGCGGCCGTGATCACACCAACTGATTTTTCATCCATGTGCTTCTTTCAGAGTTTCTTCTAGCAATGGTTCGGTAAACTCCGCAACCAAGTCAGCTAGGACCTGACCTTTCACCGAGGTGCGAGGCATGTATTTAACGTCAAAGGCTCCCAAAACGTTCCCCACTTTGCCACCCTGCTAGAGTAATCGGCGCTGCGTAACACCACCTTGAGAGGCAATTGGGTCAGAACCACCACAGTGTGGGACTGAAAATAATGAGGAAGCTTCCGCGTGACATGAACTATGGCCAGAAGTGCTTTTTCCAAGAGTAGATAGCGCACCTCGGCCTCATTCAAAGACTTACTAATGTAGTAGACCGGTCTCTGCACCCCGCCTTCCTCCCTTATGAGGACCAGGCTGATCGCGTGGACAGCCACTGCCAGATAAGCAAACAGGACCTCGTCCGCCTCGGGACGAGACAAAACGGGTGGCCGAGAGAGATATTGCTTAAGCTGTTGGAAGGCTAATACGCAGTCTTTGGTCCATTGAAACCCTTTCCATTTGTTCAACAATTGGAAGAAAGGAAGGCACCGGTTGGCTGACCGAGAGATAAATCTGCTCAGTGCGGCAATCATACCGGTCAATTTCTAGATCCCCTTTAGGTTCCGAGGCGGCTACAAGTCCTGAATAGCCTTGACCTACGCTGGGTTTACCTCTATGCCTCTATAAGTAATCATATAACCCAAGAACTTTCCAGAACCCACGCCAAAAGAGCACTTTGAGGCGTTAAGGCGCAACTTGTACTTTCTTAGCACTTGGAAGGTGTCGGCCAAATCCTTAACGTGCGAAGGTATTGTTTTACTCTTCACCACCATATCATCCACGTATACATCAATGGTCTTCCCAAGTCGCTGCTCGAATATTCTAGTCATCATTCTTCGATAGGTAGCCCCAGCATTCTTCAATCCAAATGGCATTACCTTATAGTGATAGTTTCTTGTTGGAGTAATGAAAGCAGTCTTCTCTTGATCCTCCAATGCCAATGGAATCTAGTGGTAACCTTGAAAGGCATCTGAAAAACTCATAAGAGGATGTCCGACAGTGGTGTCCACAAGCTAATCAATACGTGGCATTGGGAACGAATCCTTGGGGCAGGCTTTGTTCAAATCTGTGAAGTCCACACATACCCTCCACGTTCCATTCTTCTTTTTGACCATAACCGTATGCTCCAACCATTCAGGGTAGAAAACTTCTCTAATAGCCCCATCCCTCTTGAGTTTAAGCACCTCCTTCTTGACAGCCTTGGAATGTTCCCTAGAAGAATGCCGAGGTGGCTGCCTCCTCGGAACAATGGCGGGGTTGACATTCAAATGATGACAAATGAAGCTTGGGTCCACGCCCGAAGCCTCATAAGGGTCCCACACAAAAACATCAATGTTGTCTTTCAGAAACTCCAACAAATTCATCTTCTCCTGATGTGGCAAGTGTATGCCAACTTGGAAGAACCTCTCAGGGTCATCAGCTATCAGAAACTTCTCTAGATCCTCATAAAGAGCCTCCTCTCCTGTCACTGCATCGGGCGCATTCGGAACTGTTAATTGCTATAAGTCTTTGGTGATCAAAGCCAAAGAATCGGCTTCTGTCCGGTGCAGCACCGCAGCCAATATGCATTGCCTGGCCACCAATTGGCTGCCGAGGATTTCTTTAACAGATTCCCCTGAGGGGAATTTAATCTTAACATGCAAGGTAGAGGAGACAGTACCCAGAGCGTGCAGCCAGGGCCTGGCGAGATGGCTGTATATGGGGAGTACGCGTCAACCATAATGAAATCCACCTCCACCATTTTTGAGCCAGATTGAACGGGCAAACGAATCTGTCCCTTTGGTACAACGGCCTTCCCTTCAAAGCTTATGAGTGGCGAATCATAAGGAGTGAGATCCTCCAGTTTCAACCTTAGCCCCTTGAATAAATCAGGGTACATGATATCTGCACCGCTGCCCTGATCAATCATCACATTTTTCACATCATAATTTCCTATCTTGAGAGTGACCACAAGGGCATCGTCATGGGGTTGGATGGTACCAACCTTATCCTCCTCTGAAAATCCCAAGACGGGTAAATTCACCTTCAACCTCTTCGGCTTGCAACCTGCCTCTTCAGCCTGAGAATGAAAAACTGCCATCACCCTAGTAGGACCTGAGCCGGTCCTGCCAAGTGTAGCGAAGATGACGTTAATTGTTCCCAATGCCAGCCAAGATGGATTATTCTTCTGATTGTTTGAGCCAGATTGGCTGCCCTGCCCATTAGGTTGACACAGGTGCTGCTTCAGTTTTCCTTCACTGATAAGCTGTTCCAAGTGGTTCCAAAAGGTCCGACAGTTCTCGGTAGTGTGGCCCACGTCATGATGGTACTGACAAAAGAGGTTCTGATTCCTCTTCGTGGGGTCTCCCGCCATCTTACTAGGCCACCTGAAGAAGGGCTCCTTATGAACTTTCTCTAGTAACTGGTGTACTGGTTCTCAGAACACAGTATTCACAGTCTGAGGGGCTGCCGAGCCGGACTGCCCGATGTAATCTCTTCTCGGCTGTCTGTTGTGGTATCTGTCCGACCTGAAATCCCTTTTCTCCTGCGGGATAACCTTCTCCTTACCCTTTCCTTGCTGCTGGTCTTCTTCTACCCTTTTGTATTCGTCAATACGATCCATGAGGCGACGTACGCTGCGGACGAGCTTTTTGGTCAAAGACTTCCTCAATTCGTGATCAGTAGGAAGGCCTACCTTAAAGGTATTGAGCGCCACCTCATCAAAATCACCATCTATCTCGTTAAACATCTCCCAGTATCGGTCGAAGTATGCTTTCAACGTTTCCCCTTCCCTCATGGCCATGGATAACAGTGAGTCCAATGGCTATGGCACTTTACTACACATAATAAACCGCGATGCAAATGCTCTGGTAAGCTCCCCAAACGAACCTACATGCCTTGATTTAAGGCCGTTGAACCGCCTTATAGCAACAGGTCCCAAGCTAGAGGGGAAAACTTTACACATCAGGGTCTTATTATGAGAGTGCACTGCCATCCTCTGGTTAAAGTAACTCACATGCTCCAACGGATCAGTCCGACCATTGTAGATGGTAAAGGTGGGCTGGGTGAACCTCATGGGGAGCCTTCCCTTCTCAATCCTTCGTGAGAATGGTGACTTAGAGAGTTGGTGCAACGCCCGACTCATAGCATCGTTCCCCAAGCCCCTGGAAGGGAGCCTCTTGTGCTTGCGAGCTGGAGGGTCGTCCTCCTCACAAGAGGACGTTGTGCTGGGGGGCGACCATGACCTCGAGCTGTAACCACTTCCCCGGACCTCCTCTGAAGAAGGATTAGATGAGGACGATGACTGCTTGAGTCTGATGCGGTGCAGTTTCCTTTTCAAATGATTAATCTCCTTCAGCATGGCCTTAGCACCATCCTCGTGGGTGGTGCTGCCACCGCCATGAGTATGGCTCACTCTAGGGTATTCTGTATGAACACTTCCCTCACGATCCCTTCGACGCTCAAGACGCTCAAAAAGATCCTTAGGTTATGATCCTTGAGACTCTGCATGGTGTGAGCCTAGGCCTGCCATAGTATCCCAGCTTTTTTCAGACTAGATTCCCACAGACGGCGCCAATTGTAAGAGCACGATTGCACCTAGACCCAAAGACAATTATGGGCTCAGGCCCAATGAGCCTTAAACAATGAATTTGTAGAGTGTGGACTTGAAATCTAGATTAGAGGTGCTGAGAACTTGACAACAGGCTATAGTATGAAAATACTTGTAAATAATAGATGATAATTACAGATGGACCTCCTCGGACGTGAGCCGAGGACCACTTCTGTATTTATTCTTTTCCTCTCTTAAAGGTTACAATTCTTAATTTCTTTCTGATCACTGACTGATTCCCTCCTTTTTCTTTGGCCTTCACCCCCCTTAAATACTTCTTCCCTGGATGCTTTATCCACCTGTCTCTCCAATTTCCTCCCCCTAGATATTTCTTCTCTTAGTGCCTTTGAATAGTAACCAGAAGTTTCAGTTCTACTGTTCAGGGGTCACTTTCCCATCAATGCGGCCAGGGAGGTAGGTGCAGAGTCTTTAATGTGGAGGTGGCAGCCTTTGCTCATGATATTTTTCTAACACCGGTGTATCTAGAAGGTTCAGGGTTTCCCCCACTTAACCAACAGTCTTTCCGGAATTCTGTCTTGGCCTTTGCAGTGAATCTCCAAATTCTCTTGGGTCTGTCCGAGGAGAAACTTACCCTCGGACGTGTCCTCAAACTCTCGGCGTATGGGTCGATTTGCAGTACTAACAAATTCTTAGCTCAAGAACAGATCGGCCCTCCTTGCTAGAGCCCAAAGGCCCAAATGCCTGCTCGGGTCCTTTTACTCTCCACAAGTCCTTTTAGTGAAATAATTCATAAAATGATATATTTGAAAAAAAAAAAAAACACTTCTATTCTATAAAGAATAACATATGTTTGTAGATTCAAATAACATAACATATTTTATTATTATGTTTATATTTATTTTTATGATATTTTTGGCTACGAGCTACATTTTTAAAATTATGTGAAAAAATAAAAATTCCAAAGCAACATTTATCCAGCTATTAGCTATTTACAAAAAAAAAAAAAAAAAAAAAAAAAAAAAAAAAAAAAAAAGGCACACCCATATTGAATGTGTAGGTTTTTTTTTAAGGCATAACCTTCCGTGTCTTAAGGATTTAAATATTAGCTTAAGTATTGACAGTTTTCTAAATGTAATAAGCGGATTGTCACTATCATCATTTTGACTCTGAAAGTCGCATGTAATATAGATTACATGGTTTCACTATAGAAAATTTCGCTATTTTCAATAATTGAAACATTCGAAAAAAGTACTAAAAATGGTCTAAAAAAGTATTCTTGACAGTAAAAATGACCATTTAAAACTATCACTAAAAATTATGTTGATAATATTTTTTTAAGCCTATGTAACCATTGAAAAGATATTTTGATGTTTGGTAACCATTGATAAAGGTGTACCACTTTTTTTCAACGGTAACTAAATGTCAAAGTATTATTAAAAATCATTGAAACTAGGGGTGTGCAAAAAACAGTGGAACCGAAAAAACCGATTCAAACCGATTGAACCGAGGCAAAATTTTCGGTTCAGTTCGATTCGGTTCAGTTTCGGTTTCGGTTTTATATTATAAAAAACTGAATATTTTGGTTCGGTTGTCGATGTCAATTTTTTATACATCGAACCGACCGAACTGAACCGAAATATTATTATATATTAATATATTAAATATATAATATAATATATATTTAATAAGTGACATGCTTTGGCCCAATTTTATTCACAATTGGGCCAATGGTGATTCAAAATTTCAAGTGATTCAAGATTGGGCCTTGACTGATCCGGCCTTGTTTTTTTTTTTTTTTTGTTTGATAAGTGATTCGACCTATATTAAAATAAAACCCATTAGATTAATTACCTATAATTACCTATAATTAAACTAAGTAAATATCTAATGATTCTAATTAAGCTAATTAAACTAAAACTAATTACACTATAAAATCTAAAGTTGGAAACCCTACCCTACATACCCCACATTTTTCAATCAGTCTCACACTTTCCACTCTCTCTTCTCTTCAACCGCCACTCTCCATCTCTAAAATAGACACTTCGACAGTCTCCACGCCCACTGTGAGCCTTCGTTTAGCCTTCACTCTTTGAAACAGACAGCCTCCAGCCCTCCACGATCAGCCCTCACTCTTTCTCACGTTCATCCCTCCCTTCTCACCCATAGTGAGCCTCCATTCAGCCTTCACTCTTCAAAACTGATAGCCTCCAACCCTCCACGTTCAGCCCTCACTCTCTCTCACGTTCACCCTTCCCACGCCGACTTAATCATCGGCTTCTCATCTCACGGTGAGTCTCCCTTTTGAAAATCTCTTTACCCTTTGACCCTCTCTCTGTTTTGTGTTTTGGTTTTTGAAAATAGTGATTCTGTTTTGTAGTAACAACATAAAATCATGATGTTTATTTTTTCAAGTATTAATGTTTTATATGCAACTAAAGTTAGGGTTTTGAAAATCGATAACCCATGTGTTAAAGTTAGCTCAACTGATTGCCTTTGTCTCATGTGCTCATTGAAAAGCTTAATAACCCCTTCTCTGTTTCGTATTTTGTATTTTTTTAATACTTAATCATTAAAGTTAGGATTTTTAAAATACTGAATGTCTAAATCTCTATTTGGTAATCAAGATGTTTATTTTTTTAAGCTTTATATGCGAATAAAGTTGGGCTTTAAAGTTGGGGTTTTGAAAAAATCGATAACCCATATGTTTGGCTGCTTGTGCTAGTTGGTTTTTTATTATTATTAAAGTTAGCTGATTGCCCTCTTTTTTTTTTTATAAAGTTAGCTGCTTATTTATTGATTTATTGTTGATATATTTTTGTTTATTGTTGTTGACATGCAGTGAATCCGTGACTGTGATGTTGAGTTGTTATTTTCTAATTGATGTTACAGATTTGAAAATCATTACCCTATGTGCTTAACTGTGATGTTGGTGTATTGTTAATAGTTGACTGTGATGTTGGGGTATTTGTTTATTATTGCCTTGACGTTGATGTTTTATTATTATCTCATTGAAGTGTTTATTGTCGGCTTGTTGTTGTATACTAGAGCCCTTTTCCTTCTTCTTTTTTGGTTGCTGACTTTTATTGTGTTATTTTTTTATTGTTATTGGCGTTAATTTTTATTTCTTATTTTTACTTTTTATAGTTGCTGGCTTATTGTATTTTATTTTTTTTATTGAAGATGAATGAGACAACGGAAATCCCAGAGGGTCAAGACCTTGAAGCGGGTCAAGGCACAACCAATGTGCATGAAGACAAAGGCAAACCCCCACTCCCACCAAATGCAGGAAATACTGGTAAAAAAAAATCTTTTGTTTGGGGTCATTTCACTATTATTGAAGGGGGGGGGGGGGGGGGGGAAGACCTAGGGCAGCTTGTAACTACTGTGGCACAACCTATGCTTGTGACACTAAGCAAAATGACACTACAACTGTGAGAACTCACATACAATCACTATGTTTGAAATATCCTTATAGGGAAAAAAAAAAAACCAATCAACCTTAGCATTCAAACCTAAAGAAGAAAGAGAAAGTAGTGGTAAACTAGTGCCTTGGGTGTTTAATTTTGAGGAACGTATGATAGCATTGGCAGAGATGATTATTCTAGATGAGCTGTCTTTTAGGTTTGTGGAGGGTTATGGTTTTAAGAGGTTTATGTCTAAAACCCAACCTAGGTTCAATCCAATCCCTAGCCACACAACAATTGTCAAAACTTGTCTTAGGGTGTTTTTAGATGAGAAACAAAAGTTGAAAGAAGCCCTAAAAGAGCAACGGGTCTGCCTTACCACAAATACATGGACATCCGTTCAAAATTTGAACTACATGTGTCTCACTACCCATTTTATAGATAGTGATTGGAAAATACACAAGTGAATTCTTAGTTTTTGTTTAGTGGAAAACCACAAGGGTGAAACACTTGGGAAGACAGTTGAGATGTGTTTACTTGATTAGGGGGTAGACAAGATTTTAACTATTACAGTTGATAATGCTGCATCTAATAGTGGGCTGATTTATTTTATTCAAAAAAAGACTAAGCATAGGAAGGCAACAATTTTAGGGCATAAATACTTGCACGTGAGGTGTAGTGCTCATATCTTGAACTTAATTATTCGTGAAGGGTTAGTTGAAATCGATGAGACAATAGTGAAGGTGAGAAAATCTGTGCGGTATGTGAGATCGTCTCCACAAAGACAAAGCACATTTAAGTTATGTGCGGAGAAGGAGAAAGTTGAGTTTAAAGGTCAGTTGTGCTTAGATGTGCCCCCTAGGTGGAATTACACCTATATTATGTTGGAGAAGGCTGAGAAGTATCAAAAAGCTTTTGAGAGATTGGAGGAAGAAGACCCAAATTATCTTATGACAATTAGAGAGGAGGAAAAGGAAGATGGAAATGATATAGATGAGGTTGCTTGGGGAATGGGTGATGTGGATTGGGGAAAGATTAGGATCTTTTCGAAATTTCTTAAAATTTTTTATGATGCAACCTTGCGGTTTTCACGTGCTAATTATGTCGCTAGCAATTCTTTCTTTTTGGAGCTCATGTCAATTCATGACACAGTTGACTTGGAGTATGAAAAAGATAGTTAAAAAAAATGGTTGATTACATGAGACAAAATTTGAAAAGTATTGGGGGAACTTTGATAATATAAAGCACTTGTTGTATGTAGGGCTAGTTCTTGATCCTCATACAAGATGAGGTATCTTAAGTACTATTTTGGTACTTTGTATAAGAACCAAAAGGCTGTTGATATGGCAAAAGAATAAAGGCTATTTTGGTAGATTTATATAATGCTTATGCTCAAAATTAAGTGGGGAGTAGTAGTGCTAGTGTTGCTGCACAAGCCCAAGGCCAAAAACCAAGTGGATCAATGGAGGGAGATGATTCTAGTGTGGTTGATGCGAAGGCGATGAGGATGATGGGATTTAAGGAGCACTTGAAGGGTATTAATTCTTCAAATACCAATTAGAAGTTGATAAATACTTGTTAGAGAGTTGTGAAGATGTCTTTGATGATAATTTTGATATTTTGGCTTGGTGGAAGGTTAATTCTCCACGATACTGTGTGCTTTCAAGAGTTGCACAACATGTTCTTGCAATTCCGGTATCCACTATGGCCTCAAAATCTGCCTTTAGTACGGCTGGTCGTGTCCTTGATCCCTTCCAAAGTTCATTGTCTCCACTTATGGTGGAAACCCTCATTTGTGTTCAAAATTGGCTTTGTCCTTCATCAGCTCCAATCTGCCTTCGTGCTGGCATGGATGATGTTGAGGAGTTTGAAAAGCTTGATGGAGGTATGACTATTATTTGTTATATTAAAAAAAATTTAATTTCTATTTCTTTATTTATTAAAAAAAAATCTGCATGTCTATTATTATTAAAAAAAATTGCATGTCTTGGATTGTTGGCACATATATTGTTTTATTGTACAAGTGACTTTTTTTTTTTTGTAGAACTTGTGAATGATGCTGCTACATCAGAACTAGGCATGTTCACACCAACACCTATTGACGTTGATTGTTGAAGATTGCTCTTTGCTCTTTGGACAGGTGGTATATGATGATATTTATACTTTTTGCTATTAGACACTAGTAGACAGTGGCCTACGTATAGATATAGATATGAGCTTTTATTTTGTGCTTTGACAGTGCCCTATACATAGAAAATACAGGATATTAGGCAATAGGCAATGACATATGGCCAATTTATTTTGAATCTTTGGCCAAATATTAAATATGGATAGTATATGTTAACATTGACATTGACATATGGCCAATTTATTTTGAGTCTTTGGCTATAATGCTATTATGTAAGTATTGACACATGGACTAGTTATTTTATTTTGTAAGTATTGAAATCTGCACTAGTTATTTTGGTGTTATGTAAGTATTTTGGTGTTATTTTGTTGTAATGCTATTATGTAAGTATTGAAATATGCACTAGTTATTTTATTTTGACTTGTATAATTTATTTTTTAATCTTGTTTGTATTTGATGGGTGCTTACTGCCTATAAAAAGTTACAGATTTGAGGGTTTGAGCACTAGAGCAATTTTTTGCTCTAGATTATTTCTGGATTTGTGAATCTGTGTTGTAATGTTGTCCTTGTGAAATTGCTCTAGATTATTTTTGGATTTGTGAATCTGTGTTGTCAGGTTGTGCTTGTGCAATTGTATTGTTGACAGGTTTTATCATGTTGACAGGTTATTTTTTTATTTTTGAATATGTGATGTGTATTTTAATGAGTATAATAGAAGCTCTAAAGCAGGTTATGAATTTATGACAGGTTGTGATTTATGAATCTGCTATATGTGTTTGTATTTTTGGATTTATGAGTCTGTAACAGGTTCAGGTTGTGATTTTTGTTTTTTGTTTTTTGATGAATCTGCAAGTTATGAAATGTAAAATACAAAACAGGTTGTAAAAAGGCCCAAAATGGCCAAAATAGGAAAGGCCCAAATCTAGGCCGAAAGGGCCAAAACATAAAGCTAAAAAAATGCCTAAAGATGGTTATGGGCCAAAATAGATAAGGCCCAAATCTGGGCCACAATTGGTTCCTAAAATAAGCCCAAAACAGGTTTCTAAAATAGGCTTAATTAGAGCATAAAAGGGCCATAAAACAAATTGCTTGAATACTGATTTTTTTTTTTTTAAGAAGCCTAAACAGAATTTAAAAAAAAAAAAAAAAAAAAAAAAACCAAGAGGCCCAAAACCGAACACCGACCGAACCGAAACAAACCAAAACTGATGCTGCCTTAACTATTTCGGTCGGTTTCAGTTGACAATATTGAAAACCGAAAATTTCAGTTTCGTTTGGCCAGTTAAAAAAAAACCAACTGAAACCAAACCGAAACACTCCTAATCGAACATATACGTATACAAAGTATTCATACTACTTTATCCACAAGAACTCAATCATTGATAAAAGGTATCTTGAGAAAAGGTACATAAAATAGAGAACATAGATTGACCTACAGCATGAAAAGATAAGACACAAAATTTGAAATCCACCAAGGAATTTTCCATAAATTCTAACACATTCATGAATTTGATCACGAAGAGACACTAAATTAGCGTTTTCTTTTATGTAATCCTGCAATGTTGGAGAAGTAAATGCAATAAAAACAGTTAATCTCTATAAAATAAAAGAGTACTCAGAAAGGATTCTAAAGAGTACCTCTGGTACACAAACTTTTTCCAATGAAATGATCCTTTTTTTTTTCTTTCTTTTTTTTCTTTCTTTTTTTTTTAAAAATAACTTGTTTCTATAGTCTAATGTAGTGCCATAGAAGAGCAATACAACAAAAAATGATGAGCAATCTAACGAGTCAAAAAAGTCTTGCTCTTAGTTGATGTGCATACAAATCATACACATAAACTGAGATAGCCTGCAACATCTGATGCTTTTCCAACTATTCACTTAGGAGATATGATCATGCATATGCCATGGCCAAATGCTTCACTTACGGTTACTAAAGTCCGCAACTAACAGTTTAGCGGCAAGTTTGGGCCAGTTGTAAAACTCATAATGGTACACAACCTAACAAGAAAAAAAAAAAAAAAAATGGTCAAAACCTAAGCAGAACAAACTAAAATGTCCAACACAATTAGAAAAACCACGTTAAAGAATGAAAAATATCTAGCTAATAATAATGACCAATAAAAAAAGGGAACCCAAAGAGCATCACAATCTGTATGTCACTACTCACTAAGTTGACGTCCTTCATGGCTCATTAGTTCCAAGTGCTTGACCTAATTATTATAACCTTAAATGAAGGCTATCCTGACAAGCAAGCCCAATTAGATGATGTAGGGCTTATTTTACCTATGGACCTTGGTCCTTAGTGATGAAAATATGAAAAGTTATAAGTGGAAAAAAAAGAAGGGATGGGGCAAGACTGTAAAAGATGCCAATAAATTCTCTTAGTAATTCCATGGCACTATTACTACTCAAAGACTCATTGGCATCACGAGAAAAACCAAAACACAATTCAGTCCCAATTTTTCATTTTATTGTCAAGTTTACAGAAAAATTTAACATATAATAATTGTTTTTGGATGGCTAATAGATATAAATATTAGAGACAGATCACTTTTTTGCAAACTATTCATTCTGAATGGAAACTAAGGGTGTGTTTAGTAGAGTGGTTTTTAGGGAGGATGAAAAAAAAAAATTGAGGAGGGAAAACTTTTTGGAAGGTGTTTGATTGGGAGGAGAAGAGGAAAAAAATGTGGGGGGACTCAAATGTTTTCTCTTTAAACTCACTAAAATGTTTTCTCCCTAAAATGAGGAGCAAGCGAGAGAGTGTGATTTACTTTATTGACAAAAATGCCCCCAATTGTTTTTTTTTTTTTCTTTAAAGCTTTTGCTTTCCAACGTTGGCACATTTTTTTTTTTTTTTTTGTTTTCTTGGTACATGATGCCTCTTCCTTCTTTTTGTTTTTTGTTTTTTTTTTTTTTCTTCTTCTTCTTTCGATTTCCTGGGCGTGGGAATGATAGGATTTTGCTTTGTTTTTCTTCTTCTCTCTCCTTTTTTTTTTTTTTTTTTTAATAAGGGTATATGAGTAAATTTATACTAACTCATTTTTTTTTTTCATCCCTTCACTTTTTCACTCCCAACTAAACAAAATGAGAGAAATTAAAATTTTTTCTATCTTCTCACTTTTCTATCCTCCTACCATTTTCTATTTTTCTACTTTTTCACCCCTCTAACCAAATAGACCCTAAAGGTCCAAAGCCAATTTGACAATTTCTAGAATAAAGACATAGAAAGTTGATCCACCACAGTTCATTAGCAATGATTCCAAAAAAAGAAAAGAAAAGAAAATTTTAATCTCAAAGGTGCTAGCTACCCCAACTGGTAATTTTCTTTTAGGATGATCAACATGCTAAGGGAGAAACTATGTGGGAAGTGAACATCTAGAGCCCGCAGTTTATATAAATCCATAACTTATTGGTGACCTCTGCAATGATGATAGATAAATATGATGGCTTCCACAATTTGGAAATTACAAAAAGCCATGTAAAAATAGTTTCAACATGATTATTGCCCTATGCATGTGATTATCGCAATTTAAAAATAAGTTTCAACTGTTAGAGAGAGGTTACCACTAGCAGTAGGTTCAAGGAGACTTACCAGAATTTTAAAATAGCACATTTAATCGATTATATTTGGTTTCTTTTAAAACTTATCTTTCTACAATTAGCTATGAGTGCAATTTCTTGCAAGACTAAAGATCCATAAAACTCAATAATTCTTCTCTCTTCCCTGAATCATTGTAGACATAAAAGAACAATTGGATTTCATTGCTGATAACTAATGCAAAATTAAAGTATCAAGAAAGACTTACTTACCCCTGAACCATCAACCCTACCAAGAAACCTTGGTCCTAACCGCCTACCTTAACAATCTGAAGCACAAATATATATGAGTCTGCCATAAACACTATGATATCATTAATACAAAAATTATAAGGTCTGAAATAACAAGAAAATGAATGCTAAAAGTAGGCCAGAGAAAGCAAACACAAGGGAACTAATAAAGAATTTGTAGACTATAATACAGCCAAATTTATACTTTATGTAGTAATGATGGACAAGTAGGAAGATAAGCAAGAAGCATAACTATGGAGAAGGGTGGCTTAGTGGTCTTGGTGCGGACGCAAGAGTGCAAATGCTACTTGAGGTCTCATGTTCGAACCCCAATGGGCAGAATGAGGGAACTCTCTCCTACAGCTAGCCCAAGGGTACTAGCCTTCTCGTGGGGTTAGAGTGAGGTCTATTGTCACCCGAACAGTAGTAGCTATGGCTCATCTCAAATGAATTTGCATATAACTTTTGACTTTGCCATTTTAAAACTTGAAACTGATAAAAACATGAAAACCAAGAAAACCATAAAACATCGATCCTACTTAAAACCTCCTTGAACAACCTAATTTGATCAAATCTAGTGGTCTTAGAACCAACTCTAAATTTTGACCAAGTTTAATTGACTTTGACGAAATTTCGCAAGATTTAACTACTCTATTCTTACAATCTGACCGTCTGATTATCATTGTAATTTACAAACACAAATATTTCTTAACATTATACCAATCCAACAATCTGATTTTGGATCTCCATCTGGTTTCATGATGGACACATGTTGTACCCACCTACTTGGAAACTTTGATTAACCCATTGACACAATCTGACCATTCAAAATGGCTGAAAATATGCCATCAAAGCTAGGAAATGACTAAAATGCCCATAAACTTCTAAAAAAAATTACCAATGTTGACAATATAGGTCTATCGCAAATATTATTTATTGGGAGGGATCCAATTCCATTACTAATACATTTTTTATGTTAAAGTAAATTAACTATTTATGATAGTCAGCATGTTTATCATAAATACAAACTCAATTAGAAAAATAAAAAAATTAATTGCTATGGATAAATGTCATCACAAATGTGAAAAGTAAGGGGAGAATTTTATCTACAAAATATTTTATTTTCGATGGCTTCATGTTTATCACTAATACCCTATTTTTTATTTACAATGGAATAATATTTGTCGCAAATAATAACACCATAAAAAATATATATTTTGTATTTTTGATGTATAAAAGTCGTCACAAGTATTAATAGTGCCAACTGTATTTCTTCTGTCGTTGAAAATAATACCCCTTTTTATATTATAATAGAAAATTGTTTCTCACAAATACTAACATCATAAAAAAATATATATATATGTTTCGTATTTTGGACGTACCAGACTCGTTAATAGTTTCAATAGTTTTTCTTCAGTCATCATAATTAATACTTTACAAACCACGAAGCCTTCGTAAAAAGTAAGACAGGATCACTTCTCTAAAAAAAAAAATCACATTTTTGACAAAAATTATAAGTACTTTTGACAGGATCATTTTGCTGTCACAAATGTGTTAATTTTTTATGAGTAATTATCGATGGAAGAAATTTGTGGTCGAAAAAGCTAGTTTTTAAGATAACTTTTTGTGGTGGTCGAAGAAGTTTCGTCACATGTTCGATACGATATGAGTCCAAAAAATGATCATTTGTCACTTTCATGTCAGAAAGGAACCCTAACCTGTCGTACGAAATTTAATAAAGAAGTCTTGTATGAAGGGAATTGTATGGTGCTTAAGTGTCCGTGGTTACCAACGAATTCGTGGTCTGTTGATAGTTGATGTGACTGAAAATACTTGTTGATGTTACTTTGGCTGTTTTTGATGAACATGTTACTTTTGCTTTTTATGCCAGCCTAAGAGCATTAGTATCCACCACTATAAAAATTTTAGTATTTATCATTTCAAAATATTATTTTTATAATTTTAATATCACATTTTATAATATATTAAATATTAAATATTTTTTTTTAATTTCAATTAATTTTTTTAATATTTATATTCATTTTAACAACTTCATTTAATTTTTATTTTTCTTTAAAAGAAAGCGGCTCCACTTGAATTAAAAAAAATATATAAATTTCACAATTTATGAATAGTACGATCTAAAATTTGAAATCGCACTGTTTATCAATATCAAATATTATGACATTTAAAACACTAGATGAAAGCAGTTTTTTTTAGAATTTGGTATGTCAAATGTCAAATATTTGACATTTGATACACTTGATGGGAATGCTCTAAATAGTGGATAATGGATATTTTCAGTGCAACATGTAACTTAGGCTGCGTTTGGTTTAACGGTAAACCAATTTCAGAAATTATTTTCCCCGTTTGCATGTGTTTGGTGAGCACAAAAAATTTGGTCAACTGAAATTATTTTCCAGTTTGACCGTAAAACACCCCTTATACGATGGAATTGGTTTACCGTTCCTATTTTACCTTCAAATCACATTTTCCACTAAAAACAGAGAGAGAGCACGAAGAGAGGGAGACAGAGAACGAAGAGAGGAGAAAGAGAGAGAAGTGCTAACGAGCTCGCGCCGGCGAGATCGAGGCTCAAGCCCAGACCGAGCCCCAAGCCCAGACGAGCTTGCGCCGGCGAGACCGAGCCCCAGCCCAGACGAGCTCGCACCGGCGAGATCGAGCCCCAAGCCCAAACTGAGATCGAGCCGCGAGATCGCTACCATGCCGGCGAGCTCGCGTCGGCGAGATCGAGCCGCGAGACCACCGTCCCAAGCCCAAACCCACCTCCGTCGTTACCAATCTGGCCGCCGTTATCGATCTCTCTCCTTTAATCTCTCAATCAATCCGAACATTGATCTCTAATTTTGTTGTTGTTGTTGCGGTGGTGTGGGTGGTGGTGTTTTGGTGGTTTTTGTTGTTGTTGCGGTGTGTGGGTGGAGGTGGATTTTTCTTTGGCAGCTGTGTGGGTGTTGTAGATTTTTTTGATATAAAATTTGTTTGGAAGCTGAGAAAATGTGAGAAATCAGTAAAAAAATTGCATTTTTAGAATGTTACCAAACACTTGAAAATATTTTTTAAAGTATTTTTTAAAATGCCACCAAACATCTAAAAATATTTTCCTTTCCAGAAAATATTTTCCTTTCCTGAAAATATTTTCTAGAATTGCTTTACTGTCGAAACAAATGCACCCTATACGCAAATATATCCATGAAAACTGGTTGATGTAATTGCAGGATGAGAGTCAAGATGGGCACGATGGATCATACATAGGGTACTACATGAAGGAGCACAAGGATCTTCCGTCAATGAGGCAAGAGAGAAGGTTGTCAACAAGATTTCAGACGCATGGAAGCGACTTAACAAAGGGTGTCTGTCTCCAAATCCATTTCCAGAAACGTTCACTAAGGCTTCTCTTAATCTTGCAAGATTATTTCCTTTGTTGTATAGTTATGACTACAACCATAGCCTTCCAAGCCTTGAGGCTCATATGAAATCCATGTTTTATGAGAGTGTGTCTGTGTAGGGCATCCAAAAATAAAAATCAAGCTTTTATTACTATAAAGCTTATATGTACCCAACTATATTAATAAAAGAAGGGATTATATTTGGAAAATGTTCATTTATCATTATTGTAAGAAGTAAATTTTAGTCTTAGAATTTTTGTAGTTGTGTATATGTTTTGTCAAAAAGTCTAGGATTACAAAATTTTTCACAACTTCTTACCATAATGATCGGTAAAGAATAAATAATGGGTCCATGTAGAAGTGGAGAGATGGGAGAGGGGATTCAATTGCCCCCTTTAATGTTTTGCCTCTATCACAAAATGAAAGAAAAGAAAAGCATGCAATGCCCATGAAGAAGAACTGACACGAAAAAATGTAAAAAAATTGTTTGCTTGAAGAACATTTATTAGATACTCTGAGAGTGTACTCCTTCCTTCTCACAAGGGGGTGGGCCTTGATAGCTCGAAAATGTGTTAAAAACAAAAAAGTTGTTTAGACCCCAAAGTAAAAATTTACGGTTCGGTTAATTTTACTCTAACTTAAACTAAATATAGAATAGAGTAAATGCGAGCAAACAAGCAATAAAGCTACTCTAAGCCATATCCATCATAACACAGCAGTAAAATGAAAGCTAAAAGAGTAGGGAAGAGAAATGCAAACATAGGCTAACACGCCGATGTGTTATTGAAGAGAAAACCGAAGAACTTAGCGAAAAATCTCTCTGCCACCCTCCAAGCGGTAAATCGATCTACTAGACAATAAGTTGGGATACACAAATGACAAGAGACCCTCCAAGCCTAATCTACCCAATGCACCTAAGCCCTCCAAACTCCTAATCCAACAAGACTTCTCGGAACAGTGTCTTGTCTAGCTTTCTAGATCTCACAATGCGCCCAATTGCATTTGCCAAAGCTTGGCTTCTTCCAATACTTCCTAACAACACCAAAACATCACTTGATACTCAGAATGAGTGTGGTAAGTGTTTGGGCTATCAACCTCTCAAAGATATGGATATGGAGAGATAGGAGTTGAGGAAACCACAATGGATTGTGTAGATAATTGTGGGTATGACAATCTCTATCTCTCAAGGGTTGTGGCTAGGGTTTTCTTTCGGAAAAGCACACCTCTCAATATATGGGTAATAAGAGTATATATAATGTGGATGAAAATATAGTGGAGCAAATATGACGAAATAGCAAAACATAATGTTTCGTGGGTATCTCGTGGGAAGACTTTACTCGCAAGACACTCGTGAAAACCAACTGTCACCATCTATTATGACTTTTCGCATTCCAGTAATGTGCTAAGCACATGCTTCACTTCGCGGGAAGGCTACTCGTGAGCTACCCGCGAAAACTTCTTTAGTCTTCAATGTTGCCTTGAGTCTTCACACTCTCTCACACACACAACCCTTACAAAGAAATTTCACATAAAATATAGGGTAAGATTGAACAGAATTACAATTAAATTTGGCAAAAAATTAAAGCCAACACACAATAGTTGTAAAAACACAACTTAATTTACAAGCCTCATAGTGGGTGGGACCTACCCCTATATGAGAGGAAGGAAATATACTCCTAAAGTACCCAATAAGAACCTTTACTTGGTAGTTGACACAGTGACCCACCAAAGACTAACTAATACCAAACCATTCATAGTAGTATTTATCCCCATTTATTCTATTTTTTAATCTTGCCCAAGGTTTTTAATTTAACCTTTTTCACTTCACATAGTAGTTAGCTTTTATCTTGTACAAGATTTCACATTTTTACAGTTACATTATTCAATGGTATGCAATTTTAGTGTTTATCCTTTCAATATATTTAAATTTATACAATATAAGTTTTATTAAAAAAAAAAAACTACCTAATTCCTTGTATGGTACTAAAACCCTAGAGCCTCCAATGTCTTTTTTTTTTTTTTTCTCCCTCTCTTGACTTTTCAGTTTCAAACTTTGATTTTTTGTTATAAACCAAAGTTTTATATACTTAAAGATTAAATATTGGATTTTGTATATATATATATATATATATATATATTTTGAAGCAATAAGGCTTGTATAGAACTTTGTAGGTATACCACTATACTTTTAATTTTCAACCTTTTTAGATTGATTTATTTTCTTAATTAATTTAGCAATCAAATTAGATGTCAAAACTTGATATATTTAGACTAATCTCCTACTTTTTTTTTTTGGAGTAAAAAGTAAGTTCTTATAAATTAAAAACATCAGTTTGATATACAATCTCCAAATTAGAGGGTAGTTCTTCTACCCAAACATCTAAATTAACAGATGAAACTACTTTTCTGGCGAGGGCATGAGCTAGATTGTTCCCTCCTTTTTGTACATGGATAAACCTATAAAATTGAAACTGGCAAGCCTATTGACGTGTCTCCTCAATCACATTCCCATAGAAAGTGCTGCAACCAACTAGAATTCAATGCCGAAACCATGAAGACAATCACCCCCCACCATCACCTTAGAGAGACACATTTCTTGCGCAACTTCCTTCAACGGCCAAGTTGGTTGATTCTCTCTCAATCTATTTCGCATCTACCACAGACACTAGGAAATAGTCGAGAATAGAGCCACCTGAACTCTGAAGCACTACACAATTCTTCCTCCAATAATTCAAAAAAACTCTGATGCTGTTTCTTATAAAACCGGACGAAATTAATATTGGATTTCCAAACTGCCTAGGCATGCTCGCACAGCCACAAACAATGAATTAGAGATTCCGTATGCTCATCACACGTTGAACAAGAGGCTTCCACAAGGACATGTTGATGTCGAAGATTTTGTTTTGTAGGTAGTGAATCACGTGCAAATTGCCAAATGAAATGACGAATCCTATTTGGAGTCTTAATCTTCCATATCTCTTTCCAAAACCTTGCTCTACCCGTCCTGTGAAGAGGAACCTGGATCTACACGTCTTGCATTTGTCTCCAACATTTGATAGGCACTTTGCACACTATAATCCCCAGTAGGAGTTAGAGGCCAAATTAATAAATCTTCAACATGCTCCTCACTCACTGGAATTCGTTGGATCAACACAGCCTCCCATGGCAAAAAAAATCCTTTTCACTAAACTCGAATCCCACACCCTTCTACCTGCCAAACAGATTCTTCACAAAGAGAGCATCAATATTAGTTCTTGGAGAAACAACCTTTCTGTTTGAGACATCCAGCAACCAATTATGCTCCCAAATTTTAATAGACTCTCCGTTCCCCAATCTCAACACCACACCTTTATTAATGACATCCATTGCTTGTAAAATACTCCTCCAAGCAAAAGAACATCGTGGATGAACCCAAGATTCCAAGATTCCATTAGAGAATATTTTGCACTAAAGACCTTATAAAGTAAAGAATCTTTATGGTGTAATAATCACGAAACCTATTTTGCAAGAAGATCATTATTAAAATTCTAAATGTCTCTAAAACCCATACCACCCACTAACTTAGATGAACAAAGAGTACTCCACTTCACTCAATAGTTTTTTTTTTCTCCCCTTGCCCCCACCAAATTTTCAGATCATTGCTTCAATATCTTTACATATGCCAATAGGTAGTTTGAACACACTCATTGAATAGGTAGGTAAAGATTGAACTACCGCTTTTATCATAACTTCCTTCCTAGCCTGAGATAGAAGTTTCTCTTTCCATCCTCGCATTTTTGCCCAAATCCACTCCTTAATATGCGTAAAGTATGCTTTTTTCTCTCTACCAACAAAAGAAGTCAGCCCCAAATATGTCTCGTAATGCTAAATGGTAGGAACACACAGAGACAACTTTATCTTCTCCATGGTTTGTGCATCAGTATTCTTGCTAAAAAAGAGAGTAGTTTTACTCTTATTTATCATTTGTCCCAAATTTTCTTCATACAAACCCAATAATTCTTGGATTTTTTCATACTCAGACAATGATGCTTTGCAAAAAAAAAAAAAGACAATCATCTGCAAAGAAAAGATGGTGAGTTTTGGACCATTTCTGCAAATAGAAAAACCATTAATTTCTCCATTTTCATTTAAACCTTTAGCACAAAAAGAAATAAGTAAGGCGATAGAGGATCCCCTTGCCTCAACCCCTTGAAGGTCTAAACAGACCCTTAGGTTCTCCATTAACAATAATAGAATATGACACAGTCGTAATACACTCCATTAACAAATCCACCCAAACTACCCAATTTGAGAAGAATCTGTTCAAGAAAAGACCACTCCACCCTATCATACGCTTTACTCATAACCAATTTAAGAGCCATGTATCCCTACTTTCTTGTACAAGTATTCTTCATATGGTGCAAAGAAAAGCAATTAAAATATTATCCGTGATAAGCCTATTAGCAACAAAGGCACTCTGAGTTTCTAATACAATTGAATCGAGTAAAAGTTTAAGGCGATTATCAATAACCTTATTAACAATCTTATAAATCACATTACACAGGCTAATGGGCCTAAAATCAATTATGCTACGTATGAAAAAATATATTAGTTTAAGTTTATATTAGATTTTGTATGACAATTACAATTATTTATTTTCTCTTTTTATTAATATAGATTAATATATTTAGCTTTATTTTTTTATATTGTCATTTAATTTTTTCCCCCAACTAAAATCTTGCCTCCACCACTGGGTTTATGTGTTAGTGATGATTAACCACTCACATTTTGTCACATTTAAATTGTGGTAAAAAAATTGTGAAATAATTTGTGATATAAAAACTACTCTCTTTCCCCCCCCCCCCCCCCCCCCCCCCTAACATGATCTTTGAGAACCGAATGCAAAAAAGATGAAAAGAAAAGTAAAAACTACAACAAACGACACGTCTCAAATAACCAATTATAGCACCACTTCATATCAAAAAGTAAAACCCACGTACGTACTGATTAATACAAAAATGTAATAGAATAAAATAAATAAAAATATAAAATACAGATAGGCACATAGTGAACAAGAGTGAGCATTGCGAGATGCAGAACAAAACATGTCCCTTTAGGCTGTTGAAGTGTCAACATCGATGAAACGAGAAAAAAAATTCTAGTGCGTGAGCTGAGATTCAGTGTATTTTGTGCATGTTTTGTAACCTTGATGGCCAGTCTTGACTAAGGAAAAATTCTTACAGAGTATAACCCTTCCTATCTTTTATACTTTTGCAGTAAAGTTAACAAGTGTTGAAACTATATGTAGGGCATACTAATTAACATAATCACAACGTAGATGTTTGTTTGTTTAGACTCCTGTACACTTAGATTGTTTAATCTAATTAATTAATCTAATTGTTAATTAGGTTTATTATTCAAATTTAGGTTAAACACATACAATCATATCACTTAATACGGAAAAGTAAAGAAGACAAGCGATATGATAACCCAAGAACCAATGAAACTGTTCAGTTTCAAGGTAAAAAACCTGGGGAGGATTTAATTTAAACTATTCTCAAGGCAACAAATTCACTATGATAGAATGAAAGTTTTACAATAAAGTTTTCCCTAAATCTAAAACTATCTCTTGTAGTGCTTACTCACATGACCACACGCAGTTTCGAATTCATGGACTCTTCTATCTAAATTTGTCGTGCACAAACACTCACATTTATAACTCTAAGATCCCATTCAAAGCTTTAGATTATCAACAATAGTTGATCTTGTAGCAGCAACTTTAGATGTAACAATTCTAATAATGTGTAGATGGAATTTCGGTAGTAACTTTGAAAGGAGAAGGCACATTACCATTTAGATCTCAAGAGAGCACCTTCCAAGTCTCTTCAAAATGTGCCTTAGGTTAACCTTTAAATACTAGGAGAATTAGATTTGAAACCCTAATCACTTAATGAGCTTAATGAGCTTAATGAGCTATTAGATTGAAATTAAAATCTACAGATTTGTGTATTGATCGATCGGACTTGGCATGTTTTGAATTTTCTAAACCCATAACTTCTTTAGTCTTGTATTCTAACTTGCAACACCTTGAGTATTGCCTAAAATACCCTATAGACTTAGGAATCTATATCTAAACAAGTTTGTGCTCATGGTTTTCCAATTGCTCTAAACTTTTAGAACCTAACAATCTTTCCCTTTGGCAATCCATGACAAAACTTACATACATGATGAATGCTCAATTACAATAAATACCCAAATACATCACAAATTCCAATCTAAGACTTCTAACTCAGAAGTTGCTAGAAGAGGCAAAAGGTATTGATCAAAATGTACTTGTCTTTCTTGAAACACTCACAAGAGCACATCAACGCGTGTGTGGAAATAAAGACAGATTAGCAAAATGAATCACGAAGATAATAGATATGCAAAAACAACAAATAACAAACATGCAAACTAACTCTCCCCCTGAGTTAGATACATAAAAAAAAAAAAAAAGCTTTTATTTTCTCCCCCTTTCAAAGCAATTTCATCTCCCCCTAAATAAAAACAATTAAAAACCCTTTAACATGATTTCAAATTTCATATTTCTCCCCATTTTTATCACATATTGACAAAAACAACCCAATCAGAAGGTAGATAGTAAACATACACAACATTAGGCAAGAGAAAATAGAGAATCAAGTGAACACAAAAGAAATACGCTCTATAGAAAATAGAGGCAACTCCCCCTATGAAGAGCAACAATTAGGGGTGACCACGGGTCGGTTCGGGTTGGATTTGTGCCCAACCCGCAATCGACCTGACCAGGTCGGGTTCCGAATTTTCAGACTCGTCGCCGACCAGTCAAAAAATCGGATCGGATTGGATGGTTGTTGCCGGAAAGTGGTTGGGTCTTGGTCGGGGTGATTATTTAGAAAATGGCAAGAATCTAACCAAGAAAATATGAAAACGGCAGAAATTCGGTGGGAAAATTTTGAAAAACGTTAGAAATTCAGCCAGATCTCGCTAGATCCAGCGAGATCTTGGCCATTTTCAACAAGATCTTGGCTAGATCTAGTGAAATCTCGTTGGATCTAGCTTAAATCTTCCCAAAAAAATCTCAAAACTCGTCGGATCTACCCAAAAAAATCTCAAAACTCATGGGGAAAATGATGGGTCGGTCGGATCAGGTTTCACGAATTTGAGAGGAGGAGCAGTTGGTTCTGTCGGTGGCGGGTCGGGTTCAGTTGGCGGCATCGGGTGGGTCGGTTCCTACAGGTCTCTAGACAATCCTAGCAACAACTCCCCCTATAAACAACATAGGTTTTTTTTTTAAAAAAAAAAATTTCTCCCACTATAAAAATAGGAAAAACAAAATAAGGTTTGGGAAAAACAGTTTTAGGAAAAATTTTGGAAGTGGTGATGAAAATAAAGACACACATAAGTTGAGGATACACATGGAGAAAAATATTCTCTTTTTTAATATATGTAAACTTGACATTATGTGACTCATAAACAAAAGCATGCAAACATTCCAAACACAATCAGTTATCACTATACAATATAGATCTCAATGATATAAAAATTCAGCATGCAATGTGTTTTCATGTGTCAAGGTATTTGGAACTTAAATCAACCTTAAGAGTAGAGGAAATATTTGCAAATTTACTATCCACCATATCCCAAAAAAATATTTTTTGCAGTTCACACATCAAGAAAAAATAGCATATACTAAAATACGTTGTAGTCAACATTCACCAACACTTGAGTTACATAAAATTTTCATGATGTGTTTATTGAATTTGGTATGAAAGATTAAACTTTCCAACCAGTTTTACATGAAAGTGACATAAGTTGTATCCATTTCTTGTTCACTGCCATGAAATAACATTGATTCAAACCAAACTTTTATGTATTTTATTTCTTAAATTATGGATAACAATGAGTGGTCACAATTCATATAGATTAAAAACCTTGATTGAGACTCAACAACCACTAATTTGTCAAGTTACAAAAAAATCTAGGATCTATCCAATGTTAGATTCAATTTGAGAAAATATATGTTAAATTAGTTGATTATGAGTGGTGGATCTTTTTTTTCCCCATTTTAGCCAGCATGACTTTAATTTACCTTCTTTAAATTATCTATTTTCTTATATTTATTTGATTTGTATTTGGTGAGAAAGTTCTAAATTTTAGTTTTAGGTTTCCAATGGTGTGATGAGATTTATGCGTTTGTGGGTAAAATAATTTTTTTGTATGAATCTCATCACATCCCTATATATTTTTGTGATTGAAAAATTTAACATCTCTAAATTATGATGAATAAAAATTATTAATTTTAAAATAAAAAATAAAAAAAGATTTTGAACACGCTTGTGAGTGCGTGCCTAAAGGCTAGTGATAAATGAAAATTTTTCCAAATCTTGTGCTTATTTTATCAATATAATTGGATACATATAGGTTTTACAGTAATAAAAGCTTGATTTTTTTTTTGGATGCCCTACACAGACACCCTCTCATAAAACATGGATTTCATATGAGCCTCAAGGCTTGGAAGGCTATGGTTGTCGTCATAACTATACAACAAAGGAACTAATCTTGCAAGATTAAGAGAAGCCTTAGTAAACGTTTCTGGAAATGGATTTGGAGACAGACACTCTTTGTTAAGTCGCTTCCATGCGTCTGAAATCTTGTTGACAACCTTCTCTCTTGCCTCATTGACTGAAGAGCCTTGGTGTTCCTTCATATAGTACTCTATGTATGATCCATCGTGCCCATCTTGACTCTCATCCTGCAATTACATCAACCAGTTTTCATGGTTAAATTTGCGTATTTGCACTAGAAATATCCATTATCCACTAGTTAGGCTGGCATAAAAAGCAAAAGTAACATCAACAAATATTATGTCAATTATCGGAAAGCATTATTATTTTTCTGTCACATCAACTGTTAAGCGACCACGATTGTTGGTACCCGCGGAAACTTAAGCACCATACAAGTCCCTTTCATACAAGACTTCTTTATTAAATTTCATAAGAGAGGTTAAGCGACTAATGATCATTTTTTGGATTTTTGTAGTCAATATTTACCAACACGTGAGTTTCATAAAATTTTCATGAAGTATTTATAGAATTTGGTATGAAAGATTAAACTTTCCGAACAGTTGAAAGTGACACAAGATCATTTTTTGGACATAAGTTGTATCAATGTCTTATTTACTGCCATGAAATAACATTGATTCAAACCAAATTTGTATGCATTTTATTTCTTAAATTATGGATAACAATGAGTGTCACAATTCATATAGGTCAAAAACCTTGGTTGAGACTCAGCAACCACTAATTTCTCAAGTTACAAAAAAGTAATCTACGACCTATCCAATTTTAGATTCAATTTGATAAACTATATGATAAATTAGTTGATTAAGAATGGTGAATCATATTAATTTACCACTTTTTGTATGTACTCACAACTTTTTTATTTATTTTTTATTATATATATATATATCCCTCATGGTTGATCACTTATGCAATTTATGAAATTAAGGGTCCATTTGGTAAGAGATTTCTAGTAATGTTGTTGTTTTATAAAAATACGTGAGAGTGAAAAAGTGTTTAAACATTGAATACTGTTATTTAAACAACAGTAACAAACACCCATAAATGTGTAATTATTGTTGTTGTTGCAAGTAACAGTGGTTGTGATACGGACTATTTATTATTATGTTGGGATGATAAAGTAAACAAAATGCAGGTCCAGTGGGCGACTATAATCCAACTAATTGAAAGGATGGTTGCATTTGCATGGTGCAGATTAACAGTGACACCAAATATCGAGTTTATAACACAAACTCAATTTATTACCTGTTGAGCATAAAAGAAATATAAAAACTGCTGTGCATATATACTTACTGTGGCACTTCCCAAGTCATCCCAGAGCCGAAGAATTGTGGCCACAGAAGACATAATGTCCGGAATGCTATCGACAATATCTGTAGTTTCTTTGTTCATATGTTGACCCAAAAGATAGAAAATGTGAACTAGTACCACATGTACCCCAGAACTAATAACTCCATTCTTCAAATACTCTTCTGATTTTGGTGAGTGCCCAGAAGCAAACCACTGTGCTTCCACTAGGAATGCATTACACAAAGTTGCCCACTGTAACAATCATAGAATATCATTGACCTATAGGCTATAGCATATATGAGTAAACCATTTTATGGATCCAGTGCCTTATATGAGTGTCACAATTCATATGGATCCAGTTGCCCGCTGGGATCATGATTTTACTTTTCATAAAGATTTTATTTTTTAATTTATTTTTTAATTTATTTTTTAATTTTTTTTATGGATCCAGTGCCTTATTAGCATATATCAGTAAACCAATTTAAGAAATTTTTTATGAAAAATTATAAAAAGTTGTAAAAAATAAGTTTCTTAAAATTGTTTACTAATGCACATTAATAAAACCATTTTTTTATCAACAGAAGTAAATATCATGTCATCATTGACATATACCGTCTTTCTAAGTGAGTCTTGGGGGTTCCATCCATGCTTTTGATATATCTTGTTGCTAATTTCATTTGTAATGTCATTAAGAGCATTGAAGCAAATCTTCATGTATTCGGGTAGTTGCTCAAGACCAGTAAAATCCCATCTGTATATAACAATTTATTAATCAATAAGAATTGTTGAGAGAGAGAGAGAGAGAGAGAATTAATAGTGCAGTAGATGTATACTTATTGATAGCTTCTGTGAAGAGAGTGAGTTCCTCAAGTGTGCCATGAACATCGAAAATGTCATCTATTATGTAGATAAAAGAAATGGGTTTTGTGAGGTCAACCCTTTGGTCTGACAACTCTGGATCTGTAAGACAGGCCATGGAACAAATGTACCATTTCAGCGGTTGGTCCCTAGCGAAATCTAATTCCTCAGCTATCCCAAGATCACTCCACCATCTGAGATAATAAAGATCGGTGGGAATTATTAGAGAAACAATGTTGTTAAAATTACTGTAAATTTCACTATAAAAGGTTTATAAACTATCGTTGAAATTAATATGATTGATTCTAATATTCCACACCCACAACATAATAATAATTCGGTATTTTAATTACTTTTTAGTTGCATATTTGAAAATTGAAATTTTAATTTATAAAATTAGTATACTAAATAATGTAATATTGCCAACTAAGAAATAAGGTCAACAATAAAAGACAACTGTAGTCAAGTTATTATGAAACTTACTTGGAAATTTGAACAATTTCTTTTTGGTGCTTTGATTGGACCACATTGAAATCCATTTTTGCTAATTGCTGAAAGTCATCAAACCATCCACTTGTCCCTTGGATATTATTAAAAAAGTTTTTGGCCATAAACCTTGCCAAGCTCCTGTGATAAGGATACCTCAGAGTATTTCCTACAACTTTGGCTTGGTTGTAATCAAGATGGCTTATCAATTCATTTAGGAGCTGCTGACTAAAGTCTTCAGCTTCAACAAGTGTGCTTTCACCTTCTATACATAGCTGTGAAGCTTCAAATAAACCCATCAATCCATTGATGTCTTCTTTCACTTCTTTGTTAAAGATTCCCTCCTTGTCTTTGAAGCAGTTAAATACATCTATTCCGAACAATAAACGCTTTATCATAATTTTTAATACTAAGGTAAACTATAACAGATAAATTATGACTTGTCTTAGGAATTAGTCTAGGCTCACTACTTTGAGGTTCACCACTTTGACGCTATGATAAATTCTCATTCGAAAATGATAAATTTAAGCATTTAATCATTATTCTAATACTAACATTGCTAACAAAAGCAATACCCACCAGTAGGTACATGGTATCCTTGTTGTCTCAATAGGCGGAAGCGTAGCGCAACCTGATGAAGAGAATGACCAGAGTCATCATGAGCACTAGATTCTACATATTGCTTATGTAAAATTGTTTCAATCTCGTCCCGGAAATAGTAGTCTATGCCCAAGCGTTGGACAGCATCAATCATCTTTAGACCTTCAACTGGATTTTCTCCTAGATCCCTCAGCAGATGTCTGCATACTTTCAATTTATTAGCATGTTTGAGACTAAAATCACCCTGCAGACAAAGAGAGGTAGCTTTAGGAACTGGAAAATTACAAGTTCTAGTGAATTAATAAAATTGGGAATCACAAACCAAAGGTGACACAAAACTTACTGTGTCATATTTAATTCCATAGTTTTGACGCTTTAAGGGTGTAGAAGCCAATGTGTGCTCACGGGCAATGCTCCATTTGGGAGCACTAGGCAAAGAGGTCAGGCTGAAGGGGTTTGCATTGCCAGTTTGTGGGATTCTTTTTGGAGCAACTGGAGGATTGGAGGAAGCAAAGAAAGCTTTAGTAGGCAATGCCATGGAGAATGTCACAAAGTGAATACTAGAGGGAGATTTTTCTTGCTGGAGTTTGATGTATAAAAGAATTCTAGATCCAATTTTATAGGATGCCCATGGTTGAAATGTAATGGTTCAACTTTCAACATCGTTGTAATCTAGTGAGACCATGTTTTGCACATTTGCATGGTACCATGTTTTGAACTCCTGGACTATCCTTTCAAAAGAAAAAAAAGAAAAAGAAAAATCTTTTTTATTTTTTTCCTGTGTGTGGGGCATTGGCAAAGCATCTTGAACCTCATACACTAACAATATCCATACAAAACCGGCGTAATGTTGCTCGACGTATGATGATTTTTACTTTTAAGGGAAGCAAGATTTATACCTAAATTTTTTATTCAATAAAAAAAAATTAACTTTTAAATAATGCTAAAGACACATAAAAATCCACAACTTTACACTACCACTTGTCACATGACAAGTTATGAACGGCAAAAATAAGTTCCACGTAGCTTTCTGCATTTTAGATATCGGGAGGATTATTCTTAGCTCCTGTATCCATGTGGTTTAGCTGATAAGTGACGTCATACCAACTTAACGTGGTCACTTAATAAACACGTGTTTGGCGTGGTTTAGTTAATGGAGAAAGGAGGTGTCCACATTCTTCGTTTGTTGCTAGGAAAGCGGTTCTGATTGGTATATGATTTTCCAACCTTTTAAACGTGAAAATTTTTTCCCTCTTTTCTTCTTTTTATTTTTTCTAAATTTCTCCTTTTAAATTTTTTCTTACATACATATTTCATTTGCTCCTAAAATTTTTTAACTTAAAAAAAAAAAAAAAAAAAAGAGAAAGAGTGACTCATAATTTAAGGATTTAAATGCGTGGTTTTCAAACCCCTAATTTTTTTTTTAATGAAGATATTAAAAGTTTTTAAGTTGGACCAAGGTTGAACAATGATAATATTGTACATTTTTAGACCCCTTAAACACAACCAGATCAACCTAGTTATTTAGTCAAGTGAATAACTTAAGTAAATTATGCAGATTTAGGTTAACACATATAAATCATATTATGCAAAGCAGCGGAAATATAAAGAACACAATGATATGATGACCTAAGAAAATCAAACCGGTAAAACACCTGGGAGGATTTAACCTAACTATCCTCAAGGTAAAACTGAATCCACTACGAAAGAATTGAAGTTTACAAGACTTAGACCACTAACATCCTATTGCTACATCGAGTAGAAAACTTACTACCACAACCACGTGATAGCTCCGAGTCCACGGACTACTTCTTGAATTCTCAACAAGCACAAGCACTCCCGCTTGTAAATCTTTAAGCTCTTGAAGTTGCAATTGAATTGATCACCAAGTTTTTGACATCAATCTAGATTTTGATAACTCTAAGTGTATGTGAAGACAAACACCTTTAGATCTCACAAAAAATTCACACACACAGCATAAAGAGCATCCATAAAATGTGGCTAGGGTTTTTCCTTTTATACTTAGAGCAAAACATAAAACTCTACACATAAAACGAGCTTGAGCTGAGTTAGAAAATTCTGTAGAAAAAAAAATATGCACGAGTTTCGATCGATTGAGTCTAATTTTCGATCGATCAAGTCAGTAGATTTACATAGTAAATCTTGTAGAACACTCGATTCCAACTTTACAACTTAAACATACTTTGAACAAGTCTAAAACAAGACTAAACATTTTGATCATGATTTGCCAACATTATAAATTGAAATTCTAATACATTTAAACCTAAAGTCTTAGAACCTAACAAATATCATAATTATTTAAAATATAAATAAACTTATTAAATTGGTAAAAATGTAAAAATTTACTAAAATAGTCCAACTAAATATTGAGATCTATCTTTTCAATGTATTTTTCATATCATAAGTTCATAACTTTCACAAGAAAAGTAAGAAATATTAAATCCTAAGAAATCTAATAGGTCAAAAATGTATTGACCCCTTTGAAAAATTAATTAACTAATTATCCAAGTTAATTAATTAAGTCAATTTAACATGCAATAAGCTTGGTAGCACAAACAAATCATCAATTAAGTTAAATGCAGCAGAAAATAATTTGATACGGTGATTTGTTTATGAATGGGGAAAACCTCCGAGACAAAACCCCACTGGGTGAATTTAAGGTCACCATTTTCGAGAATCCACTATTATCAAAACAAGCGGTTACAAGTAAAAGGAATCCCAATACCTAATACCATCTTACAGTTGAACCCTTACTCCAATACCCAATTGGACTTGTATTGTAGCGGCAATCTCTTCTTTCAATGCACGAATCCTAGTACGTGACTAACCATTGATGCACGGATCCTACTATGTGACTAACACACCAACTTGAGGAAGATGTTGGTAGCAAAGTTCTTTAGTTCATCAACATAAAGATCAAGGAGCTCCTTGGTTACAAAACCCTTGGTGCAAAGACGCAATAACTTCTCTAGAAAGAATAAAGAACTAGGTCACAATTTGCTTGAATTTTGTTTGCATAATCCTCTGCATAATACGACCGCCTTTAAAATAAGTCTTATATATGTCTAGGGTTGTGAGAAAAGAAACCCTACATAAATACTTAAAGATATGTGTGTAATCAAATTCAAAAATTCTGATTTCGTAATTCTTGATAGATACAACTTGTATCAAGCTGTTATCAAGTTTCAACATTAAATCTCAATAGATAGGCTTCTGTCGTGACATCTGTTGACTTTTAATGAACAACACTTTTTCACTTGTTTCTTGGACAGATTTTCATGGCTTTAACACTTAACTTGAACAACATGTTTCTTGAAGTCTTAAACCATCCTAGATCTATCCAATTACAAGTAAAGTACGTTTTGTCAAAAGATTAGCCAATTACATCAAATATGTCCCTAACAATCTCCTCCTTTGGCAATCCATGACAAAACCACAACAAACAAATGAATCCTAAGAGAAGTCTCAAATTACTAAACTTATAATCATTTGTTGAATTACAAAACAAATCTAACCCTAACACAAACTCTTGAAAATTTTTGCAAGAAGAGAGTTCATGGCATGGTAGACTTTAACAACCTGTTGATAACGCCTTAAAATGTATACTTGTTATATATTTATGTGGGCATAATCTCCTTATTACTATCCTTAATTTGTATAAATTAAGTCATGATTTGCATTAGTCTCTATTATTTATATTTACATAATTTATTGAATAAGATGTCATTCATTATGTATAATTTTCTACTTTCAGGAAATCATGTAAGAAAGATAAGTTTACAAGAATTTGTGAGAGAATGGAGGCCAAACGAGAATTAAGTGGAGCTAAAGGACCATGCTTAAATGTCTAAGGAGGTGTAGCTGGAGTTATTGGATCGTCTACCATGATTGGAAGCTTCAAATAAGGAAAGAAATCAAAGAGGCAGAATCGGAAAATGAAAAATCTAATTTGAGTACTGATCAGTATTTTGGGCATATCTCTCTCATCAAAAATCCAATTGACACGAGACTAGATGGGTTGGAACTTTGAATTAAATATCTACAACTTTCCAGTTTTACATTCTTCGAAATTCTCAATATTTGAAGGCCGGAATCAATTCACAAGTTACTGCTGTAAACCTAGACGGAAATTAAAATAATAAAAGTTTTATTTTTTTTAGACACTTTTACGTGAGGGTTTTGGAAGGGAGGTGGGTAGAATGAATTTTGGTAAAGAAAAACTTGTATTTTCCTTTCTCTAATGACAGTCTAAACTCTTTGCTACGGTTAGAGGTTATGTTTCTTCTATACGGTATGAATATTCAATGTTATTCTTTCTAGGATTTTATCAACAACGTATTTGATTGTTCAATTAGATTTCTTTTGATGTATTAGTTCTTCCATGCTTTCAATAAGTTCAATCATGTTTTTCTCATTGTTTAGATGAATTTCTAATAATTTCAAATAGAAATCAGGTTTTAAAGTGAATGGGTTTTTCTAAAAACTTTTCTAACCACATTATTAATCGAAGTTATCATGCATTCTTGAATTGTCTTAGTTCAACCAAATCATAAGTTTTTAATTATATAAGAACAATCAATTATGAAATATATATTTTCTTAGATCACAAAGAATCTCATACCGATATTGAGAACACCCCGATGCCCTGATATTTACATTATTGATTTTAATCGGCTTTTATTATTATTCTTGTTAACAATTACTAAGCAAAAGTACTTTTCTTCTTCACCCAAATTGTTATTTAATTATTTTGTCTTTGAATTTACCCTACTCCTTGCGGTTCAACCTCGATACTTGTAGAATTATATTGCTACGATCTCCTGCACTTGGGAGTGAGCAAGCACTTGTCTTTTTGAAACACTTAAACAAATCTCATCAAGGCATCTTGTGCGAAACAGAAATAAAAGATTGCATACATAAACAACACGTGTATAAAGAGAGAAAATAAATAACACATGAAGAGATAGGTGAAGAAACATACATCATCATATATATCTCAAAAGATAAATACAATGTATGTCAAAAGATAAATGGTCACAAGACCAATATACATGAGGTAAAAGTAAAGAAAGAAAAGAAATACATAAGAACCTCACTATCGCCCTAAAAAAAATGTATAGACACTCCCCCTAACAAAAATGTCCTATACTAACTCTCTCTCTAAATACAAGACTACTCTCATCCTAAAATTACTTCCCCTTTTTGTCACGTATGACTAAGGGCAAGTCATTGAAAGGGCGTCGTTTTGTTATCACTAGGAGAGCTAGCATCCTCATCACCATCATCACTATCCTCACCATCCTTATCTATCGAATCCCTGGAGAAGAGATGGAGAAGTAGCGAAGCCACCAAGGCGAGCTTGTCGTCGTGCTATACGACCGACATGAGTGTTCATCTAACACAACTCATCAGAGAAAGTGTCAAGGCAAGCATCCATGCGCTGAAGCTGTGCCATGATAGCCTCTAGGGTCACACCACTAGTCTAGGAGGAAGGAGCAAAGGTGGAAGGAACAACATAAGTTGCAAGACCAGTGGACTCTATACATGGCCACTTCGGTCGAAGTTGGGCCTCACTTTATCAAATAGAACTGACGTCAATGGCTCCTATAGTGGTGAAAAAAGGAGAATCAGGAATGGGAATGGAAAAGTGACGAAGTATCCGTGTGATAGCCGAAAGAAAAATGAGCTTATCAGGAGTCGTCGTATCCTGATAGACATTAAGGATAGAAGTGATGAAGTGAGAGGGGAAGTCTATGGAGAGGTCCTCTAAGAGAGATAAAAGAAAATGAACATGAGGCTCTGTGATAGAGTTATATTGAGACAAAGGAGTAACAATAAATGTCATCACTACATTAAGGAAACTCAAATCTTTTGCAAAGCCGAGCATGGAGTGTTTAACTTACCACCCTATATGGAATGTGGAATGTGTCTCACAAAAGTGAGACACAGAAGCTCGTCTTTGGGCACAGTCCTAAGACGCTCATAGCCAGGATGCACTACCCTAGGTATATGTAGTACCTCGGATATAAGATCCAAGATAACTATGATACATGTACTTCGAATGCAAGTAGCAAACTGAGACACAGAGGTATAAATGTTGTGTATATTGGAGTAAAATTCCTGTATAATCATGATGGGACACTTCAATGGACTCTCACAGAGAGAAGCTCGACCTCGGGTCCGAATGACGGCGGGGAGAGGAGTGTCGAAAAAGTCCGATAGAATGACTTGGCGTTTCGGATGTACGCCATGTTACTGAAAGTTCTCCGAGATTCCTTTTGGGCCTTCTCATCACAGAATAGAACGTGAAGAGGGGGAAGATTAGAAGAAGAAGAAGAAGACCTAGAACCTCGAAAAGAGTTTTGTGTTGGAGTAGATTTACGTCCTTTGGGTGCTATGACGCAGTCTATCTGTCAAAGAGAGAGAGAGAGAGAGAGAGAGAGAAAACACATCACAAACCAAAAAAACAAAGGAAATAAAAGAGACGAATGCATGAAATATGCATGAACATGTGACGTGTAAAGTTTGAGTGCATCATGGGCAAAACCCAATCCAAACCTATTAGCATACATTCCACATTTAATCAAACACATATCTAAAATGCATGAAACATGGTTATAATGCAATGAGAATGCAATGCATGATCATATAACATCAATTTCACAAAACCCAACCCAAAAATTTCAAGAAAAACTCAAAAACCCCAATTTTTTTTTTTTTTTGAAAAACCCTAAAAACCTAGGTCTAAATGCATGAAATGCATGAAAAAGATAGATAAAGAAGACTTACCAAGTGATTTAAGCTTGGAATAGACCAAAAATAAGATGGGTAGAGGGATTTGAGTGAGAAAAATGTGTTTTGAGGGAGAGAAAATGATTTTCTGTCGAAAGAGAGAAGTGAGAAATGAATTTGATTCACGCACAACCTGTAAATAGAAATTGCAGTTCGATGGATCGAATATCTGTTAAGATTTGTTGAGCACTAAATCTCAACAGAAATGAATCTGTTGAGCTTCTATGAAGGAGCTGTCAACGGCAAAAACACCTCGATGGATCGAAAAGTTGTTAAGTATCTATCACCCAGACAGAAAGTTACTCGATGGATTGAAGAGGTTGTCGAGCATTTATCGATAAGAATCTAGAAACCGTAATGGATCGATATTGCGTTAAGATCTATCGAGACAAGAGGAAAAAGGGGCTCAATAGAAGAGAATCTGTCAAGGATCTGTCGAGAAGCTGTTGAGCTTGAGGAAAAAGAGTTTTTCAAGGAGGAAAAACACATAAAGATGAATGCAACCAGCAAGTAACTTAAACAGAGATCTAATCAACATATTAAGCTCTCAAAACATCTCTAAACATATATGCAAAGCATTCAAAAATCCAAACACACACACACACACACTAAACAAGTCTAACCAATTTTATATTTCAAAAACAAGGTAAGACAGTTTAGTGAGTATATATTAACACATCTATTCCTTTTGGTAGCCAAATCACATTGTACCCGCACGTGTATCAAAAGTAGCAATAAATTTTTGCGTATTGTGTGTGAAAATATAACAAGTTTGCATAAGTTTCTCATATTGTGATGATTGGAGATATGAGAGAATAAAAATCACTTACACATAATCATAACTGTTTGATGGAGACTATCACCTTCGAGGTACATCTTATAACTTCCACATCTCCTAGAAACATGCTTGTAACCGTATTTAAAAGCATTTTGATTCATTTTGCTCTTATTTTTCTTTGCATATTTTTCTTTTTCTTTTTTAAGCATAGTATGCATGGGTATATAAGGGAGAGAAAAGAAATATCCAATTATGTAAGTTTAAACATCACAATTTTGCTATGTCGGAGCATATAGATGTTATACGTGATTGGTAGGCTTTCTCTTAGGATTTTTTTTTTAGTCATTCTCATCAAAAAGAGTGATATGAGTGTTAAGTATAAGAGATTACTTAATTGTACTCATCACAAACACGAGCCACAAAATTATGCATTGAGATGCCCATCTAAGTTATAAGAGATAAAATGTTTAAAAACTTATTTTAATGGCCAACGTACACAAACACAAAAGCATAGAACTTCTTTCTAAAAAAATAATTCAAGCTCGAGCAGTCCGATCTAGTCATAGTTATCAAACCTTGGTGGTTTGACTTTGGTTTTCGTGATTCACTAACTTTTTTCGCATAAGCTGGTTTTCAAAGTTGAAGTACCGTCCTCATGAAAGGTTCACAAATAACTAGGTTGAACCATGTGGTCTAATCTAGGTTTCACGTACAACATTGTTTAAATGAATGTTTTTTTTTTTTAAAAAACTAAATTTTAGTTTATCTCGCTTGCAGTATTTCATTTGATAGCATAGTTGTATACTTATGTTGTTCGAATATAATTTTAGACAATATTAATTGAAGGATTAAATTGACAGGATTAATTGTTAATTGACTTATTATTTATTGAAGGAGGTCAAGCTTAGCGTTGGCTTACTGGCATGGATTTGAACTTAAGAGCTACGTTGAAGATCTCCTCCCATTGGTGTGATGAAGGGAGAGATTTTTGAGGGTCCAGCCCATTTCAGTGGCAAGAGAACCACATGAATACATGATGTACAATCAATCAATTTATATATATATAGCAGAGATTCCATGCAGGAGTGTATGAGATCTTGTCAAGTTTTATGTCTTTCATTAAGTTTTGTTATGTTTTATTTTTGTTTTTATTATTATTATTTTTTATTTTTATTGTTACCCAAATATCACATTAATTTATTTTTACTATTATCTCATTAATCTCTCATTAATTGCCTTGGCTTACACCACAAATTTCTCTCTTCTTCATATCTTTTAGCATACCCACCATTTTAGTATTAAAAACAAAAGCAAAAAATAAAAAATAAAAATTAAGGACTAATAACTAGCAAATAAGGGCATGGGTAAAGATGGAGTGACATGAAAATGTTGTAAAATATAAAATGAAAAGAATTTTTTTACTATTACTAAAATAAAAAACCTGAAATTGAAAAAACATTTATAAGAGAGAAAAAGAAATGAATCTAAAAGGTTGCCACCAGGGCCGGTCTAAGGTATTTTGAGGCTTTACGTGAACTTTTAAATGGAATCATTTTTTACTTTTTTAAATATCTGCTTCATATTATTAGCATTATATCTAAGTAAAATACATGCATATTGATTGAAATTTTCATGTATTGACTATAAAATTTATGGCTTGATTAATACTCTCCAAGCTAATTAATAATCTAAAATTATCATCCACGAGACTTTTTTTTTTTTATGTTTTTTTAATTTTTTTTTATAGATAAAGTATTGGATAAGTATTAACTAATATTTGTGATTATATTTTTCAATTTTGTTGATCTAAGTTTTTTTTTTTTTTTTGGGTGGGAGGGGACCTACTACCACTTGGAGACCTTAAGCAATGGCATCAGTTGCTTATAGTGTTGAGCCGCCCCTGGCTACCACAACCGTCATGCTAGCCTCCACCACCATCAAACTGCCGAAACCACTATGAGTAATTTTTTCTTCTTCTTAAATTAGTGTTTTAACTATAATTTAGGTTTGGGTAATTTGGCTGGATAGTTTTTTTTTTTTAGTATATAAGTAGAGAGAATGTATAATTTATTTAATTATTTTTTTATATAAGAAAGAAAAAAATCTAACGTGGGAGATGATGAGGTTTTGCTATAGGTGTGTACTAATTATATAGTTTATTTGATTATTCTTTATATAAGAAAGCAAAAATCTAACGTGGGAGACCATGAGGTTCTATCACATAGCACTTTACTTCACTAATTTTTTAATTAGCCTTCCAACTTACATTTTTTGCTCTTTTTTCCAATTTTTATGTTAAGGTTATGTTAGTCTAATTTAAATTATCTTTGGTGAAAGATTGTCCCTCTTAAAGTAGAAGCCCATTCAACATTGGATGTTTTCAACATACTTTGCAATATGACCCCATGTTGAGAACTAATATTTATTTTGATAAGAATAGTTTAATATTTCAAAATATACATGAACAATAATATATCCATATTTCATGGAAATATATGTAAATTTCATATTAAAATTTTGTTAGAATGACATTTCATTTAACCTACCACTATCATACTCTAATAACATAAACATGATGCCATGAAAATTCTATGATATTTTCATAAGCTAACTAAACATTTATATGATATCATAAACATCTTATGCTAATTCTAATGTATTAAAGAAACAAAAACTATGATTAAGTGAACGAATAACTTATTACACTGCATAATAAACATTAATATATTGAATTGATGCTTTTATCATTATTTAAACTACAACATTCCTACATTGTTCTTTTATACTTTAATGGATCTTTACTTTAAGTGAAAAAAGTGTAATGTGTGTGCAATTTTAAATTTTCACTTTTCAATGATGAATTTGTTACTTTAACTAATTTCTATGACTATTATGCTATAGTCATCTAAATTCTTTGTCCTCTTGACATTAAAATAAAATAAAATAAAATTTTATTTATCGCCTTAATTTTGTATTGATTTAATTCAATAAAACCCTCTTTATTTTGTCATGACATTACTTTACGTTATTATTTTAACATATTTTGAACATTCTTTATAATCTTTTCACATGACAATTTAGAGCAATATCCACTCGTCGCACGGATGCTTTGCTAGTTCCTATTAGAAATAGGAGACCCAATGAGAGTTCTAATTAAAGTTGAATCCATGTGTTTGTAGAAGTACCAAAGCCAGTGAGGCTATTCAAATAAGCTTTATGTGGTTCTAGAAATAAGGGTGTGCTGCATAGAATAAAAATAGAGAAAAAGGGTGCCATACAATAAAAAAGAGAGAACAGCCAAATGGGAGCCGCATAGATAAAAGACAGCCAAGAGTGAGAGCTGTACATGGAGAAGAAAATAGAGAGGAGAGAAAAAAGTATTGCTGCCTTAAGAGATATAATTAGTGTGTGTGAGAGCAAAGAAAATAAGAGGAATTGTTATTGTATTTTAGGAATCGTAAGTTAGGCATAAACTTGAGAATTATTGTAATTGATTCGATAATAGTAAATTGATTCAGAATTTGTCTCACGGTTTTTCCCTTAAAAAAGAAATGGATTTCTATGTAAATATTTGTGCTCTTGTGTTTGATTGCAATTTTGAATTATTAAATTTGGTGATAATATAATTTGAGACCTAACACTCAATTGAACTCATCCGTATTAACCAAAGCTTCTGTTCTCCAATAAGCTCATTGGTAAAGGTTCTTTACTCTCTAGTTTGAATAAAAAACTCACTAAAAGGAACAGATTTGGAAGTACTTCTAAAGATTAGGCTAAAGGAATTTTGGACTCAGACTTAGGTTTTGGTTCATCTTCATATCTCTCCCTTCAAATTGTGCAACATTGGCGCAAATTCTATGAAATTGTAAATTTATTGAGTTTTTGCTATATCATCATAATTTCAATACCAATGCCCAAGAAATGGCTTAAAGAAAGAAGAATTTTGTAATTTTGATTTCCCTTTCATCAAGTCTCAATCAATCAAAGCCTTGGATTCATTAGAATTTCAATCACATGTTGCTCAATCAAAAATAGAAGTCTCGACACTTCTCGATAGTGTCTTGCTCAAGTGAGAAACTTGTATTTAATGTATGTTAAATAAGTTGACTGTTGAATCAATTTGTGATACTTACATGAAAAACTATATAATGGCCTATAATGCATGACTTATTCTAAGGTTTAGAGAGCTTGTACTTTATACTTTAATGAAAAAAAAAATCTAAACTAATACTCCAGCTATCTCACTTTGTTTGTCCTGTTTGAAAAGTCAAACTTTTTAAGGAAATATCAAGATAGTGTTGTTGCAGCCCTAGAGCAAATCAACCCGTCAGTTCAGAGCCATCCTAATGTTTCTGCGAAAATCAAATCTTCAGTGTCTTTAGAGACGTGGACGTGGTTCGTAGAAGGATTTCAGAGTAGAAGTTACAGCAAATTTTAGGGTCACATTAGTAAGTTTTCCACAATGTATATAACAATAAGGGTTTATTTATTATAAACTACAAGTCTATTGTAGACTCATAGTGAACTCCTTCTTAAGGTTATGGAATCACTGTAATAGTTTTTCCTTTGGATGTGTCTGTCGCTTTTCCACTTTGTCACTCTATGATGTGTTTATTATTTCACAGTTTACTATTTTACATATGTTGATTAGCATGCTTGTGGTAATTAACCCTTGAGTCTATTGAGTACATTATTGGTTAATTGGCTTAATAGTTTAGCCCGCTGCATATTTATTTATTTATTTATTTTGATAAATAGTCCGTTGCGTAATAGTTTTTTGAGTGCAGTCCACTGCAAAATTAACTTTGGGGTCTAAATAAAAACTTTAAAAGTGGTCAAGCAAATTGAATTATTGAATGCGCTCTACAATAGAGCAAAGTGATTCTTTTAATTGCTAGAACAATTGGATATTAGAGACTGAGTAAAGTAAAATGGAACAGTTGGACATTAGAGACTTGGTACAGTAATAATAAATAGGAAAATACATATAAAAAAGAATCACTTTACTGTGAGAAGCTTTACCATCTCTCAGGTTAATTATGATCACACTATATATAAATATATAGCAATTGGCTATATATACTTAAATTAAGCTAGAATAGAAATTTTATCTTGTATAAAATAAAAAATAAAAAAAAACCAATTGGCTATAGTTGTTTTTCTCTCTCAGACCTCTAGGGGGTGGCTCTCAAACCCTAGCCAGTGTAGTAGAACATCGTACTGCCTAATGCAGTGTTGCTAGTTCTCGTCGTTGTCTTTAGTAGGGAGTGAGAGGTTCTCGGTGTAGTATAAAGAGCTTATCGGTTCAGTGGGAGCGATTGTCTTTGACAGAAGAAGAAGAGATTCTGTATAAGTCCAAAGCTTTTGAACAGGGGAGCGGTCATGTGGTAGTGGTGAAGTTTTTCACTCACAGAATCTTGAATATGGAGGCAATTGCGAGGACTTTTAAATCTTTATGGCGAACAAAAAAGGGCTTCAAAGTGAAGGACGTGGGCAATCATGTGGTGTTGTTTGTCTTCGCAGATAGTGTTGATGTAGAACGCGTTCTCATGGGCAAGCCGTAGAGTTATGATAAGTATCTAGCCTCGCTTCATTGTTTGATAAGAGTGTTCCAGTCAAGGAGTTAAAATTTAACAAGACTCAGTTCTGGGTTCAACTCCATGCAGGGGCGTAGCCAGGAAAAATTACCAGGGGGGCTGGGTTGTAATAGAGATAAACTAAATATAATTCATAAGTCTATTGGATATAAAATTATAAACTTTCATATATCATCATATACTTGAATATTAATAAACATGAGAAACTGTCTAGTTCAATGTAGACATACAAAAAAGGTGAGTATTCCAACCAATTTGAATGTGATTCAAACCACAAAGATTGAAAACTATGGCGATGATTTTTCGATCTTTTGTATGGATACTTTATGTCTCTAGGTTGATATGGACCAGCTATGAGATAAGTATGTCGAATTTTATCTTGTTCGTTGACATGGAATTCATATATTTGTTTACGTGATCCTGGATCACGGTCTATCCTTTTAGATTCAATTCTTGAACATTTGGAGGGACACTCATTAGGCATTGAAGTATCAACATTTGTTTTCACAGAAGTCCTAAGTTTTGAATGACTAATATCTTTTTTCTTAAAGAATGCATCAATTGTTTGTCGTTTGCTCATTATTTGACACCTAATTTCAATCCCAAAAAAAAAAAAAAAAAAATCAATTCAACAAATGATAAACTAAATTGGGAGAGAGGGATAATAAATTATCATATAAAATTCATTCTTACATGAATTATAATATAAATACACCTGTAGTTAAGTAATGACCTTTTAGGATTAAAAAAAAAAAATCAATCAAAAGTATAAACAATCAATATAAACCAAATAAATTTATAACATCCCACTACCATGTATAACGTAATGACTGAAAATCAAATACATAGACTCATGGCCCACATCCCAATTTCCTTCCATAGATTAATTTTTTTCATTTATAATTTACTTACTTCACTACCTAGCTACACAATGCAAGCCCCACCTAGCCCCCACCCAAGGGACAAACAACACAAAAGCCAAAAGGCTGGTCTCAGAGTCAAGGGATCAAATAATAAATAATACAATAACAATAAACACAAAAAAAAAAAAAAAAAACAAAAAACAAAAAACAAAAACAAAAGACAAAGTCAAATAAGTATAAATTGCTTTGCTGGCAAAGGGAAATCACATACACATATTTGATATTTCTATTTTACTATCAGTATTTAGTTTAGTTGTAGAGAAGAGAGAAAGGAGTCAACTAAAGAACTGAGATGAGAATGAATGAATGAATGAATGAGTGAGATACCTTGAGGAATTGAGGTGAGGGCTTGAGTTGAGGTTGAGGCAATGAAGGCTAGTTTAACCGGTTGGTGGAGGCAGTGGCATCACAGTGAGCCGGTGGGGAGATTGTTTATGAGGTAGAGGCATGAGCGTGACACTATTAGAGGCGTGAATTGAGAAGGTAAAAAAAAAACTAAGGCAGAGGCGTGAAAGTATATTAGATTGTCCTCTCTTTTTCTTTTTTTCAGACAATGAGAATTGAAGTCTGAAGATGCCTTTTGTTTGTGTTTAATTAGGTGTTTTAGATTTTGGATTTGGGTTGGGTTGAAAGTGTCTATGATTTAGAAAAAAATAATTTTGTTTGATTAGGGAATTGGGGCTGGCAGGTGGGGCTGGATGTGGGCCAAGTTTTTTTCCTTAATTTGAAGTTGTATTGGACTAGAACTCTACAAGAATTGTTGAGAGTAATATGGGGGGGCTGGATCTTAACTTTTGGGGGGGCCAAGTAATTTTTTTTACATACTCTAGTGGATATTTGAAGAATTTTGGGGGGGCCAAGGAGCCAAGTGTCTCCGCCCCTGCGTGAGTCGCTGAGCGTGACAGTATTGAGTTGGAGGCATGAACTAAGAAGGTAAAAAACTAAGGTAAGGCAAAGGCGTGAGATGAGGTTGAGGCGTGAAGAACTGAAGATTGTTCATTTGTTTGTTCTCTCTTTAAATTGTTCAGACGATGAGGATTGATTTCGTTCAGACAGTGAGGATTGAATGTTTTTGCTTGTGTTTAATTTGGTATTTTAGACTTTGGATTCGGGCTAGGCTGGAAGTGCAATGGTTTAGAAAATGATAATTTTGTTTGCTTTGGGAGTTGGGGCTGGCTCTAGCTGATGGGGTTGGATGTGGCCAAGATCTATGGTATTTAATTGAATAAGGCTATGAACAGCCAGATTTGTGGGCCAATTTTTTTTGTTTAGTTTGAAGTTTTATTGGACTAAAAGTCTAGGGGGGGGGGGGGGCGGATCTTCACTCTTGGGGAGGCCAATGTAATTTTTTGACATACTTTATAGGAAATTTGAAAACTTTTGGGGGGACCATGGCCCTCCCAAGGAGCCAAGTGGCTCCGCCCTTGACTCCACAACCCTTCCTATAGGTGATATGAATTCACGGTTGGCATGCGATATTGGGAAGGTTATTAGGGAAGTCTAATCAGGGATGAAGGAGTGGGGTACTCAAGATGGGAGTAGCTTCATACGGATCAGGGTGATGGTTGATACCTCCAAACTGCTGTGTAAAGGGCATAAACTCTGCATGGAGGATGGTAAGGTTGGTTGGGTATGGTTCCAATACGAACGATTGCCTAATCTTTGTTACTGGTGTGGGTTGTTGATGCATTGCAACGAAGACTACGATTTATGGGTGCGAAGCCAAGGAAGTCTTACAGAGAAGGATCAGCAGTTTAGAGGGTGGATGAAAGCTCCAATGATTTCTCCCAAAAAGTGTTCTGTTGTTAAGGCTGATAGGAGTGAGGGTGAAATGGATAGGGAAGGACGCAGTCTCCGTCTAAGGATGTTGGTGACGAGATGGACACCAGAGAGAATATTATGCCTGGTTTGTGAAGGCCTGAGGATATTCAACCAAGTAGAGTCGTGGTGGAGCATGGTACTGAGGATGGGATCGAGATGTTGGGCATCTCCCTTGGGATAGGTAGGAGTGGTCAGGGAAATTTTTATGAAACATTTAGGGAGATCAACTCGGCTTTAGCTACATTTGATAAAGCTGATACTATAAGTCTTCAGCCAAGGGAAGTAAGTTCAGTGGCTTTTCAATCGGGTGATACAATTAAGGGTATGGGGGTAGTGGTAGAAGGTCATTCGGTACAGGCTCAGGGTGTTCAAAGGGTCTCTATTGTTGTGGAGAGTTGCACTTCCTTGGGTGGATCACTTAGGGGGTGGAAAAGATTAGCTAGAGAGAGGGATGTGGTGGTGCAGGTTGGTAGTCCGAGTGCTAGGAAAAGAAGTGTCAACAAATGCTTGGAGAGGGTGGAAGATTTGGTACCAACTAAACGACGATGTGCTAGCGTTAAAATCAATGAAACGGTGGAGGCTAATGCTCAGCCCTGTTGGGTCCAATGAGTTGCTTAGCTTGAAATTGTTGTGGGCTTGGGAACCTGTGTGTAAAAAAAGAGCTTGAAGATTTGATTTAGGCACAAGCTCCCCTAATTCTTTTTTTGTCAGAGATGTGGGTTGTGATAGGCCAAAAACGTATTGACCCCTTGTGATGAATTAAGTTGATTAATTAACCAAGTTTTTAATTAATCAAATTAACATACAAACGCGTGGTAGCACAAACAAATCACCAATACACTAAAGTATGCAGCGGAAAATAAATGACACGGTGATTTATTTACGAAGAGAAAAAACCTACACAGTAAAAACCTTACCGGGTGATTTTAAGGTCACCACTCCCAAAACTCCACTATTATCACAACAAGTGGTTACAAGTAAAGGAATCTCAAGTATCTTACCAACCTACGGTTTGGCGATTATTTCGTGATAGGAACTCGCTAGTCTATAAGGTGTTTTGGGCAAAGCATTTTCCATTAGGCAAAATTTTTGATGCGGTAGTCTCCTCTAGATGTTCTTTTTCTTGGTGTAGTATATTGCAAGCTAGAGAGTGGGTTTTGAGGGGTGCTAGGTGGAGGGTGGGGGATGGGAGAATATTAATATCTAGTGTGATCGTTGGTTGCCATCTGATGGGGGGGTGGGGGGAGGGGCGATAATATCTCCGCAGATGGAGTTTTCTTTGCAGGTGGTCTGTGACTTGTTTCTACCTGGCACTAAACTCTAGAATGAGGAGCTCCTTGATTTGAACTTCTACCCGTGGGAAGCTGAGGCTATCAAAAGTATTCATGTCAATCAATTTGAGGAATCTGATGCTCTGATATGGCCTCACATGTCTGATGGGGTGTATTCGGTTCGGAGTGCTTATCGTTTATTGGTCTCAACATAACACCAGGTTTAGCCAAGCTCATCGGACCTGGAGGCTGGAAAAGGTTTGTGGAATGGATTATGGAAGTTGCGGGTTCCTAACAAGGTGCGACATTTCCTTTGGCGTGCTGTCAGTGAGTCTCTGCCCACTAAACTTAATTTGCAATGGTGTCAGGTGCTGAATTCTGGAATTTGTGAGGCATGTGGTGACTGTGCCGAGGATGGTATTCATGCTTTGTGGTTCTGTGATGCCATGAAGCCTATTTGGATGTAGGATGCTCAGTTTTCCTTTCTTCGAGCCCATAAATTCTCTAATTTTGGTGATTTGTTCCAATTCTTATGCTTGCGTGGATTGTCTAATCTGATTGCTTTGTTTGCTATGGCTGCGTGGGGTGTTTGGGAGAGGAGAAACAGGTTGAGGGAGGGGTAGAAGACTTGGGGTACTGAGGTTGTGTTGTTTCGGGCTTCAGAGCTACTGCAGGAGTTTCAGGATGTGCATCTGCCGCCTGATTCTGGTTTTTTTAAGTTAATTTTGATGGTGCCTTATTTTTCGAGTAGAGCTCCTAGCCTCCTAAATAAGTGGCTGAACTTATTGTCACTAGCTTAGATGGATCCTCACTCCCCCCCCCCCCCCCCCCCCCCCTCTCTTAAAACCAATAAGATTTATGCAAGTCAAGTAATAGTCAGTTCATTTTGTTGTGTAACAACACTGCCAATTAGCAGAGACTTCATGTGTTCCCCTAAACTTGGAAGGCGGTGATTGTCATCGTAATTGTGCATCAAAGGAACCATCCTTGCAGCATTGAGAGACATTCTTAAAAGAAGCAGGGAATGGATATGAAGAGAGGCATTCCTTGTTGAGGAACTTCCATTCGTCTGCAATCATAGACATTATATGCTCTCTTGTGTCTTTGAATGAAGAGCCACGATGTTCTTTCATGTAGCACTTTAAATAACATCCATCACGCCCATCTTGATTCTCGTCCTGCAGTTAAAACCAAGCTTATTTTAGGGACTAGAAAGAGCATGATTCAAACGCAATTAATATCTGGCACCCTGGATCGTCTAGTGCTCTACTATTTGGTAGAGAATCTGAGTTTTTATTTTTATTATTTATTTATTGTTACAATAAGAGGTTTTCCTTATAGAAATCCAGGAAATACCACTAAACTATAAAATCTTGACAACAAGTTGTGATAGATCTAATCACTTTATGTTTTTTTTTTTGGTTTAAATAATATTTAAAACTATACTAATAGTAAGTGTAAAAATTGGGCCTAGATTTGTATAGATTCAGTGAGAATCCAATCAACAAATTGACTTAATTTGTAGACTAAAACCAAAACTAAACGTGATATTATTGACGAACTAAGTCCACCAAGACCAAAACAAATAAAAGTGTTTTTTCAATCTAATTTTGTTAAGTTATGATTTTTCTCATAACATTAGTATTGGCTTATTCTATGACCAAAAGTGTTGTAATTGTATAACTTTGTTTCCTTGTATTTTTGTGGGATTTATTTGTAATTGGTTTATTATTAAGTGGTGAATATTTGATCAAGATAGCTAAAGATCACATGAGAAGCACATGCAGGAAGGTTAACAGTTAGGCCAAGAGTCCAGTTCAGTACAGTCTGTCCAGGAGGTTAACTCAAGACTTGGATTCACGACTTGCACAAGTTGTGAGTGACCTACGAAGTTCCCCTGTTTTACTAAAAATTGTGACTTTTCGTATTCCCATCACCCATACTACATATACCCTTATTACTCACAGAAATGGTAAGGAGTCTATTGAGAGAAAAACCCTAAGAGAGGTTTTAACAACACACCCATCTTATTAGAGCGAGAGCTACTCATTCTTAAAGAGAAATCTTTGTAGTATCTTCTCATTCCCTCTCCCATTGTGTTAAGACATGTGTGAATGATGTTAGAAACATATGTCATTTAGAATTGACTAATCATTTGACAAAACACATTTTACTTGTATTTGGGTAGATTTAGGATGTGTTTAATACTTCAAAGAACAAGAGTTTAAGTCTAGTATTAAAGTCATGCAAATCTATCCAAGAAACAAGTGATTAAGAGTTAATTTATTAAAGCTCAATAGCTACTCAACAGATACTATCTATCGAGGCACGACAGCTGCTCAATAGATATTATCTATCGAGAATTACGAAATCAGAATTTTCATATCTAAATTTCGGCCCATGCTTATGTATTTGTGTAGGGTTCTTTTCTTACAACACTAGACATATATAAGACTTATTTTATAAGCCATCACATAAGAGAATATAAGGAGAACACATGAAAAAGGTGACTGATGCCTTATTTTCTCTGAAAGAAGCTATTGTGTCTTTACGCCTTAAGTTTTTGTAACCAAGTGCTTCTTGATCTTTATTATTGATGAAGTAAAGAACTTTGCAGCCAACATTCTTCTTCATCAAGTTGGTGAGTGAGTCACGTATTGAGATTCATGCAAAGGAGTTAGTCACGTACTGAGATCTATGCATCAAAATAGTGGTGTTCATATATTGAAGAGTTCAAAGGTTCTAAAGTGGTAGAATGTTTCTGCTGTAAGTTCATCTACGGGGATTGTAGAGTCTAGGGACAAAGGTTTTGTACTAAATCTAAAACTTCTCTTTACTATAGTGAATTGCTTTTTGGAAATGTTTCCCTCTAGGTTTTTTACTGTGAAACTAGTTTGTTTAATTGGTTTTCTTAGGCTATCATATCTTGTCTTATTTAATTTTTCGTTGTGCATGATATTGATGTTTGTTTGTTTTAACATGTTTTATACATAATAAATATAATTAACAACTTGAGTTTAAAAACTTGTTAATTCTATCAATCGGGGTCTAAATTTCCTAACACATTGTTATACCCATTAAGAGAAGATTTGTACTCAAACACAACCCACACCCATTTAGAGTGTTAAGAGTGTTTTTGGAGCTTGGGAAGTATTGGAAGATGCCAAGGATGGCAGATGTAATATGGAGCTTATTGCGGGATCCGGAAAGCTAGAGAAGACACGGTTAGACTTAACCTTGTTGGAGCAAAAAGCTTAGAGGGCTTAGGTGCATCGAGTGGATTAGGCTTGGAGGGTCTATTACTATTCATGTATCCCAACTAATTTTCTAGTGGATCATTTTACCACTTAGAGGGCAGCGGAGAGGTTTTTCGTCGTGTTCTTTGGTTTCCTCTTCGATAACACATGTCGGTGTTATTATTGTGTTTGCATCTTTCTTCCAGTACTCTTTAACCATTAATTGCTTCTGTGTCTGTGATTATTTATGTGTTAAAGTAGTTTGACAAATTGGATATTGCTTATATTTCATATTCCGCACATATATTGTTTAAATATAAGCTTGCTTTGGTTATTTTGAAATTAGGGGTCTAAACATTCACTAGTGTTTTACACACTAAGTGAGCCTTCAAATTTTAATAAAAATTTTTGTAATCCACTCTATTATCAGTATTATGTGGCGATTAAGTGTATGACCTATATAATAGATTATGGGACTTACTTAAATAATAGGCAAAACTACAGTATTAGTCCCTTAAGTTTACCTTATGTGAACAATTGGTCCCTCAAGTTTGAAGTAAGCACAATTGGTTCCTAAAGTTTTAAAACTGAGTTGTAATAGACCTTTTACTAGCAGCTGTTTATGATATTATCGTTTTACCGTTTAGAGAGCGGCGGAGAGGTTTTTTGCTGAGTTCTTCGGTTTTCTCTTCGATAACACGTACCAGTGTTATCTTGGGTTTGCTTCTCTCTAACTCTTACTCTTTACCTTTAATTACTACTGTGTTGTGATTTAATTATGGCTTAGAGTAGTTTGTTTGTTTAGATATAACTTGTACTTATCATTCTGCATATATATTGTTTGAGTATAAGCTTGTGTTGGTAATTTTGAAATTGGTGGTCTAAACATTCACTATTCTTTTATACACCAAGTGAACTTTCAAAAATCAACATCAACAATAACAACAACAACACCGTCATTCTTGTTGCTCCCTTGGAATCTCCCTCTCTTGTCGACCATCCTCGTCAGCACTCTTTCCCAGTTCCTCAAGCTCTTCACATCCTGTTCCGTTTGAACAAACTCTCTCTCTCTGGAGTTTGATGGCTGCCCTTATTAATTGCATTGTACTGGGTTGTATTGACCCCTTGAATAAATTAACCAATTAATTAGCCAAATAAATTAATTAAGTCAATTTAACATGCAATACGCGTGGTAGCACAAATAAATCACCAAATAAATAAATGTAGCGAAAATTAAATTTGACACAGGTGTTTTGTTTACAAATGGGGAAAACCACTGAGGCAAAACCTCACCAGGTGAATTTAAGGTTACTACTCTTGAAAATCCAGTATTATCAAAACAAGAATTTACAAGTAAAGGAATCCCAGTACCTTATACAACCTACAGTTGAACCCTTACCCTAACAGTGACAATCTCTCATTTCAATGCACGGCTCCTAGTACGGGACTAACCAATCAATGCACGGATCCTAGTACGCAAATTACACACCAACTTGAGAAAGATGTTGGTTGCAAAGTTCTTTAGTTCATCCACATGATGAAGATCAAGAAGCTTCTTGGTTACAAAACTCTACAGCATACAAATGCAGCAGCTTCTTCAAGAGAAAGATAAACTAGGACAAATTCTCTTTGGTTACAATTTGAGTGAATAATCACTTTGCATCAAATTGGATCTAGTTGCGTCACCTTAGACGGCCCTTAAAATAATTCTTAAATATGTCTAGGGTTGTGAAAAAAGAAACCCTACACAAATAGCTTTGATATGCGTGAAAAATTTGATTTTAATAATCCTTGATAGATAGGCTATCTGTCAAGCTACTGTCAAACTTCGAGTTAAAAGTTCCTTTTAAGCCTCGATAGATACAATCTGTTGAGCTTTAAAATACAGCAATTCTTCACTTGATTCTTAAACAGATTTGTATGGCTTTAACTCTTGAGTTGAAAACAATGTTGCCTGAAGACTTAAACAATCCTAGATCTACCTAAATACAAGTAAAGTGCAATTTGTCAAAGGATTAGCCAATTCTAAATAACATATGTTCTTAACAAAGTCCACATATGTCTTAACATACATGAATAGCAATAGACCCTACAAGCTTAATCTATCCGGTGCACCTAAGCCCTCCAAACTTCTAGCTCCAACAAGGTTAAGCCTAAATGTGTCTTCTCCAGCTTTTAGGATCCCGCAATAAGCCCATTGCATCAACCAAATGAATTAGTCTTCTTTGAACTACTTCCTAAGCACCAAATAACCTTCTCACTGATATAGGTATGGTGAGATAAGAATTTGGCTAAAGATTCTCTCAAGGGTATGTCGATAGAGAGGATGAGGGTAGAGGAATTTGAGAATTAAATGTATAAGTTTGTGGATGAATAAATCTTTGTTAGGAAATTTAGACCCCGATTAATAGAATTAACAAGTTTTAAATCCAAGTTGTTAATTAGATTTATTATGTATAAAACTTGTTAAAACAAATAAACATCAATATCATGTCAAAACTAAGTGCAGCAGAAAAAATAAATAAGACAAGATATGATGACCCAAGAAAACCAATAAAACCAATCAGTTTCATAGTAAAAAACCTGTGGGGAAACCTTCCCGAAAAGCAATTCACTATAATAAAGAGAAGTTTCAGATCTAGTACAAAACCTTTGTCCCTAGACTTTACAATTTCCGTAGATGAACTCACAGCGGAAACCTTCTATCGCTTCAGAACCTCTGAACTCTTCAATTTATGAACGCCACACTTTGATGCATGAATCCCAGTACGTGACTAACCAATTGTGCAGATCCTAATACGTGACTTCAATCACCAACTAGAGAAGAAGATGTTGGTTGCAAAGTTCTTCATTTCATCAACAATGAAGATCAACAAGCACTTGGTCACAAACCCTAAAGTGCAAAGATGCAGTAGCTTCTTTTTGAGAAAATAAGGCTTCAATCACCTTTTTCATATGTTCTTCTTCTATTCTCTTATGTGACGGCCTCTAAAATAAGCCTTATATATATGCCTAGAGTTGTGAGAAAAAAAACCCTACACAAATACAAAAGCCTGGCCCAAAAATCAGATCTGAAAATTCTGATTTTCGTAACCTCGATAAATAGCATCTGTCGAGCCTCATTAAACCTCGATAGATAGCTATTTGTCAAGCAGCTGTCGAGCAGCTATCCAGCAAGTGTCCAATAGCTATTCGCAGGTGTCCAACAATAGTAAACACCTTTTCTTCACTTGTTTCTTGGTTCAATCTTCATGGCTTTAATACTAGACTTGAACAACATGTTTTTTAAAATATTAAACACATCCTAGATCAATCTAAATACAAGTAAAGTGCGTTTTGTCAAAGGATTAGCCAACTACATAAAAAATATGTCCTTAACAATCTCTCCCTTTGGCAATCCATGACAAAACCACAATAAACAAATGAACATATGAGAGAAGTCATAAATCACTTAACTCATATTCATTTATTGAATACAATAAAATCTACCCTAACACAAACTCTTGAAAAACTTTGCAAGAAGAGAGTTTATGGCATGAAAGACTTTGACAACCTGTATTTCTAAAACACTTTGAATAAAACTCATCAAGGCGTCTTAGTGTGAAACAGAAATAATAGATTGCATACAAGTAAAGAAACATGTGTATAAAGAGAGAAAAGAAACAATATATGTAAAGGTAGGTGAAGAAAACTGTATCTAAAATGGAGAAAAGAAAAAGATACAAGTAATCCTCACTACATCCCTCAACACTCCCCCTATAAAAAAAATCCTATACCAAGCTCTCCCCTAAGTATGACTACTCTCATAATCCAAAACTACTTCCCCTTTTTGCCACGAGTGACAAAGGGTACAAGAAGTTAGAAAGCTTCACTCGAGAAACATAAAGATGATAAAAAATTATCAATGGGGTACAGAGAATCCATATAAATGCATGAATGTAATGAAACAAGATGCTATAGATGACAAGATAAAAGAAACATGCAAAATATGTGAAAAACAATGCATGCAGAGGATCTCGATCGATCAAGAGGTGTCGAAGAGCTACCAAGCAGATCTCGATGGATCGAATAGCTATCGAGAAGCTATCGAGGAGACAGAAGATATCTCGATCAATCCACCTAGCTATCGAGAGGTGTCGAGATTGCAATAAGATGCAACATAAGAGCTCGACAAATAAGCTAGGTATCGAGAGGTGTCGAGAAGGTATGAAGATGGCTTAAAAACAATTTTTCAAGAAGGGAAAAACACAGATATGAATGCAATCAAACATGCAACTCAGCCAATGATCCAACCAACATTTTAACCCCTCAAAACATCTCTCAACCAACAAAGAGTTAAGCATGTGAGATCCCAAAAACACACACACACACTAAACAAGTTTAACCAATTTTATATTTCAAAAACAAGTTAAGACAGTTTAGTGAACATACACTAATGCATATAAACCTTGTGATGGCCAAATCACATTGTACTTGCACATGTATCAAGAGTAAAAAAAAAATTGCGTGTTGCATGTGAAAACATCGCAAGATTACAGAAGTGTCTCTATGTTATGACGATTTGAGATATGAGAAAATTACTTTAACTCACACACAGTCATAACTATTTAATGGGGACGATCACCTTTGAGGTACATCCTATAAATCCCACATCTCCTAGAAAACACACTTGCAATTATATATAAAGCATTTTGTTCTTTTTGCTTTTATTTTCTTTGCATATTTTCTTTTTATTAAGCAAACCATGCATGGGTATACAAAGGAGAGAAAATAAATACATAATTATGTTAAGCTTTTGACATTGCACCTTTGCTATGCCGAAGCATACAGATGTCATATCATGATTGGCGAGTAACAGTGATGAGATGGTTATTTATGCCTTTCTTTTAGGATTTTCTAGTCCTACCCATCAAAAAGTGTGATATAAGTGTTAAGTACAAAAGATCACTTAACCTTACTCATCACAAATAAATAACCACAAAGCTCACTTGCTTAGTTGTGCATAGGAATGCTCATCTAAGTTTAGAAAACTCTGTTTCAATGACCATTTTAAGGTTCACAAGAACCAATGTACTCAAACATACACTGTTTTTGTATTTTTCTGATTTTTCAATTTTTTTATATTGAAAAAAAAAAAAAACTAAACAACCAGACAAAAACAAACAAATAACATGAAAGCATGAAGGAAAGATGCATATGCATGAAAGCATGATAGAAAGATGCAGATGCATGAAAGCATGATTCTAAAAGCAGATAAGAAATCAAGCAAAGAAAGTCCTACTTTATATAGAAAGAATTAAAATAGAGGATAAACAAAAAAGACAATTAAGTTTTAGGCTATTTTCTCACCCACACACCACGAGTCTTTGGCCGTGAAGATGAAAAGACATGTGTCCTAGTATGATTACTAAAGGACATAGAAGAATTAAGATTCTCTTGAAATTAAGTTAAAAAGCTCAAGACTTTTAATAACTCTCCAAACAAAGGTGTAGATCCTTAAGAAGAAACCTGTGACCATTTGGACCCTTGGTTTTGAGGATACAACTTAAAGTAATTAGGATAAATGTGTCCAGAAACACCACAATGGTGACAAACATGAGATCTAACAAAGGATTTAGAATTAGCCAAAATAGTTTTGGATTTCATACCTTTATTACCTTTCTCAAATTGAGGCATAATGATAGTCCTTGATCTAGAAGCAGTAGAAGAGGAAGGGCTGGAGGAGACAGCATATCCTAAGCTAGTCTTATTAGAACTAGGCTTTTGAACACTCAAGACCTCTTTAAGTTTTGCACTAGACATTCTCTCTATTTGAGTTCTAGCTTGACTAAGCTCAACCTCAAGATTCTTAACCTTCTCTTCTAATGAGGTATTCTCCATAATGAGAGTCTCAACTAACCTTGTAGTCTCATCCAATTTGACTAACAGATCAACATTTTCAGTTTTTACCTCATTAAGCTCTTTTCTACAAAGATGAAAAGTCTTTTCAGATTTTATGAATTCAGTGCATAGCTTATCATAGGCTTCCTGAAGGGTCAACTTCTTGGGTACTTTTTCGTTAGAAGAATTCTCACTGTCACTAGCACTCTCCACAATCACCTTATCGATTGAGGTAGCAAAGGCCATAACGTGACTACATTCATCCACATACTTATCAAAAGAGTCATTCTCAGTGTCACTCCAAGTAGCAACCAACCCTTTATCTTTTGACTTCTTGGTCTTTTCCTTCATAAGGTAGTTTGGACACTCTATCCTCATATGACCAAAACCCTTGCACTCATGGCATTAAATGGGGGGTTTCTCATTCTTACCCTTCCTAGAGGAGTTAGATTTCCTATGAGGTTTGCCCTTATCCTTTTTCCTAAACTGAAGAAGCCTGATAATCTCATCAGTGATGAAGGTTAGATCCTCATCCACATCTTCATTTTCAGAGTCCTTGATATATTCCTCTATACCCTTAACAGCCAAGTTTTTACTCTTTCCACCTTTTCCTATTGAGCCTAATTCCATCTCATAGGTTTGAAGGTTCCCTACAAGCTTAGAGGAATTTGATCAATGTCCTTTGCTTCTTCAATGACAGTGATCTTGGTATGGAATATTTCAAGTAAGGACTAAGGATTTTCTTAGCAATTTTAGATTCCATAATAGATTCTCCAAGATTGAAGGCAGAATTCACAATATCCATGAGTTTAGCATAGAACTTATCAAAGGTCTCATCCTCCTCCATTCTTATTTCTTCAAAACTGCTAGTGAGTATTTGAAACTTCACAATCTTTACTACCATGGTACCTTCATAGGTGGTCTCAAGAATGGTCCATGCTTCCTTGGCAACTTCCATAGATGATATTTTCTTGAATTCCTCATTGGTCACCCCACAAAATAAAGCATTCAAGGCCCTACTATTGAAATTTGCCGCTGTGATTGTTGCATCATCCCAATCCACTGGCGCTTTCTTTGGCTTAATCCAGCCAACTTCAACAGCTTGCCATACTTGTTCACCTAGAGCCTGCAAAAACACATTCATACAAACTTTTCAGTACACATAATTAGTGCCATCAAATAATGGAGGAATCAAAAGCAATTGTCCACGATCCATGACAACGGGGGGGCAAGGATCACACTCAGGAAATTAATCCAATTAGAGTGAACCCGCTCTGATACTACTTGTTGGAAAATTTAGACCTCGGTTGATAGAATTGACAAATTTTAAATCCAAGTTGTTAATTAGATTTATTATGCATAAAACTTATTAAAACAAACAAACATCAATATCATGTCAAAACTAAGTGCAGCGGAAAAATAAATAAGACAAGATATGATGACCCAAGAAAACCAATGAAACCAACCAGTTTCACAGTAAAAACCTGGGGGGAAGCCTTCCTCAAAAGTAATTCACTATAGTAAAGAGAAGTTTCATATCTAGTACAAAACCTTTGTCCCTAGACTCTATAATCCCTGTAGATAAACTCATAATACAAACCTTTTACCGCTTCAAAACCTCTGAACTCTTCAATATATGAACGTCACCCTTTGATAAACGAATCATAGTACGTGACTAACCAATTACGCGGATTCCAGTACGCGACTTCAATCATCAACTAGAGAAGAAGATGTTTGTTGCAAAGTTCTTCACTTCATCAACAATGAAGATCAAGAAGCACTTGGTTACAAAACCCTAAGGCGCAAAGACGCAGTAGCTTTTTTTTGAGAGAATAAGGTTTTGGTCACCTTTTTCATATGTTCTCATTCTATTCTCTTATGTGACGGCTTCTAAAATAAGCCTTATATATGCCTAGGGTTGTGAGAAAATAAACCCTACACAAATACAAAAGCTTGACCCAAAAATCAGATTTGAAAATTCTAATTTCTGTAACCTCGATAAATAACATCTATCGAGCCTCATCAAACTTCAATAGATAGCTATCTGTCGAGCAGCTGTCCAGTAGCTATCCGCAGGTGTCCAACAATAGTAAACACCTTTTCTTCATTCGTTTTTTGGTCCAATCTTCATGGCTTTATTACTAGACTTGAATAACATGTTCTTTGAAGTATTAAACACATCCTAGATCAATCCAAATACAAACAAAGTGCATTTTGTCAAAGGATTAGCCAACTATATAAAATATGTCCTTAACAATCTTGTTGTTCTCTAGGGTTTATCTCTCAAAGTTCTCTCTAGAAACTCTTTATGTTTCATGGCTATAAGGGTATTTATAGTAGGGTATGTGAGGGAATGTGAAAAGTAATTTTTCTACAAAACAGGGGCTTTGGCCACTCACTCGTGATTGGGACAAGTCGCAAGTTCCAGTCACCAAATAACTGCCTGTCTAGACTATACTTTTTGTCCTGTAGTGCTCTAGATGTCATGACCCTTCAACTTCCTACATGCTTCACACGTGTGGAACTTTAGGCGTATCACCACTCGTGAGTCACTCGCGAGATCTAGTAGCGAGAATGCTCTTGAATGCACACGTTTGATCAAATCTGCACACTCTCTCACGCACAACCCTTAGATTATTCCCACCTAAATACAGGGTATCTAATTGCTGAATTACAAGCAAATTTGGTACGGAATAAAGCCAACACATGGTTGAATAATTTCAACCTTACAATTTTGATTTTGATGATTATAAAGACATTGTCGTTCTACTCCCTGCCCCTACGCTCACCTCATCCATCTCCGAATACCAATGGAACGGAATGACTTTGTTTATTATGAGATGACTTTTGTTGACTTGTAATATGTCCAATTCAACATTTATATTTTTAAGTCACTCAAAAGAAAAAAAAAATTTAGAGAGAGAGAGAGAGAACTAAAAGAAGGGAAGTAGAGAATGTTGAGATGGGTTTTTGTATATTCTACTTTTTCCCCCCTGAGTAAATCTTGTACTTGCATGCGTTCAAAGAAATTCATTTTATAATTTTTAATTAAAAAAAATGCTACAACAATTAAAAAAATTGCCAAGTTATTGTTCCATTAGCCACATAACACCACTAACGGTAATTAGTAAAAAGACTAATACAACTTAATTTTAAAACTTGAGGGACTAACTGTACTCGCTTCAAACTTAAGGGACCAATTGCATACATAAGGTAAACTTGAGAGACTAGTATTGTAGTTTCGCCTAAATAATACACATGGATGATTTTATAAGTTCACATGTAATTTGGAGAATATTCACCCAAAGAGAAAAACATTGTGATTTGTGTATAGAATCAAACTAGTTTTGAAGAAAATTTTTGGCCTTTCTTATGACTATTTTTTAGGACATATGTGATTCATGTTAGGAACATATGTCATTTAGAATTGGATAATCCTTTGACAAAACGCACTTTCCTTGTAATTTGGTAGATCTAGGACGTATTTAATACTTCAAGGAACAAGAGTCAAGTTCAAGTGATAAAGCCATGCAAATCTATCCAAGAAACAAGTGAAGAAGTGTTGGATTTTAAAGCTCAACAGATAGCATCTATCGAGATTTAAAAGGCAGTTTAGCCCGATGCTCTACAGCTGTTGGATAGATAACCTATCTATCGAGATTTATGAAAATCAGTTTTTCAGTTTTGATTTTACTCTAATCTGTGTGTACATGTTTAGACCTTCTTTTCTCACAGCCCTAAACATATATAAGGATTATTTTAAGGGACGTTAAAGGTTGCACAAGTGTGAGGCAAAGTTTTGTTCATGCAAATTGTAACCGCTTGTTATGATAAAAGTGGATTCTCGGGAGTGGTGACCTTAAAATCACACGGTGCAGTTTTTGCCTAGGAGGTTTTCCCCATTTGAAAACAAATCACTGTGTCAACTTTCTTTTCCGCTCGTATTAACTAGGGTTGTCCAGCAGGCCTTGTGACCCGACCAAACCGATTGGACCCGCTCGACCCGAGGCCCTGTAAGCGGGTCCGAATTGCATGGTAGGTCAAATTCGGGTTCCTTGCTTTTAAAAACCAAAATATTGGGTTGGGTTACGGGTTAATGAATTTAAAACCCATAGAAACCGACCCAACTGCTCTTAAATTTAAAAGGAAACCTTATGGGTCTTTCTACCCTTCTCTATTTTTCATGTTAACCTAGAACCACATATTTTCACACTCTCTCTTTCAAGTTTCATCTCTCTCTCTTTCTCTCAAATCCCAGCTCCTGCCTTTGTCTTTTTACTGCCATAGACCTGCTTCTCTTAAATCACTAGCCCTAGACTTGCTTCTCTCAAATAACTAGCCCTAGACCTGCTTCCTTGTAAAGCTAAAGCCGCCTCTAATCTGGTTTGATCTTGTGAAATTTGATGGTGGATGTATTGATATTATGATGCATGCATTGATGGTGGGAATTGGAAGGAGGTCTCATCTTTCTTTCAATCTCAGATTTAGGTCTCATCTTTCTCTCTCTTTCATCTCAAATCTGAGTCTCATTTCTCTCTCTTTCTTTCAGTCTTAGATTTGGGTTTGTGGTCTTTTTGATGTTATTTGGTTTCAATCTCAGATTTGGGTTTGTTGTGTTTTTAATGCTATTTGGTTTCAATCTCAGATTTGGGTTTGTGGTCTTTTTGGTGTTATTGAATTCACTAGTTTTGGATTGTGGTTGTGACTTGTGAACCGTGTTCTTTAGGATTGGATTTTATTTTTGCTATGTTGTTCTTCAAACTCAAAATCACCTGACGACTCCGACCCCTTCAACTAATGACCCGAAATATCGGGTTTGACCAAAATAGTTGGTTGGCTGTAGGTCTATATTTCATACACCCGATCTAATCGAGTCGGTTGCAGGTCAACCCCAAACCCAATCTGACTCGACCCGTGGACAGTCTTAATATTAACTTAGTTGGTGATTTCTTTGTTCTACCACGTGTATTGTATGTTAATTAAATTAATTAATTAACTTAGCTAATTAATTGGTTAGTTTATCACAAGGAGTTAATACATTCTTGGCCTATCACTATTGATAAGATCATATTATTGTGCTGGCCAAGAATATGCGGTTCTCTGCGTTAATATTGGTGTGTCTTATACTGCTAGCCAGCCTTAAAAACTAGAATGATATTAGCCACCCATGCATACATTCTCACTATTCTAAAACAATAGAACCTTTGTTTATTTCCAGAGCATTATTGCAGGAAGTACCGTGCCAACCATAGAGTGGGGCAGCATGCCATGAACTTTAAGGGAATCAATGGAGTACTCTTTGTCTTAAATTAAACATGTCATCTTTGAATAAAGGAAGGCCATCTATCGCTGCCCACTCTTCTCTCCTTTTGGTCACGGGCCACCAGTAAAACAAATGAATAGTTTCCTTCTCCATTTCGTTCACAATAAGCTATAGTCTTCCTCTGCAAAATTTGATAATAGCAGCAAAACAAACTAATCTTATAATTTTTCTTTTCACAAAAATGTTTTGAAACCTTAATTTTTTTTTTAAGATGATTATACTTTTACCAATTTTCAGTAAGTAATATTTTGCACTTTGTAAAAAGATTATCCAAATGCATACTTAGTTATTTTGATAGTTAATTTAATTTCATTCCAAGTTTAATGTATAACATTTAAGGTGTGTTTGGATACTGCTTATTTGCTGAAAACTGAAAACTTATTGCTGAAAATACTGTAGTAAAATATTTTTTAAAAGTGTGAATAGTGCTATGAGACGCAAATTTACCTAAAAATCAGTGAAAAAGTGAGTTTGGTGGTACGTGAATAGTACCACTAGGACCCACTAAAAAAAGTGAATGCGCGATTGGGCAAAACGCCCAATCCAAAGGCACGCATATACGTATTTTCATTTCATCTTTTATGGAATTATTTGTCTTGTCCCATCCATGCACTATTACTATATTATTGTACTATTAGACCTATTATGTGCGTCTATATATAGTCAACCTATGTCTTGTCTTCATAATTGTGAAATGAACCCTCTAAATTTCATTCTAATTAAGAACAACAATATAATATAGTTATTTTGTATTGAAAAATGTTTGGTGCAAACTTAATATTTAAGAATTGAAGAGACATTCATGTGTAGTTTTAGTCATTTGACTTTTTAAATAAGTCGTGTAACTTATTTAAATAATACAAATAAATAGTTTTATAATTTATTACTAATGGGTTTGAAAAGACGATTCTAAACCTGTTTGGAGTTTAATTTTGTCCTTTAATCTTTACTATGAATGGGATTGGTAATAACTAAATAAACATAAGCTAAACCATCTCCATTTAGGGATGCTGAATGCCTCATGGAGATGATTTTTATTGTGTTTGTCAAGTGTATTACTTCATCTAAAATTTTTTATTAATGATCATTTAGTTAATTTGTTCAACTTTATAGGAAGCATATGCTTGTTAAACTTGTTTTGAAAATATTAAGCTTATCTGGTAGTCCTAGGTTTTAGCAAATAGTTGAGTCCCAATTGATTTCTTGTTCCATTATTAGTTTCAGCTTCTTAGGACTAAGAGCAATGTAGTGCCACAGACTCATACTAGTGCTAGTGATCTCTATTTTCTAATTTTGTTCCTTAAAGTCGGTGCTCTTAGCTCAAAATTGCAACCCTTGTTAGAAATACTAAATCAATAGCATTGTATTTTTCAAGTAATAAAATATACATGAGTGCTTTTATATAGGAGGTAAAGTGTGTAGTACAAGCACGTGTGCTCTACAAGTAAACAAGGTGGGCCTAAGGTCCACAGCCAATTACACATTAACAATCCCCCTCAAACTCAAGGTAGGTGTGAGGCCAACTTAAGGTTGTCAAACAAAGCAAGAAGGCATCCCTTAGGATGTGACTTGATAGGGCAAAAATGTATTGACCCCTTGTGATGGATTAATTGATTCAAGTTAACATACAAAATATGTGGCAGCACAAACAAATCAATAAATAACTAAATATGCACCAGAAATTAAATGACACGTAGATTTGTTTACAAATGGGGAATACCTACAGGGCAAGAATCCCACTGGGTGATTTTAAGGTCACCACTCTCGAGAATCCACTATTATCAAAACAAGCAGTTACAAGTAAAAGAATCCCAGTACCTTATACCAACCTACAGTTGAACCCTTACCTCAATACCTAATTGGACTTGTTTTGTAATGACAATCTCTCCTTACATTGCACGGTTCCCAATATGTGACTAACCAAAAGATGTGCGGATCCTAGTACATGACTTTATTACCAACTTGAGAAGGATGTTGGCTACAAAGTTCTTCAGTTCATCGCATGATGAAGATCACGAAGTTGCTTGGTCACAAAATCCTACGGTGTACAAACACAACAGCTTCTTCAAGATGAACTAGGGCGAACTAGGTTTCCAGTCACACATTTCTTTACACTTGTGGATTTGTGCTCTTATGCAATTGTGCATTTGACTAACCTCTGACGGCCCATAAAATAATCCTTATATATGTTTAGAGTTGTAAGAAAAGAAAGCCTAAACACATACTCATGGATTGGATGAAAAACAGCTCTGAAAAACAGAGTTTCATAAACCTCGATACATACTAGTTGTCGAGCTTAAATGAACAATACTTCCTTACTTGATTCTTGGATAGACTTGTATGGCTTTAACACTTGCACTTGAAACCTTATTCCTTGAAGTATTAAACACATCCTAGATCTACACAATTACAAGTAAAGTGCATCTTCTCAAAGGATTAGGCAATTACATAAAATGTTGACATATGTTCCTAACATCAATCAATTATGTTCTAACAGACAAGATGATAATGGATAAAATGACAATCAATCATGATGTGTTTAGTCCGTTCATGGAAGATATCATTGTAAGCAATATGAATGATACTCTGATTGTAACAATAAAGAGGAGTAGTAGTGGATGTAGATACACTTAAATCCTTAAGAAGCCATCGAAGCCAAAGGAGCTCAGATGTGGTATTAGCATGGATATGATATTCTACTTCAATATTGGAGCAGGCCATAACAATTTGTTTCTTGCTTCCCCAAGAAATCAAGGAAGAACAAAGAAGAATGTCTGAGCACTTGAATGATTATAATAAAATACTTGTTAATTTACAAAATTTGGAAGTTGATATTAGCATTGAGGATAAAGCTGTCTTGTTATTGAATTCATTTCCTGATACTTATGATCATCTAATTACAACACTATTGTATGGAAAGGATGAGATTAAGTATGATGATGTGTTTGATGTATTTGACTAATTATATGCTATGACCCAAATCCATAGACTATGAATTTATAGGCATGACTAACCTATTGATCCTACATAACTCAATAAACATAATTAAGTTTAAAAATAATTTAAAACTCCAAATAAACAATGCTCTTGATAAATCTTTTACAATAACTAAAATCCAAAATTTAGAAATAATCTCTAAATACTATAAAATTTGAAGCGGAATAAAAATAACTAAAAATATTTTAAGGCTTCAAGTATTATTGACGTTGCCTAAAATCTCTCATGCTCTACGCACATTACGAAGTAATCCAAAGGTTCTGTCTCCCAACTAAGCTTTAATTTGTAAATTGTAATTGATGAGATAAGCCACACATCCAGTAAGCAATAATGCATAATACACAACAAAATAGAGTCAAGTAAAGCACAAGTATTTGATTTTTCACAAACTCATTCAATGATATCAAATGTAATTATTGCAAAACATACAACGAACCACTTAATACATATGAAATAAAATCCGAAAATCTTTCAAAAACACATATAGATAATTGATCAGAGCACAATGTCACATATACACATATCACATATTCTCACATACAATCCTGTGAGCAGATACCAACATCTAACCCCTGTTAGTGAGGGATCAACACTTATTCTCTCACATACAACCCTGTGAGCGAGCTTACACATATACTTGATCAATTCTATAAACACTTATTTTGAGTCACATATCACAAAAGCAAAGTTTATACAAACTAGAATAATTTTCTTAATATTAACAATTATTCCAAATATAAAGGCATGTCAAATATCACAATATCAAAGTGAATCATAAATAGAAGGATGCTTGACTCTCATAGCGAATGAATAAGAACTGAGGAGTTTATATAAATATTTAAATTGTTGAGTAAGTTTGCAAGCTCAATTTTCTAAAAGAAACATTTTAAATACTATTTGGGAAAATAGGAATTTGACTTTGAAATCACTTGGTTTTAGACAAAATTTAATGAACATAAACGTTTTTAGAAAACTTATCTTGAAACTCAATTCTTTTTTGAAAATAGTTTCTTTTAGACTTCATCTTTTAAATGAGATCTAGATATTCAAAATGTTATTTAAGTTCAAAGTTTCTCTTTAAAACATTATTTAGAAGTTGAATTTTCTCTTTCAATGGTGTAAAAAAAAAATTCTTTTGATAAACTTTTAAAAACGTAAGCCTAGAAGCATAACTATTGAAAACCTTTGACTTCTAAGAACCTAATGAGCAAAACTTGTGGATATTATGTGTAATTACTTACAACACTTCAATTTCTCTAAAAGCCAAGCTGAAACATCCTCCAAATTGTCTCAAAACACTCTTAAATAGGACCAACAATCAACCATTGAAATTACTTAATATCCTCCACAAAATATAAAACTTATCGAATTATATAAACTGACTCACTAAGATTATACTTTATTGAATTAAATAATAACACTGATGCAAGGCATCTCTACCCAAAAATATGTTTCCTTGAATTTATCAAAACTCATAGGTAGTAGCCAAAACAATAGGAATTAATTATGTCCTAAACGAAAATTACAACCTCAACATGAATTTGGCTCTGTAATTGTGACTTTGTTCTAGAACATACACACAGTGGGCAACTAGGATCTACTATATATAACCCTAAAGAAAAATGTCAAAGCCATCCTAATATATATAACCAATGAAAAACGTTAAAGCCATCCTAATATATATAACCCCAAACATTAAAGCCATATTCATGATTAAGATTTGAAATTACATGATTTTGTTCTAAAATACTAACCATAGGCAACCTAGTGAAATCATATACTAACTATTAGCAATTTAATCTAATATATGTCATCTCTTGTTAGACCTAAAACCCTCAAATTCAATGGGTAACCAATATAAATTACAACACTACCATAAATATAAGAGTATAACCATCAAATATTTATTTGAATAACGCTAAGATATAAACATCTTTCCACTGTAATCAAATTGACATGACTTAATCTTACCACATTGCCTAAACCATAAATATATCTCAAGATTTATAAAACAATATAGTAGTATTGAGATGGGATTCTCACCTTGATTTTGTAGCCAAAGCTTATGCCCTTAAACAATTTTTCCTCCTCCTTCTGCCACGCCACCTCTCTCTCTCCCACTCAAATTTTCTTTGGCATCAAATTTTACAAAGAAACCCTTCTAATGAAAACCCTAATTTATCTTTACCTCTACCATATATTTTAATGCATCAAAGATGTGGGCTGTTAGATATGTGCCCTTTGAAGCCTATTGTATGATGTTATGTATGATATTATGTTGTGATTAATAAAGTTATTTTATTATTATCTGAAATAACGGTAACATGAATATTTGGACATTATCATATAGTCTATGAGTTGCATTGTATGTGATTTAGTCACAGAAGATATAAATCACAAGTTCTATCTAAACTTTGAATTTTAGTTTGCAGTCGGTGATGAAATTGAGCATTTCATCTATGAAGATTATAATATATCAACTAAGATGATTTGTCTTGATCATGGAAGTGGAGACTTCTAGTTAATATGTTTTAAGTATTAAGACATATTGAATTTGACCGCTATGAGATTTATTATTCTACTAACGATTGTCAAATAAATAATAAATCTCACGACTTCTATTCACATGAACTCTCAATCCTAAGAGAATAATGAACTCGATCATGAAGTGTAGGTTGTTTTGATATATCAGGAGTGAGATCTAAAGTTACGATCAAAAGCTTAATATGTTGGGTAGCCACATTTAATGTTGAAGGAACATATATTCTCAAGATGGAATTCATAATCTCTTAACGGAGATATAAAATATTCCTTTAAGAAAAGTTTAATGGGTTCGGTTGAGTTTGGTTATTCAGAATATTAGGCCTAACCACTTTAGTAGGAAGTTACTAAAGTATATATATTTATGAAATTGGATTTCATAAATATATGATGAATAACTTTAAGGATTAAACCAGGTACTCAAGGATTAAGAAGTAGTAATCTTCAAAGTAGCAATCAATATTCATGACTTTGTATTACTACGAATATTTCATGAAGGGGTTAAATGTATAATAAAGTCTTGGGATATAATTTATTAGTAAGGACTAGAGTAAAATTATATTTATATAGTGGTATTAAATATAAATAATGGTAATTTTGGACTTGTTAAGAGTTAATAGAAAGGCTGGAAACCCATTGGAATTAGTGTCTTATTTGTCCTTTTTGGTCCCACTCCAAGCCACATACTAAAGCCCAATTGGAATGGCCCTAAAGGCTAGCCCAATTAGATAATCAGTTATATATATATATAAGGAAAAAAACATACAGAATTGGGTAATGGATGAAATGGTGTGTATGTGAGTGTAAGTCACTCTCTTATTCTCCCTCGAACGCATACGTATAAACTGATTAAGAGACCACACTTCTTAGGCGTAAAGTGGAATTGGAGTGAAGATTAAAAGTGTTTTCAAGTAGTTCTAATATTTGGTTTTGAACTTCACCGCACCAAGGTACGCTCTCTTGTTCTTAAATTCTAAAATATGCATAGTACATGTTATCAATTGCAAATGAAGTAAATCTGTTAATTTTTCACTGCGTGTGTTTTGTATGCGATACAAACTATATTTTACCAATGTAGGCTTGGTGGGGTAGTGGGATAGAGTTTAAAACCCACTTGAACTTATCTCATTAGTCTCCAAGAGGCCCATAAAACATCTTCCTCTTTTATTTATTTATTTATTATTTTAACTGCCATACTAAATTGTTTGCACTAAAACTTTAATTTTCTCACCTAGTTTGGTAACACCACAAGATTTTCTACTCCCTTCTTACTGTGCACACACATATAGTATCTCAACTCTATATTAATAATGACGATGATGGTGATGATCATAAAATCAAATCGGGGTATTACATTATAAGTATTGTAAGAAAGATAAGCAAGCTCAAAGGGACACAATGACTGAGGCCTTGATTGTTAAGAGCATGTCTAATGATAAGAAACTTGAGAACAATGAGTGTGCGTATTATCACAAAAGGGGGATTGGAAGAAAGATTGTCCTTTGTTGCAAAACAAAGACAAGAAGGATTCTAGTGCAAATGTAGCACATGATTGTGATGAGGATTCTAATTTTGCATTGACTAGTTCATCATTTGTTTGCCATTCAAATGAGTGGGTTTTGGATTCAGTTTGTAGCTTTCTTATGTGCCCAAATAAGGAATGGTTTTACAACCTAGAAGAGTTGGAACTTGGTTCATCATGGGTGATGATCAAACCTGTGAGATTTTGGGGAAAGATAAAATCAAGCTGAAATCAGTGGGGAGGATTTCCTACCGTACCGGCCGGTACAGGTACATCCCCCATACCGTACCGGGTTAGATACCGGGTGTGCCGGCCTTGTACCGGCCGTACCGGCAAATTTCGGCCGTACCGGCCGGGTACATGAATACCGGACCGGTTTTTTTTTTTTTTTTTTGTAATTTTGATTTTTTTAAGGGCACTCTGGTAATTCTAACCTAACCCTAAAATCCTAATGTTGCCGCAGCCTTCTTTCTTTCTTTTCTCTCTTTTTCTTCTCTGTTTCTCTCTCGGTTTCATTTCTTTCTCTTCTCTGTTTCTCTCTCGGTCTCACTTCTCTCTTTTTCTCACTTCTCTGTTCTCTCTGCGTCTCACTGCTCTGTTCTCTGCGTTTCACTTCTCTCTTTGTCTCACTCTCTGCCTCTGGTGTCTACTCTCTGGCCTCTACGTCTCACTCTTCGGAACAGGTATGTTCTGTTTTTTTTTTTTTTTTTTTTTTTGCTTTGGTAGTTCTGCTTTTCTCTATGAATTTATGTTTAAAAAATAGTGATAAAAATTGAATTTATGGTTATTGAGTTGTTAGTGATAAATCTATTGTTGCTATTTTTGCTGTTATTGAGTTGTTAGTGATAAATTTATGGTTAGTGATAAATCTATTGTTGCTATTTTCTGGGCTTATTGAGTTGTTGCTTCTGTGTTTGTCTCTTAATGTAATATATATATACATTTTGTGGTCTTTGGTGAACTGGATTAGTGATGTGAAAATTGGTTATATTTAATACCCATTTTGGTGCCAAAGCATGTGAGAAAGTGATTATTGGTATATGGGTTGGATGTATTTACATTTTCTAATGGTATATGGGTTGGATGTATTTAATGTGTAAAAATCTGTGATTTATAGGAGTATATTATTAGATTTTTTGCTCTTTTCTTTTTGGTTTTTAACGTGTAAAAATCTGTGATTTATAGGAGTATATATAATATAATAACTATAATTTCAATATTTAAGTTAATTTTGTGTTTATTTGTTTGATATTTAATATATGAGGATGATTTTGTATACACTAATGGAGATGGGAATGAGTTTGATATTATTATTATTTGTTTGGTTAGCTAGAGATATTGGGATAGTATTAGTGAATTACAACTTAGTATTATTATTAATAAAAAGATAACTTAGAATTATTAACAAATAATTGATGGTATATATGCAGTGTGAATTATGACTGAAAATCAATCAAGTGTAGCGTCTGGCCCGGTTGTAAGATCCGAGGATCCAGCATGGGCTTATGGCCGTGCTGTGCCGGATGCGAGGAATAACACCCAGTGTATTTTTTGTTCTAAAATGATTAGGGGGGGAGGAATTACTAGGCTCAAGTATCATTTAGCTGGGATTAAGGGTGATGTTGAAGCATGTAAAAAAGTATCTGAAGATGTTAAATGGCAAATGAAACAATGCTTGAAGATTTAAAGAAAAGTAAAAAGAAAAAAAGAAGAATTAGTAAACAAATTTCAAATCCCTATGATTTAGAGGAGGATGATGATGATGATGATGATCATGATGAAGGTAATAATAATAATGAGAGAGGGGGTTCAAAGAGTCATTCATCAGTTAGTAATTATAACACCAAAGGGAAAGAAAAAGTTGGAGAAAGGTCCAACATTAAATCCTTTTTTGCTCCAAGAACAATTCCTGGCTCTCAACCATCCATAAAATCTTCTTTGGCCTCAAAGCAAATGGTTGAGAAGGCAAGAATGAATTTTGCAAGGTGGTGGTACCATGCTAATATCCCTTTCCATGCAGCCCGCTCTGTGTATTATCAAGAAGCTATAGATAGTATAGTAGCTATTGGGCCTAGTTTTAAGGGACCTTCTTATCATGACTTGAGGGGTCCTTTATTACAAAAACATGTGGGTGAAATGAATGATTATCTCTTAGATGTGAAAAATGATTGGAAAGTTTATGGATGTTCAATAATGTCAGATGGGTGGACAAATCAAAGGAACACTCCAATCATTAATTTTTTAGTGTTTTGTCCAAGAGGTACTATGTTTCTTAAATCCCTTGATGTGTCAGGTCAGGCCTAACAAGGGATGCAGATACATTGTTTAAGTTGTTTGATAAAGTTGTTCAAGAAGTTGGGGTTGAGAACATTGTGCAGTTCGTTACAGATAATGATTCTGCTTACAAGTCTGCAGGAAAGAAGCTAATGCAGAAATATGGGTCATTCTATTGGTCTCCTTGTGCAGCCCATTGCATTGATTTAATGTTGGAGAATTTTTCAGATAGGAGATACTTTCCTATCATTCATGAAACCATTCAAAAGGCTAAAAAGATTACCAAATTCATATACAACCATGGCAAGGTTTTATCTTTGATGAGAAGTGACTTCACTAATGGTAGGGATTTGGTTCGTCCAGCCGTCACAAGGTTTGCAACTGAGTTTTTAAGTCTTCAATGCTTGAGTAAGTTTAAGAAAGAACTTAGGCAAATGTTTACTTGTGATCAATGGGTTGAATCTCGATATGCTAGAGATGTCATGGGAAAGGAGGTGGCTGCACTTGTTTTGGAAGATAAAGAGTTTTGGTCACAATGTCAACAAATAGTGAAGATTAGTGAGCCTTTGGTTAGAGTACTTCGTCTTGTAGATGGGGATGAAAAACCATCAATGGGATACTTGTACGAGGCAATGGATAAAGCAAAGGAGAATATAAAAGCAAGGTTGAAGAATAAAATTTCTGCATATATACCATTTACTAGTGTCATTGATGCTAGGTGGGATAAACAACTCCATAGTCCATTACATGCAGCAGGTTGTTATCTTAATCCTGGAATTTTCTTTAGGCCTTCGTTTAAGAAGCAAAAAGAAATTACAAAATGCCTACTTAGTACCATTACAAGGTTGGTTCCTGATCCTGATGAGCAAGATACTCTTAGTTCTCAAATTGAAGCATACAAAAAGGCTTTAGGTGACTTTGGAATGCCTATGGCAATCCGTCAACGTGAAAAACTAAATCCAGGTATACTATATATATATACATATATATATATATATATATATTATATATATATATATTTCATTTGAAAGTTTGGAATTTGCTTTGTACTAAATTAATACTTTCTTTTATTTTTGGAAGTTGCTTGGTGGGAGCAATTTGGAAATGACACTCCAGAATTACAAAAGTTTGCAATTCGAGTGCTAAGTCAGTGTTGTAGTGCAACTGGTTGTGAAAGAGCTTGGAGCACATTTGAGTTTATCCATTCCAAGAGGAGAAATAGACTTGAGCATAAACGTTTGAATGGCTTAGTATTTGTTCGTTATAATTTATTGTTACGAGAAAGGTATGTTTTTAAATATATTTAAATTTTATTTTGAATGATTAGAAAATGTCATTAATGTATGATATTGATTTTGGTAGGAACATTAGAAGGACAAAGGATTACTTGGATCCAATAAGCCTTGATAATATTGATTTGATGGATGATTGGGTAGTTGAAGATTCTGAATTTTTGTTACTAACTGAGGAAGATGTGAATTGGGCTAGCATTGAAGAGCCATTAGCAACAATGAATTTGGAAGATAATGATAATGATGATGATGATGTTGTTGTTCTTGATGAGGATGATGGTGATGATGATGTTGTGTTGACAAATGCTAATACTCATGTATATTATGGTCCTGATGTAGATCCTTTTGATGGATGGGAGTAGATGATTTTATGTAATTTGTATTAAATTTGTGTTAACTTAATTATTTGTATTATTTATTTTCTTTGTAAGCAATGAACAATTAAGTTTTTTGTTTTTTATATTGTGTTTTTTTTTTTCTTTGTAAGTTTGTATGCAATGAACAATTGAAGTAATGTTTTATTGTAAACATGGATTTTTGAGGTAATTTTTTATGGTAAATAGAGATTTTGTGTATGTGTGTATATATATATATATATTAAATATATAAAATAGCGGTAAACCCGAAACGGTACACCGGTATTGACCGGTATCCGAAATATACCGTACCGGTGGCCAAACCGGTACAGCCTCCGGTACGGTATTGACTTCCTTGGTTGAAATTGCATGATGGAATAGTTTACTTTTTGAATGAGGTTTGACATGTACCTAACATGAAGAGAAACCTCATCTCAACTGGTTTATTAGAATCCAAGGGTTTCAAGATTGTAATGGAGAATGGAACTCTTAAGATACTACATAGTGCTTTGGTAGTGATGATGGCCACACATCGTAGTAACATGTATTTCCTTAAAGGACTATTGTTGAAGGTGGAGTAACCATAATTTCTAATACGATTGGGGAGGTTGCTTCAAACACTATTAGAAATTTGGAGCATGCCAATGATAATACTTTGTTTGAAAGTGCCAAGAACTAAAAATTTAAAGTTTGTGAGCCTTGTGCTTTGGAGAAGCAAAATAAGGTCAAGTTTAGTACAATAGTCCATTATACTAAGGGTATGCTTGACTATGTACTCAATGATGTGTGGGGCCCTATTAAGGTTGCTTCTTTTGGAGGTGGGAATCACGATGTTAATTTTGGTGGTGACATGGTAATTTTGCTTGGACTTGTTTGGTATTTACAATTTGAACTAGCTCATAGGGGCTTTGGTGAAGGCAACAGAGAAGTTTCATTTGTGGTGACATACACTTTGTTTTGGACTCTTATTTGGATTTGGCACCATCTTCAAGTGCATTTGGCATCCATTGGTGTATTTGGAAGTTGTTTTTGGATAATTTGCTATTTGTTTTTTTGATTAGGCTCTAATTTGATTGAGTGGATTGCATTTGTGGCTTGAGAGATGCCTTTTTAAGGTGGAGACTTGTTAAGGACTTGTATTTGTTGGTTTGCGAATTTCTTTTGCTAGGCTTGATGGAATTCAAGCCAAGGTTGAAATTTGTTGACACGTTGCTTGAATTTATTCAAATTCAAAGCTTTGTCTTTGGCTTCATGAATGGCAATGTAATAGTACTTATTTTTTGGTCCCTCCTTTGTTGATTTGAAGTCCTATTTAGACAAGGATTTCATTTAGCCGACCTTGAGAGACAGCAATGTGATTTAGAGTTCTACTTAAATAGACTTTGTCTTTGCTTGGATTAGTATTTTGCACGTGGACATAAGGAAATTGCATGTAATAAAAATTCTATTGCTTGAAGGACTAGCATCTTTTCCGACTTGAATCTCCTATATAAGCAGAGTGTGTTGCAGCAAATTTAGATTTTTGTGTGCGGAAAAAATACACTTTCTCTTGTTTTGATTATCTAATATTTGTGGGTTGCAATTTGGAATAGTGAGAGAGGTTTTGTGCTGTTTGGTTTTGCTTTTGCGGCTCTCTTGGTGTGTTGTGACTTTTGGATTTGATTTTTGGCTCTCTCTTTGGTTTGTGTGCATTTCGTATTTGGTATTTATGAACCTTTAGTTCTTTGGTTTGCATTTGGTTCTTTGGTTTTGTATTTGTGAGAGAGAGCTATTTGGGTGTATTTGGGATTTGGGTTTGTGAGAGTGCCTCTACACCAATTTGTATTATCCCAAAATTTTTATAGGGTAATTTGTTCATCATCACCCGTGGATGTAGGCTATTGCCAAACCATGTAATTCTTGGTGTTTGGTGTCTATTTTCTTTTGGATGATTGTCTTTGTTCTTATTGTTAGTTTGGAGATCTTTCTCAAACTTAAAATATTTTTACAATCAATCTTGGTAATTTGGGCTTCTGCTATTTTACAACACAGTAGGTGTTTGACGAAATGCCTGTTAGGCATTTTCTCACCCATTTAGACTTTTATGAGTACCAAACTTTGGGGAGTTACATGTTTCTTCTTAAGGAATATGTTTGCTTCATTGGTTGTGTATTTTACACACCTTGCCCCACATGTACATTTTCATGCCTTGTTCATGCATTGCACATTTTCACGGATTGCATACACCTTGTCACCCTTGTCATGCCATGTTCTAATTCATGCTCTTGCATCATTTTGATCATCTAGCATCCATAGCATGTCATTTAACTTAGTTTTTGCTCTTTAAACTTAGTTTTTAAGGTGTTTTGTCTTTTGTTTGAGCTTATTTTCTCATTTATCTTGTATCCCATATGCATCCTTAAACCTTGTTCATATCTTCATTTCTTTCCCTCCTTGGATTATTTGTCTATTCATTGCAAAAACCGGGAGAAATAATATTTCTTGTGCACATTCTTAGGGAGAAAATTCCATAAGGGAGATGCATATACCAAGGGGGGGAAGACATTTTTTTTAATGAGAAAACCTTGTTCTATTTGTTTTACATTATGTTTGTTTTCTTGTTATCTTCATTGTGCTTTGAGTTGATTTTAGTATCTATGCTTTGTTGTTCTCATCACAACGTGTTTACGTGTTGGACAGGCATACATTATGTTTGATCAAGTTGCTCATATGTTTCATATCATATTTACTTGATTGAAATTTACTTATTATTTTATACTTGTCATTCATTACTTGCTTTACCTTGAGGGTCTAATATGTTTTATCCAAGTGTTTTAGGTTACATGGATTTTGTTTTTTTCTATAAAAAAAAAACATGTATTTTGTTTCAAGTTCGTCCCATGTTTTAGATTTAGGTGTGAGTGTGTTTTGCCATTTTTCCCAAACTTTTGTTTAAGTCTAGAGTCTGTTATAGGGTGTTTTATCACGTAATAGTCATAAGGGGAGATTGATAAGTTATCTTTTCTGCATAACATTTATATTGGCTATATTACATGACAAAAAGTGTCGTAATTTCATTAATTTATATTCTTGTACTTTGTGGGATGTAATTGTAATAAGTTTAGTACTAAGTTGGTGAAGATTGCTTAAGACAGTTGATCTCACAACTTGGCTTGCGACTGGTTAGGGACTTCAACACCCATGGCCATGTGAGGAGCACATGTGAAAGTTCAAAAGTCAATGTATCTTGTGGGTAACTCACAACTTGGCCAACCTGCAAGATGACTTGCAAGATACTTTAACAGCTGAAATTTTTGATGTGACCTTTTTTTGTTCTTTATCCACACTATATATAGCCTCATTACCCATAAAATTGTAAGGGGACTATCAGATAGTGTACGTTTTTAGACCCCTTAAACACAACCAGATTAACCTAGTTATTTAGCCAAGTAATTAACTTAGGTAAATTAAGTAAATCTAGGTTAACACAAATATATCATATCATGCAAAGCAGTGGAAGTATAAAGAACACAATGATATGATGACCCAGAAAAACCAAATTGGTAAAAAACTTGGGGAGGTTTTAACCTAATTATCCTCAAGGTAAAAGTAAATCCACTATGAAAGAATTGAAGTTTACACAATAGCAACTTAAACTTCTAACATCCTATTACTACCTCAAGTAGGAAATTTACTACTACAACCATGTGACAGTTTCAAGTCCACGAACTACTTCTTTCTTAGATTCCCAGCAAGCACAAGCACTCCCACTTGTATATTTTTAAACTCTTGAATCTGCAACTGAATTGATCATCAAGTTCTTGACATAGTCTTGATCCTTGATAACCCTAAGTATGTTGAAGGTCTCTAGATCTCACAGAAGATTCACACACACAATATCAACAACCTCTAAAAATGTGGCTAGGGTTTTCCCTTTTATACCTAGGGCAAAACATAAAATCCTACACGTAAAATGGACTTGGGCTAAGTTGGAAAATTTTGTAGAAAAACAATCTTCATGACTTTCTGCAGTAACTCGATTCCAACTTTACATAAAAGACACATACTTTGAGCAGTCTAGACAAGACTAAAACTTTTTGATCATGGTTTGCCAACATTACAAATTAGTGTTCTAATACATTTAAACCTAAAGGTCTTAGAACCTAACAGATAGAAAACCCTAGAGAGGTTTCTACAATACTCACCATTTTAGAGAGAGCTACTCATCCTTAAGAGAGTATTCCTTGGTAGTCTCTTCTCCTTCCCATCTCCCACTATTATACCTTGAGAGAAGATTTGTATCCAAACACAACTCACACCCATTCAAAGTGTTGTGAGTTGTTTTACTGCCTATGAGAAGCACTGAGTATTTGCAAAAATAAGCCAGTGAGGCTTGGTAGTGCAATCAGGTGGTATTGCGAGATTCAGGAAGATTAGACTTCGAGAAGTTGATTTGTAGCTAGAGCTTGGAGGACTCAAGTACTTTGGGTATATTAGGGTTAAAGGGTCTTTTTGACATCCTTATACTCCAACCTATTTACTAGTGAACCATTTCAACTTGGAGGGTCATAGAGAAGTTATTACGCTAAGTTCTTCAGTTTTCCTCTTTAATAACAAGTCGTGGTATTATATTGGATTTGCATCTCTCTTCCCTTACTCATGGTGCTTTATAATTACTTGTTAATTATGTATGCCTAGGCACTAGGTAGTAGTCTCGGTTAATTGCACTTTAAGTACTCTTACTCCGCACTTAGTTGAGTAGATTAAAAGCAACTTAGCCGTAATTTTAAAGTTGGGATCTAAACAAGCTATAGTAGTTTTAGTATTGAGCTTTCAAAGGAAACAAAGGGGAAAAATATAGGAAGAGAAAGGAATTAAAAAAATAATAATCATATTAATTAATAAAAAAGATGTGGCCGAACTTAGGATTGTAATAATATAGTTTTAAAAAATTTATAATGTAGTTTAGGCCCTTAATATATATATATATATATATTATATATATATATATATATATATATATATATATAGTACCAAGTATGGATGGAAGAATTTATTTCAAAACACTATATAATTTTAGGAGTCCAATGCCAAATTTTTTAACGTTAGGAAGTAAAATGTAAATATTCCCAAATTTTAGATTGTAATTTGCTTAATCTTGATATTTTATTGGTTAGTAAATTATTTCTTAGAAAAGCATTGATGAAGTGTCAATTGTTATCCTGTCATGAGAATTGCGTTTGCCTTTTTAATTATGAAAAATGTCAAAAATAACCATGTGGTGCTCGTTAAAGCTGGATTAATGTGAGTCTTATTTAATAAAAAAAAAAGATAAATAGAAAAAAAAAAGTATAAATAATAAAACTGGCAGCACAACCTATTTTAATATTTTTTTTCTTTCTATGAAAGGTCACCGAGCCTATAAAGTTGTATATGAGAACAAAATGCCACAAAAAAGAAAAATATAAAGGGTTGTTGTTAATGGGTACCTTACGTGTTAACACAGTCCATTAATTATTGACTCCTGCATGTAATCCTGTTCATCAACACGAAAGAGCAATTAGATTTGGATTGTGACACTGGAGGAAAGTTCATTGAACAAGACAAGAACCTGTATTAGGATTCCATGAAAGTTGAAAGCAACGTGATTTAGCTAGCCAGAAGACTTTCACGATCTGTATATGCAAAAAAGAAAAAGATAAAAGGTTGTTAATGGGCACTTTACGTGTTAACATAACCCATTAATTATTGACTCCTGCATGTAATCCTGTTCATCAACACGAAAGAGTAATTAGATTTGTATTGTGACACTGGAGGAAAGTTCATTGAACAAGACAATAACGTGTATTAGGATTCCATGAAAGTTGAAAGCAACGTGATTTAGCTAGCCAGAAGACTTTCACGATCTGTATACTTGAGTATTGAGTCAATAATAAGTTGTTAGTCAAGCCTTAATTTTCACATGTGCAATGACCAATTACCACGTGAAAATGCAAATACCACCACGGAAATGTACCCCCACCCAATAAAAGAGCAACCAAAAACAAAATGTTCAAAATTCTTCATAGTACAACGTTTGCGTCATATTCGAGTCACATATGTTTGACCTTTACGGTATGTTTGGTTGAAGTAAAAATAGGAAGAATGAAAAATAAGGTAGAAAATAAGAGAGACAGAAAATGGGGAGGAAAACAATCCCTCCAGGCCCACATTTTTTTATCCTCTCAATTTGGGAGGAAAATAGGGAGGAAAAAATGTTGAATAATATAATTTACACAAATACCCTCATTTGATTACATTCACTTACCCTTTATTTCTTATATATTATATAACAATAACATAATAATCAATTTACATAAACTACATTTTCCATCCTCCCCCTTTTTTTTTTCAATCAAACAAAAAAAATTTTCACTCTCCTACTTTTCCACTCCTTCAACTAAACAGACCTTTATAATCCTTCGTCATGTTTATTGTATTTTATATTCATTGATGTCACATATTTTACCATTGATATAATTGAAAAAGAAAGTTACGTACATAAATGTCTAGGCAGCATGTTAATTTAAAGAAGATGAAGTAAAAACTTTCATGGTTTCACCCCATCCATGGAAACATGGGAGAAAATGGGCATTTGCCCATTTCACCAAAACTTTTCAGCAAAATGCTCCATATCTAAAACTAATTAAGAAAATACTCCCATTTTGAAACTCGATTTTTTAAAAATCGAGTTTCAATTTAAAACTTGATTTTTGGATAATCGAGTTATAGCAAACTAAAAAACTAAAATACTCGAGTTTAGGGAACTCGAGTACCCAAAAAAAAAAAAAAAATTTCCTAAGTCCACATTTGCTATAACTCAATGTTCCAAAAATCAAGTTTTATCTTTGGAACTCGATTTTTACAAAATCGAGTTTCAAAATAGGAGCATTTTCTTAATAAGTTTCAAATATAGGGCATTTTACTAGAAAATTTGTGAAAAAATGGTAAGAACCCATTTTGGCCTGGAAACATGTTTTGGTTTGCCTCACGCAACGCTAGCTCACTCTTGTTGACTATGTACCTCCCTGTTTATATTTTTTATTTTATTCTATTACATTTTTGTATTTTTTTTTTTGATAGTCAACATTTAAATTTCATTAAACCGAATTGGAAACCATACAGTTTACATCATTGATCACTTGATCTACAATCATCGATGGAGTATCCTCCACCCAAATAACACAGTTGTTAACAAACTTAGCATTTCTCGCTAGGATGTGAGCCGCTGTGTTGCAACCTCTGCGAGTGTGAGCCACCTCCCATGCCTCAAAACACCGCAAGCCCAGCCTCGTTCCTTCAACCACTTTACGGATACTGCTATGACTCATGCCTGGATTGCATAAAGAAGAAACCACCCCTAGAGAGTCACTTTCCACAACGATCTGGTTTAGACACAAATCCCTTGCAAAATGGACTCCCTCTTCCACAACCTTTGCCTCAATTTCTAATGCCCCCAGCGGAAACTCCAAGCGCCTGCACAGGGCCCCCATAATCTGACCCCTCTCATTCCTGATCACCACACCAATGCCACAGCTTCCAGTCTCCCTAAAAACCGCACCATCCGTATTTACCTTATACCAATCATGCTTTGGAGGGGACCAACATTGTGTAGCAGCAGAGTTGCCCCTGCTCTGCGTTGTCTTCTCCTCCTTGATTTCTGCAACAAAACTGGCCAAAGACTGAATGAGCCCCTCCTTATCCTTGCTCCGACCTCCATGTGTCACCGTATTTCTATTATTCCACAAGCTCCACGCCGTCACTACAAACAACACCCAGTTAATATTTGGGCAAACCTCCACCACCACCCACACTACATTCAGAAACTCATTCACCGATCCGGGCAGAGAAGGGAGTTTAATTTTTGTTCCACTCCATACTTCCTTTGCAAAAGTGCAGTCCCATAAAATATGCCCTGACGTCTCCCTATCCCCACACAAAGCACAGCAGTCCCCACAATCAACCCTTCTCACCTTCAACCTATTTCTAGTAGGGAGGATGTTCTTGCACGCCTTCCACATAAAACACTTTATTTTACTTGGACACTTCATTTGCCAGACCATTTTCCAGATAGCTTTCATTTTCGAATTGTCGGAGATACTACCTGGATCAGGCCCCCTCTTCCTTTCCTTTAGGCACCTTTGCGCTACCCAATAAGCACTTTTAACTGAAAATTTTCCACTTGAAGTCCCATCCCAAATAACCGAATCATCAGGTAATCTGAAGCTGATTGGAATACCCAAAACTACCTCTGCTTCATGTGGCAGCAATATTCTTCTGACCTTAGTTACATTCCAACACCTCCTTTCCGTGTCAATGAGGTCTGAAACCCTCTCTTCCTTGTACTGAGCCTTCTGCGGGCTTATTACTTTGGATGAGTTAGGCCTTGGGATCCAACTGTCCTTCCAGATGTGGATTCTCTGCCCATTCCCAACACACCACCTAGTCCCCGTCTTAATTATATCCCTTGCTGCCAAAATACTCCTCCACGCATAGGAGGGTTTTCTTCCTACTTGCGCCTCTAAGAATGAACCCTGAGCAAAATACTTGGCTTTATACACTCTATGAACCAATGAGTTTGGCTGCTCCATGATTCTCCAACCTTGCTTCGCTAAAAGAGCAAGATTGAAAGCCTTAAGGTCCCTAAATCCCATACCACCTTCGGCCTTTGGTTTGCATAATTTCTCCCAAGAAACCCATGCCAGTCTCCTTTCCTTTTCTTTTTGTCCCCACCAAAAATTTCCCAACATCGAGTTCAATTCTTTACACAAGGAGTCCGGGAGCTTAAAAACACTCATAGTGTACGTAGGGGTGGCTTGAGCGACGGCCTTAATGAGGATTTCTCTACCCCCATTAGATAAAAGCTTACCTTTCCATCCTGCAATCCTTCTACCCACCTGGTCTTTTATCCGCTGAAATGCCATCCTCTTTCCCCTCCCCACAAGCGGTGGCAACCCCAAATACTTCTCATGGTGTCAGATTATCTCAGCCCCTAACCTTTGCTTGACTTGGTTTTGAACTTCTTGACTGGTGGTCCTACTAAAATATAAGGCTGTTTTCTCTTTATTGATTTTTTGACCTGAGACCCGTTCGTAGTCCCCCAACACCTTCAATACCCTTTCACACTCCAATATAGATGCTCTACAAAAAATAATACTATCGTCAGCAAATAGCAAATGCGAGACCCTAGGAGCTCCTCTACTTACTGCCACTCCTTTAATGTGACCTTCTTCCTCTTCCTTCTTCAACATTGCCGACAAACCTTCTGCACACAGGAGGAATAAATATGGAGAGATAGGGTCTCCTTGCCGGAGTCCCCTTGAAGGAACAATCTTCCCTTTGGGCACCCATTAATCAGGACCGAATAGGAGACCGTACTTACACACATCATCATAAGAGCTATCCATTTTTCATGAAACCCCATCTTCCTCATAATAGCTTCCAAGTAGGGCCATTCGACGCGGTCGTATGCCTTACTCATATCAAGCTTTACTGCCATGAGAGCTTCCTTCCCCCTCCTCTTCTGATCAATACAATGCATCGTCTCAAAAGCGACTAGCACATTGTCTATTATAGATCTACCCGGCACAAACGCACTTTGAGATTCATCAATAACCTCCTTCAGAATTTTTTTCAGCCTATTCGCAAGCACCTTAGAGATAATTTTATACACTACATTGCACAGGCTTATAGGTCTGAATTCTGTGATTTTCTGGGGAGAAGTTACCTTAGGAATTAGGCAGATAAAAGTCTCATTAATTATGTTGGGCATCCTACCAGAATTTAAAATTTCCAAAGCACAATTTACTACATCAGTTCCTACTATATCCCAATATTGTTGATAAAATATGGGAGACATACCATCAGGCCCTGGGGCTTTCGTGGGGTGCATTTGCTGAAGAGCTTGCCGAATCTCCTTTGCCTTAAACTCTGCTACCAGCTCCTCGTTCATTTCCTGAGAGACTCTCTTCGCTATTGCACTCAGACTAGCATCAAAATTTGAGGGGTTATCCGATCTGAATATCTTCGTGAAATAATCTAAGATTATATTTTCAATGCCCACCTGGTCATCGATCCAAACCCCCTGATGATTCTGCAACCCATCAATTCTATTTTTCCTTCTTTGCTGACTAGCAGTGGCATGAAAGAACCTCGTGTTTTGGTCACCCCACTTAAGCCATAGCGCCCTAGATCTCTGTTTCCACATAATCTCTTCCCGAAGTTGAATCTCATTGATCTCCTTTTTCGCCTCCTGAATTTCCTTTGCTTTATCCATCAACCCATCTGTGACTATCAACTGTTGCAGGTAACTTTTTTTCTGCTTCAGGGTATTATTAACATTTCCAAACACCTTCCAATTCCACTCCCGCAGCTGTTCTTGGCAATGCTTTATACGGTCCATCATTGTGAACCCCGTGCTACCCCTCAATGGATCCCAAGCATCCTTTATAATCTCTCTGCATCCGGTCTCCCTTATCCACATGGCCTCAAAGAAGAACCTCTTCCTAGCTGGCTTGCAGGACTTTTTACGACGAAGAAAGAGCGAGAGCAAACAGTGGTCAGAGACCGACAAAGACACGTGATGCACACTAGCATCTGGAAAAATGTTAATCCAGCTCTCACTTGCCACCATCCGATCCAATCTAAGCTTTGTCCTCTGCTCCCCTCCCCTGCCATTACACCAAGTGAACCTTTGCCCGACAAACCCCAAATCAACAAGCCCACAACGACTTAAACACTCCCTAAACTCCCTCATCTGCCCCGCATCCCTCTCAATTCCCCCTAATTTTTCATCTGAGTGGGAAATTTCGTTAAAATCACCGAACACAACCCACGGTAAGGGGCTTTGCACCTTTAACACATTCATTAGTTCCCACGACATGTACCTTTTAGCTGTGTCGGGTTGCCCATAAAAACCCGTTGCTCACCACGGGGTTGAAGCAGAGCCACCGTAAATCTCGACATCAATATGAGAGTTAGAACAACTCTTGAAACGAACATCGGTGCCTTCTCTCCACAGCATCGCTAACCCCCCGCTTCGACCATCACTAGGGACCGTAATCCCCTGCGAATACTCCAGCTTATTTTGAATTCCCTTCATTCGATTTTTTCCGGCTTTCGTCTCCGACAGAAAAACCAGGATAGGATCTTTTGCTCTCACCTCGTCGGCGAGTGTTCGAACTGCCAAGGACGATCCCATTCCTCGACAGTTCTAGGCTAGCAAACTCATTTGGCTCGGCGGTGCTACACAGCAGCCACCGCCACACCGCCAACCTTTTTTTCTTCTCCATTTATTTCGTGAACTCCTTTGTTTCCTTTTCTATGCTTTAAGCCTCAAGAGTTTGGGTCAAGCTCTTGAAGTGGAATTGGGCCAACTCTCTTACCTTTGCTTAGGCTTCCAGTACCTTGAGAAGTCTGCTTATTATTTTCTCTAGCCAACCTCTTCTAGTGCCTGCTAGTTGGGCTTAGCACTTTAGATGTCCAACCCTTTTTGTCATCAAAACTAAAAGCTAATGGGCCTTCCTCTGGGTTTCTTGCCTCGGGCCCATCTTCCTTCGTCACTACTTCTAGACTTGGCCCCAACTTTCTTTCAGACAAAACTTCAGACCCCTGACACCCATCTTTTCCCCACTGCATTTCTTCCCCCATACCTGGTTTGACACCTGACTTTTCTCCACCGAATCTTCCAAAATTAGTTATCTTCTCCTCTATCTTTCCTTCCATCCTTTTGACCTTACCTTCCTCACGTAAAGTCTCTGACACTAGCCTAGAAGTGGTTGCTACACCCACGTTTTTGTATTAATCACTCAAGTTACGCACATCTTTTGTTTCTAATCCAAACTTTAGATTGTTGAAGCCACAAAATACATGTCTTCACATTTCTTCCTCTCTCAATTTCTCCTTGAAGAATTTTGAAGAACAATATCTATACTATGCAATAATTTTTTCAGGTATATTTTTTCATTTCATTTCATAAAATCTTCACTCTTTATATTATTTTTATTTTTAATTATTTACTTCAGCCATTTCTACTATTGCAACAATGTCTATTACTCATCACATTTAACTTTTATTTTGACATATTTTGTAGTCCATTTTAGCCAGCATGACTTTAATTTACCTCTTTTAATTATCTATTTTCTTATATTTATTTGATTTGTATTTGATGGGAAAATTCTAAATTTTCGTTTTTAGTTTCCAATAAAGGAGTGATAAAATTTATGCATTTGTGGGTAAAATATTTTTTTTGGATAAATCTTATCCCACCCTTATATATTTTTATGATTGAAAAATGTAGCATCTCTAAATTATAATGAATAAAAATTATTAATCTTTAAAATAAAAACAAAAAAAGATTTTGAGCACGCTTGTGAGCGTGTGCTCAAAGACTAGTGATAAATGAACATTTTTCTAAATTGTGTGCTTATTTTATTAATATAATTGGGTACATATACGTTTTATAGTAATAAAAGCTTGATTTTTTTTTTTTTTTGGGATGCCCTACACAGACACACTCTCATAAAACAAGGATTTCATATGAGCCTCAAGGCTTGGAAGGCTATGGTTGACGTCATAACTATACAACAAAGGAACTAATCTTGCAAGATTAAGAGAAGCCTTAGTGAACGTTTCTGGAAATGGATTTGGAGACAGACACTCTTTGTTAAGTCGCTTCCATGCGCCTGAAATCTTGTTGACAACCTTCTCTCTTGCCTCATTGACTGAAGAGCCTTGGTGTTCCTTCATATAGTACTCTATGTATGATCCATCGTGCCCATCTTGACTCTCATCCTGCAATTACATCAACCAGTTTTCATGGTTAAATTTGCGTATTTACACTAGAAACAGTGGCGAAGTTAGGATTTGACTTCAGGGGGGGCAAAATTTATATACACTATAAACATTCATTAGGACACGTATATGTATATTATTTACTTGATATAAAAAAATAATACACACATATTTTAGTGATATTTTAATGTAATAAGACCTACATAATTTAAAATAAAATAATAGAACAATACTATTACTTCTTAAAATATAGAACTTTTTAAGAAAAATACTATATTTTTGGACTGAAACTCTATATTTTTGGATTGAAACTCTATAAGATAGAAAAATACAATCCGCCCCTGACTAGATATCCATTACCCACTAGTTAGGCTGGCATAAAAAGCAAAAGTAACATCAAGAAATATTATTTGTCAAATGTCGGAAAGCATTATTATTTTTCAGTCACATCAACTATTAAGCGAGACCACAAATTTTTTGGTACCCGCGGACTCTTAAGCACCATACAATTCCCTTTCATGCGAGACTTCTTATTAAATTTCATACGAGAGGTTTAGTGACTAATGATCATTTTTTGGACTTGTGTCATGGTGGTGGTGTTGTCAATATTTACCAACACTTTAGTTTCATAAAATTTTCATGAAGTGTTTATTCAATTTGGTACCAAAGATTAAACTTTCCGACCAGTTGAAAGTGACACAGGATAATTTTTTGGACATAAGTTGTATCAATGTCTTGTTTATAGCCATGAAATAACATTGATTCAAACCAAATTTGTATGTATTTTATTTCTTAAATTATAGATAACAATGAGTGTTCACGATTCATATAGGTTAAAAACCTTGGTTGAGACTCAGCAACCACTAATCTGTCAAGTTACAAAAAAAAAAAATCTAGGACCTATCCAATTTTAGATTCAATTTGAGAAACTATATGTTAAATTAGTTGATTATGAATGGTGAAGCATTTTAATTTACCACTTTTTGTATGTACTCAACTTTTTTTTTTTATATCCCTTATAGTTGACCACTTACACAATTCATGAAAGTAAAGGCCCGTTTGGTAAGAGATTTCTAATAATATTGTTGTTGCTTTGTAGAAATAAGTTAAGGTGTGAAAATAAGTGTAATATTGTTTAAACATTGAATACTGTTATCTAAACAACAGTAACAAACACTCCCTGAATGTGTAATTATTGTTGTTGTCGCAAGTAACAGTGGTTGTGAACCAGTATCTTACCCACCGAACCAAAATAGACAGTACGGACAATTTATTATTATGTTGGGATGATAAAGTAAACAAAATGCAGGTCCAGTGGTCGACTATAATCCAACTAATTGAATAGGATGGTTGCATTTGCATGGTGCAGATTAACAGTGACACCAAATATCGAGTTTATAACACAAACTCAATTTATTACCTGTTGAGCATAAAAGAAATATAAAAACTGCTGTGCATATATACTTACTGTGGCACTTCCCAAGTCATCCCAGAGCCGCAGAATTGTGGCCGTAGAAGACATAATGTCCGGAATGCTATCGATGATATCTGTAGTTTCTTTGTTCATATGTTGACCCAAAAGATAGAAAATGTGAACTAGTACCACATGTACCCCAGAACTAATAACTCCATTCTTCAAATACTCTTCTGATTTTGGTGAGTGCCCAGAAGCAAACCACTGTGCTTCCACTAGGAATGCATTGCACAAAGTTGCCCACTGTAACAATCATAGAATATCATGATTTTACTTTTCATAAAGATTTTTTTTTTCATGGGTCTGGTGCCTTATAACATACATTAGTAAATCATTTTAAGAAACTTTTTTATGAAAAATGAACAAAAGTTGTCAAAAATAAGTTTCTTAAAATTGTTTACTAATGTATGTCCTAAGAACATACATTAATAAAACCATTTTTTTATAAACAGAAGTAAATATCATGCTATCATTGACATATACCGTCTTTCTAAGTGAGTCTTGGGGGTTCCATCCATGCTTTTGATATATCTTGTTGCTAATTTCATTTGTAATGTCATTAAGAGCATTGAAGCAAATCTTCATGTATTCGGGTAGTTGCTCAAGACCAGTAAAATCCCATCTGTATATAACAATTTATTAATCATTAAGAATTGTTGAGAGAGAGAGAGAGAGAGAGAGAATTAATAGTGCAGTAGATGTATACTTGTTGATAGCTTCTGTGAAGAGAGTGAGTTCCTCAAGTGTGCCATGAACATCGAAAATGTCATCTATTATGTAGATAAAAGAAATGGGTTTTGTGAGGTCAATCCTTTGGTCTGACAACTCTGGATCAGTAAGACAGGCCATGGAGCAAATGTACCATTTGAGTGGTTGGTCCCTGGCAAATTCTAACTCCTCAGCTAACCCAAGATCACTCCACCATCTGAGATAATAAAGATTGGTGGGAATTATTAGAAGAAAAAAAATTGTTAAAATTACTGTAAATTTCCCTATAAAAAGTTTATAAACTATCTTTAAAATTAATATGATTGATTCTAATATTCCAAGTCAACAACATAATAATTCGGTATTTTAATTACTTTTTAGTGGCATGTTTGAAAATTAAAATTTTAATTCGTAAAATTAGTATTCTAAAATTTGTAATATTGCTAATTAAGAAATAATGTCAACAATAAAAGACAACTGTAGTCAAGTTATTATGAAACTTACTTGGAAATTCGAACAATTTCTTTTTGGTGATTTGACTGGACCACATTGAAATCCATTTTTGCTAATTGCTGAAAATCATTAAACCAGCCACTTGTTTCTTGGATATTATCAAAAAAGTTTTTGGCCATAAACCTTGCCAAGCTCCTGTGATAATTAAGGGTGCCTCAGAGTATTTCCTACAACTTTGGCTTGGTTGTAATCAACATGGCTTATCAATTCATTTAGGAGCTGCTGACTAAAGTCTCCAGCTTCAACTAGTGTGTTTTCACCTTCTATGCATAGCTGTGAAGCTTCAAATAAACCCATCAATCCATTGATGTCTTCTTTCACTTCTTTGTTAAAGATTCCTTCCTTGTCTTTGAAGCAGTTAAATACATCTATTCCAGACAATAAATGCTTTATCATAATTGTTGATACTAAGGTGAACTATAACGGATAAATTATGACTAGTCTTATGTGATAGTCCAGGTTCACTACTCTAAGACTATCATAATCTAGTATTCAAAAATAATAAATTTAATCATTTAATCTTTATTTTAATAATAACATTGCTTACAAAAGCGATACCCACCAGCAGGTACATGGTATCCTTGTTGTCTCAATAGGCGGAAGCGTAGCGCGACCTCATGAAGATCATGATCACAGTCATCATGAGCACTAAATTCTACATATTGCCTATGTAAAATTGTTCCAATCTCGTCCTGGAAATAGTAGTCTATGCCCAAGCGTTGGACAGCATCAATCATCTTTAGACCTTCAACTGGATTTTCTCCTAGTTCCCTCAGCAGATGTCTGCATACTTTCAATTTTTGAGCATGTTTGAGACTAAAATCACCCTGCAGACAAAGAGAGCTAGCTTTAGGAACGGGAAAATTACAAGTTCTAGTGAAGTAATATTTGGGATTCACAAACCAAAGGTGACACAAAACTTACTGAGTCATGTTTAATTCCACAGTTTTGACGCTTTAAGGGTGTAGAAGCCAATGTGTGCTCATGGGCAATGTTCCATTTGGGAGCACTAGGCAAATAGGTAAGGCTAAAGGGGTTTGCAATGCCAGTTTGTGGAATTCTTTTTGGAGGAATTGGATGACTGGAGGAAGCAAGGAAAGCTTTAGTAGACAATGCCATGGAGAATGAATGTCACAAAGTGAATACTAGAGGGAGATGTTTCTTGTTGGAGTTTGATGTAGAAAAGAATTCTAGATCCAATTTATGGGATGCCCATGGTTGAAAAGTAATGGTTCAACTTTCAACAACGTTGTAATCTCGTGAGACCAAGTTTTTCACATTTGTATGGTGCCAAGTTTTAATCTCCTCAGCTGTCCTTTCAAAAGGGGAAAAAAATCTTTTTACACGTGCTCCCCGTTGTTTTTTTTTTTTTTTTTTGGTGCATGTGTAGTATTGGCACAAGCATCTTGAACCTCCTACACTAACAATATCCATACAAAAATGGCTTAATGTTGTTGGACCTGTGATGATTTTTACTTTTTATGGAAAGCAAGATTTAAACCTAAATTCTTTATTCAATGAAAAAAAAAAAACAAATTCAGATCTTGAATAATGCTAGAGACACATAAAAATGCACAACTCTATGCCACATGGCAAGTTGTGAGTAGTGAAAGTGTGTCCCCACATAACCCATTATTACACATCCATTAATTGTCATGTGGCGAGTTATGACATCAAATTATGCATTTTTATGTATCCATAGCATTACTCATAGAATTACCAACTTAAGGCGATCATGTAATAGACACGTGTTTGGTGTGGTTTAATGGAGACAGGAGCCATGTCCACAATTCTTCGTTTGTTGCTAAGAAAGCGGTTCTGATTGGTATATGTTTACATTGATTTCCCAATAACCTTTTATTAGTAAAAAAAAAATTCTTCTTCTTTTTATCTTTTTATATTTTTAAATTTCTCCATTTAAATTTTTTCTTACATACATGTTTCATTCGATCCTAAAATTTTCTAACTTAAAAAAAATAAATAAATAATAAAAAAGAGAAAGGGTGCATACTCACGTATTTTAAGAATTTAAATGCATGGTTTTCAAACCCCTAAACTATTTGAAGAAACAAAAAATGAAGATATTCGAAGTTTTTAGGTTGGATTGAGATTGAACTGTGATAATATCATAATTACTTTAATAATTATTTAAAATATAAATAAATATATTAAATTAGTAAAAATATAAAAATTTACTAAAATAGTACAACTAAATATTGAGATCTATCTTTTAAATGTATTTTTCATGTCGTAAGTTCATAAGAAAAATAAGAAATACTAAATCTTAAGCAAACATAAATAGATATTGATTTTCTTAATCCTTAAAAGCAGTGGTGGCTCCAAGATTATATTCTAGGGGGTTCAATAAAAACATAAATTTTACAAAATTTTAAACAAAAGATAAATTAAATATATCGACATCACAAAAAAAAAAAAAAAAAAATCTTTAATACATAGAGTTTTACAATTACCTTGTATGATGTTTCGTGCTTTGAAATTGTTGCATTATATTTTCATTACCAATCCTACTAACTATATCTGTTTCAATGTACATAGTCAAGTAATTAATCATCCACTTATTTCCCATTTTATTGATTTATTTAACATTTCTTAAGATCTAAATTGAAAGGCCAAAAATGTATTGACCCCTTTGGCAAATTAATTAATTAATTATCCAAGTTAATTAATTAAGTCAATTTAACATGTAATAGCATTGTAGAACTAAAAAATCACCAATTAAACTAAATACAGCGGAAAATAAATTTGACACGGTAATTTGTTTACGAATAGGAAAACTTCCGAGGCAAAACCCCACCAGTTGAATTTAAGATCACCACTTTCGAGAATCCACTATTTTTAATTGTAAGTGCACAAATGCACCTGGACCCAAGAACAGTTACGGGTTCAGGCCCAATGAGCCTTAAACAATATAAATTTCTAGAGTGTGGGCTTGAAACCCAGGTTAGAAGTATTGAGGATTTGATAACAATCTAAAAAACTACAAACACTTGTTAACAACAAACAATTATTGCAAATAAAACTCCTCGGACGTAAGCCCAGAGCTCCTTTTCTCTTATTTCTCTTTTCCTTTCTTTTTAAAAAAGATCCCCCCCCCTCTATTGTTTTAAGTTCCCCCTTAAATACTTCTCTTTCTAATACTTTGTCCACGTGTTGTTCTCACCTCCTTCCCCCTAGATATTTCTTCCCTTAGTGCCTCTGGATAGTGACTAGAAGTCTCCGTTCCACTGTTCAGGGGTCACTTCCCCATTAATGCGGCCAGGAAGGTAGGTGCAGAGTCTTTAATGTGGAGGTGGCAGCCTTTATCTTTGATATTTCTCAAGTATCGGTGCTTCTAGGACATTCAGGGGTTCACCCCTTTTAACTGTTGGTCTTCACCAAGTCGTCTCTTAACCTTTATAATGAAGTCCCTGGCTCTCCTATATCCGTCCGAGGAGAAAATCACCCCTCGGATGAACCCTCAGATCCTCGGCGTATGGGCCGACCCATAGTACTAACAAGCTTTTAACCCAGGAGCAGGTCGGCCTTCCTTAGCATGGCCCGAAGGCCCATATACCCACGGGGGTCTTTTCACTTCCCACAATAGCCCCTCAAAACTCTAATTTTTGACATCCGAGGAGAAAAATAGGGTTTTGATCCAATGAGAATTTACTCCGCACACTTTGTGAATGATGGCACGTGTGGAAACCGTTTCGCGTTCCGGAAGATGCCACTTGGCGGTTTTTATTTTCGAAAACGCGCATTTATTACTGTAAGTTACACCTTGTCCCCCACATTCAACGGTGAGATGGGCATCCAACGGTCCTTGTTATTTCACGAAAATTTGGGCGGGATAAATATAATTTTGAGGCCGCTTTCCGCACATCGTGACGCTTTGGGAACCTGCGCCTTCATTTATTTCACCAGAGACTAATCCCATCAAAACATCAGTAATCATACTTTACCTTCAGAAAACCGTGGAAATTTGCACAACTTGAGATTCGTAAGTTCTTGCTCTTTCTTTTCTTAACCCTTTCTCCTCGGATCTAGTCCTCGGCTGTCCTTATAGACATTCTCCCCTTTAGAGTTTAGCCTTTCGTTACTTTCTGATGGGAAGGTTTAAGTGTCTAGTTGATACCGCCGCTGGAATGGAAGGCTTTAGAGCCAAGTATCACATTCCCGGCAATGTAGGTTTAGAATATTGCCCGGCGGAAGCCGTGGCTGGCTCTAGAAAGGCCGGAGAGGTTATCATCCCAATGATAGCCTTTATAGAAGGTGGGATGACCCTCCCAATGAGGCCTGTGACCAGGGAGTACCTCCGCAACCACCGGTTGTGTCCCGATCAGTGCACCCCAAATGTTTTTAGAGTTTTGGGTAGAGTCGATGCTCTAAACGAGCAAATGGGTTTAAACCTCACCTGGCACGATGTCGTCTTTCTGTACGAGTGCCATAAACTCACCAAAGTAGGTTACTACATTAAATCCCGCTCCAGCGTCATTAGGCTAATCTCCTGTCTGCCCAAATCCAACAAAGGCATGAAGGATGACTACCTGATCATCTCTGGGAACTGGCACGACGGCCTCCACTGCCCAGTTGAGTGGGGAGATCCAGGTGCGATACCTTAGGATTAACCTCCCCACCGCACAACTTCCTCTAACACTCACAAAAATGCGTATTCACATGTATTCATGTTTATTTAAATTTATTATATGTTGGGTGAATCTGACCATGTTTGTTTACTTTCACGTCTTTCCTTGCAGATAAGCAACACGTGCGCCCACGCTTAAGCCACTGTAACGTTGCAGATCTAAACCGGGTATTGTGCTCCGAGGTGTTTGTCAGCGGGGACCTACAACTCAGGGCTGCTCATCTAATTCTGGGGTACGATCCCATCTCCTCGGACTTCTAGGAGATAGAAAACGCTATAATCGCGGCTGACCAAAGACGTAGGAGGATAAACGTAGCCAGACCTCACTTTTTGGACGACCACGACCTTCCCGACCACGACCGCACCATATTATACACTCAACCGATTGCTGCGATTCCCCTTGCTGCGTACTCTCAGGCAACTGTTGTTCCAGAGGAGCAGGTGTCTTCTTCACACACGCGATACGAGGAGATAGAATAGTTCCAACTTGAAGGCACCGAAAGACCTTGAGGGAAGCAGTTCGTCGTACTTTCTAACGAGGAAGAAGAAGCCACCGAGGCCTCTGGAATTGTAGGGTTAGTTGTTGCCCACCCAGAGGACGAATCCGAGGAGGATATGGACAGGCTTCAGGGTCTCCTAACCCAGAGAGGTGCGAAAGTTGCTGAGAGAAAGACGGGAGGGTCCCAAGCTCTTCCATCTTTGCCACCTCCCCTTCCTCCAGCCAAGCCTAAACTTCCAGCCGAGGATCCCAAAAAGAAAAGAAAGGGGGAGGCCGAGGGGACGAGCATCAAGGAACCAAAGAAACCACGACAACAACCTCCACCCGTTCAGCAGCAGAAGCTGGATAAAGGCAAAGGTAGGGCCCGCTCAGTTGAAAGCGGGGAAATCAAGGACGTGGCCGAAGTGCGCCGAGCACCGGCCACCTGGTCCCCTAACTTAAGACTAGACGACGCACCTATCTCCTGCCAATCCAGTATCAGGGCGGTTCAACAAGGCCATGCTCAGCACTTGGCTGAAGTGTTGGAACGCCCTCTTCTGCTACCCAAGGACATGGAGACCTTGGAAAAAATGAGCCAGCCTCAATTATTCCTATCTTTAAAAAGGGATCTAGCCCTGGTAAGTTTAACCCTTTTAGGAAGACTCCATTTTTGACAGCATCGGACTATTCATGAGTATCTTGCTATACCTAACATCCTCATACTTTATTGCAGGCCATTCAGGAAGTCTTCGTGGCCGAGAAATTTATAAAAGGCACTTGGAAGAAGGCCAGAACAGAGCTTGAAATTAGGATGGAGACTGAGAAGTCCTTAAGCACGGCCCTTGCTAAAAATGAGAAGCTTACCTCTGAGGTGGCTGAGCTAAAAAGAGAGAGAAATAGGGCCGAGGCGAACCTAAAGACCATGAAGACCCAGATAGAAGGGCAGCGCAAGCTCCTTCGTGAAAAAGATGACGAGCTCTCCCAAGCCCAAATGGAACGCTCAGATTTGGAGAAGGAACTTGCGCGAATGAAGGAGGAAGCCGGCACATTCAACTGTTCTCTGGAAGCCGCCAAGCAGGCGAGTTATGAGGAAGGGGTAGCTGCCACCGAGGAGCAGCTGACAGAAGCCTTCGGGGCCTTGTGCCGGGAGTACTGTCAGAAAGTCTGGGGGGAAGCTCTAAACGCAGCAGGGGTTCCTCTAGCCTCGGAGCTAAGGAAGTCCGAGAATGTGTGGCTTCTCCTGGAGATACAGGAGATTGAGGAGGCTCCTGCTGTCGTTCCTACCCCTGAGGCAACTCTCCCTGCTCTTCCTCCCATGGTCCCAAAGCTAATTCCAGATCCTACAGAACCTTCAGGTTCCAACAAAGAGAAGGAAGGGGGCGGGGATGCAGAGAAGGACCTGAGCCAAAATATAGAGTCCAACGTCCCTCCAACAAAGGCAGCATACAAAGGAAAGCAAGTCCTGTCTCCCTTTGAGTTGGAGTTAAGAAAGACCGAGGCCACCAGCACTTCTCAGCAAGACCCCCCTCCAAAAGCTTAGGACCTAGCTTAGGACTTCTCTTTCTCTATATTTGAATTGAATATGTAATGTATATTTGAATGATTAATGAAGGACAATTTTGTTTGATTTTCACTCATGTTGCATCCGTTTTACTTTATTCTTTTTGTACTTGTCATAAAGATTACCATTAGTACATAGTTAAAAAAAAAAAGGTCAGAGCAAACAAACCCAACTCCAAGGATTGCACAATTATAGCCTCCACGCAATCATGCACGTGTTTTAGTATTAAAAACCTAACAAAGAGTAACATGGTTTAGATATTTAAACAATACCTTAGTTAAAACAAAAGAAGAGACCTCATATAACGACTAAACCCTTATAATGTGTGGTATTGTTTTGAGTAGGATGTAAGATCCGAGAACCACTCCTTACATAAATTCGCTTAACACTTAGAGATATAAAACTTAAGATCCAAGTTAATGAACGGCAAGGGACTAATTTCCAGACACAATAAGAAATTAATTTTGATCATGTTTGTGATCCAAGGACCACACTTAACCAAGTTTCTGTTTGATTCTCAAGAACAGTAACTTCAAATGTTAATTTTCCCAAAGTAGGAGGTCCGAAGACCCGACATAACTAAGATTCTGTTTAACAAATAAAAAGATATCAATTTCCACAAGGTTTGTGGTCCGAGAACTACGCTTAACCAAGTTTCTGTTTGATTCTTATAAACAGTAACTTCAAATGTTAATTTTCCCAAAGTAGAAAGTCCGAGGACCCGGCATAACTAAGGTTCTGTCTAACAAATGAAAAGATATCAATTTCCACAAGGTTTGTGGTCCGAGGACTACACTTAACCAAGTTTCTGTTTGATTCTTGTGGATAGTAATTAGAAACTCCTGCAGTATTTACAACTTTGAACCAATTACAAACAAAACACACTTTATTAATAATAATACATTCGCAGGTTATTTACATTCCATGGGCGTGGTACAATTCTTTCATCTAGATCAGCTAGCCGATACGACCCTATACCTGCTACTAAAACAATTCGATAGGGGCCTTCCCAGTTTGGTCCTAGCTTACCCTAAGCTGGGTTCCTTGAAGTACCCACAACCTTTCTTAATACGAGATCCCCAGGCGCTAGTGGCCTTAGCTTCACGTGGGCATCATATCCCCGTTTAAGTTTTTGTTGATAATAAGCCATTTGGACCATGACTGCCTCACGTCGTTCTTCAAGTAAGTCCAGATCTTTCTCCAGGAGTCCATCGTTGCTCTCGGGGTTAAAAGAACTCGTCTTCAGGGTGGGGAAGCCAGATTCCAGGGGTATCACCGTCTCGGCTCCATAAGTCATAGAGAATGGTGTTTCTCCAGTGGACCTGCGCGGTGTGGTCCGATACGTCCACAGGACATGTGGGAGTTCATCTACCCATCTGCCCTTCGCGTCGTCTAACCTTTTCTTCAGCCCACTGACTATGACCTTGTTAACGGCCTCGGCTTGCTCATTTCCTTGAGGATAAGCTGGGGTGGAATATCTGTTTATGATGCCCATATCACCGCAATACTTCCTAAAAGCCTTGCTGTCAAATTGAACACCATTGTCTGATATAAGTGTATGTGGTATTCCGAATCTAGTGACGATGTTCTTCCACACAAACTTCTTGGAATCAACGTCTCTAATGTTTGCCAAGGGCTCAACCTCGACCCATTTAGTAAAGTAATCTGTTCCCACAAGCAGCCATCTTCTGTTACCAGTTGCCCTCGGAAATGGCCCAACTATGTCTAATCCCCACTGTGCGAAGGGCCAAGGACTGGAAAGGGGGTTAAGAACTCCTCCAGGTTGATGAATATTAGGGGCGAACCTCTGACATTGATCACATTTCCTGGCGTAGTCTTGAGCCTCCCTTTGCATATTGGGCCACCAATAACCCTGAGTCAGAGCTCTGTGGGCTAAGGATCTTCCCCCGGTGTGACTGCCACAAATCCCTTCATGCAATTCTTCCAGAAGCCTTTCCGTTGAGTCAGGGTGCACATATAACAAGTACGGTCCTGAAAAGGAACGTTTATACAGTTTTTGATCCTCGGACAACCAGAAGCGCGGTGCCCTTCGACATATCTTATCAGCTTCAGATTTGTCTTCGGGAAGGATGTCGTTCTTAATAAAAGATACGACCGGGTCTATCCAGCTAGGTCTAGGCCTTATCAGATGAATGCGAGGTGCATTAACAATGGCAAGAGAGGGTTCCAGCAAATCCTCGACGAGGATAACCCTAGGTAAGCCTTGAGCCGAAGACGTTGCCAGCGTGGCTAAGGAGTCTGCATGGGTGTTTCTGCTTCGAGAGATGTGAGCTAGGACGAAGGAGTCAAATTCAGTTTGCTGACGCTTGACCTGGGCCAAATATTCCTGCATCCGTGGATCTCTAGCCTCCATGATCCCCGTAACCTGGCCGACCACCAACTGAGAGTCCGAGAACACATGAACTTCCTTGCCACCCATCCTACGTACCATTTTCATGCCCAATAAGATTGCTTCATACTCGGCTTCATTATTAGTAGCCGAGAATGCCAATCTCATAGATTTTTTGAAGACAATTCCCTTAGGGGACATCAAGACAAGCCCAACACTTGACCCTTTTTTATTAGCGGCCCCGTCCACATAGACTTTCCAAGTCGGAGGCACTGTAGCTGTGATCACACCAACTGATTTCTCATCGGCACGCACCTCTTCTAGCGTTTCTTCCAGTAGTGGTTCGGTAAACTCTGCCACCAAGTCAGCGAGAACCTGGCCCTTCATAGAGGTGCGAGGTTTGTATTTAACGTCAAAAGCCCCTAAGATGGTCCCCCACTTTGCTACCCTGCCCGAGTAATCAGCGCTACGTAGCACTGCCTTGAGAGGCAATTGGGTAAGAACCACCACAGTATAGGACTGAAAATAATGAGGAAGTTTTCGTGTGGCATGAACTACGGCCAGAAGCGCTTTCTCCAAGGGTAGATAACGCACCTCGGCATCATTTAAAGACTTACTAACGTAATATACCGGTCTTTGCACACCGTTATCATCCCTTATGAGGACAAGGCTGACCGCATGGACGGCCACGGCCAAATAAGCAAACAAAATCTCATGTGGCTCCCAGGCGAGACAGAATGGGTGGCCGAGAAAGGTATCGCTTGAGCTGTTGGAAAGCTAACTCGCAGTCCTCGGTCCATTGAAACCCTTTCCACTTGTTCAACAGCTGGAAGAAAGGACGACATCGGTCAACTGACCGAGATATAAACCTGTTCAAGGCGGCAATCATTCTGGTTAATTTCTGGATTTCTTTTGGGTTCCGAGGAGGTTGCAAGTCCTGAATAGCCTTAACCTATGCTGGGTTTACCTCTATGCCTCTATGAGTGATCATGTACCCCAAAAACTTTCCAGACCCCACACCGAAAGAGCATTTTGAGGCGTTAAGGCGCAGCTTGTACTTTCTTAATACCTGAAAGGTATCAGCCAGGTCTCTCACGTGTGAGTGTATTGTTTTACTCTTCACAACCATATCATCCACATATACTTCAATGGTCTTCCCCAATTGCTGTTCGAACATTCTAGTCATCATCCTTTGGTAGGTAGCCCCAGCGTTCTTCAAACCAAATGGCATGACCTTATAATGATAATTTCCCATCAGAGTAATGAAAGCAGTATTCTCTTGATCCTCCAATGCCAAGGGAATCTGGTGGTAACCCTGGAAGGCGTCCAAAAAACTCATCCGATGATGCCCAATAGTGGCATCCACTAGTTGATTAATACGCGGCATTGGGAACGAATCTTTAGGACAGGCCTTGTTTAGATCAGTGAAATCCACGCATACCCTCCACGTTCCATTCTTCTTTTTAACAACAACTGTATGGGCCAACCACTCGGGGTAGAAAACTTCTTTGATAGCCCCAACCCTCTTGAGTTTAAGCACCTCTTCCTTCACAGCCTCGGAATGTTCTCTGGAAGAACGCCAAGGTGGCTGCCTTTTCAGAACAATAGCTGGGTTGACATTTAAATGATGACAAATGAAGCTCGGATCGACACCTAGGGCTTCATAAGGATCCCACGCAAAAACATCAATATTGTCCTTCAGAAATTCTAACAATTCCATCTTCTCTTGGTGTGGCAAAAGTATGCCAACTTGGAAGAACCTATCTGGGTCATCGGCTACGGGAAACTTCTCTAACTCCTCACAATGTGTCTCCTCTCCTGTCACCGTTCCAGATGCATCAGGAGCTGTTAACTGCTATAAGTCTTTGGTGATCAAAGCCGAAGACTCGGCTTCTGTTTGATGCAGCACCGTGGCCGATATGCATTGCCTGGCCACCGATTGGCTGCCGAGGATTTTCTCAACACATTCCCCCGAGGGGAATTTAACTTTAACATGCAAGGTAGAGGAGACAGCTCCCAAAGCGTGCAACCAAGGTCTGGTGAGGATGGACGTGTATGGGGAGTACGCGTCAATGACAATGGAATCCACTTCGATCGTCTCTGATCCGGATTGAACGAGCAAACGGATCTATCCTCTCAGCACAACAGCTCTCCCCTCAAAGCTTATAAGTGGCGAGTCATAAGGAGTAAGATCCTCTAGCTTCAGTCTTAACCCTTTAAATAGATCAGGGTACATGATATCTACACTGCTGCCCTGATCTATCATCACCCTCTTCACATCATAATTCCCTATCCTAAGAGTGACCACAAGAGCATCGTTATGAGGTTGAATGGTACCAGCCTTATCCTCCTCGGAGAATCCCAAGACGGGCGAAGTGACCTTCAACCTCTTCGGCCTGCAGCCTGCCTCCTCAGCTTGAGAATGGGAAACCGCCATCACCCTAGTGGGGCCTGAGCCAGTCCTCCCAAGTGCCGCGAAGATGACATTAATTGTTCCCAATGCCGGCCGAGACGAATTGTTCCTCTGATTGTTTGAGCCGGATTGACTACGTTGCCCAGTAGGTTGGCACAAGTGCTGCTTCAATTTTCCTTCACTGACAAGCTGCTCCAAGTGGTTCCAAAGGGTTTGACAGTTCTCAGTAGTATGGCCCACGTCCTGATGGTACTAACAAAAGAGGTTTTGATTTCTCTTCGCAGGGTCCCCTGCCATCTTACCAAGCCACCTGAAGAAGGGCTCCTTACGAATCTTCTCCAGTAGTTGATGCACTGGTTCTCGGAACACAGTGTTTACGGCCTGAGGTGCTGCCGAGCCAGATTGCCCGAAGTAATCTTTCCTCGGCTTGTTGTTGTGGTACCTGTCCGACCTGAAATCCCTTCTCTCCTGCAGGATAACCCTCTCCTTTCCCTTTCCTTGCTGCTGATCTTCCTCTACCCTCTTATACTCATCAATACGATCCATAAGGCAACGTACACTGCGGACGGGCTTTTTTGTCAAAGATTTTCTCAAGTCGTGATTAGTAGGAAGACCTACCTTAAAGGTATTAAGCTCCACCTCATCAAAGTCACCATCTATTTCATTAAACGTCTCCCAATACTGGTCAGAGTATGCTTTCAGCGTCTCCCCCTCCTTCATGGTCATGGATAGTAGCGAGTCCAATGGCCGAGGGACTCTGCTACACGTAATGAATCGCGAAGCGAATGCCCTGGTCAGCTCCCCAAATGAACCTATAAACCCCGATTTAAGGCCGTTGAACCACCTCATGGCCACTGGTCCCAAGCTAGAGGGGAAGACTTTACACTTCAAGGTCTCGTTATAGGAGTACACCGCCATCCTCTGGTTAAAGTGACTCACATGCTCCACCGGATCAGTCCGGCCATTGTAGATGGTAAAAGTGGGCTGGGTAAACCTCCTAGGAAGCCTTCCCTTCTCAATCCTCCGTGTAAACAGAGATTTGGAGAGTTGATGCAACGCCCTACTCATAGCATCGTTGCCTAAGCCCCTAGAATGAAGCTTCTTACGTCTGTGAGTTGGCTGGTCGTCCTCCTCACCGGAGGACGTCGCACTGGTGGGGGAGCGCGACCTTGAGCTGTAGCCACCTCCCCTATCCTCCTCTGAGGAAGGACTAGATGAGGACGGTGAAAACCTTCGTTTGGCACGGCGCAACTTTCTCTTCAAACGATCGATTTCCTTCTGCATGGATTCAGAACCCTCCTGGTGGGTGGTGCTACCTCCACCGTGAGTATGACTAGCGCCTGGGTATTCTGTATGAACACTTCCCTCACGATCTCTTCGACATTCAAGAAGTTCGAAATGATCCTCCGGTTGTGATCCCTGTGATTCTGCATGGTGAGAACCTAAACCTGCCATCCTATCCCCACTTCTTCTAGACTAGGTTTCCCACAGACGGCGCCAATTGTAAGTGCACAAATGCACCTAGACCCAAGAACAATTACTAGTTCAGGCCCAATGAGCCTTAAACAATATAAATTTCTAGAGTGTGGGCTTGAAACCCAGGTTAGAAGTATTGAGGGTTTAATAACAATCTAAAAAACTACAAACACTTGTTAACAACAAACAATTATTGCAAATAAAACTCCTCGAACGTAAGCCCAGAGCTCCTTTTCTCTTATTTCTCTTTTTCTTTCTTTTTAAAAAAGATCCCCCCCTCTATTGTTTTAAGTTCCCCCCTTAAATACTTCTCTTTCTGATACTTTGTCCACGTGTTGTTCTCACCTCCTTCCCCCTAGATATTTCTTCCCTTAGTGCCTCTGGATAGTGACTAGAAGTCTCTGTTCCACTGTTCAGGAGTCACTTCCCCATTAATGCGGCCAGGAAGGTAGGTGCAGAGTCTTTAATGTGGAGGTGGCAGCCTTTATCTTTGATATTTCTCAAGTATCGGTGCTTCTAGGACATTCAGGGGTTCACCCCTTTTAACCGTTGGTCTTCACCGAGTTGTCTCTTAACCTTTATAATGAAGTCCTTGGCTCTCCTATATCCGTCCGAGGAGAAAATCACCCCTCGGATCCTCGGTGTATGGGCCAACCCGTAGTACTAACAAGCTTTTAACCTAGGAGCAGGTCGGCCTTCCTTAGCATAGCCCGAAGGCCCATATACCCACTGGGGTCTTTTCACTCCCCACATTAATCACAAGCGGTTATAAGTAAAATAAATCTCAGTACCTAATACCAACCTACAGTTGAACCTTTACTCCAATACCTAATTGGACTGGTATTGTAGCAACAATCTCTCCGTTCAATGCACGAATCTCAGTACGTGACTAAATAATGATGCATGGATCCTAGTACGTGACTAACACACCAACTTGAAGAAGATGTTTGCTACAAAGTTCTTCAGATTATCAACAATAAAGATCAGAAAGCTCTTTGGTCACAAAACTCATTGCGTAAAGACGCAATAGTTTCTACAAAGAGAATGATGAACTAAGGCAATTTTTGTCTCCAGTCACAATATGCGTGTAACAATTTCTATCTTCCAACCCTTACTGTAGATGATAGTGGGAAGGTGAGTATTGGAAAAATCTGATAGGATGACTTGACATTCTGAATGAATGCCTCGTTGGGAAAAGTTCTCCGAAAAGTCCTTACAGGCTTTATCATCACAAAACCTAACATATGAAGGAGTAGGATCAAAGGAAGATTCCCCAGAACGAAGAGAGTTCCAAGAAGGATCAGATTTCGCTTAGGTGCTATAGAGCAACTAGCAAAAGAAAGGAGAGAGAGAAAGAAACACATAGAAAAGAACCAACACAAATCAATATCAAAATAAAGATAGATGATGGTACATATGTATGAAAAATGCATGAATAGGTGAAATGCAAAACCACAAACTTCATGGGCTCAACCCAGTCTAATCCTACTAGCACACATGTACTCAATACATACAGCACACATCCATAATTCATGATACATTGTTATAATGCAAATGTGATGCAATGCATGAACAATTAGGATCATTTAAACAAAACCTATCCCAAAAATTTTACAAAAACCTCATTAATTTGGAAAAATCCCAAAAATTGCAAAAATCCCAAAAGTTAGGTCAAAAGATATGAAATGCATGATTAATGAGAGAAAAGGAATCATACTAGAGGAAGAAAGCGATCTTGAGACCGAAGATTGAGTGGGGGAAGAGGTTTAGAGTGATTGAAAGGTGTTTTGGAAGGTGAGGACACAAAAGGAGTCGAGAGAGATCAAGAGAAATGAGAAAGATATTGAGGAGACAAAAACTATCGAGGAGACAAAAACTTTCTCGATGGATCGAGAAGATATTGAGAAGTTATCAAGATTACGATAAAAAGAAGTTGAAGAGAAAACAGTTTTTCAAGAAGGGAAAACATAAATATGAATGCAATTAAACATGCTACACAACCAAGGATCCAAACAACATTTTAAGCTCTCAAAATCATCTCTCAACAAAAAAATGTTAAGCACATAGATCCAAAAACACACACACACACTAAACAAGTCTAACCAATTTTATATTTCAAAAACAAGTCAAGATAGTTTAGTGAGTATACATTTACACATGTAAACCTTGTGATGACAAAATCACATTGTACTTGCACATGTATCAAAAGTAGCAAAGAATATTCTGTGTTGTGTGTAAAAAACATCACAAGATTACATAAATGTCTACATGTTATGACGATTTGAGATATGAGAAAATCTGTTTAACTCACACACATTCATAACTGTTTAATGGAGACTATTACCTTCAAGGTACATCCTATAACTTTGACATCTCCTAAAAGACACGCTTGTAATCACATTTAAAGCATTTTAATTCTTTTTGCTTTAATATTTCTTCGCATATTTTCTTTTATTAAGAAATTCATGCGTAGGCATATAAGAGAGAGAAAAGAAATACTCAATTATGTTAAGTTTTTAGCATTGAACTTTTGCTATGCCGAAGCATACAAATGTCATTTCATAATTGGCGGACAACAGTGGTGAAATGGCTATTTATGCCTTTCTCTTAGGATTTTCTAGTCATACTCATAAAAAAGAGTGATATGAGTGTTAAGTACAAAAGATTACTTAATTTTATTCATCACAAACATGAGCCACAAAACTCACTTGCTTAGTTGTGCATAGAAATGCTCATCTAAGCTACAAGAGATACAAACTTTAAAAAACTTTGTTTCATTGGCTATTCAAGGAACACATGTAAAAATGTACACATACACACACTTTTTTTGTATTTTACTGATTTTTCAATTTTTTTATTTTTATGAAAAACAAAATAAAGCAAAACTGAAAACACATAAACAAAAACATGTTAAACAATGCAATGTATAAAACTAGACTAACTCAAAAGGAAAGTAAAACAGACAAGTAATGCAAGCAAAAATAAAAAGGGAGAAAGAGAGAGAGAGAAAAGTGACAAAATCACTTTCAGTACTTTTCCTTCCACACCTTGGAAGAACCTTTCCTTTAAGCGAACCTTAGACCTAGCAGTGAGGGGATGAATTGCAACCATTCAAGTTCAAAAGGAACAAGAAAGCTTTGAGTAGATCTCCAAAAGGATCAAACGATGATGAAAACTGATTTTGGTTTCTTAAAGAGATCATTCTATTGCTCTATTGAGTGGCTAGCCACTTATAGCAATTAGGTCAAGTATGAACAGCTACTCCACAGTAATGACAGAGATGTTGTTTCTTCTGTTTAGGCTTTTAGGTATTGCCCTTCTTAGCTTTAGGGTTTTTGGTTTCTGTCTTAGCAAGCTTAGGGGAGTGCTCCTAAGTTATATTTACCCTTGCCTATATTCTCACTAGATAACATAGTTTTGACATCATTGTTTTCAAATTCAATATTATTAGTAGTAGAAACAAAAATAGTAGTACTGGAAGAAGCAATATTAGGAAAAGAGAAATCATACCCTAACCTGGTTCAATTGGAACCTGATTTCTACATACTGAGCATCTCATCAAGCTTTGCAATTGAAGTCCTCTTCAGCTGAGCTTTGACTTAGAACAGCTTTGCCTCAAGCTTCTTGGTTTTTTTAGCCAAGAAATTATTCTCAAACTGCAGTGCTCCAATAGTCTGATTGGCTTCATTAATCTTTATGAAGTGTTCTTCTCATTCAAGCTCCACATTACTAAGCTTCTTAGTGGCCAACCTATACAACTTCTCATCCTTTTTAGAGACCTTGTATAATTTTGCATAGGCTGTGTGGATGTCATCTTGTTCATCCATCTCCTCAATCTTGGACTCCACTAAGTCCTCTTCTTCATCCGTATCTTCTACAATCCCTTTAGTAGGATTTACGGTGGAGGTGAAGGCATTTAGGATTCCATCATCCTCATTTTCGAAATCATTCTCAAGCTTGATGTCGCTTAAAGTAGTAGCAAGTGCCTTGCTTTTTCTGATGGTCTAAAGATAAGTAGGGCACTCTTGTTTCATTTGACAGAAGCCTTGACACCCGAAACATTTGGATCATAAGGGAACAGTGTACTAACCACCTTTCCTAGCATTTTTCTTCCCTTTGTCTTGGCTCTTAAACTAAGACAAATTGGACTGCTTACGATCTTTATAGAATCCTTTGGCATTGGCATTCTTCATAAACTTTTTGAACTGTCGTGTAATGTACGATTTCATTTTAGAATCTTCATCGTCCGAAGACTTATCAGTGTCACTGCTCTTGGCCTTTAATACCAGGCTCTTTCCCTTACTAGATTTCTTTATACTTGTCAATCCCAACTCATATGTCTACAGATTGCCAACCAGCTTTGTCAAAGAAATTTTTTCAATGTCCTTTGATTCCTCAATAGCAATGAGCATGGCATGAAATCTCTCAAGTAGAGATCTGAATACTTTCTCACAATCTTGGGTTCAGGAATGGTTTCCTTAAGATTGAAGGCTGAATTCACTATGTCCTTGAGCTTGGCATAAAACTCATCGAACGACTCATCCTCCTCCATCTTTATCTCTTCAAAGCTTGTAATGAGCCACTGAAGTTTTGAATCCTTGACAACCTTGGTTCCTTCATAAATTGTTTAGAGGATGGTTCATGCTTCCTTCGCAATTTCAGTGGAGGATATTTTCTTGAACTCCTCATTTATGACCACACTAAACAAAGCATTCAATGCCCTACTGTTGAAGTTTGCCACCTTGATCTTAGTATCATCCTAATCGACTAACGCTTCCTTCGACTTGGTCCAATCTATCTCCATAGCTTGCCACACTTTCTCATCTAAAAATTGCAAGAAAGCACTTATGTGTACTTTCCAGTATGCATAGTTAGTGTCATCAAATAAAGGAGGTATAATAAGAGACTGTCCTCTATCCATGACAACAAGGGTCAATGGATTACACAGTAAAGATTAAAACCTAATCAGAGTATGTCTGCTCTAATACCACTTGATAGGTTAAGAATGTATTGACCCCTTGTGATGAATTAACTAATGAATTAGCCAAGTTAATTAATTAATCAAATTAACATACAATATGCGTGGCAGCACAAAAAAATCACCGACTAATTAAATATTTAGCAAAAATTAAAGTTGATACGATAATTTGTCTATGAATAGGGAAAACCTCCAAGACAAAAATCCTACCGGGTAATTTTATGATTACCACTCCCGAGAATTCACTATTATCACAACAAGCGGTTACAAGTAAAAGAATCTTAGTACCTTATACCAACCTACAATTGAACCTTTACCTCAATATCCAATTAGACTTGTATTGTAGTGACAATTTCTCCTTTTGATGCACGGCTCTCAATATGTGACTAATCAATAGATACAAGGATCCTAGTACGCAACATTATCACCAACTTGAGAAAGATGTTGGCTGCAAAATTCTTCAGTTCATCAACACGATGAAGATCACAAAACTCCTTGGTCACAAAACCCAATGGCGTACAAATGCAGTAGCTTCTTCAAGAGAGAGAAGAACTAGGGAAAATTCTGTCATTGGTCACAATTTGCATGGACAAAACTTTACTTCACAATTTTACAACTATGCCACCTTTTACGGACCTTTAAATAATCATTATATATGTTTAGAGTTATGAGAAAAGGAAACTTAAACATGTATTCACAGATTGGATGAAAATTATAATTGAAAATTTTTTTCCCATAAATCTCAATAGATAACTTATCTATCGAGCAACTATTGAGTTTCAGGCTGAAACAGTTTTTTAAACCTCAATAGATACTAGCTATCGAGCTAGCTGTCGAGATTTAAAATCCAGCACATCATCACTTGATTCTTGGACAGACTTGCATGGTTTTAACACTTGAACTTAAAACTTTGTTCCTTAAAATATTAAACACATTCTAAATATATCCAATTATAAGTAAAATGCGTTTTGTCAAAGGATTAACCAATTCTAAATTGACATATGTTCCTAACATAAATCACATATGTCCTAACAAATCTCATCGAGCTTTGCACTGGAAGTCCTCTCTAATTGAGCTCTAACCTGGAACAGCTCCAAGCTTCTTGGTCCTTTCACCCAAGAAATTGTTCTCAAACCATAGGACTCCAATGTTTTGACTAGCTTCATCAACCTTGATAGAGAGCTCCTCTTGAACTAGCTTAACATCACTCAGCTTCTTGGTGGTCAGCTTATACAATATCTCATGCTTCTCAGAAACCTTGTACAATTTTGCATAGGTTGTATGGATGTCATCTTGATCGTCCATTTTCTCAAACTTAGATTCCACCAAGTCCTCTTCATCATCTACTGTTTCTTTAACCCCTTCAGTAGGATCAACTATAGAAGTGAAGCCATTGAAAATTCCTTTGTCATCACTGTCATCTGACTCAATCTCAGGCTCAGTGTCACTCTAGGTAACAGCAAGAGCCTTGCTTTTTCCAACTGACTTGAGATATGTTCGAATTTCTTGTTTAATTTGTCCAAAACCTTGACATCCGAAGCACTTTGGTCCGGAGGGAATAGTATACTGACCGCCATCCTTAGCATCCTTTTTTCCTCTGTCTTGGCTCTTGAAATGAGAAGAACTAGATTACTTACAGTCCTTATCAAATCCTTTCGCATTGGCCTTCATGAACTTCTTGAACTGCCTAGTGATGTAGGATTTCATCTTGAAATCTTCATCATCATAAGACTTATCAGTCTCATTACTTTTGGCCTTCAGGGCCATGCTCTTGCCTTTACTTCCTTTCCTGAGTCTAGTCAAACCCAATTCATAGGTTTGCAAGTTTCCAATCAACTCCGTCAAAGGAAAAGAGTCAATGTCCTTTGATTCTTCAATTGTTGTAATCTTGGCATGAAATCTCTCAGGGAGAGATCTGAGCACCTTTCTCATAACCTTGGGTTTAAGAATAGTTTCCCCAAGATTAAAGGCTTAGTTAACTATGTCCTTAAGTTTGGCATAGAACTCATCAAGCGACTCATCATTCTCCATCTTTATCTCCTCAAAGCTAATAGTGAGCCTTTGAAGCTTTGAATTCTTGAAAGTCTTAATCTCTTCATAGGTTTTTTAGATGATAGTCCATGCTTCCTTCGCAGTATCAGTAGAGGACATCTTCTTAAACTTCTTATTCGTGGCCGCACTGAATATGACATTCAATGCTCTGCTGTTGAAGTTTGCTGCTTTGATCTTTGCATCATCCCAATCAATCGGCACTTCCTTTGGCTTAGTCCAACCAATCTCCACAGCTTGCCACACTTTCTCATCTAAAGACTGCAATGCATAGTTAGTGTCATCAAATAAATGAGGTATAATAAGAGATTGTCCTCTGTCCATGACAAACAATGGTTAATGGATCACACAGCAAAGATTAACCCTAATCGAAACGTGCCCGCTCTGATACCACTTGATAGGCCAAGAATGTATTAACCCATTTGGCAAATGAATTAATTAATTATCCAAGTTAATTCATTAAGTCATGCAATAGTGTAGTAGCACAAACAAATCACCAATTAAACTAAATGCAGCGGAAAATAAGTGATTTGTTTACAAATGGGGAAAACCTCCAAGGAAAAACTCCACCATTATTAATCACAAATTTAAGTGATTTGTTTACGAATTTAAGGTCACCACTCCCAAGAATCCATTATTATCAATCACAAGCGGTTATAAGTAAACGAAATCCCAATACCTAATACCAACCTACAGTTGAACCCTTATCCCAATACCCAAATGGACTTGTATTTAAGCGGCAATCTCTCCATTCAATGCACGAATCCCAGTACGTGATTTACCAATGATACACAAATCCCAGTATGTGACTAACACACCAACTTGAAGAAGATGTTAGCTATAAAGTTTTTCAATTCATCGACAATAAAGATCAGAAACTCCTTGGTCACAAAACCCTTAGCGTAAAGACGCAGTAGTTTCTACAAAGAGAAAGATGAACTAGGACAATTTCTATCTCCAGTCACAATATGCGTGGAACAACAAGTACAACAACCTTGCGTCACTCGTGACAACTCTTAAAATAATTCTTATATATGTCTAGGGTTGTGAGAAAAGAAACCTTACACAAATACTCAACGATATGCGTGTAATCAGATTTAGAAATTCTGATTTCATAATTCTCAACAAATACAGCTTCTGCCTAGCTTCTATCGAGCTTCGACATGAAATCTCAATAGATAGGTTTCTGTCAAGACATCTGTCGAGTTTCAATGAACATGTCTTCACTTATTTATTGGACAGATTTGCATGGCCTTAACACTTAACTTAAACAAAATGTTTCTTGAAGTCGGTTAAGATGTTGTTAAAGTGATTATATTTAAGTTTATTTTAATTGACCTCAAGGTTAGGCTATTCAAATTTTTATTTTAAGTGTTTGTTTCAAAATAAAAAATGATTTTAAGCGTCAAAATAAGAAAAATAAAATAGAAAATATTATAATAATAATTTTTTGGTTCAATTTAGGGGGTTCATTTGAACCCTTGGGCTCTAAGTGGAGCCACCCTTGCTTAAAAGTAGAAAGTATAATTGCATAAATAAGCAAATAAACTCCAAGTTAAACATTGTTTCTTACAAAAACATAGAACTTCTTTCTAAAAAAATACTTCAAACTCAAGCAATCCAGTCTAATCACAGTTATCAAACTTTGGTGGTTTGACTTTGGTTTTCATGATTCATTGTTTTTTTTTTTTTTTTTTTTTTTTTTTTTTTTTTTTTTTTTTTTTTTTTTGCGTAGGCCAGTTTTTAAGGTTAAAGAACCATATTGATGAAAGGTTCATGTAGGCTTCACATGCAACATTGTTTAAATGAATGATTCGAATTTTGTTTTCCAAAATACTAAATTTAAATTATTTCGCTTAAAATATTCCAATTTGATAGCATAGTTGTGTACATATGTTCTTCTAATATAATTTTATACAATATTAATTGAAGGATTAAATTGACATCATTAACAGTTAATGGAATTATTTATTTATTTATTTATTTATTAAGAATCGAGATTGAAAATTTTATTAAAAGGACTAGCCTGCATCAGCAGACACAATACAATCAAATATCAAGGGAAACTAATTCTATAAAAACAATAAAATCTTCTATCTCTATAGCTTTCCTAGCTGATTCGGGTACAACAACATTTCCATCACCAAAAACATGAGCAAGTTAGCCGTGTTCTTGAAGTCCTGCATTAATAATTCCATATCTTGAAGAATTCCCCCAAAATGAACTAGAGAAATTAAAGAATCACATTAATAATATAACCAAAATTATTTTAATAAAGGTTTTTCTTGGAGATGATTTAAAAAATTAGCATTGACTAAATGGGAGGCTAAATGGTAACACAACTTATTCAAGACTTTCTAGTTAGGCCTGTACACCAATTGATGTAGTTGTGTTTGGGTTTCCACAATGGTGGTGGATAGGTTGATGCAGCCAAATTCATTGTCAGTGGGTCAACAGTTGTCGTACAGTTGGCTGAAAATATGCTAATTTTGAGCCAACTCTACTCTACTTTCCTCTATTTCCTCTCCCTCCCCTCAATCCAAATGGATCATTAGTATCCAACACAGTCGACTATGATTGTCAATCGGGTGACTATGATGGCTATAGGTTCTTCAGTCAACTATGTACACTACACCTAATTCTAGTGCATGTTTCTTCACCTAAAATGAAATTTTAAGAGAATAAAAGCTTAGTAACCCAACACATAAAATGACCAGAGCTCAAAACCCTAAAACAAAAATGAGAGATTATAAAGAGCTCAAAACCCTGAAACTCATATGAAATCATTTTAATAAAAATACATTGAACTCTATCTATAGTTCTATACTGATATAAAAGCACCAATGCTCCATTTGTTACAATGAAAAATGTTATTCCATTTTTTGGTGTTTGGTATGTTGAAAAACAGAAGTCAATCAGAGATTAATTATTTGGTGGTTAGCTTAAAACAATTTCCATTCTAGGGTCTATATGAGATTTACATTGTTAATGAAAGTTTTTATTTATATAATTATTTGAAATTATAAGAAATATTAATACTTTTCCTTGTGCGAAAAACAACAAGAAATGTATTTCAAGTTTCAACTCAATTCTATTGTCACAAACTAACATAGCCTAATAAGTTTATTTTTTTAGAAAACGACATATTTTCAAGAAAACATTTTCGATTAAAACAAACGGAGTGTGATATCTTAATGGTAAGATATCAAAATATCACAAATGAGTTAATAGTTCCTATAGAGGTGGTTTCTCCAAGATCTAAAGTTTTGAAATTGATAATTAACTAGAGAGATATTCATTTATCAAATGCTTTTTCATATAAACGTTATAGAGTACAGCCCTTAAGAAGAAAATTTTAGAGATTTGCATGTTAGTTTCAGAATCCCCCATTAGTATAAAGAATAATGAGGAACTGCAATAATTCCTGCTAAGAGTGGTAATATCATATAGATAAGAAGAGAAATATAAATTTTTTATAACCATATTATAAATAGGGTCCAGTTAATGTAAGCCCTTAAGAATTATATAATATTATTATATATATATATATATATATATATATATATATATATATATAAAACTGTATAATTTTTTTTTTTTTAGTGCAGTCCACTGCATAATTAACTTTGAGGTCTAAATAAAAACTTTAAAATTGGTCAAGCAAAGTTAATTTGCAACGATGACAATCCTCTTTAATATACATGTTTTAACACAAGAATTTGTTGACATTAGAGACTTAGTATGGTAAATTTTAATTATTGAATGTGCTCTACAATAAAGCAAAGTGATTCTATTAATTACTAGTATATATATTGTTAGGTTCTAAATATTTAGATTAAATGTTTAGAATCGTGATTGTATTGTGTTGGCAAACCGAGAGCAAAACATGTCTAGTCTAAGTATGTAGGCAATGCTTAAATAAGTGTGTTTCAAGATTTGAAGTCCAGCTGATTGCAGAAAATGAGAAATCAACTTTTGCCTTTCTCGACCGATCAAGAATTAGTCCCGACCGATCAAAAATCACAAACACAGTTTTTCTGTAGAATTTTAAACAGACCCAAGCCCGTGTAAATATTTAGGGTTTCACTTAAACTTCTCTACATATAAAAGGAAAACCATAATTACGTTTTAGAAGAGCCGAATAAGACTTGTGTGATACTTTTTGTGAGATTTGAAAGGTTTTGTACCTTCTAACTACACAAAATTCTACCGGAGCTTAAACTACAATCAAGGATTAGTAGAACTAGTTGCTGCATCAAGATCAACAAGTGAAGGTGGTTTGAAACCTTTGAGTGAAATCTCAAAATTACAAGCAATGGTGTGCTTGTGTTGCTGTTAATCCAAGAAGAGAAGGAGTTCGTGAAATTGGAACTTGCACGTGGTCGTGTCAATAAGTTATTACATGAGGTAGCATTAGATTTAGAGTTAAATTTTTGTAAAAACTTTAATTCTCTTATGGTGGATTTAGTTTGCCTTGAGAATAGTTAAGTTAAATCATCTTCAAGTTTTTACCTTAAAATAGGTTAGTTATATTGGTTTTTCTGGATAATCATATTGTAGTGTTATTTACTTTTTCGCATCTTTGCATGATATGGCTTATTTGTGTTTAACCTAGATCTGAAAATTAATCTAAATAATCACTTGGTTAATAAATTAGGTTAAACAATTTGTTAAAGGGTCTAAACAAACTTTCATATGTATATATATATAGCAAGTAGAGCTCCTAGCCTCCTAAGTAAGTGGCTGAACTTGTTGTCACAAGCTTAGATGGATCCTCGCTTTTCCCCCATTTGAAAACCAATAAGATTTATGCAAGTCAAGCAATAGTCGGTTCATTTTGTTGTGTAACAACACTGCCAATTAGCAGAGACTTCATATGCTCCTCTAAACTTGGAAGGCGGTGATTGTCATCGTAATTGTACATCAAAGGAACCATCCTTGCAGCATTGAGAGAGACATTCTTAAAAGATGCAGGGAATGGATATGAAGAGAGGCATTCCTTGTTGAGACACTTCCATTCGTCTGCAATCATAGATATTATTTTCTCTCTTGTGTCTTTGATTGAAGAGCCAGGATGTTCTTTCATGTAGCAGTTTAAATAAGATCCATCACGCCCATCTTGATTTTCGTCCTGCAGTTAAAACCAAGCATATTTTAGTAACTAGAAAGAGCAAGATTCAAACCACAATTAAAAGCCAATTTCTGGCACCCTGGATCGACTAGTGCTCTGCTAGTGGACATTATTTGATAACTTGCAGAGATTCTGAATTTTTTTAAAATTTGTTACAATAAGAAGAGGAGGATTTGAATTCTAATTTCCCTTATAAAAATCCAGTCAATAGACTCAATACCACTAAACTGCAGAATCTTGACAACAAGTTTTTTTTTGTAATCAAGTCTTGACAACAAGTTGTGATTGATCAACAATTATTTAGTCTTTTACAGAAGGTTTATATCATCTTAAACAGTATTTAAAACTTTACTAATAATAAGCATAAAAATTGGGCCTAGGTTTGTATGGGTCCTGTGAGGATCCAATCAACAAATGGACTTAATTAATAGACTAAAACCAAAACCAAAACCAAAACCAAGCAAGATACTATTGACCAACTAAGTCCAGCAAGACCAAAATAAATAAAATTATACTTTCAAACTGATTTTAAGAAAAATTTCTCTAATCCACTCTAGTATCAGTATTATGTGGCAATTGATTATATGACCTATATAATAGGTTATGTGATTTACTTAAATAATACACTTGAATGGTTTTATATACTCACATGTAACTGGACATTCATCCATAGAGAAAAAATTTGTGATTTGTGTTTAGAATCATACTAGTGACTATTGCTAAGGTCATTGTGCTGGCCGACAATATGTGGTTCTCCACGTTAATTGGTGTGTCTTATACTGCTAGCAAGCCTGAAACAACAGAACCTTTGTTTATTTCCAGAGCATTATTGCAAGAAGTACCCTGCCAACCATGGAGTGGGGCAGCATGCCATAAACTTTAAGGGCATCAATGGAGTACTCTGTCTTAAATTAAACATGTCCTCTTTGAATAAAGGAAAGCCATCTATCTCTTTCTCTACCCACTCTTCTCTCTTTTTTGTCACTGGCCACCAGTAAAACAAATGAATAATTTCCTTTTCCATTTCGTTCAGGATAAGCTAAAATGTGCTCCGCAAAATTTGATATAGCAGCAAAACAAACTAATCTTGTAATTCTTTGTTTTCACAAATAACTTCTGTACATAGTTTTCTCTCTCATTTTTCTGTCCATATAATTTTCTCTCTCATCTTTAAGACGATAAATGTCATTAATAGCACACGACTTATCCAGGGGTGGATCGATCCACGTTGTAGCTTAGGGGTGCCCCCAAAATTTTGGATGACCCTTGAAAACACATCTTACCTAGCTAGGTAGGGCCTCAACAAAGAAAGTTATTTGATAAAAAACAATCTCCCCTTTTTTTTTTTTTTATTAACTATTCCTTTTCTCGAAATTATCACCTTATTTAGGTACACAAAAAGTCTCTCTCTCTCTCACCGAAAAATATATCATGTACCCGGCATATATGCCGGGTGTCTCACACAGGGGCGGGCCCTACAGTGTGTGGGACCCGCTCCTGTGTGAGTGACCCGGCATATATGTCGGGTACACCATATACCGCCTCCTCTCTCTCACACACACATATATAATGTTTTGAAACCTTAATTTTTTTAACATGAATTATATTTTACCAACTTTCAAAAAATAATATTTTATACTATTGCAAAACGATTTTCTAAATGCACACTTAGTTATTTTTATGGATAATTTACTTATTCCACATTAAATGTATCACATTTTTTCGTGTTTTCAATTTATATTTTGTGAAATTATTTGTCGCAGTTCAATTGTTTCATCTATGTACTATTATTATATTATTGTTCTATTAGACCTATTATGTGTGTCTATATAAAGTCATTAGGCCAATTACGTGATTCCATATAAAGTAAACATATGTATGAAAGGTCTCATCTTCATAATTATGAAATAGACTCTCTAAATTTCATTCAAATTAAGAACAATAATATAATATAGATATTCAGTCATGAAAAATGTTTGGTGTAAACTAAATATGTGAAAATTAAAGAGAGTATTTATGTGTATTTTTAGTCACATAACTTTTTTAATGAGTCATGTAACTTGTTTAAATAATACAAATGAATGGTTTTATAGTTCATCACTATGGGTTTGAAAAGATGTTTCTAAACCCATTTGAGTCCATTTTTTTCCTTCAATCTTTACCATGCATGGGATTCGTAATAACTAAGTAAACATAAGCTAGACCATGGAATGCCTCATGGAGATGATTGTTGTTGTGTTTGTCAGGTGTACTATTAATTTCATCTGAAAAATCTTAATAATGATCTTTTAGTTAATTAGTCCAACCATGTGCTTGTTTTGTTTTGAAAATATTAAGCTTATCTGGTAGTCCAAGGTTTTAGCAAATAGTTGAGTCCCAATTGATTGCATCTTCCATTATCAGTTTCTATTTGCAAATTTTGTTCCTTGGTCTAGCATGTAAAAGAAGGGCAAGTACAGTTCCTTCAAGTTTGTGGTCTTAACTAAAAACTCCAACACTTGTTTTGTTAGGTCACATCAGGGAATGAAAATCTCTTTGTTAAAAAAGGAAAAGGTTCGTCACTAAATTATATGTTACCTTGGCACTTCCCAAGTCATCCCAAAGACGAAGAATTTTCGCAGGAAGATATAATGCCCGGAACATCATCTAGAAGATCTACAGTTTCATTGGTTATGCCTTGACCCAAGAAAAAGAAAGTATGAACAAGCACCATATGCACTCCTGTGCTGATAAGGGCATTCTTCAAGTACTCTTCTGTATTTGGATAGATCCCATGAGCCAACCATTGTGCTTCTAATAAGAATGCGTTGCACAATCTCGCCCACTGTAAATATTAATATAAATTCTCAAACACATAGCTCATTAAACTTTCATAAATCCATACTCAAATTAAATTCATGCTAGGTTCAGTGTTACATTATCTTATACCGTTTTTTTAAGGCTTTCAATGGGGTTCCATCCATGCTTTTTGTAGACCTTGTAGCAGATTTCGTTGGTAATGTCATAAAGAGCCTTGAAGCATATCTTCATGTAGTCTGGTAGTTGCTCAGCAGCATCAAGTTCCCATCTGCATGCAATTTTATTTTTAATTTGCAAATAAATATGGGACTGTAACAAATTTTACTGCATTAATTTCACATAATGATAGATCACTAATCACAAAACACTAATTAAGATTTTTTTTTTTTTTTTTGTTATTGTAAGTTATGTTGAAGCAACATCAATCACATTTATTATTATGTCAATTTGTAATTTTTTAGTAGTAAAATTCGTTATAGTTATAACATTTTTCTTATATTATTCTACTACTGATCCATACCTGTTGACAACTTCTGTGAAGTGTTTAAGTTCATCGAGGGTCCACGAACATCAAATATGTCATCTATTATGTAGAGTAGTGCCAAGGGTTTTGTGAGCTCAACCCTTTGTTCCGACAAGATTGGATCTGTGAGGCATGCCATGGGCCACATGTACCATTTAAGTGGCTGGTCCCTAGCAAATTTCAACTCATTGGCCAAGCCTAGGTCTTTCCACCATCTAAAACAAACAAAGAGATTTAAGTAAATCGTTAATAATATACCATAAAATACAAAATAAATCCTCAACATCATTGCTCAACTTACTTCAAAATTTGATGAATTTCCTTTTGGTGTATTTCATGAACCATGTGGGAATCTATTTGAGCTAGTTCTTGCACAACATTGATCCATTCATTTGTCCCTTGAATGTTAGTTTGAATGTTTTTAGTCGTGAACCTTGCCAGGCTCTTGTGACGAGGATTCTTCAGTGTATCCGTGATAAGAATGGCTTGTTGATGATCAAGATGCGTCGCCCATTCGGTAAGATATTGGCGACTAAACTCTCCAGCTTCATCAAGTATATCTTCTCCTTCAATACTCAACTGAGAAGCTTCATATAAGCCCTTCAATCCCTTTATATCTTCGACTAGACTTGATTTGAACTTCCTCTCCTTGTCCTTGAAGTTGTTAAACAACGCTGTACAAGTATATATACAATATTCATTTAGCGAGTATATAGCTTTGTTCTAAAATCAAATAGTAAAGGATTACAAATAGGAACAAAATTGTTTTCCCCTTAGTTTTAGTTTTTGTATCCTTATTGCTTTGAATAATTACTGGTGGGATTAGGCTTTAAGTTGGGATAACAAAGATTAAAAGACAAAGTTGAAATTCATGTTGAAAAAAAGGTCATAGCCAGCCAGTAAGAAATTAAATTATTTAATTGTCATATAAAATTTACAGTTATAAAATCAATTTATTTTTCATGCATAGTGTCTAGTAAAAGATATTATATATATTCATCAGTAGATCTGTCTAAAAGAATAATCCAAATATTTTTATAAAAAATATTCAAGAATGATAATTTAATTTATTACATAAGAATAATAAATAAGAAAATCATTGTACAAGTATAAAAGTTTGAAAATGTATCAATATATTTGTTCTCTCATAACTTTAGTTTCAAATTATTGAAAATTTGTGGATAGTAGAAAACCTTAAAAGGATGTAATAGTATTGTAAAAGGAATTTATAAAATGAAATAAGAAAGCAAAAAAAGAAGAAGATAGAACTATAATTTCATGACAAATGTCAAAACTATATTGCAGATGTGTAAAACGTTTGTTGAATTATTAATTTTATAAAAGGATTGGATCCCACAACATATATATCATAAATCATATACTATAAAATAAAAGTCAAGTCCTATAAGTCATGGTTCTACCAAATGAGTAATTTCTCTTGGTAACAAGTAGCTATACTCTCAATAATTATTAAAATAATTTATCTCATTAATTGTAATGGTAGTTTAATTTAGTTAAAACTATAGTACCTAATTTTTCAAGAAATTAAAAAATTTATTTCAACTAAAATTCTATTACAAAAAAATTCAAAATATTTAAAATAAAATTTAACAATTAGTAATTAATCATAATTCTGTACTTTGATGTAATAAAACTTGCAAAATGCATACTGTAGGTGCATCAAGTGGCATACAGTTTTGATAATATCTCTAAAATATTTTCTTACATAAAATTGGACAAATTTTAGTTAAAGGTGTAATCGATTTGGTTCGGTTGGGTCATAGTATTGGACAAATTCCCCCATTAAACCAAATTAACAAGGGGAGTAGATGGGGGTAAGGGTGTTTAAGTAAAATCATTTAGTGCACTTGATGGACTATGCCCTTCCCTTACATACTCATATTTATGTAAGAGGAGTACGTAGCTTACTAAGTATACTATAATAATTTTTTGACATTTTGGCTTTTGGCCATTTGGATCTTTCTAAGAATCTAAATGCCAGACCCCTCAACCCTCACCCTTGATGGACTATGCTATTCTCTTGCATGCTCATTTATGTAAGTGCAGTGTGTAGCTTGCTAAGTACACTACAATAATTTATCGACGTTTGAGCCCTTGGCTCTCAAATTTTGGTGAGAATATAAATCCCAAACCCCTCAACCCTTACCCTTGATGGACTACACCTTTCTCTTATATACTCATATTTATGTAAGAGGAGTATGTAGCTTACTAAGTACACTACAATAATTATCGATATTTGGGCCCTTGGCTATTTAATCTTTGTGAGTTAGGGACGGACCCAGGTGGGGGGCTAAGGGGGCCCGGGTCCCCCCTTGGCCCAAAAACAAAAAAAAATTTAGTATGTAAAATTTTCAAAAAAAAAAAAAAAAAAAAAAAAAAAAGGACTTAGGCCCCCCTTGGTTTTTAGCTCCAGCCCCCCCTCACCTAAACCATCCCTATCCCAAAAAATAAAAAGACTTGGGCCCCTTCCAAATTTGTAAAACCCAGCCGGCCTGCCCACTGCCCACATTAAAACTCAACAATCCAAAACTCAGCTGGCCAGCCCACATGTATATAAAATAAAAAATAAAATAAAATAAAATAAAAAAGAAAAAAGAAAAGGGTAAGTTAAAAAATGTAAACCCAGGCTACCTTACCTAGCCGACCAAAGAGTATATTGTCTCCAAACTGAAAATGAAAAACAAAAGGAAAAAGAAATAGAAAAACCTAAGTGCTAAGAGGCAACTGGCAAGACAGAGAGAGTGAGAGGCGAGAGACTCTGCCGTTGCCCACACCGTGACGCCGCCACCACGCGAGACCCATCTCGCAGACCCACATGACACCCATCTCGCTGTGACACCGCTACTAGCTTTGATCTGCTCCAGCCTTCATACTTCACATTCAACTGACTCAAGTATTAATCTATCCTTTAAAATCTGAGAATCTATGCTTGTGGTGTTTGTGTTTTAGTGAATCTATGCTTGTGTTATTTTTTTTGGCTTTTTGACTTTGTGACTATCTTTGTGTCTTTGTGAATTATGACTCTTTGTTTGTGACTATCTCTCTTATATTATATAGAAAAGAGAGAGAGAGAGAGTAGAGTGAGTCTTTAGAGATTTGAGAAAATATCAGAGTTTGATTGTTTGTTGTGGTGGTTGGGCAATAAAATAGGTACAAGCCATATCAATAGGAAAAGTGATTGAACTTTCAAGAAATTAAAATTGAAAAGTGTTTGTCGGTAATGCATAATAAAATCATAGTATCAATAGTGTCCTTCGAAACAAAATGGAAAATGATCTTTTGACGGACTCTTTGATGTTATACATTGAAAATGATATAGCTTTGACATTTAGTTTGGATTCAATCATAGATGAATTTGAAGAATTGAAAGAGCGTCGAGTTTCCTTTTCATAGATGATTGTATTAAGAAACAATAGTGTTTCATGTCTTTTGTTTTTGTTGGTAGATAATTATATGTTAATATATTAAGAAATAATGATTTTTAAGTATTTGTTTTGGTTGATAGTTTATTAATACTATATAGATGCGTATTTGAATTATTTTTTTTTCGCTTATCTCCAGCCCCCTCTAGCTTGAAATCCTGGGTCCATCCCTGTTTGTAAGAATCAAAATCCCAAACACCTCCCTCACCCTTGATGATGACTTTATTTCCATGAGGAATGCCATTGGCTTTATATATGAATTATAGAAAAGAAAATGCCAACCTGAAGAAACGTAGTAACCATCTTGTCTCAATAATCTAAAGCGTAGGGCAGTTTCGTAAGGTTGATTGTTGATATCATTATAACCACAAGCACTAGATATCATATTTTGCCTCCGTAGAACTGTTTTAATCTCTTCTTGGAAGTGGTAGTCAATGCCAAGGCGTTGAATCGCATCAATCATATATAAACCTTCCAATGGATCTTCTCCAGCTTTGCTCAGCACGTGCCTAACTTCTTTCAACTTCTGTGCATGTTGGCTGTGAATTTTATCCTGGAAGGGAGGGGAGAAATCCGTTAGAAACTAAAACTAAAAATAATATAAAATATCGGGCACAGTGAGAACTAGAAGCAAAAAAAAGTGTGTAAGTAAATGCCAATTGTCATCTTTAATGTATTCAATTAAATCATTATAGTGTATTATATTCAGATACAAACTATATAGTGCTTCGAGTAGATAGAAGCTAAGGTGAGCAAAGTCAAGGTTTAAATTCAAGACTGATTAATTATGGTTTTTGAGTAAAGTTTGTGGTAAACTTTTGCATTAGAATTTAGAACGCACTTTCTCTCATTTGTGTATTTATGTGATTGTTTAAAAAAAAAAAAAAATCAAGACCAATTACTTTGATAACATGAAGTTTTAGGGTAAATAATAATTTATCAATGAAAATTCATATTTATATTACTTTAATTTTTTTTTGCCCGGGGGGGGGGGGGGGGGGGGGGGGACTAAATAAAGTTATTTTGTTAAAGGTCGTATCATCTCTAGCATAAAGTTTAAGAAAGATTATCATATTTTTACTTCCTTTTTTTTTGGTTAAGAATGGAAGATATTAAAATATTACAAGGTAAAAAAACAAAGACTTAAGGTGAACAAACGGTAGAAATGAAAATTTTGCATGGTGACCTCATGGCTCCTGATCGCAACCTAACAAAAGTGGTTTTATCATATACAAAATAGACTCCGCGGCATGAATAAAAATCCACTATTCCACTCTGGGTTTTTCAATTTATATTTTACTAACTAAAGTCTGTCATATGTATCATTTCTTACCCTTATAAAGTAATTAAAGATTAAAATGGATAATAAAAAATAAATAACTCAAACACATAGTATACAACACTTGGTACAACATTAAGTGAAACTCGTAAGAAAAGGGATAAATAATATTTACTCTCAAAGGAATAGTGGTTAGTTTAGTGACTATAACAATGGAAAGATTAACTTATAAAAGGGTTTTATAAAACGTTCTCTCTAAACATGTGAATCCCACAAGTGTGTAAGGTTCATCAAATATGAGGACACCTCATAAGATGGTTTTAACGGATACTTTTTCCTTCGTAGTCAATCGAATTGGTGGCTTTAAGAAAGGACACATAATCTTACAGCATCATGTTTGCTTCTGTAGTTGTGATGTTTTAAGGGGAGAGACAATGTGTGATCATGGGCAGTGCTCAATTTGTGAGAACTAGGCAAAGAATTCTGGCTGAAGTGGTCTGAATTGGTAGCTTGTGGAATCCTCTTAGGAGCAATTGGACGATTGTAGGAAGCAAAGATGGGCTTAATAGACAAAGCCATAGAGAATGAGTATCACAAGTAAATGGGAGAGAGGAGTGGGAGGGAAAATTTCCCTATGGAGAGTTTAATGCTTCGGAGAATTCTTGATCCAATTTATAGGATACAATGCGTTGATAAGTATAAGGATGTTTCAGAAACGTTAAATTCCGTGGGACCATGTTTAGCATGCTTCAAGATGCATGTATTCAATTTGATACCGCGGAATTTTTCATCCAATTTTCAGAATTCAATGAGTTGAAAATGCATTGATGTTTCTGACCGTAGGACCATTCTTGAAAATGCACGTATTCAATTTGATACCATGCACGTATTATTATTATTATTTTTTTTTTAATTTGATAGTTAAGAAATGAGAAATTTGAATTGTGTAGGTATTTCTAAGAAACATTAGAAAGTGTCAGAATTATACCATCACACACCTTGGTACAGTGATTACTCTACAAGTATAAATACTTGTGAGATATGAGGAGTAAGAGTCGGAGTTCAAGTTTTTAGGAGGAAACTTCACACACATATACATTTAAATTAAGTTAAAATAGAAATTTTAACTGGTATTAAAAAAAAAAAGTGTCAAAAATAAATTATTTTCTGACCACCATTCAGCATTAATCACCATGATTACTAACTTCTATCTTGAATTTGCCATACTTGAGCACCGTACAACCATCCTTCAACCTGGTCACAAAAACATTTATCTTTAGGTTGTATTAAGAATATAATAACAATAAATGATGTAAGTAAAATTAATGACATAAATACTAGGAGTATATCTTAAGAAATCTCCAGTCTTCACACCCTTGCTTCATTCGCTACTTTTCTGTGTCTTTGACAACATCCTCTGCACCTTTCCCCACGTTAACCATATTTACACCCCCAAAAATAAAACCAATCCAATACAAGTGCATGCCATTTTTATTTTTATTTTTGTTCTCTTTTATGATGTATTTAAATGAGTTTCCACAACTAGAGGATGTAAAATTTTTGTTGACAAACAAAAATATCTAGACCTCTTTAAGTATCTGATTATTCCCTCGGTATATGTGGTCCTCCATTCCATACACACTAGGTTATTATAGTGAAAAATCTAAGGAAGTCAATACCGTACCGGAGGCTGTACCGATTTGGCCAGTGGTACGATATATTTCGGGTATCGGTTAATACCAGTATACCGTTTCGAAGTTACTGCTATTTTTCATTATTTTATACAATATAAAAAGTTATAATGATTTTTTTTTTTTTTATAAACATTCAGCTATAATGATTATTTTATTGGTGTGTTTAATGTTTTATATAATAATGTTTTATAGATAATCTAATATTCTAATATAACCATATTATTATATATTATTATTATTATTTGTAATGTACCAGCATTTCAAAAAAAAAATTGTAATGTACCAGAACAGAAGTTACAAAACAAATATATCTTATTATAATAAAAAAATAAAGAAAGATAAGACCATTAAATTTGAAATGGGTCGACCAAATAGCTGTACACCACTTCTTTTTTTTGGGTAAACCAAACAGCTGTACACCACTTGTTCTTCTTCTTTGAGAATGAGAAAGAAGGTGAACTGCTTCACAGTTCGGTGAAGCTGAAAGTGAACTCCTTCACAGTTCGGTCTACTTCACAGCAATGTTGAGTGCTTAAGCAGCTATTAACCAGTGTAGAGCAAATAAATGACAGAGTGGCAAGAGAGAAAGAGGTGTACCAGTCGCCGCCGAGGAGTGGCGTTACAGATTCGCCTCCGAGGAGTGTACCAGTGTTGCCGCTGAGGAGTGTTTTGTTTGTTTTTTTTTTTTTTTTTTTTAGTTTATATATGTTGTAAATTTGGAATTTATATATGTTCACCGGTTACCTTTGTATTTTTCTTTCATTTTTCTCCTTCTTTGCTAGGTTTTCTAGCTTACTCAAAATCTTAGATTTGCTTGTCGTGTTTCGGCCCGGTATCCATTTACCGGCCGAAACAGCCAGATTTGGCCGGTACAGTCAGTATGTGGCCGGTATGGCCGGTATTTTTTCGGGTATGAAACAGGGTTGTATCTGTACCAGTGCACTAGCCGATACGATATATACCGGCCGTACTGGCTGGAACGGTACAGTATCACCCACACTGGAAAAATCCCTTTGGAGTGGCACAAGATATTGACAAGAGGTTTCGAACCCAAAATCTCATGGATATCATAAAGTCTTAAAAACCACTTAACTAACCTCTTAGGGTTGAGGATGAATCATAGCCAGCCTAGTATTAAGAAACACCATTATTTTGTGTGTGTGTGTGTGTTTTTTTTTTTTTTTTTTTTGTTGGTAGATGATTTCATCTTAATATATTAAAAAATAATGATTTTGTGTATTTGGTTTAGTTGATAGTTTTTCTTTTCTTTTTGAATAGAGTTTCACAACCTATGGCTTCCATTTCTAATAATTGTATTTTTTATCACTAAATCAAGACATCAATCAATATTTGGTATAAGCGGGAATTAAGAAACAACATTATTTTGTGTATTTGCTTTGATTGATAGTTTTTCTTTTCTTTTCATTTCTTTTTAGATAAAGTTTCACAACCTATGGTTTCCATTTCTAATGATTGTATCTTTTATTACCAGACTAAGACATCAATCAACATTTATTATAAGCGGGAATTAAACCTTAGATCTCTTATGGTTAATAGTTTATTAATACTATATGAATATTTATTAGGAGTTTTTTTTTTTTTTTTTTGCTTATACTCCGGCCCCTCTAGTTTGAAATCTTGAGTACGTCACTGCCCATACAATTTATAATATTGTCATGTTACATGTGGTCATGTAATTACTTGTATTCCAAATCTTGACTTATACTATACTTTAGGGTTGCTCAATGATTAGCTTAGGGTTAACTGGTTGAGTCCTTCCAATGGCTGTATTGTAATACATAATTCAATGTAACAAAAATGTAGTCACTACTTTCAGTCCTTTGGTATCATGAACATGAGTCATTAGACTAGATCTAGCTCGTCAATTCTTCATTCGCTTTCTCCATTCGTCCTTGTCTCTCTAACAACAATAACCCCACTAAACGCTACAGCCGATTTCGTCCATAGACCAAACCGATTCACATTATTTAGCTGCGTGGGGCTCTTGCTGTAGAATGGTTTTGAAGTTTGAATTCACATTGTGCCTGCTGTTTTGAAGTTTGAAGTTTGAACTCACAGTGCGCCACCAGATCTAGAGCATTCACACCCACTGCATTTTTTGTGCTAATAAATCATCCTCCCCCAAAACAAAAATGTATGAACCCAACTCCTGAGTATTTCCACCTGCCACAAAAATTCGATATTGATGGAGCATATTTTCAAGTCATTCTCAAGCTGTCAAGCACCGCAAGCCATAAGGCCCAAAATTGAACAATTAATAGCAGCCAACACACACTGCCATCATCATTTTCGCATTAAGTTGTGAAAAATCAAACTATATTCCAGCCAGCAGATAATAAGTAATATAAATCTCAATTTCATGCGGGAAATTTGATGACTTATAATAAAAGTCAAGCTACATATACAACACCCAATAAGATGGAAGCTTGGTTATAGGGTTCGAGGCTTTTTTTCAAAGTTATATGTTCCTTCTTTAATTTATTAATCTCAATAAAAATTATGATTTTCTATTAACTAAAAATAATAATAAAATAAATACATAAATCTACTGATTTTTTTTAATTTTTTTTAGTCACACTAGTGAGACCCACACTTGGTTGTTAGACCTATTAATTGGAAGAGTGAGATGTTAAGGTAATTTGAAAGTTTTTTAAAATATAAAATTACTCATATAGCCTTAAATTCTCCATTATTTTGTTTTAATAAAAATTCTCTTCACAAATATAAATGCTTGTAGGGTGTAGAAAGTAAGAGTCAGGGTTCAAGTCTTTAAGAGGGGACTTCACATACATATATATTTAGATTAGGCTAGAGTAGAAATTTCTATCTTGTACAAAAAATAAAAATTAAAAAAAGGGAATGAAGGTAAACATCTGTTTCCTTTCCATTTTCTTTGGGGAACAAACAAGGAAAATAACTATTTCTTTCCTTTGTTTCATTATTTTTCTTTTTTACATCCAAACAGTCAAAAAAAAAAAAAACATTTTAAATATCTTTCTCTTATGGTTTCTATTTCTTAGTTATTTCCCTTTTCCTTCCTTTTTTCTAAAGATACAGCCAATCATGATAGGGTTTAGAACCCTAACTTCCCTCCTCCTCCCAAATGGATAACAAATCACTTCAACTTTTTATTTTGACTAAAGTTGAGAGGATTCTAGTCCAAAAGAGATATTCTTTTCTTTCTTTCTTTTTGGGAGCACTTTCCCTCCTTTATGTTTGGGATAGTTAAAAATTCATTCCTCTATTTTTGAATCTAATCAATTTCCCCTTCTATGCTTGAAAAATGAGCAAATACTCTCAACTTTCTTGGATTGCAATGTTGTTTTCTTGGATTGTATTTGTAATTATTGTGATTCGGTTGAATTTAATTGAAAAAGTCACGAATTTAAGATATATGCTGAATTCCAAACATAGAAAGAGAAATTGTGAACTACCACGGATATAAATAGAATGGAGAGTACCTTTTTTTTCTTTTTATTTTTAATAATTTTTTATGTGTTTAGAGGCTTTAAAAACACTATTGTCGCTTACAAACTAAGCAGTCCAAAAAAAAAAAAAACTAAAAACTAAAAACTAAAAAGGTAGTCCCTAGCCAGATTTTTTCCACTTTAGAAAAGAGGAAAACCCAATAATAATTAATGCAAATGCATAAGATCAATGTTATAAGAGACAAAATAAAATAAAATAAAGCAAAATCAATAAGATAATATAAATCAGTATTTGAATTCCATCTTGGAGAGATAACGCTACATTGGAAAATCTGGAGATGGGATCTCTCACGTGAAGCACGCAAAGTACAAACTACAAAGTCTTCTGATTTAATTAATGCATGGTAGTGGAAGTCTGACAGAGTAGTTGTTTCACGACCAATACAACTTCACTTAAGCTGAAAATAAGATTAATTAATTATGATCTCTTAGTTTATAGTTAGACACCAAAAACAAAAATAATTAATATTGTAATAATTAGAATAAAGATAGAGAGTATTTTTGTTTAAGTTTATAAATTGATTTTTTTTTTTATATATCAAGCTAATTTATGTATCTACATACTGATGCTAAGTTGTTAAAGTTAGGATTATATATATATAATGAAACTCTTTTCTAGAAACTCTAGTCCTTGCCTCTTATATTCTCACAAAAACTTTGTACCTATGGAATAACTATCATACCAATAATATACAGGGTTAAAGTTAGCTTCCTTGAAACCTTAAGCTTTTGGGAATAATGATTAATTAATTTATATATAGAAAATGGTGGCAAACCCCAATGAGAACAAGCATTAAAAAATTCACTTAATCAATTAATTTAAAAAAATGGATAAGTGATAGTTTATCCCTAATATTTATTAATTTTCATATAAATTGTGACTTGCTAGAAAAATATTACAAATATCGTCCAAACCTAAAAGACTACAACCAGAGTGGCTCTCCAGTGCCCCCAAATGAAGGCAAGATTACTTGAATGATTTTACAAGTCCTGATGCTTGGGAAAAAAACAAAACATTGGTTGTTTTAGATTGTATAAAACGTGGTTATATATTTAGTTCCATTAGTCCACAAAAAGTTCTTTGTAAGTTTATACACACACACACACACAAGAAAGATAATTCTTCTAATGGCTTAAATTATTAATGGATTTATAACTTTATACTAACTTATAGAGATATACACATTGTACGTTTTTAGATCCCTCTAAACTAGATTGTTTGACCTAATTAATCAACCAAGTGAATAATTAAGTTTATTATTCAGATTTAAGTTAAAACAAAACAATCATATCATGCAAAGCAGCAGAAAAGTAAATAACACAACAATATGATGACCCAAGAAAACCAAATTGGTAAAAAACCTAGAAAAAATTTGACCTAGCAATCCTCAAGGTAAAAGGCAAATCCACTATAGAGACTCGAAGTTTATAATAAGACTTAGACCACTAACATCCTATTGCTACCACATGTAGAACTTACTGACACGATCACGTGCAAGTTCTGAATCCACAGACTCCTTCTCTATTAGGCCTTTGCAACACAAGCACCCACATTTGTGACTTTAAGACTCCACTCAAAGGTTTTGGATCTCCTTAGACATTAATCTTGTATGTAGCAACTTCTACAACATTGGATCTTAAGATTTTTCAATGAATAACACCGGTAGAAGACTTCAGAGAACTTTTGAGTACAAAACCCTAGATCTACAAAAGAGGCACACTCTTCTCCTTCTGAAAAACCTTATAAAAATGTGCTTAGAGTTTCCTTTATATACTAATAGTGTTTTACTTGAAACTCAATACGTTTAAGTAGAGCTTGGACGAAAATAGAATTCTGGAAATACGTGTTACAATCAGTTGAGCCTGTTCTTCAATCGATCGAACTAGATAGTTTTTGAATTCTTCTTTCTACAACTTATATGTTTTTAAATTTTGACTTGAATCACCTTAAACATTGTCTAATAATACCTATAGACCCTAAGATCTATATCTAGACAAGTTTGTGTTCATGATTGGTCAATTGTTCTAAACTTTTAGAACCTAGCAATCTCTCCCTTTGACAAATTGTGACAAAACTTACATACAAAATGAAATATTCAAATACAAGAACAACCCAATACAATAAAATGCTCAAATACATCACAAATCCCAATCTAAGACTCGTAACCTAGAAGTTGCAAAAAGAGGTAGAAGGTCTTAATCAGAATGTACTTGTCTTTCTTTTGTCTTTCTTGAAACACTCAAAAGAACACATCACCACATGTGTGGGAAGAAAGACATATAAACAATAATATGAAACACAATATAAAAACAAAAGTAAATTCTAAACTCCCCCCCCCCCCCCCCCCAAGTTAGATACATCAAAAAGTTTTTATATTCTCCCCCTTTCAAAAACAATTTTATCTCCTCCTAAACAAAACATTTTAAAAACCTTTTTAAACAGGATTCCCACATTTCATCTATATCTCTCCCTTTTTGTCACGTATTGAGAAAGACAACTCAAACAAAAAGGTAAATAGTAAATATACGCAACAGAGAATAAGAGAAAATAGAGAATTAAGGGAACACAAAACAATTCAACTCTATAAAAAATAGACAATTCCCCCTATGAAGAGCAACAACTCCTCCTATGAAGAGCAAATGTTAAAAACAAGCTTCTCCCCCTATAAGAAGAGGAAAAACAAAACAAGTTTTGGGGAAAATTTAGGAGGTGAGGAAAATGAAGACACACAAACCTAACTTAAAAACTAAATTGAGGATACACATGAAGAAAAATATTCTCTCTTTCAATAAATGCAAACTTGACACTATGTGACCCATTAACAGATGGTGTTTGAACTAAAATCAAGTAAAGAAAATTTATGAACAATTATTATTCATCATATCTCAAAACAAATTTGGTCAAAAACTTAGAAACTATAAATTTTTTAGTTTCGATCTATCAAGCATCAATCGAATATCAATCGCATCAGGCCGAGAACAATGATTAAAAATCAAGGATTTTCAATTGGTCGAAAAACACATTTGATTGATCAAAATTCTGGAAATTTGAATTTTTTTCAAGAACTGTAGAAGATTATGCAGAAAACAACTCAACCCATGAAGTTTCATGAATGAAATGTATGAGAATGAGTTTAAATGTTTTTCAAAAACATGAGTTTTCAACCTAGAACTTCAAAACAAGGTTTTTAATCATCAAAAATACAATTTTTTGCCAACCCTAAACATATTTTGTATCAAACACCATAGAAAATTTTATAATTTCGATCTGTCAAGCATCAATCGAATACCAATCGAGTCAGGCCGAGAACAATGATTAAAAATCAAAGGATTTTCAATCGGTCGAAAAACACATTTGATTGATCAAAATTCTGGAAATTTGAATTTTTTTTCAAGAACTGTAGAAGATTATGCAGAAAACAACTTAACCCGTGAAATTTCATGAATGAAATGTATGAGAATGAGTTTAAATGTTTTTCAAAAACATGAGTTTTCAACCTAGAACTTCAAAACAAGGTTTTTAATCATCAAAAATACAATTTTTTGCCAACCCTAAACATATTTTGTATCAAACACCATAGAAAATGTAATCTTGGATGGCCAAACTAGATTCACACACAATTCCATGTACAAAGCTTAGCATAAAATAACTTTTGAAGTGTGTGCAACTAGTAAAAGCATGAGGTACATGTGGCGTGATATGTAGATAATAATCAATCACAATTTTTACATTATTCATCACATAAGCTTGAAAGTGATTATCACCTAAAGTGTTACATTCTATAACTCCCTTATCTCCTAGAAAACAAGCTTGCAATCATTCAATTTTTTTTTTTTAGCCTTATAGTGTACACACCATTTTTATTTCTTTGGATTTTTTTTTAATATTTTTTTTAGCCTTATAATGTACAAACCATTTTTATTATTTTTTATTATTATTATTCCAAGGCTACACCTTATTTTCTTTTTGTGCATGTGCTACACTTTCTCAAGCACAAAATCTTACGATATGCACTAAGGTGTTCATGATTGGCTAGTAAACAGTGGTGAGATGGTTATTTATGTCTTTCTCTTAGGATTTTTTAGTCCTTACAATAAAAAACATGTGATTTCAAAATCATGATCATGTGATCAAAAACTATAAATAACTCCCACATAGCATAGACTACATAGCTAAAACTAGCAAAGTGCAGAAAAATAAGCTCATCCAAGCTAAAAAAGGTACACTGGCATGTTATGCAAAGATAATATGGCCAACCTTAACTATAAATCCTTGATGTGTAATACAAACGAAATAAAAAATCTATTTGGTTTCAAAAAAAAATTATGGCCTAAACTAAAAGCACACTTTATGCTAAATGATTAAAAATGCAAATGCAATACATGACAGTATTTAACTAATCTATAAAGGGTACATAAATAAGAAATATCAATTCCTTAATTACCCTATGAGTACACGTACAAACTAGTACATACTCATACAAAATCAGAAATAGCTTAGCACTTATATAACACATGTTCTTTATGTTTCCCACAATATCAAGCATGTTCTAAATCAAGAGAGAAATAGCATAATTCATGTAATCCTCAAGAAAAAAAAATCTAAACACAAAATAAAATATTTTTGTCTTTTTAAAATTTTTCAATGTTTTTGGATTTTTGAATGATAAAACAACCAAATACAAAAACAAAACAACCAAAAATAGAAACAAAATATGTCCACAAACAATTGAAAAAATTAAATTAGGGACCAATAAACAATACTCACCTTAGCAAGTCTTTTCTTACCTATATAGCATGAGTCTTCGACTTTGTAGGTGAAAATCCATGTGAACCAAAGTGTATTGAGGGATTACACCAATCTTCTGAGAAAGATTAAAATCTTGCAAATTCCTTTCACAAGTCTCAAAAAGATCAACTAAAACAATAATGTCTTTTTTATTCACATCATCACAATAAAAAACAGTAAGATACTTAAAATTATCCATGATAACAGGGATCAATAATCAACTCTAGGTATAATAACCTAAATCAAGAGCTAGCCTGCTCTAACACCACTTGTACGTTTTTAGATCCTTGTAAACTTGATTGTTTAACCTAATTAATTAACCAAGTGAATACTTAGATTTATTATTCAAACCTAGGTTAAAACAAAACAATCATATCATGCAAAGTAGCGGAAAAGTACATAACACAATGATATGATGACCTAGGAAAATGAAACTGGTAAAATACCTAGGGAGGATTTGACCTAACTATCCTCAAGGTAAAAAAATAAATCTACTATAGATAATCAAAGTTTACAATAAGACTTAGACCACTAACATCCTATTGCTACCACATGTAGAACTTACTGACACGATCACGTGCAAGTTTTGAATCCACGAACCCCTTCTTTATTAGGTCTTTGCAACACAAGCACCCACATTTGTGACTTTGAGACTCCACTCAAAAGTTTTGGATCTCCTTAGAAATTAATCTTGTATGCAGCAACTTCTACAACATTGGATCTTGAGATTCTTCAATGAATAACACCGGTAGAAGACTTTAAAGAGTTTTTGGGTATAAAACCCTAGATCTACAAAAGAGACACACTCCTCTCTCTTTAAAAAGCCTTATAAAAACGTGTTTAGGATTTCTTTTATATATTAATAGTGTTTTACTGGAAACCCAATACGTTTAAGTAGAATTTGGGGTAAAATAGAATTCTACAGATACATGTTTCGATCAGTCAAGCCTGTTCTTCGATTGATCAAACTAGGCATTTTTTGAATTCTTCTTTCTACAGCCTGTATGTTCTTGAATCTTAACTTGAATCACCTTAAGTATTATCTAATAATACCTATAAATTCTAAGATCTATATCTAGATAAGTTTGTATTCATGATTTGTCAATTGTTCTAAACTTTTAGAACCTAACACATTCATAAATTTATTGACGTAGATAATTTTTAACTTTATTATTTATTTATTTATTTATTTATTTTTGAAAAGGATAATTTTTGAACTTTTAGGCATTTCTCTATTATACGCATTAATATGAGTGTCCTAACAAAACAAACTTAAAGTACTGCTCATTTATTGGATTTTCCATCACTTAACGTTACGTTTGTGGCTTTCATTTTTCATACCTATTTGGCTTTTTGTGTTGTACAGACTACAGATAAGAAGACATGACTAATACTTTGTCCAATAATCTTGTGGCCTCCATATATGTTGCTTTCGGTGGTGGGTATTACTTTGAATTTTGTGCCATTTTTCTTTCATTTTGTTAGTTAGGTAGGTGTTGGGTTGGGGTCAATTGCACGCCAATTTATTGAGAGAGAGCGAGAGGGAGAGAGAGAGAACAAGGATCTTCCATGTAATTTCATTTATTGTGGCAATGTACTTTGCCTCCGAAATGAAATCAAAGAAACAACATCCACATGTACACAGTTGGGAATTGAATTCGGTGCAATATTTACTCCATATCTCTCTTAAAAAAAAAAAAAAAAAAAATCATTCGCTTTTTATTTTTTTTTTTCATTTATTTTATTCAATAATTGATATTGAAAGGCTCTTTTTTCAAGTCTCAATCCTACGTTACTGTCCATTCTTACCTTCGAGAGATTTTACAGTTCGCTCCAATACCAATAGACTTGGTCTGCGATCGAATGCTATAAAAGATTTGTGTCTCCTCATCCTTCACCAATTGGTCGTTGGATGGATTGGTAAGGCACACGGTCCGACAAGTGGTATTAGAGCCAAGGTTATAAGTTCGAGTCGTTGGAGCCACATTGTGAGGGAGGGATTGTGAGGCACACAGTCCGACATTACCTAATTATCTAAACTCCACCCCAAATCCACCCTCTGGGGCTCAAACTAGCTAGCCCAAGGAAAACTCCCAAGCTCTCATAATAAGAAGAGGTACCACTTCACCAACATTGGGCCATTTGAACATTGAAAATTATTATGTTATTATGGACTCACTATATATAGAAGGTTTTAGATAGCATTGTACAAGTGTTCATGAATCATAACTACTAACTTGTAATTTCATGAATACACACAAACGCATTTGACAGTAAATACAAATAAATACTGTAAAGTTGTGATTTTCAATTCATGTTTATTGGCTTAAATTCCGTGTCAAGTTTGATTATGAAAACTCGGATTTGTGTAAATACACAAGAGCTTGTTTAAACCCTCAAAATAAAATTATGGCTAGATAACTTTTACTCTAACTTATACTAAGTGCAGAACAAGAGTAAAGAAGTGCAAACAACCGTTATCACTACCCTAAGCCATGTTCATCAATTATCAACAATAAAAGGAAAGCTTAAGAGTAGGGAAGAGAGATGCAAATACAAGATAATACTGAGACATGTTATCAAAGAAGAAACTGAAAAACTCGGCGAAAAACCTCTCCGCAACCCTCCAAGTCAAAATCGATCCACTAGAGAATAAAGTTGGAGTACATGAATAACAAAAGACCTCTCAAGCCTAGTCTACCCCATGTACTAAAGCCCTCCAAGCTCCTACTACCAAGTGACTTCTCGGAGTCTTGTCTTCTCTAGCTTTTTAGATCCCGCAATTCACCCCAATTGCATCCGCCAATGAATGACTCCTTCCAATGCTTTCCAACAGTATCAAAATCTCACTTTACACTCAAAATGAGTGTGATAAGTGTTTGAGCTATCAAGCTCTCAAGAATGTAGAGTTGGAGAGGTAGGAGTTAAGGAAAACCACAAGGAAATGTGTAGATGACTGTGGGTATAACAATTTCTAACTCTTAAGTGTATTTTCTAGGGTTTTCTCTCTAAAACGCACTCCTTACAATTTGTGGGTAATGAGAGTACATATAGTGTGGGTAAAGACTTTGTAAAACAAAATCTCAGTTTTTGCCAAACAAAGAGTTTCACGAGTCCTTTGCAGGTTGGCCTTACCCACGAGACATTCGCAAAAATCTCCAGCTTGGCATGACTCTTCATCTTCCAATCATGTGCTCTACATGTGGCTCTTTTGCAGGTAAGCTTCATACGAGAACCACTTGTTCATCCTTTGAAGTTTGAGTCTTCACATTCTCTCATACTCATCCCTTACAATTTGAAATTTCATACATACAATGAAAAATTATTGAAAAAATTTACATTCAAATTTGGCACGGAATTAAAGCCAACACAAAATAGTTGTAATTTACAACTTTATAAATTGTAATGCATTCAATCATTTACTTGTATTTTTGTAGGATTACACGTAATGGGTATAATTTTCAATTTGGTGAAGATCTATGAGAATACAGGATTTTGCGAATGACTCATGACTGCTGCAACCTATAAAATGTGACATGAAGAGCACATGTTGGAATGTCAAATGACTTAAGTGTCGAAGGCATTTTGCGAGTAGCTCGTGACTTGGCCAACTCACGAACTAAGTCACGAGATGCACTGATAGCTGGAATTCTGTGTATTTTCCTCATACCTTTACCCACCCTATAAAAGCCCACATTACCCACAAAATTTTGAGAGTTTCAAAGAAAAAACCCTAGAAATCTATTGGAAAGTTAGAGATTGCAAACCAACTATCATCTACACATTTATCTTAGTTTTCTTCCCTCTCTAATTCCATATCCTTGGTAGGTCCTTCGCCCAAAAACAAACCACACTTATTCAAATGTTGTGAGTTGATTTGGAGCAACTAGAAAGCATTTGGTCATGCCAATCTTTAGTGGAAGCAATTGAGGATAATTGCGGCATCTGGAAAGCTAGTGAAGACAAGGCTCAATGAAACTTGATGGTAGTTGATGAAGGGCTTAAGTATAGAGGGTAGTCTAGGCTTGGAGGGTCTATCTGTTATCCTTGTACTCAAACTGATTCACTAGTGGATCGATTCGAGTTGTAGAGCCGCGAAGAGGTTAATCACCAGGTTTTCTAGTTTTCTTCTTCAATAACACACTACGGTGTTATCTTGTGTTTACTTCTCTTTTCACTTACTATTTGTGTTTTTTACTTAATTTTCAATTATGTATGTCCATGCACTAGTTAGTAGTCCAATTTGATTATGCATTGATAACTCTTGTTCTTCTTTATCTAGAGTAGATTAAAAGCAATCTAGCCATAATTTAAAAATTAGGGGCCTAAAGTAGCTCTTGTATTTATACTAGTGAGGTTTCAAATACATGTTACACTTTTGTACCTAACTTGAATACTATTGATATTAATTTTTTTTTTTTTTTTTTTTTTGTCTTACTCATAAAGATATCTTATAAAAAAATCATTTGGTATAGTATTCAAATTGTTGATTCGTGAATTTTTTTTTTTTTTAAATGTAGTTTTTTGACCTATTTATTATTATAATAAATTTTAAAAAAAATAACAACAAATGTTTTAGAACATTAGAAAATTCTTAATTGAAGTTTATATCTGAATTGGTATTTATTTTTTTAATAAAAATTCAGCAAAACAATTTTGTGGTAAAAAATAAGATTAGTTTTAAATAAGTTGGACCATTGGAAGAAGTTTTAGATTGATTTCAAGGAGCGTAGGACTGCTTGACGTAGTTTTAGATAGATTTGAAAATAGTTTAAAACGGCTAGAAGTTGTTATAAGTAAATTGAAAGAATGATTGGGACAAAATTAGATCATGTGGGTCAGATGAGAAGAAGATTTCTTTTTGAAAAAAAAAATAATATATATATATATATATAATTAAATGATAAGGAATTTTTTTTTTTTGGAGCTTTGAATTTTTCCATGAGATATGGATTTAATGTTCAGAAATTTTTTGTTTTTTTTTTTTGAGAAACCAGTAAGGAAATTTTATTAAGGTAAATCAAAATGAAAAACATCATCCAAATCATGTGGCAGGTCTTCTAACCACACATCAGTATTTGCAGATAAAACAGCTCGACGCATGAGGGCATGAGCTAACTTATTACCCCCAAGCTTAGCATGAATAAAATTATAGCAAGACATAGAAGAAGACAACAATTTAATCTCATTAATAATATGCCCATAGGGAGCCTTAGAGGATTTAGAAGTGTTGATGGCCTTGATAACCTATAGAGAATCACCTTCCACCATAGCTCGAAGAATACAAATCTCCCTAGCAAACAAGACAACCCTCCTTCACCCACACCACCGAGCTTGGGAGCCTAATCCTCTAACTAAGCACACCAATAATCAAACCTACATAGTCCCTGATCACCACCCCTAACCTTGCAAAAGCTTGGTCTTCAAAGATGGCCCCGTCGAAATTAACTATATACAAACCCTCAACTAGCAGATACCATTTAACAACCTCCCTAGGCTTGCTCCTCCTCGGATGTAGCTGTTGCATGTCATGAAATCCCATAAGAGAACTGAAGCTCTATCCACCACATCCCCAACATCCCATACGGACTGATGCACCCGTAATCTATTCCGCCATTACCAAATAGCCCAAGCTATCATGGAAAAGAGAGCAACCTTACTGGGAGGAGCATTCTACTGCATGTAGAAAACCAATTCTTTGAAATTGGGCAGCTTCTGAGCACAAAGAAATGCAAAGGAAGGTGTTGACATCCAAATCGGCTTCACACTATCACAAAGCCATAAGGCGTGAATGCTATCCTCCTCCCTGACCTTGCACAGACCACAAAGACCTGAAACGACACACCTCTTTAACAAGTTCTTCTTTGTGGGTAGAGACTCACCAACAAGCCTCCAAATGAAGTGACGCACTTTATTAGGCACCTCCATACTCCAAAACCCCTTCCACAACCTCTTGCTTGCATTAACATTAGAAGGACTAGGCAGGTCCTGAGACTAGACCATTGCCAAAAGACGATACATTGATCGAATCGAATAAGATCCATCCAAAGTGTGAGGCCAAATTAGTAAGTCGAGATGGATATGAGCACTGAGGGGAACGCTCTTAATACAGTCTTCCTCCCACTAAAGAAAATGTCTATCAATAAGCTCGAAATTCCTTTTTGCTTGGGATAAACATATCCTGAACTACTTTCAGAGAATGATCCAACTGAGGAGACAAAACTTTCCCACCCTTTGAAGATGGAATATAACAATGTTTCCAAATCCAAATATCCTTTCCATCCCTAATCCTCCACCTAGGGCCATTAAAGATCACTTCCCTAACTTGCATGATACTCTTCCAAGCAAAGGAGCATCTCGGATTAAGAACAGTCCTCGAAAATGTCACCAGAAGGAAAGTATTTAGCACTAAACACCTTGTATAACAAAGTCTCCTTTTCATGGAATAAACGCCACACCTGTTTCCTAAGCAACACATCATTAAATTGACAAAGATCTCGGAACCCCATATCGCCTACCGACTTGCAAGAACACAGCTTCTCCCATCGTACCCAATGAATTTTTCAAGAATTCTCAGCACATCCCCACCAAAATTTTTGGATCATAGCCTCAATATCTTTTATAAGTCCAACAGGTAAGCGAAACACACTCATGGAATATGTAGGGATCAATTAGACCACGACTTTAATCATTGCCTCTTTTCTGGCTTGTAATAACAACCTCTCCTTCCACCCTTGCATTTTATCCCAAATGCGCTCATTGACTTTATTAAAGCAATCTTTTATCTAACAACCCACAAACGAAGGAATCCCCAGATATTTCTCATAATCTTTGATGACCGGAACACCAAACATTACTCTCAATGCCTTCTTTGACTCCGAGGTGTTTCGAGTTAAAAAGGTTGTGGTTTTCTTAGTATTCACTTTTTGACCTGAAGCCGCTTCATACCATGAAAGGAGTTGAAGAACTTTGCCACACTCCAAATAATTGGCCTTGCAAAATAGCAGACAGTCATCCGAAAAAAAAAAAAAAAAAAAAAAAAAAAAAAAAAAAAAAAAAAAAAAAAAACATGAGTAATTTTTGGTTGAGCTCTACACAAAGAGTACCCTTGAATCTCCCCATCATTGGCTGCTTTGGATAGTAAAGCATGAAGCCCCTCAGCACAAAAAAGAAAGAGAAAAGGAGATAAAGAATTCCCTTGGCGAAGACCTCGAGAGGGTCTAATCAAACCTTAAGGCTCTCCATTAATCAAAATAAAGTATGAGACCATGGTGATGCAATTCTTGACCATTCTCACCTAAGACTCCTGGAAACCCATCTTTAATAGAATTTTTTCCAAGAAAAACCATTTCACCCTATCATAGGTTTTGTTCATGTCGAGCTTTAAAGCTATATACATTTCCTTCCCTGAGCATTGGGACTTCATGTGGTGCAATGACTTACATGCAATTAAAATATTATCAGTAATCAATCAATCCACAATGAAAGCACTTTGAGCTTCAAAGATAATAAAATTAAGAATGGGCTTCAACCTATATGCTATGACTTTGCTAAGAATTTTATAGATGACATTACAAACACTAATAGGTCGGAATTCCGTCATGGATTCAGGATTATTTACCTTGGGGATGAGAGTAATGAAAGTGTGATTAATTGATTTCAACAAAGTACCTGAATTAAGGCATGAAAGGACATCATCTGAAACCTTTAAACCAATATCCAGCAAAAAGTTTGGTATAAGATAGGAGGCATCCCATCGGGACTAGGGGCAATCATCAGGGCCATGTTTTTAATAGCGATGTCCACTTCCTCCCTAGTGTAAGGCACAGTCATCTTGGCATTCATGGAGGAGCTCACCACCGATTGCACCCCTTCCAAAACTCTATCAATGTCATGCAGCCTTGAGGAGGTAAACAACCTGGAATAGAAATCAACCAAAATATCAGACACAATTCTCATCTGTTACCCACTCACCAAAAGAATTATGAATTCCCTTGATAAAGTTCTTACGTTTCTATAGAGTAGCAACTTTATGAAAATAACTTGTGTTTCTATCCCCATTGGTTAACCATTGAATACAGGATTTTTGTGCCCATATACGATTCTCCCAATAACACATTCAATTCACGCCTCAAATGAACCACTTCCTCGTGAGAACTGCCCTTAGCCGAAGCTTCCCCATCTTTTCAAAGTAGCTCCTTTTTTTGTGCAATCTGCTTCTTAACACTACCAAAATGGTCCTTGCTCCAAGCACTCAGCATCTCCTTACACTTCTTAAGTTTGGACAAAACCTTGAACATAGGATGACCCCTAAGAACCGTGTCACTGCATCCCATATCCACCAACCACATCTCCTTGAACCTGAACGGCTTTTGTTTCCATCTATGAGATTCACCATTTGGATCCAAAATCAATAGAATAGGCCTATGATCCGATTCTACATAGTGCAGGTGCCAAATCGAAGCTGCTGAGTATTTCTCCAACCAATCATGAGTCACCACCCCTCTATCCAACCTTTCCAAAATGATGTGCCCATGCCTATTGCCATACCAAGTGAATTCTGGACCTATGTAGCCTAAATCAATGAATCCATAAACATCCAAGGTGTCCCTAAAAGCCTGCATTTGATTATAGGGCCGAACCCTACCTCCTATCTTCTCATCAATGAATAAAATGGCATTAAAGTCTCCCATGCAAAGCCATAATAAATGAGGCTTTGAGTTAAGCATCTACGTCATGGCCCAAGCATCGTCTTTATCTTGAGCATTGGGTGCACCATAATATCCCATAAACCTCTAAGCATCAACTGAATCACCATAAACTATAGCATCAATATGAAACCGAGAGAAATTGTCGACCCAAACTGTAATACCATGCTTCCATAAGAGAGCTAAACCACCACCCATATCCTACTTTGGAACAACAAAAAGGCTTGCATATTTAATGTTACACCGAATTTTTTCTAACTGAACCTTATTTGACCAAGTCTCCGACAAGAACACAATTAGGGGATCTTTTGCTTGAATAAACTCTTCAAGTTCTATCCATGCACACCAGTTTCCAAGCCCGCGGCAATTTTAAGCTAGGCAACTCATTGCTCTCGGCGAGGCAAATCAACAAGCTCTGCCTTGTCATTGCTTGTAGTGCTAGCACAACATTTTTTCGAGGGACCAAATCATCATCATCTTCTAATATCTCTTGCACTTTACGTTTTGGCTGACCAAGAGAAGGTTCTGCCTAACTATCTTCCCTAATCCTAAGCAACCGTTTCCACCCTCGTTGATACTTCTAGGAGCCTCACTTTCTTCCTCAATTTCATACACTTGATGTGGATCCACCTGTTCTAGAAACATATTTTGTTCTTTAGATAGAAACGAAAAGGGACAAACTTAGCCAATTCTACATCTATTTCCATAAGTTTTTCTTGGAATTGATCATTGGAAGAAACACCTTGCCCCACAAAATTCCCAGGGTTAGTATGCAATGGATCCTCAACTTCCTCACTGCCCTGAATTGAGACGCCAAAGTCAGCCTTGTCAACCTGAGGTAGCTCTCCATCAACTTGTGGTACCCCTAAATTTCAACAGGCCTACACCTTGGACATATCCATTGGTTCCTCTTTATTTCTCTAGACCTATTGCTCCTTTGCATCTTCCACAGTGGCCCCAAAACCTTCTACTCAGACTACAGAACATTCCTTTGCAATGATAAGAGGCGCTCTCAAACCAACCACTGAATTGCTAATCTTGTCCAAAGCATGCCTTTACTTTGCACCCAAAGATCACAATCCTTGTCACTGTGTGATAAGAATCCACACCAGTAGCAAAGGTTAGGCAATCGTTCATACTTAAGTCTAATCCAACCCACCTTACCATCATCACCACGGATTTTCCTACCCCGACATAAAGGTTTCGACGTATCCACCAAGACCCTGTTACGCATGAAACTGCTTCCATCCTGAATACCCCATTCCTTAAGACCCTCTTGAACTGCGTCAATATTGCTACCAATTACACAAGTAGCACTCGGATTCATATCTCCTAGTGCCAAATCATGAATCTAAACCCAGAAGAGGGTTTTGGTAAAAGCAAGGTCTTTAACTGGCACGTTCTTGTCCATCTTTTGAAGAGAAATTAGATGTTTGTCATAACTCCATGGCTCCCCCATGAGGACTCTATCAACATCGGATTCCTCCTCAAACATAAAGAGAACTATGTGTTTTCCCATGTCTTTAACCTCAAAAACCCCTTTTTGTATACCAAAGAGGCTTGAATGTCAGAGCTATAGCCTCCATGTTAAGGGTTATGTGTGTAAAACATTTTGTAACTAAAACCTTGCCACTGAATTGTTCCATAGTGCTAGACTTGTATAGGTTTCCTTCCTCTTTAGATAGGGAGAGTTTCTCCCACAACACCTAAAGATGCTCTATGCCCCTTTACCCTAACTAGAATCTAGTAACCTTTCACACATTGCTAACAATGAAGAGAACGAAATAGCTTACTTGAAGCAAGCACAACCTTCCACTAACGCAACTAGGGTTTGGGAGCCGCCCCTTAGGTCAGAGAAATTCTCTTATTTGTATATAATCCACTTAATTTTAAATTAATAGATATCATAATTTACATGTGAAATATGTGTTAAGGACCAAAATTTGATAAGAAAGCCCATTCTATGAAAAGTAGGGAAAGACCATAGACCTTAACAAAAGAAAGCCTAATTCATGAAGTTTAGAAGGATCATGAAAGCCCAAAATTCCAAAAAGAAGAAAAAAGAAAGAAATAATAATAAATAAATAAAAAGAAGACCCGAACTTGGTCAGGCTAGAGGACATGCAGCAAGAAAAAGGATCTCGATCAAGCCAGAGGATATGCAGTAAGAAGAATCAACATCAAGGCCCTAGGACCTTAATGTGTCCTTTTGAAGCCTTAAGAAGAGGACCTTGGCTGACATATGGGAAAGCCAAGGTGTTTGTTAAGATTTCTAGCAAAAGCCATTAAAAAATCCAGCAAAACCAGGTATTATCTTTGTAACCTATGGTCCAAGCCCATGGGATCTCGAGTCGATAGTTAGGGAGAAGTGGTTTGGTCGGTAAGGGAGTAAGTTCTGGTGAAAAGAAGATCTCGACGATTTCCCTTGGTTCATATATTTGTTTGGAATACATGAACCAATGAAAAACTTAGTTCCTCCATTTGCTTGACATCTCCCCACAACTTCCTCCCAATTGTCATTTTCAATCAAAGCTGTCATCCGTTGCATTGAGCAGCCTACTCACTTTTTTGACTTTCCAAGAAGGAATCTTCCATTTGTAGCTAAAGACAAATGCCCATTTTAAGTTATAATTGCCTAATTAAGCTAAACCTCGGCCCAATGCACTTTTCCAAGTTCTAGAGGACATGGTTTTACCTAGCAAACCAGGGAGGTCCTCACCTGAGGTACCAGACCATGTCCATTATAAAAGGAACACTAAAGAATAGCAAAAGGAAGGAGAAAATAGGGGATTCAAAAGGAGGGGAAAATGGAGAGTTCAAAGGTTTAAAAAGATAATTCTTAGAGCTTTAATAGCCCAGCAACGGAGAGAAAAAGGAACAAAATAAGAGAGCCAAAGAAGAGGAATTCGTCCCATATCCTTAAGATCATTAAAAATATCACTTAGCCTACAAAGAAATATATGCCAAAACATGCACACATCGGAGATCAATCTCTCCCAGAAAATCCTCCTCACTCGACTATTTCAAAAGGCAATGCTCAAGCAAAGTTACTTGGACTTGAGATCCAAATCCTACAAGTCTTGTACAAAAGAACTAAGTCTGTGAGAATTTGGCCAGGATCCTCGTGGCTGACTCATTCTTATGAAATTAATTTACTTATATGTACATGTATTAAAATGTATATCCTAATTTAAGAAACTAACAATTATTTGAAGACATGTGTATTGTATAGTTGTTCTTATGCAGGACCCATAAAGGTAAAGGGAAAGGAAAAAACTCCATTGCATAATAAGCATGGAGAAAGATCCTATAGTTCAAGGAATTAACATTCTGGGTTCCATGGATTATAGGTTTAGTACCCCTGGGAACCATGACATCACACTCGAGGAACCAATTGAATGAACTCTTTTGAATGTTCACACAATAAAAGATAAGTCTTAAATTTTTTATTTCAATCTCCATCTCGTTGTGAATATTATAAATAGTTATTTTACTTATTTCCTACGAGTAAAGGGTCATTTCATGACATTAAAACACTTATAATGGTATTTTATTGCTTAGGAGGAAATCACATTTTTGCCTTGAGGAGCTTTATGTGACTTGCGTACAAACTGGTTCATATAACGACCCCAATAGGCTGCGGAGAACTGGACCCAGTCCAACCATCCATCCTTGGATACCCGAGATCCCTTGTCATCAATGGACTTGGGTACTTTCCAAAAAAGGAACCCACAATATGCCAATGGCCTTCAATTGGAGCGCCACCCTCTTGGTAAAGAAGTTAATATTTGGGTTCCGATATTCCCTATTTACACTTGCCAAAAAAGAAGACAAATTACATTTACCTCATGTGAGATATTATGAAATGAGTTTCACGAATGACATTCCCCTCTAAATTTGTATAAATGCAGAACTTAGGGTACGTTTGAGAACTACTTTTTCCCTTTATTTTCTGTATCTGAAAACAATTTTCTATTTTTGAGACTAAATAACTTGTTTGGCAATCCAAAATGAGAAAACAAAAATTATTCGAAACTAAAAATATGCAAAAGACTATTTTCAATTTTTAATTTTCAAAAGTCAATGTAAACACACATTTAATTTAATGAATCTATCTCATTTAATGAGTTAGTATTAAAATTCAAATCCTAAGAACAACATATTTTAGTATTTTCTAGTTTTTTTCTTCAAAAACCTATCTTTTTAATTTTAACTAACCAAACATATATTTGATTTAAAAAATACAAGAAATTTTTTTTCTTTATATTACCCAAAACAAGTTTTTGAAAATAGAAAACAAAAACTGTTACCAAACATAGCCTTAGTTTTTCAATAATGAAATATTTATGTTTTAAAATAATATTTATTAATTTATAAGGATGAGAATGTTCATTCATTCATAAACCTTAAGGGAGGGGATTGTTGTTTTATCAATAATTATCTTATCTATAAAAAAAAAAAAATTAATTTTAAGTTTTTTATTTTAAATTTATGCATAAAAAATTAGTTTTTAAATCAAATAGTAAATGTGAAACTACACTTTTGGTCCCTAAAGTTTACCATATAAGCACAATTGATTCCTCAAGTTTTAAGTGTGAGATATTAGTCCTTCAAGTTTAAAAGTGATCGGTATTAGTCATTCTATTAACGACCGTTATTAATATTCTTTACGTGGCTAACCAAATACCGATTTGGAATTTTTTTTAAAGGATATGGAAATTTTTAATTAGAAACTTTATGAAAATTAGTTTACACGGAATAAGCAATTGACCCGATTCTTAATCAAAGCCCAACTCAGCGATTCCCCATTTGATTCTGAAACACAAGAGAGAGAAGAGGGTATCCCTCTTCACCTCAATCAAATTCAAATCTTAATCCTACAGCAAAGCCCTCTCTTCACCTCAATCAATCCAAGAAGATGAAGAAGACACTTGGTGGGCTTCGTCATTAGCTAGAAGTGCATTACTTTCTCCTTGCTCCTCTAACTAATGCCATCGAGAATTGCCCTGTAAAGACTAAAAGTCAAAGAAATTCATAATGCATATTTGTTACTTTCTTTCACGATCATTGTCATTGAATTGCAAGCCAAACTTTTTTTCTTTATTGTTTCTATTTATTGGAATTATTTAGAATCAAAGTTTTGAATTCCGTTTCGGAGACTATTTCGAATTGGCAATTGGAATGAAATTCCAGTACAAGTATGTTTCAGTGCACTGTTTTGAGATTACACACCGAATATATATACACACACATATACATATTTATACCTTTATAACTTTATATTTCATTATATCCAATTAACCAAAAACAATTCAAAATATGATATGGGAATAAAATGAGTCAAATCATGAATTTTAGGCATCAAAATTTTAAAAAATCCAACACAATCCTAATATCCTAGAATAGGCTGGAATTTAGATACTGGAATAACCAAAATATGTTCGAAACACCAAAATAGTTCGGAACAAACTAGAATTTTTTAGACTGAAATGGAACAAAGGGGTTAGTGCACTAGATCAAGCACTGAAATAGAATATTCCAGCCAGAACAAAACAGAATTTAAAACATTGCTTAGAATTACTACATTGTAAAGATTAAAGACAAAGATCATATCCTCAATCCCAAATTGAGTCAGTCAACATCGAGAACCGTGAGATTCGATTTCTACTGCTAGGCCCTTTGATGGACTCTCTCTCTCTCTCTCTCTCTCTCTCACACACACACACACACACACATTTTAGAATCAGATGGATGGCACAATGGGGTTTTGATTTGGAACCAAGTAGGACTAAGATTTGATTTTGGAATTGGATCAATTTGCTTCTTACTTGTATAATAATTTTTGTAAATTTTAATTTATATAAATTTCTTTTATTAAAAAAAATGTCTTGTCACTATTAAGTTAGGCATATAAGCAATACCATTAACAATAGTTAACAAAATAACTAATACCGCTCATCTTAAAAACATGAGGGACTAATACCATTAACATTTGAAACTTAAGGGACCAATTGCCCTTATAAGGTTTACTTAAGGGACTAATAGTTTGATTTCGTGAATAATAAATGACATCCAATGGATATGAAAAATGACATACATGTCAAAAAATAGAGAACATATAATCTAATTGTGGAATTATCAAAACATTATTTCAATAAAAAATTATTAAGTATTGTAGTATTACTTAAAATTACACTATAATTAACTTACAACTTTGTTGGAGACCATATGCAAGATTTAAAATTCAAGTTGTGTTAAGTTAATTATCACAAAAAAAAAAAAACCAAGTTCAGTAATTGTGATAAGGACATAGTCGATGGCATGAACTCAAACATGTCACTGGGCTAGTAATTGGACTAAAGTCATTGTTAATACCAGAGGTCCGGAACATGTTATTATGCAAGAGATATAAAATTTAGTGCTCTAGTCTTTGACTATATTATTTCACTCTATGCCCACAAGATACCTTGAAAATCTCATAAACCGATTATGTGGTTATTATGCGAGTTTAGAATATGGAGTGTGGACCAAAATGGCTAAATACCATCTTTACCCAAAATATTAGCAATCTACCACTGTTTGCAAAATATTTAGTAATGTACTACTATTTTTGTAACTCGAGTTCTTGACACTCAAATTTTACATGTAACTCGAACTCCAAAAAATCGAGTTCTTTACAAATATGCCACCATGTCACCCACTAATCTAGCATTTTTTTTTAATTAAAAAGTACTCTTCTTTCTTCCACTAGTCTCTTTGGTTTTCATCAATTGCAAAAGTAAACCTTCTCGTCAACTACAAAGGTTGTGGCATTCCCAATTCAAATCAAAGTATGACACTTCTCCTAAAAGAACTAAACACAACACTTTTACACATAATTAATCGGTAACTTGTGCTATGTACGAGAACCTACCTATTTGTGAGGTAGATTAAAATATTTTTACAAAAAATTTAAGAAATTACACCATTACATTATTTGCTCCTGTATGACTTCAATTTGTGTTACAATTTGATAAAGAAGTCATTAATTAAATATGACTTACAAAAAATTTGTCAGACAGTTTCAGATACTGAAAGAAATAACTCAAAAATTCAGATATTAAAACTTCTGAAAGACCAAAAAATATTAAATAAATTAGATGATTTAAAACTTAGAAATTATTAAAACAAAACAATATATATATATATATTATATATATATATATATGACTAAACAATAAAGAAATATAAGAGAAAGATGGATTACATTCGAAAAAATAATTTCAATTATTGCAAGTTTTTTTATCTAATAAAAAATAGCTAAAGAGAGTTTGTGATTCATGTACGAAAATTATTTTTTAAAAAATACATGAAAAAAACCATAAAATATTTTTTTTTTATTTTAACAAAGCAAAGAAAAAGAAACTAACATAAGAAAATCTTATACCTCTACTCGGCTTTAAAAAATATATATTGGGGTTTGCTTTACTTTTATAGTATTCATGATTAACCTCGCAAATTTTGAGATAAATTATTAATATTTGAATTTGAGTTTAAGTTGGACTCGTTAGAGAGATAGAATTTCACTCTTTATTAAGTTTGAATTAAACAATAATAATTTTGTTTAAAAAAATAATAATGATAAGTTTGAATTTAAATTATCCTTATTAGAAAGATAAAATTTCACTTATTGTTAAATTTATAATAAATAAAACTAATTTTATTAAATTAAAATAATAATTTTATTTAAATATTTTACTTACGTTAAAAATGGTGAATGTATCATCGATTTCGATTATATACGTATATAACAAAACTATTATATATTTTAATAAGTAAAATAATAACAACTACAGAGCATCTATTCATTTAAGCCACATCTTTTAACAGCTGTAAAGCACTGAACTGCAACCTACAGAGAATTCTCTAACATACAGAGAAAGAGAGAAGGATAACCATAAAATAAAAAATAAAAAACCAAGTAGTTAATACTTTTCAAAAAACATGGAAGTTCGTGTCCTGTCAGCCATTGCCCCTCAATTGTCAACAACACCGGCTACTCTTTATAAGTAGTCACACTAGAATTGGTACTCTCCTGCAATGAGTTTGATCTGCCACCTGCAAGCATAAAAGCTTTTACATAATTTGAGCTTAGAGCGTCAGCATTGAAGGAGAAAATCCCAAATGCATGCCAAATTTCATATTTATTTATAATTGAGGGTTAAAAGATATTTTTATTGAAAGTTGTAAAATACAAGAATTGTAAAAAAAAAAAAATACAATTGAGTTACAGTGCGATTCTAAATGTAGAATCACACTATAGCTCAATGATATTAAAAAAAAAAATTTATTTTTTATTCGGTCCATGGTCTTCTCTCTCTGCCGAAGATAATTTCTGCTCTCTCTTCTTTCTTTCTTTCTATCTTTCTCTCTTTTTTTCTACTCTCTCTTCTTTAACGGCATGGAGGCAACGGCGTGGAGGCTCGATCAGCTTTTGTAGTGGAGGCGTGAAGGTCGTGAGTTTGTTCATGGGTTTTCGGCGTATGGGTCGGATTTGAGTGGTATTGGGGTGGCGTTTGGGTTGGATTTGGGTTGGCATTTGGCATTTGGGTTGGCATTTGGGGGATTTGTTCTGATGAGTTTGCTAGATTTGATGATGGATTTTGATTTTTTATTTTGATTTGGTTGGATTTTGCTTAGTGGAGGTGGGTGGTGTGACCGAGAATGGTGGAGATCGGCGTGAGTTTTGACAAGATCAGTGTGGGTGTTGACAATGGTGGAGATCGGCGTGGTGGAGATCGGTGGGTGGCTAGATTGGCGTGGCGGAGATTGGTGGAGCTGTGGTGGCTGTGGCGTTGAGATGGTGTGATGGTTTTTTTGTTTTTTTTTTTTTTCAATTTCACCGATCTGGGTTTATATGGATGAATGATTATGGAAAAGTTGAGTTGATTTGGATGATGGAGGAGGAGTCTAGAAGAAAGTAAAAAATAAACTAACAGAGGATTCTGGAAGGAGAATAAAATTGAGAAAAAACAAAAAAGGAAAAAATATATTTTATTGTGAAGATATATTATTTTAATGAGTACAATAGAAAAATAAAAGTTTTGATGTTGGGTGTATTAAAAAATGGTATTGTATAATTGATAAAGTAATTTTTTGATGGTGAAATATTATAAAATTAAGAAAAATGAATGCGAATGCTCTATAAAGCTAGAGTAGTTATTTACCTAAGTTTTCATTCATCATCGAGTCCAATAATGCAAATATGGAGGTGCAATGTGCAGTTCCAGTCACGACGAAAATCAATATTGAGCGAACATATTTTCAAGTCATTCTAAAGCTGTCCAGCACTACAAGCCGCTAGCAGCCAACAGTTACACTCCTACTATTATTATTATTATTATTATATACAGTATAAAATTTTTATTCTAACCTAAGTTAAGTGTATATGTGTGTTTAACTTATTTCTAGAAATTTAAACCCCGTCATTACTCCCACACTTCACAAACAAAATCATAATACCAAGAGCGTGTAGTGGTATCATTATTTTCTTATTAAGTTGTGAAAAATCAAACTATATTCCAGCCAGCAGACAAGTAATATAAATCTCAATTTCATGTGGCAAAATTGATGCCTTGTGATAAAAATCAAGCCACGTATATATACATACAACACCCAATAAGATGGAAGCTTGATTAGAGGGTTTGAGGGATTTTTTCGAAGTTATTTTATGTTCCTTCTTTATTTTTTTAATCTCAATAAAAATTATTCTTTTGTATTAATTAAAAATAATAATAAAATAAATAAACTAATTTTTAAACTTTTTTAGTTACAATAAAATCGATAGTGTTAAGTCAAGTGTTAACCCAACTACACACCATTTGCATGTTTTTTTTTTAATTTTTTAATTTATTTAATCAGTATGTGGATTTCCTTCAGTCAGCTTCAAAACTGTGTTTCACTCTTTAGTCTCTCTAAATCTCTCTCACTCTATTCTTGAAACCCACGTACAAAGCTTTAAATAAAAGCTTTCAAGCCACCTAACACTCCTATTATAATTAGGAATAGGAGTTTTATTCATGCAAGCCAACTATTCCTTTTTCTATTACAATTAGGAGTCTTGTACACCAAGTTCACTAGCTATTTCATGTTGAAATAGGATTCATTATATATGGGCTGGACTTCTTGGTGCAGCCGTGCACCCCAACAATCTCCCCCTTCAGCTTATTGAGGAAAGATATATTCATCCCAACTCTATAGTTAGAATTCATGCTGGCTGTTTCGGCACAAAGCTCAAGCTTCTCTTTGGTCACAACCAACTCATAAGTCTTATTCTTGTGCAAAGAATTCATCTCTTCTTGCATAGCGTTCATCCAGCTTTGCTTATCTTTATGAGACTCTACTTCTTGAAAGCATTCTGACTCCCCCCTCATCAGTAAGCAAAATATACTCAGAAAATGAATATCTAATCAATGGACGACGCTTCCTAGTAGACCTCCTCAGATGAGGTTCTTCAATCTCAGGTTGAATAAGCTGCTTCCCTTGTTCAACATCTTCAATATCTTAAGTATCATCACCATCAACTCTTGCTGGCTCATCACCATCAACTGCTATTGGATCATCACCAAGATTCTCATCTTGCACCTCTTCCCTATTTGTGGCACAATTAGAGGAAAAAGAGGTAGGTGTAAGGTCAGGAACACCTACAACAGCATCCTAAGTTTTTTCAGTTTTCTCAAGGTCTGCCAAATTTTCATTCTCATGAAAAATCACATCTTGACTTCTGATCATTTTCTTTTTCTCAAGATCCCATAACTTGTAGCCAAATCCTGCATCTCCATATCCAACAAATACACAAGGAGTGGCCTTGCTATCAAGTTTCAATCTTTGTTCCTTAGGCACATGTGCAAATGTTTTACACCCAAATACCTTTAAGTGAGAGTAGGAAACACCTTTTTCAGTCCATACTCTTTTTGGAATATCAAACTCCAATGGAATTGATCGAGACTTATTAATTAGGTAGCACACAGTTTGAACAGCTTCACACCAGAATGATTTAGGCCGATTAGTCATTCTTAACATACATCTGACATTCTCAACAATAGTGCGGTTCATCCTCTCTACCACACCATTTTGCTGTGGGGTACCAGGAACTGCCTTCTCATGTCTAATACATTTCTCGGAGAAGTAGCTCTTGAACTCATTAGACGTATATTCACCTCCATTGTCAGTACGAAAACACTTCAAAGGCTTCCCTTTCTCTCTTTCTGCCATGGAATTTCTTGAAGTGCTCAAATACCTAGTGTTTAGTTTTTAAAAAATACACCCACACCTTTCATGAAGCATTATCAATAAAAGTAACAAAATACTTATTAACATCTAAAGACTCCACATCAATAGGACCACATACATCAAAATAAACAAGATCAAAGACATTGGGCTTTCTAGTAGAAGGAATGCGAAAAGACACTCTATGTTGTTTTCCAAATAAACAATAATCACAGGGTTTAAGTGAAATACCTTTGGCAAAAGAAATGTGAGACTTCTTTGCCAAAATCTGCAACCCCTTTTCACTTATGTGAGCCAACCACCTATGCCTTAAGTTAGGCCTAGAATCTTCCTGAGTTGCACTAAAAACATTTTTGCACACCTTTACTTGTGTCTTGTAAAGTGTACAACAAATCTTCCCTCCAGCAAAGACCAATGATCCTTTGAAGAGTCTCCATTTACCATTTCCAAAATAGTTGCCATAGCCTTCCTTATCTAGAATATGAGTAGAAATCAAATTCTCAAGCGCATATCAAGCACATGTCGCACATTCTTCAATTCCAAGGTGTATCTAGTGTTAGTCTCAATACAAATATCTCTAATTCCCACAATGTCAGCATAACTGTTATTGTCCATCTTCACTCTTCCAAAGTCTCCTACTTTGTATGAAGTAAAGAGCTCATTTTCTGGAGTGACATGACAGGAAGAGGCTGAGTCAATCACCCATTCAACATAAGGATGTGAAAAATTGCAACATTCATCTTCTCCTACACAGATCACCACATCTTCAATTGTCAAGACAGCAATGGTATTCTATTCTTCTGCCTTATTCTGATTTTTCTCATCTTTCTGTTTATTCTTCCAAGCCTTGCAGTTTCTTCTTATGTGACCTTCTTTGTCACAGTGGAAACACTTGAATTTTCCTTTCGATTCTGACTAACTTCTGGATTTACCACTCCCTTTAGAATTTCTAGTCTTACTCCTCCCCCTATTCTCTGTGATAAGAGCCTGCGCATTATCCTTGTCTATGTCTTTTCTTCTTGTTTCTTCATTGAACAAGCTATCCTTGACCATTGCAAGTTATATCAATCATCAGCTTCATTGTAACCATCTGATTCACCAAGTCTTGGAACTCACTCAAATGCTCGGCAATGGATCTCCTTCCTTAAGCTTCAAATTCACAAGTTTTTTAGCCACAAAAGCTTTATTTTTAGCTGTCTTTCTTTCATAGAAACCCTTCAATTTTTCCCAAAGAGCTTCTGCATTAGTCTCTTGAGATACATGATAATTGTCCTAGAGAAAACTCCCAATTTATCTTCTTTGTGTGTCTTGAGCAAAAGAAAAATCACATTTTCTTTTTCCCTCAATGTTGCACAAACCACTATTCTTTTTCCTTCAATCGACTTCAAAACTGTGTTTCACTCTTCAGTCTCTCTAAATCTCACTCATTCTATTCCTGAAACCCACGTACAAAGCTTTATATAAAAGCTTTTAAGCCACCTGACACTCCTATTATAATTAGGAATAGGAGTTTTATTCACGCAAGCCAACTATTCCTTTTTCTATTACAATTAGGAGTCTTGTACACCAAGTTCACCTATTTAATGTTGAAACAGAATTCATATATATGGGCTGGACTTCTTGGTGCAGCCGTGCACCCCAACAGTAGCATGTAGGTTTAGAACCCTAACTTCCCTCCCCCTCTCAAATGAATTACAAATCACTTCAACTTTCCCCCTTTATATATAGGGTAGTTCACAATTCCTTCCCTTTAAAACCAACTAATTTCATGCTTGGAAAATGAAGATATATCCCCAATTCATTAATTTCTCAGTAAAATCCAATGAAATCTTTTGAAGAAATTATTAGTCATACACCACAAGAAAGAGAAAAGAAAATTGAGGATTACAATGTTGTTTTCTTGGATTGCATTTGTAATTATTGTGATTCTATTGGATGATTCTATTGGATTTAACTTAAAAAGTAACGAAATTAGGATATTTTTTGAATTCCCAAACATAGAGGGAGATATTATGAACTACCTCAAACATAAAAAGGAGAATTTTTTTTTTCCTTCTAATTTTTAACGCATTTTTTAGATGTTTAAATGCTTTAAAAGCGCGATTGTCTCTTACAACCTAAGCAATCACAAAAGAAAATAAGATCAATGCCGGCCTGAATTTACCCCTTTTATTGGAAAGCCCAATAATTAATGCAAATACATAAGAGTAATGTTAAAGATCAAATAAAAGTAAAAAAATCAAGAAGATAATATATCGAATTTGAAGGACATCTTATAATTGGTGACAAGTTGTAAATGTAATTTTGGAGGAGACATGTAAGTAAGTTTATTAACAACCCATTTGCTCTTTTTTTTTTTTTTTTTTTTTTACCTGTTTTGGTTTTCAATATATATATATATTTGTTATAAGAAAAAAAAAAAGTAGCGTTGGACTAGGGTCACCCCCCTATCATTAAAGTATTCACAACAATTAATGCAAAAAATTCTAACTATTTTAGCATAAAAACTTACTTTTCTATTTTGCATATTCATTTTTTTTTAAACATCTCATATCAAATTATCTATTTTACACTATATTTCAATAAAATATCAATTTTTTTTTTACTTTTTTTTTTTTCTGTTTCTTCACACACAACTATCATCCATTCTCTTTTTTCTTCTTCATACATAAAAAAATAACAACTAAATATAAAATAAATAATATTAGTGTAAATTTACATTAAAACTATAACAAACTTATAAATTCGTACAATTATACACAAACTCATATGAATTATTTTTATACAAAAATACATAAATTCTATTCTTTTTCTATTATACACACTAATGTTCTTTTTTTTTTTTTTTTTTTTTTGGGGTAACCATTATACATAGTAATGTGAATGCCCGCGCAGCAAGAGAGATAATTACAAAACGCTAAAGACTAGCGTAGAAAATAGGGAGATGGGATCTCTCTGAACAGCGTACGAGATAACGACCGATTCAACGTGAAGCATACTCCAAACCTCTAAGTCTTCTTTTTGGCTGAACAGACCATAAAGTCTTCTGATTCAAATAATGCATGGAATTGGCAGTAACATCAGGTAGTCTTTCAAAGTGAAAGTGACAAGACTGGTTGTTTCACGTGTGACCAATTCAATTTCACGGCTAGTAGTTTGTTACGACTTAAGTGTACAAGAACTATTATTCCTATTCCTAATAAATCAAATAGAATTTTTGTTACGTTTGTTACGTGTACAAAATCTCTTCTCAATTGTGTTTATTACGTTTACAAAGATTGATTGAATAGAAGAGAAATACAATCCTTATCAAGGGGCTATTTCTTTGTATAAAAGCAGTACTGTGCGTGCGGCTTAATTGAATAAAAGAGAAACATGCCAAAAACTAGAATTTTTTGAAGATACACAAGGAAGATTCATTGAGTGTTACACCTATAGATAGTTGAAGTGTGCTATATTCATAGACAGTCGAAGCGAAAAAAATTTGTCAATAAACCTTGCTTTATTTCAATGTTATTTCAGTGTTTATTTTTTAGAGCTAACATTATGAAACTTTTGACCGTATTAATAATTCTGAATACACAATTTTTTTGTAAAAAAAAAAATGTAAAATTCAAATTGAAATAAATAAAAAATTATGATATTAAATAAAAAAATAAAAATAAAAGTCTCATCACACGCACTTTGAGTATGCAATAATGAAATTATATATAATTGCATTATTTTCAAATAAGTTATGAAAAATTAATTCTTATGGATATTAGTGTTAAAAAAAAAACATCAACAACAACAGCAACAAATGTTTTAGAACATGGGAAAATTCTCCATTGAATTTCATTCTTGAATTGATTTTAAGTTTTTGAAAAAAAAAAAAAAAAAAAAAACACTTTGGATCAGTTTTAATAGGTTGGACACTTGGACCATTGGAAGAAGCTTTAGATTGATTTCAAGTGGGAATGTAGGACTGCCAGATGTAGTTTTAGATAGATTTGAAAATGGTTTAAAATGGCTAGAAATCGTTATAACTGAATTCAAGGAATCCCTGGGACAAAATTAGATCATGTGGGTCAGATGATAAGGAAATATCTTTTTGAAAAAAAAAAAATATATATATATATATATATATATATATAAAATTAAATGACAAGGACGTTTTTTTTTTTTTTTTTTTTGGAGATTTGACTTTCCTATGAGATTTGGATTTAATGTTAAGAAAATTAAATTAATACATAGATATTATGTTTTACACGTGAGACATGCCAATATTGGCCTTCTATTGGTGTGCCACTCTCTTTGTAAAGATTTTTTTTTTTTTTTTTTTTTTTTTGAGATAACTATAGAAGTATATATTAGTAACTGAGAAAACAAAAGAATAGTATTACAGGGAGTTTTTATCTTTGGCTCGTGGGTCTTATGGTACTACTTTTATATTATTTTGGGATGTTGCAAGACGCTGATAGTCCTCCAGAATTGCACTGGCGTGATCTATAATAGCCCTTGGCCGCAACTGCACCTTCTCAAACTAGTATTTGCTCCGATCCATACTTGCGCCTACCAAAGAAAGGAAGATAAATTACACCTTACCTTCGTGAGATTTTACAAAATGAGTTTCATAAATGAAATTACCCTTGAATTTTAAGTAAGTGCAAAACTTAGTTTTTTAACAATGAAATATTTCATTTAAAAAAATTATTAATTTATACATACCTTAAGGAGGAGAATGTTTATTCATTCGCAAACTTCAAAAGAGGAGAGTATCATTTCATCGATAACTATCTTATCTATAAAAGGTTTAAATTTCAATTTTTTTTAATTTAAAATTCATTCATATAAAATAAGTTTATAGGTCACATAATAAATGACATTCAACTAATATGAAAATTGACATGCATGTTTAAAAAAAATAGAGAACATATAATCTAATTATGGTATTTTCAAAACATTAGTTCAATAAACATTACACTAGATCTAACTTACAACTATGTAGGATACCATTATGCAAGATTTAAAATTCAAGTTGAGTAATTGTGATAAGGACATAGTGTTTTTTTTTTTTTTAAAGAAAAAATACCTCACAATATTATTCAAAAACTAAAGAAGATTAGAAATTTCAAAATTAAAAATTTTTGGAGGAATAAACTTCATCCAGACTAATAATGGAAAAAAAGACCTAACTCTCCTTGCTAAAGAATGAGTGACAAAATTGCCCTGCCTCCTAGTATGAGAGAAGGAATAGGCTCTTACCAAACCCTCAATAGACTTAAAGTCTTTAATAAGATGACCAAGGGGTGAGAGAGCATCCACCCCCTCTGGGAGAGCATTGAAGACCACTTTCGAGTCCCCTTCAAAAATTTCCTAATCCAGACCAAGTTCCACTATGAACTAGGCAGCTCTCCTTGCAACTAGAATCTTCACCGCTTCCACCAATGGAGGCATGGGAATTTTCTTTGATAGCATAGCCAACACTGTCCCACTACTACTTCTAATGACTACACTGATTCCCGCCTTAACTGTATCTATAAACATTGCCCCATCATAGTTGATCTTCAAAGAGTCTCTATCTAGGGGTGCACATGAAGTTCTGAGATGTTTCAATTGTTGGGGTCGATTAGTGACTCTTAACTAAAATTTTGATAATAAAGTCGATGCATGTTCAAAGACTTTTTGTGGAGGGATGCTTGGTTTGTTGCATCAAAACTTATTTCTACTAAACCAAATGTTAGTATACCTTGTACCACCGCTTTAAGTAGAACTTCTCTGCCTACTTGGGACAATAACTTCTCTTTCCATCCTTGGAGCTTATGCCAAACTTGCCTTTTTATTTCTCCCTATCATAGCTGAGATTCTGAGGTGCTTTTCATATTCTCTTATTTCAACCACCCCTAAAAATTCATAATCTCCAGCTTCCTATCTTATAAAACAGTTTTACTATAAAACATTGTTGTCTTCCCTCTATTGACTTGTTGCCCCAATGCATGTTCATACAAAGTCAGTAAATTCTGGATAACTTGACGATCTCCCATATTTGCTTGATAGAATAACAGGCTGTCATTTGCACAAAAAAAAAAAAGTGAGTAACTCTTAATAAAGACATAGTTGATGACATGAACTCGAAAATGTCAATGTGCTAATAATTAATTGGACTAAGGTCATTGTTAATGACCAATACAAGTTATTATGCAATGCTTTTTATTTTTTATTTTTATGTAAGAATTTTTATTTCTTATATAAGAAAGTGGTGCTTTAGTCATTGACCAAATTATTCCACTTTATACCCGCAAGCATATGCGGGGCTACCTTATTGCTCGGGGGCCATGACCCCCTCAAAATTTTAATTTTCTTCTACTGTTGTGGTAATTTTAGGCTATAAGTCTGATCCAACAAGGACCCCCTTCAAAAAATATGACCCCCCCCCCCCCCTCCCCCCAATCACTCCTAGGATCCCAACATAGTCCAATAGATATATTACCCAAAGTCCACAAATCCTCAAATAATATTCTAGTTAGCCCCCCAATTGTCCAAATGATTCGTTGCAAACCCAATGAATAATAACATTCTGTTTCAAAAGAGCATCATTTAATAATTTCTTCAAACCAAAGTTTACCTTTTTTTTCCATCATCTCAATCTTAAGAAGCTACCTTTAGTTCTTCTCCCTACTTCTGCTACTCTACACTAGGGGCGGCAAAGTCTGACACTAGGGGCGGCAAAGTCTGACACAACCTATGAACCCGACACAACTAACTCGTTTATAAACAGGTCATAGGTTGAGACTAAACAGGTTCGGGTCATATTCGAGTTGATATGGTTAACTCGTTTAATAAGCAGGTCATGTTCGTGTTCAACATGCAAACTCGTTTGACCCATTTAGCTTATAAAATTATTAGTTATTTTGATATTATTGCTTAATTAATTGTTGTTTTTATATGTTATTATTATATTTATAGTTGTAATAGTATTATAATTTTAGATATATGAGAATTGATAAAAATTATATAGGTTTGGTATGACTTATTAATCAAATAAATTATTAAATGAGTCATTTGTATTGACATTTACATGAATTGTTAATTAAACGAGTTAAACATGTCGAGTTGACCTATTTAATAAACAGGTTATGTTTAAGTTGAGAATTCTTGACATGTTTACTAAACAAGTTGGGTTTGGGTCAACCCATATAGTCGAATTCTTGTGGCTCAATACGACACGAACCCGACCCACGAGCACAAATTGCCACCCCTACCATATAGTACCCTCTCTCAAGTCAACACGTTAACTCTCTTTTCAACGCAACCAAATAAACTCATGCATATGGGCTTTTCTTTTCTTTTCTTTTTTGGGCTAAACACATGCATATGGGTGTTAGATTTAAGTTTTGTTATACATATGATAATGGTCATATGGTTTTATTTTTTTTAATTTATTTATTATAATATGAATCTGGCCACATGAGTTTTTGGCTTTCTAATTAGTTTAATGAATATGTTTTGTTTATCAAGATTTTGTTGTTCAATTTTTGTATTGCTATATTATAATATATTTTATCTCTCTATGTCATCATTTTTTTAAGTTGATTTTTTTTGTTTGAAATTAGGTGCTAAATAATTCGTTAAAAATTAAAATATAGAAATTTTCAATATTAAGAATAATGATGGGTTGATAGTTTTTAAAATAATATTGAAAATTTTTGTATGTATCTATAGTGAACTAATTAATTGTTGAGAATATGTTGATATATCAAAATTGAATATTTTGTATTCAATAGATGTTTGAATTATGATTATTGTATTAATATTATAGTTTTTGTTGTGAAGAATCTAAAAAAAAAAATTACAACAAATCGACCTCCAAGTAAAAAATTTCTGTGTACACACCTGCCCATAAGGTACCCTGAAAATCTCATAAACTGATTGTGTGGTTATTATGCAAGTTTGGTCTATGGAGTGTATCCCTTTGAACATTTTCTAACAATTATAAATAGATTTGGTTGATTGCAATGCTCTTCGGTGCTATACCAGCTTGTGTTTTGGTCGTGCCGCTGTAGCCTATACCAGCTGGTTGTACTTTGGACTGTCGATTGGACCGAGACAACCGAAATCGTTCATTCAGCCCAAAGTTTGCTAGGCTGAGATTACTTTGGGTTCAGGCTGAGTGAGTTCTATCCGAAATTAGAGCCCAAGAACTAATTCAAGTACAAAGAATTTAATTATATGAACAAGCCAGACTCATAAAAAAAGGTCAACCTTTTTTTTTTTTTGGTCTTCTATATATATATATATAACCATTTGACTATCAGAAATTGGCATGAGATATCAATGACAAGAATGGGTAACCGATATCCTAAATTGACAAAATTAAACAACTTTACCATTTCTAATGGACGAGCACCACCAAATGCTCCAAGCAAAATGAAATACCATGTTTCAAAGTTTAACATAGAGGTCAAAGTCCTTGATTTGGTATAAGAATAGTGATTAAAAAAAAAAAAATCAGAACTCTTTTTTGGCAAATTTGAACAAAATTATAGTACCATATACCTTCTCTCTCAAGACGGTAAAACAAAAGAAACCACAGAGAGGTTTGGCAAGAACCTGCTAAAAAACACATCTTCAACTTTCAAGCAAAAATTGTTTTCTTTCTAAGTGATTATACCGTTTTCATCCACCATTCATCAACCTAAATTAGCAATACAATCAAACAACGGAAGATAAGATACATAAATATCTTCCATCTCATCCTGCTTTGAATTTATTTTCCAATAGCAACCTCACCTGCAGAATCATCCAAGCTTACAGTAGAATTTCTCAACTTCAAAATGGAATATCCTTATTTCTTCATTGTAAAGCCGACAGCTTCTTTTCAAAAAGTTTGGCACGCCTAAGAGCATCTAAGGCCTCAGCTTGCTTTCCTGAACGTTTCAAGTTTACTGCCTTTACCTTCTCTGCCTTGATCCATTCTTCCAGTTGAGTTCTCTCTAGAGTAGAGGTTTCACTTTTACCAACACTAGTTGCATACCCGCACTTTATGCATGATAATTTTTTTAGGAAGATTTCATTAAATATTTTATTAATATTATCATTTTAGTTATTAACCATTGGTGTTTCTTTAGTTTTTAAGTTAATATAAACCTTAAATATTCCATTTTTTTATCTTTACACACACAAGCAGGCACACATACATATATATAATGTGAATATTTACACATACCTCTAAGAAAACGCAATATATTTTATTTCTTTTGATGCGTAAAATTATAGACCACTACTCCATAATGATAGTAGTTAATTAATTAATTAATTATATATATATTTAGTGATCTCATTTGCAATTCTTCTTACCATTATCGTACATTTACTAATTGATGATTTGCATAACAAAGACATTAAATGAGAGGTGACATTGTTCATTAGATTTTCAAAAGTAATAGTGTATGAAAATTTTATATATATTATAAATAAGGTTAAATGAAATGTCAAAAAAGAAATTTTAAAATTTTCTAACTTTATTTCTTATGTAATTTCTACTACTACTAGAGAACATCTTTTTTTTGGTTATGATTAATATGGTTTCCATAGTTAGAGTTTGTAAAGTTTTAAACCCATTAACACAATATGTTTAACCTAGTTATTTAGCCAAGTGATTATTTAAATAAATTATTCAGTTCTAGGTTAATACATATAAATCATATCATGTAAATAATGTGGAAATATAAAGAACACAACAATATGATAACCCAGAAAAACCTAACCGATAAAAAATCTAGAGAGGATTTAACCTAGTTATTCTCAAGGTAAAAACAGATCCGCTATGAAAGAATTGAAGTCTTTACAATAAGACTTAGACCACTAACAACCTATTGCTACCTTGTGTAGAAAACTTACCACTACGACCACGTGACAGCTTCGAGTCCACGGATTACTTCTTTCCTTGATCTACTGCAACCGCAAGTTATCTTACTTGTAACTTTGAGACTCCATTCAAAAGTTTCAGATCTTCTTTAAGTTCTTTAAGCAGCAACTGAAACGATCATCAAACTATTGATCAAATCTTGATCTTGATAACCTTATGTGTGTTTATGACGGTAAATACCTCAAGATCTCTCAAAAGATTCACCACACAACACCCAAAATACTTCCAAAACGTAGCTAGGGTTTTTCATTTTATATGTGAAGTAAAACATAAAACCTTACACGTCAAACGGTTTTAGGCTAAATTGGAAATTCTACAGAAAATTAAATCTGCACGAGTTTTGATCAATTGAATCTAATTTTTGATTGATCGAGCCTTGAAGATTTTGTCCAATAATTTCTGCAATCACTCGATTCTAATTTTACAATTAAACATACTTTGAGCAAGTCTAAACCTAGACTCTATGTTTTGATCATGGTTTGCCAACACATTACATATTGAAGTTTTAATACATTAGTCCCTAAGGTCTTAGAACCTAACAATCTCCCCCTTTGGCAATCCGTAACAAAACACATCACAAAAATGAAATGCTCAAAGTTAAAACTAGGCCAATTAGATTTAAAAAGCCCTAATTACAATTCAACCTAACTACTGTCTATCAGTTGCCAATGTAGATAGCAACTACGACTGAGGTAACCTGTAAATTACTAAAACACTCAACAAACACATAAACGCATGTGTGGAAAATACAAGTAAACTAAAATTAAACTTCTTGATTTCACAAAACATAAAATAAAATATATATATCATGAATAACCTCATAAATACAAATCAATAATCAAATGTACCATATGTGAAACAAGAAACAATTAAACAACTAAACAAAAAAAAATCTTTCATAATATCTCCCCTTAACATATACAACCCACCAAAAATAAATACATCAAAACCATAAACCAAAAATACATCAAACAATAAAACAACTAAACAAAAAAAATGTCTCATAATATCTCCCTTTAACATATACAATCCACCAAAAATAAATACATCAAAACCATAAACCAAAAATACATCGAAAAGCTCCTAGATACAGTCTATAAACTCCAAAAAACTTTGAAACTCCCCCTATCTCCATGTGTATGTACTCCCCCCTTTTGTGATGAATTGCCAAAGGGCAATCAAGAGTCATCATCAAAAGGTGGAGGCGGTGGAGTAGAATGTCTAGCACCCGCCAAACCAGCTCGTAAAGCCTGAAGCTCAGTGAGCACATCCAACAGAATCTGTCCATGCACTGCCTAAACGGTCATAACTACATCTAGCATGCTTTGCAAGGACGAGTCGCTTAAGGAAGAAGGTGGAGGATCAACAGCAGCAGTAGAATCTACACACTACTCTGCAGTAAGATCACCAAAAGTAGAAGGCCTAGATGCGTCACTTGTGAAAGGCTCGACTCTAGGGCGTTTAGAGCTAGCTTTCAACTAAGCAGCTCTTTGCCTAAGTAAGGTGGCACCTATAGGAGTTATGATATGAACAGGCTTGGATGTAGGAAAAATCTCTAAACCTAAGTCTAACAAAATCCTACGAATGAAAATTAGAAAGAATAAACCATGAGATTTTGCACTACTCCTATGAACCTCTACAAGAGGGCTAATGATAAGAGATGGAAAACTCAAAGAAGCATCAGTAACTAGAGCGTACAAAAATACACATCTTTCAATAGGAATAGTATGAATGTGGGAGATAGGCCAAATACTGTGACAAGAAATCCGAAAATACAAGTAATTGAGCTCGGTAAGCTCATGAGAAGTGATTTGAGGATCAATACTCCATCTGATAGAAGTACCAGTGAGAAGTGACATAATGTCATCAAGGGAAGGAGACTCAGTGTAAGGGTATACGGGCTACTGTACCAAAGGTACACCAAGAGCAAAGGCCACTACCTAAGGAGTAATGACATATTTGTCACCCTTTATCCAACTTTTCACAAACAAAAATGTTGGAATAATTGGAGTGGACAAAGAGGTTCAAATAGAACTCTCTAATCAAAGCAGCTGGAGGAGGATGTTTTACATCTAAAAGGGGTAACCAACCCCTACGCTCAAAATTCCTCCTAATCTCCCCAATAAGTTCATCTAGTATGACCCTATGCTCAGCCCACACAGACCTAAAATTGTTCAATTTTTCATAGGTTTCTTGGCACTTAAGGGTTCTGAACCTATCACTTTGGAACTCAAGGGTAGAGGGAGTGGTGGTTTTCTTGTTGGCTCTAGTTTTCCAAACCATGATACCAAGAGTTTAGAATCAAAGGAAAATAGAAAATAAAGAAAAACCAATGGCAAACTGTATTAGAGAGAGTTAGAGCACAAAAATCTCAATAAATATCAATCTATATGATGCATGTAATGAATGCATATATTATGCATGCTCTAATGCATTGAAATTTGTTCAATTTTACTTTAGAAACCATCAATTGACTTTAGCATAGAGTTTAGTCCAAAAACCCCAAATTTGAAAAACCCAATTTCAAAAATTGAATCAAATTGATCAATTAACCACTATACTAGTTAGAAAACATCATATAATGAGTTAATCTATCTTTTACACAAGTCAATTTCACAAATTAAAGCCCAGTTGAACAAAATCCCCAATTTCACAAAGTTCAAGCCCTAGAATTTCAAAATTTTTCCAAATCACAAAATTGATCAAATTAATGCATGAGGATCATGTTTATATCATCTAAAGAAAAAACCCCAATGATCAAACGTGAACAAAAACAACCCAAAAATCATTAGTTCGAAAAATCAAAGAAAATGAATGAAAAATGTGATTAAATTGAAAAAGAAAGGGTAAAAGAGACTTGCTAGTAATTGAAGACAAAAACCCTTGAGATATTTGTGGAAGAAAATGAAAAAAAATTGCTTAGATTGGATCAATCAAAGAAAATAAGTGAGAAAGCATTTGAAAAGGTTTGAAAAGTATGAAAAACGCGTGAGAAAGATCTTTTTAAAACACTCACTGTTCGAATTTTGATCGATCGAAATTGATCTTCGATTGATCGAAAAATAGATTCGATCAATCGAGCATCAATTGAGCACCAATCGAGCTAGGCGAATTCAAACCAAGATTTTTGTCGCAATTTCGATCGGTCGAGAAATAGATTAAATCAATCGAAAACATGGAATTTTGAAATTTTTGAAAAACCATGCAAGTTTTAAGCAAAAACCAATCAAACTATTTTATTTCATAAATGAAATGCATGATTATGAGTTTAAAAGATTTTCAACAACACATTAATTCAATCCAGATCTTCCAAAGACAAGATTTTCACACTTTTGTCTCCAAAACTCTAAAGATGAAGCATATTTTGCATCAAAATCAAAGAGCATATAAACTTGGATGGCCAAAAAAAATTCACACAGAATCATGTACTATGTTTAGAAGGAATAACTTGTGTAGTGTGTACAACTAGTTATAGCTTGAGATACATGTGAGGTAATAAGCAGATAGTAATCAATTACTATTTCTACATCATTCATCACATAATTTGAAAAAGAGTATCACCAAAGGAGTTACATCATATAATTCTCACATCTTCTAAAAAGCAAGCTTGCAATCATGTACACACCAATTTTATTTCATTGTTAAATTGATATTTAAATCAGATAATGTACACACCAATTTTATTATTTGTGTCATCTTTATTATAGCCCAATGATGTACACACAAATTTTATTATTAATCTGAGGCTACACCTTATGACCTTTTGGTGCACGTGCTACACTTTTTCAAGCACAAAATCTTATGATATGCGCTAAGGTGTTCATGTTTGGCTAGTAAACAGTAGTGAGATGGTTATTTATGCCTTTCTCATTAAGTTTTTATCATAACAATTAAAAGCATGTGATTTCAAAATCAAGATTATGTAATAAAAAAACTATAAACAATTCCCAAGCTAAACAAGCATGTTATGTAAAGATAATAGGGCGACTTTAATTACAAATCCAAGATAAGTGATACAAAACACATTTTTCCCTTATTTATTTATTTATTATTATTCTTTTTTTGGAAAAACGAAAACAACCTATCATGAAATGCATGAATGTAATACATTGCAAATCCTAAAAGCAAAAAGAAAACAAAAACAACAAAAGAAGAATGGTCACAAAGAATATTGAAATGAAGCACAAGGACCATGTCAAAGAGACTCACTATGATTAATTCTTTTGCATCCAAAAATTCTTAGATGCAACTCTGCGTCTGGAGTTATTATTCACATTAGAATGATGAGCAACTCTAGGATTGGTATAAGTTTTAATCCCTTAACCAATTCACCAATAAGTACCATAGGATCTTGTATTTAAGGCACATGTATTTTTGGCTTATTTGCTCGCTTTGCAACTTGCAACTTGAAACAATTTGGGGGAGTATGCCCAACCTTTCCACAAAAATGACAAACTTACAAAGGTCTATCATGCTTTTAATCCTTAGGGAGGTTAAAATTTTTAGGCTTATACTCTTTAAGATCAACCCTAATCTTCGTAGAAGGTGAAGTGCCTTCTACCAGTTTGACAGTCTCACTCTTGAGAGGCTCAGAAGAAGTAACAAAATCGGTGGAATGATTTTCAGACACCGAGATGCTTTCTACAAAGCCTAGACCAATTTTGTCTATGGAAGACTTCTGAACACTTAACAAGTGATCAAGTTTAGAACTAGCAACAAATAATTCTAGTTCCAAGTTCTTAATCTTATCTAGTAATAACATGTTTTCAGTCTTTACCTTATCAATTAAAGTATTAGTATTAAGCAATTTCAGCAACAAATCTTTCTTATCAAGTTCAAGGGAGATAATTTTCTTTAAACCTTAATCAACATTCATTGCATCCTTTGTAGCAACCTTGCATAGCTATTGAAAACTTCTTACAAATTAGCACATTTAGAGAGCTCCCCATTAGAAGGGTTCTTTTCAACCAAAATACTTTCATCAACTACAGCAATAGCTGTGAAACAATGAAGTTTCCATCTTCATCACTACCAAACTCGTGATCAAAAACTTCATCATCACTAAGGATTACAACCATAGCTTTACTCTTTAATCTCAAGAATGTAGAACATTCTGATTTCACATGACTATACCCTTGACAACCAAAACATTGTTGACCTAGAGAGTTACTAGAGGTTTGACCAGCTTTCTCTTTTGATTTATCAGTATTATTAACCTTAGTTGGTTCATTCCTCTTAAAATTTCTAGGTTCAACATTATTTTTAGCTCTTGCCCTTCTGCTGTTATTCTTAAGAAAATTTCTAAAGTTGTTGGTAAGATAAGCAATATCTGTAGAAGAGAATTCATTATCAAATCCATTCCCATCAACATCATCAACTAACTTAAGAGCCATTGATTTGGATTTATTTGTTTTGGGTAGGTCTAGCTCATAGGACTTGAGAGATCCTACAAGCTCATCAACAAAGATGGAGTCCACATCCTTGCTTTTAGTAATGACAATCACTTTGGGTCTAAAATCCTTAGTCAAGGATCTAAGTATCTTCCTAACAATCTTAAGTTGATCATAAATTTCACCCAAATTATAAGCAGAATTAATAATATCATTAAGCTTAGCATAGAATTCATCAAAACACCTATCATCAAACATTCTAATGCTTTCAAATCTAGTTGTTAACTGTTGCAATTTATTAATTTTAACTGCCTTTTTGCTCTCATGCATAGTTTGGAGAATATTTCATGCAGTATGAGCAACATCAACATTTGATATATTCTTGAATTCCTCCATAAAAACAGCATTAAAAATAACATTCTTGGCTTTGCTATTAAAAGTGGGTGCTTCTTTTTGAGAAGTTGACCATTTGCTTATAGGAGTAGTCAGTTTCTCCGATCTATATTCAATGGAGTTCCATACTCTCTCATTAATAGATTTCAGAAATGCTTTCATCCTTACTTGCCAATAGGCATAGTTATTCCCATCACAGTGAGGTGAGATCACTAGAGAGTAACCGTGTTCCATGACAACAACGATCAATGATCAACTCATTGATCAGAGGATCTAAACACTAGAGCTAACCCGCTCTGATACCACTTGTAAAGTTTTAGACGTCTTAACATAATATGTTTAACCTAGATATTTAGTCAAATAATTATTTAGATAAATTATTCAGTTCTAGGTTAACACATATAAATAATATCATGTAAATAATGCGAAAATATAAAGAACACAATGATATAATAACCCAAGAAAACCTAATCGATAACAAACCTAGGGAGGATTTAACTTAGCTATCCTCAAGGTAAAAACAGATCCATTATGAAAGAATTTAAGTTTTTATAGTAAGACTTAGATCACTAACATCCTATTTCTATCTCATGTAAAAAAACTTACTACCACGACCACGTGATAGCTCCGAGTCCACGGACTACTCATTTCCTTGATCTGCTGTAACCATAGGTTTTCCTACTTATGACTTTGAGACTCCACTCAAATGTTTCAGATCTTCTTTAAGTTCTTTAAGCAGCAACTGAAGCGATTATCAAGTTTTTGATATATTCTTGATATTGATAATCCTATGTGTGTGTATGAAAGTAAATACCTCAAGATCTCACAAAAAATTCCCCACACAACAATCAAAAGACCTCTAAAATGTAGTTAGGGTTTTCTCTTATATATGTGAAGTAAAATATAAAACCCTACACGTCAAATAGGCTTGGGCTGAATTAGAAATTCTGTAGAAAATTAAACCTGCACGAGTTTCAATCGATCGAGCCTTGCAGATTTTGTCCAATAATTTCTGCAATCACTCGATTCCAATTTTACAATTAAACATACTTTGAGCAAGCCTAAATGTAGACTCTATGTTTTGATCATAGTTTGCCAACACATTACATATTAAAGTTCTAATACATTAGTCCCTAAAGTCTTAGAATCTAACAGAGTTTGATTAGTTTTAAATTTAAATTTCATACTATGATTTTATTTAATTATTGATTTAATTTTTTAAGTGAATTTAACAGTTTATTTTGCTACACTGTAAAGTTTTTAATGTTCTCCACATGATAATTTCTATTATTTTTTTACTTATCCTTACAACCTCTTTGTTTTCCAATCAACAGTTACTAATTGACGCTTGATTATTTTTTCTTTATCTACTCTGTATTACTTTGTATTATTTTTTTTTCACCAGCTCTCTCTCTCTCTCGCTCTCTCTCTCTCTCTCTCTCTCCATTGGCAACCTATTGTTATCCAAAATTTAATGATGATTCTATGACATTAAATATGCATTATTAGTTTTTTATTTTTTAATTTAGTGTTTCTAACTTGATTTGTTTTGTATTTTATTTTTTCTTTGATGCATTAGGTGTGAGAATGAGTGTTTCCCTAGCATCACTTCACTTATTAAGGACAATTTTATTTATTTAATTTAGGAAAAATATTATATTTTAAATTTTTTAAAATAAAAAATGAGAGGAAATATAAATAAGTTAATGATATATATGGTGGATGTGGCTGAATTTAAATGTTGAATAAAATTATATGAGAAAAAAAGTAAAAATAAAATATATAATAGTAAGCACTAACTTATCCAAATCATTCTATGTAATATAATAATAGAATATTCTTATATACAATCTTTAATTCTTTATAATGCAATATGATAACATTTAACAATCAATAAAAATAAAAAAACTTAAAACACAAAACTAAACTTCATCAACCAAAATAAAATTCTAAAGAATACAGTACTTTATCAAGCTAAAATAGAGATGCAAGAAAAATAAAAATAAAATCCACCAAAAAATTGAGAGAGAAAGAGTGGGAAATAACTCATTTTTTGTGAGAGAAAATTATATAAAGAATAGAAGAGTAAATGACAAATTTATACTAAGAGAATGATAATAAAAGGAAACAAAATAAAAAAAAGATAAAAGGAAAGAGGAAGAGTGATATCAAGGTAGAATGTTTAAGGAGATGAAAAGGTAAAAGGAATGAGAAAGGTTGGAGAAAGTGTAAATGTTAAAAAAATTAGTACAATTTGATGAGCAACAATTTTCTTTTATTTGAATTTAAGTAAAATATTACATTTAAAAAAAAAAGGTGAGAGAAAATATTAGTAATTTAATGATAAAGAGGATGTGGTTGAATTTGAATATTGAATAAAATAATATGAGAAGAAAAAAATAAGAAAAATTAAAAGATATAACAATTAACACTAAGTTATCCAAATTATGCTATGTAATGGAATACTATTATATTTTTATCTACTATCTTTAATTTTTATAATGTAATTAGATAAAATTTAACGATCAAAGAGAAATAATAATAATAATAATAACAACAACAACAACAACAACACAACAACAACAACAACTTAAAACACAAAACTAAATCGTATCAACCTAAATTAGAGTTCTAAAAAATACAAAAATTTATCAACCTAAAGTGAAAATGCAATAAAAATAAAATCCACCAAAACATTGAGAGAGAGAGAGAGAGAGAGTGAGAGAGAGAGAGGAGAGAGAGAGAGAGAGAGAGAGAGAGTCTTTTTTGTGAGAGATAACTATGCAAAGAATGGAAGAGAGAATGACAAATTTATAGTAAGAATGAGTAAATAAGAATAGACAAATAAAGGAAGATGAAGGGAAAGATGAATAGTGATATTAAAGTAGAGGGTAGTTGGAAGATAAAAAGGTAAGGGAAGAAAAAAGATTAAAGAAAGTGTAAATATTAAAAAAAAAGTAAATGCAAAATTTTTTAGGAAAATTGGAAATATATATTATATATATATATATATATATATATATGTGTGTGTGGTGTGTGTGTGTGTGTGTGTGTTAAAACCGACAAAGATGTATGTAAAGTTAATAATTTGCTTATATATTTTCTGTAAAAAAAGGATAAAAATTATGTGGCAAACAAGAACTCAACAGTAATAAATACTAGTATATGTAAAGTTCATAATTGTTTATATATTTTTTGTAAAAATAAAAATAAAAATTATGTAGCAAACAAGAACTCAGTAGTAATAAATACTCTACTTATCTTTTAGTAATATGTATATATATATATATTATATATATATATATATATATATATATTGGGTTTCGATGGCTCTTGCCTTTCCAGGACGTGTGCTCCTGCCGTATTAGCGTCTTCTAATCCAATTGCTTTTAAGGCAGATAATAGTCGAGGATCGAGCAGATCCTCAACAACCACATCATCTACCGTTTCTAATTTACCCCCAGAAGACTCAGCCAACTCCTCCAACTAGGTCTCAAGTGCCTTGGCTAACTCAAACTCAGCTTCTGCTTCCTCTGTAAAACCCTCCCTTCGCAGCTTTAATGCTCGACACTTGTGGCCAAGAGATTCCTGTTGCAATTTGAAACAGTCGCGACTGGACAATGGTTTTGGAGCCAAATTTGATGTACCATGATCCTTTTTTCCAACAGAATGAATGTTAGATGTAGACACATCACTAGGCGCAGTTTTCGGCGGGGAATTGTCCTCCTAAAGACTCTTCTCAAGCAACTTTGCCTTACGAAATTCCTCTCGAGCTTCTGTCAACTTCTCTTCTCTCTTTAGGGCAACTGCTTTCCTCTTATGAGCCAAAATTTCTTGATGAAGGGAGCTATCATTCTTCTAAGCAAGTCCCTGAACTGAACTTGCATTATATGTATTCGGCTTCCCATCAGCACGCACCATTTCTCTTTTCTGAGTTGTAACACTGTCCTTCTGTCCCAGATCTCCTTTGTCACTTGTCAGGGACCCCAAATGAGTAGTGGAACTAGTAGTAGACCAATTGTCAGAACCAAAATTTAATTTCTTCTCCTACTTTTCATCTGGCTTGCGAGAATAACTCCAATCATCACCAGTCAGCAGATCCATCAAGTTTAGAGAATGGCCAGGTGGAGGAACGTAATTAGCACCTTCTGTTTTGGTATTTTCTGGAGGACTCATTTCAGCTGGAGTACCCAATTTAACAGAAGATGAACTATTTCCCTCAGTGAACTGAGAGATTAGGGAAATTGAAACATCAGCATTCCTTAAGGGAGGATTAACTGTGTCACTTTCCAATCTTCCTAAACCCATTGATGACTCAACAACTTGTTTGTTTGTACTCTCTGCTACTGGGGCTGGCCCTTTATTCACTTAGAATGTATCTTTTGATTTCCCATGATTTTCATGAGTTACCAATAATTCGAAAGGCTCAGGCCTTTTATCCTCGATCACATTAATAAGAGGTTCCTTCTTTGGGGCTTCCAAAAGTTCGATCTGGGCCTCTAAAACCTTAACCATCCTCAATGTTACATTTGCCTGTTCTGTTTCTCCCTTGCGTCTAAGAGCAAGGGCCTTCCTTCTTAAACCCAAAAGTTCCCTTTGGATTTCTGCTTTATTTCTAGGCGCTGCTGCAATAGGAGTGTCAAAAGAGGATTCAATTACAGATGGATCTGCAGTATGAGTACTGACAGAAACTTGTTTACGTATTTCTTGCATGGTTACAGGTACAAGTTCTTCATCATTCCATCCAAGATTCTTTAGAACTGAGAGTGTTGCTGGGTCATGCATATTGTTTTCTGTAATGTGCACTTCAGCAACTTCTTCCAATGAACTCCCCTCAAGGGTCTCGAAGTTTTCGTCTTTAGACCTATTAGATTCAATCTGAACTTCTCTCTTTGGAGCTTCTATCTCCGCTATCTGAGCCTCTAATGCCTTAGTCTTGCTCAGAACCTCCTCTGCCTCCTCTGCCTTCCCTTGGCGTCTCAGAGCAAGAGCTTTTCTCTTTAAGTTTAAGAGTTCCCTCTGGAGTTCAGCTTTACTTCTAGATGCTCTGACTAGAGTATTAGATGGGGTCTGAGTTGAAGAAGGCTCAATTATCTGCACAGATTGATTATCATCTTGACTAGAAGATTTAAATGCAGATTTTTCAAGCTCAATATCCTCATCAGTCCAACCTAAATTCTTTAGAACTGATAGATATGTTGGATCAAGCATATCTTGATCTGTTACATCATCTTCGCCTTCTCCTTCTCCAAGTGGAAGATTTCTATTAATATATGTATGTTTGTAGGAAAAATCCAAGTCTTTCCTACCAACAGTAACCCCTGTAGCCTTCACCTCAAAACTATTATCCATCTGTTCAAGTTGAAGCTCAAGAGCCCTACCCTTCTTCAATTCTTCCTCTGCCTCATCCAATCTTCCTTCCCTTCTCAAAGCAAGAGCCTTCTTTTTCAAACTCAGAAGCTCCTTCTGAATTGTTAATCTACTCTTTGGTTCAAGTTTGGGATCAACATCCTTCCTTGCATTAACATTTGCATCATCTACCTCTGTTGAGTTCAAAAATTTATCAGCAGATGGAGAAGTTGAATGTTTCTGAATTACTTTGGGATTCTATATAATAAAGTCATCCTCTTGAGAGTCAAAGTTTTCAAGGTCCCTCTCAAGTACCTTGGCCTTCTTAAGCTGTGTCATTGCCACAGCCACATTACCTGCCCTTTTCAGCCTCTCTTTTCAAAGAATGAATTTCACTTAACATCGCTTCCCTGTCAACAGGAACAGATTGGTGTGAAATGTTTTCAGGATAAATAGATCCCTCAGTCCAACCAAATGATTGCAAAGCAGCAGCTATTTCAGGGTCCTCCATATCCTCATCCATCACTTCAAGATTACCATCAACAATCAAGTCACCAGAAGCACCCACTAGGTGATCAAAATTTAAACCATGCCCCTTCTCATATTGAACAGAATTTTCTTCTTTATCATTGTCCATACAACGGATTAGTGCAGAGAGCTCATCATTAGAATCTTCTTCAGCTCCAGCCAAGAGTTCCTGTTCTTCAAATTGTTTTCCTAAAACTTTAGCTCGCTTCAATTCTTCCTTGGCTTCTGTTAGCTTCCCCTCACGCTTCAACATAATTGCCTTTTTCTTAGGAGCAACAACCTCGGTCTTGTCAATGCCACCACTACCCTTATCTTTATTAGTCTTCTGAGAGACTTCTCAAATAAGAGAAGGGATTTCACCTTCCAAACTCAAACTTACAGACTTTTTACCTTCATCAAAGAGATCTTTATCAGACCATCCCAGTTCTCTGAGTTCAGCAGCAAGGTCGTCCTTTTCTTTACCTGCACAGAGGAATGATCGTATTTTTTCTACCAGATTCGTTAGGACCATCTTTATTCTGGCTATCAGCCATGTTTCTAGAAGACAAGACCTTTTTACGACTTTTTCTTAAGTAGATATCCAAAGCCTCAGCTTGCCTATCAAGCTCTTTCCCTCTAGAAAGCTCTTAGAGCTTCCTCTGATTTCCCTTCTCCTTTGAGAATTTTATGCTTCTTCTTTTCTTTCAAAGCTCGCTGACGCAATTCCTCAGGACTAGCAGATCACATTTCACTCTTTAAATGATTAGGCTCATCAAGAGATATACTTCTATTTATTTCTCCTTCCCTATCCCGAGTAGAAACTTCTTGAGCATTCGAACAGGATGCGCTGCTAGAGTGGTAGTGGTCCTTTGAACACTGGACACCGAGTCACTGTTTGACTCCCGTGCCGACGAAAAAGATTCCTCTCTAGCACTACCTAGAATCTGGTTCAGAACTTCATCCTCATCCCTTGATGTCAATTTTGAACAGCCTGTACGAAAATATTGAGAACGGAGCTATTAAATTATAGTAGTAAATGTCTATTTTGTTCTATAACTGTGCGAAATATTGCAAGATAAGAAATTTGGCATTCAAATGATTGCTGACGTTACTAAAGAGGAAAAAAAAAAAAAAAAGACATTAGTCCAAGAGACATTTTTTGACAACAATCCTTGATATGCAGGCACTCGACTTAAATATCTATATTTATAAATTTCATATTGGAAACAAGAATTTTGCACAGCATCCAACAAATTTCTGATCTCACTTCCCCGGAGTTACAAGAAAGTACAAATGCAACAGCTTAACTTGTCTCAACTGGATTTGTCCATTGTAATTGACAGCCAGTAGAATAATTCTTCAAATTATATCACTCTGATATATAGCTTCAAAACTGTATTTTTTAATAAGCAATTAATGATACCAATAACATATTCAGGTAATACAGAAGGTCATAATAGAACCAATTTCAATTGCAAAGAGATTTAAAGTGTTGATAACTTAAAAAAAATGAGCATGTGCTCCTTTGAATGAGGTGAGGCCATCCAATTGGTGACCCATTGAGTATCACTGCTATGCGATAAAATAGAAACTTAAGATCTATTTGGTAGAGAAGTTCAAGTGATATTATTTGTATTTTTTTGATTACGTGTGGGTAAAATCAAAAAGTGAAAAAATACTTGTTATATTGTTTTAAAAATGAAAACAAGTGTTTAGGATGCTCTACCAAACCGCCCTTAATTTTTTAAACATGTTTGGGCCCAAAGGAGAAGCTCCAACTACAGTAAAACAACAAATTTGCCTCTACCAACTCTGCCCTTGTGCCCATGTCGCATCTCAAAGCGTGCGGCCTCTTCAATCTTCTTACAAGGCTCACATATGCGCACAGGTGAATCACCTTGCCCACGTAAAAATATTCTTTGCTGAGTACAACTGTTGCAAAACAAGCCCCCACAACTTCAGCAGTGATGCTGAAAATCCAGAACGCAAATCATCAAGAACTAGTAATGACTTAAAATAAAGATTTTAATGACCCCCACGTCCCATCAAAAGCTTAAAATGAGTAAAAGAAAAATTCAAGAAATTCGGCACAAAAATCTTTTTTCCTATTGGTAAGCTACAAGTATGAATGAGTTTCAAATCCGAGACTTCACCCTCTATCTATTCTTATAGGAGGAATAAAAAAATAAAAAAAAAGCCATTTGAAACAACCAAAAAAAAATGCCATTTGAAACAACCATAAACAAATCCAATCCTTCATGACTCTACTTATCCATCTTAATCTAAAACAACCATACACAAATCTTTTCCAAAATTTAAATTAATAGCGAGCTAGCAAGCAATCAGGAAACTAATATGTCCCATCCACTTAAACTGCAAATTCCCCAAAATAATAACAATCATGAGTGAATGCTCGGATTTGTGTGAATACACGTGTGCTTGTTTAGACCCCCAATTAAAAGATTACGGCTAGAGCAAATGAAACGCAATAAACCAATAACAACTCTAGTGCATAAATATGAACAACAAATAATAAAATTAAAGCACAAGAGTAAGGGAAGAAAGATGCAAACACAAGATAATACGTCGATGTGTTATCAAAGATGAAACTGAAGAATTTGGTGAAAAACCTCTCCGCCACCCTCTAAGCGATAAATCGATCTACTAGACAATAAGTTGGGATACATGAATAGCAAGAGACTATTCAAGCCTAATCTACCCAATGCACTTAAACCCTCTAAGCTCCTACTCCAACAAGGCTTCTCGGAACCGTGTCTTGTCTAGCTTTCGGAACCCGCAATAAGCCCGATTGCATCTACCAGATTGCATCTGCCAAGTCTCACCAGCTTCTTTTTGGCAAATTCCTAAAGCTTCCCAAACTCCAAAACACTTTCTACACTCAAAAAAGTGTGGGTTGTTTTTGGGTACAGACCTCCTCTCAAGGTATGACAATGGGAGGAGGAGGAGGCTACAATGATTTCTCACTAACGATGAGTAGCACCCTCTCTAAAAGATGGGTATGTGTGTCGTAAAAAACTTATCTAGGATTTTTATCTCTGAATGGTCTCTCATACTTTTGTGGGTAACGAGGGTATATATAGTATGGGTGAAGGGTGAAAAAGTCACACTAAAAAATCCATCAGGTAGAACGTTTCATGAGTAACTTACGGGAAGGCCATACCCACGAGACACTCGTAAAAACGACAGTCTGGTATGACTCTTCAGCTTTTGACATGTGCACCTCATGTGACTTTTAGCTGTCTTGATCAAATCTCCACTAAAAACTCGGATTTGTGTGAATATACAAGAGCTTGTTTAGACCCTCAATTAAAACCCCAATTAAAATATTACAGCTAGATTGTTTTTACTTTAACTTATCTAAGTGCAGACAAGAGTAAATGAAGCGCAATAAACCGATAACTACTCTAGTGCATAAAAATGAACAAAAAACAATAAAAGTAAAGCACAAGAATAAAGATGCAAACATAAGATAACACGCCGATGTGTTATCAAAGAGGAAACTGAAGAATTCGGCAAAAAACCTCTCTGCCGCCCTCTAAGCAGTAAATTGATCCACTAGACAATAAGTTGGGATATATGAATAGCAAGAGACCCTCCAAGCCTAATGTACCCAATGCATCTAAGCCCTTCAAGCTCCTAGTCCAACAAGACTTCTTGGAACCGTGTCTTGTCTAGTTTTTTGGATGCTGCAATATGCCTGATTGTATCCGCCAAGCTTCACTAGCTTCTTTTTGGCAAATTCTCAAAACTTCCCAAGCTCCAAAACACTCTTTACACTCTGAAAAGGTGTGGGTTGTGTTTTGGTACAAATCTCCTCTTAAGATATAACAATGGGAGAGGGGAAGAGAAGAAGCTACAATGATTTCTCACTAAGGATGAATAGCTCTCTCTCTAAAAGATGGGTGTGTGTATTATAAAAAACTTATCTAGGGTTTTTCTCTCTGAATAACCTCTCATACTTTTGTAGATAATAAGGAATGGTATATAGTATGGGTGAAGGGTAAAAAAGTCTCGCTTAAAAATTCTCCAGACAGAACATTTTGAGAGTAACTCACAAGAAGGCCTTACCCAAGAGATACTCGTAAAAACAACAGCTTTGCATGACTCTTCAACTTCTAGCATGTGCACCTCATATAACTTTTAGCTGTCTTGATCAAATCTCCACCACTCAATACTAAACTCATTACAAATAAATCCCACAAAAATACAAGGAAACAAATTTATGCAATTACAACACTTTTTGTCATGAAATAAAGCCAACAAAAACATAGTTGTAAATCATAACTTTACAATGTGTTGCTCCAATAACACTCTATGCTCCCAATGTATCCTAAAACCACCACCACACACACACTATCCCCAAAAGACTCATCCTCAGACATTTTAATGCTTTCAAATTTGGTGGTTAACCATTAAAGTTTGTTGATTTTAACAGCTTTAGTTCCTTCATGCATAGTTTAGAAGATGTTCCATGCACTGTGAGCAACTTCAACATTTGAAATCTTTTTAAACTCTTCTAAGGAAACAACATTGAATATTGCATTCATTGTTTTTCTATTGTATGTAGCAGCTTCATTTTGAGAATAAAACCATTCAGCTATAAGAGTAGTAGGTTTGGTTTAGGGTTTAACCAGTTTTAAGGCCAAGTTGTTAATTAAATTAATTATGCAAGCCTTAGGTTAAAAAAATAATCAAACATATTATGCACAATGGAAAAGTAAATAACACAAGATTTGATGACCTAGTAAACCAATGAAACAAAATAGTTTCAAAGTAAAAACCTGGAGGGCCAATCCCAAGAAGAACAATCCACTATTAGATAAAAGTTTACAGTCTGAATATTTAATTCATAGTAAACCTAACTAGAATCAACAAAATTAACTCTAAATCCCATAGACTTCTCTAAAATGGATTTGTTCCAACATGAACCTTCAGTTCACACTTTAGATCTCCAATACACTTGATAGCTGAAGCTTGGGTTGCAACTTGATTCCACCAGTACTAATACTATGAATGTGATCTCTGGTATATACTTGAAAGAGTAGAGGCACAGAGCCTCTCAAATCTCAAAAAAGTAACTCTTCAAGACTTGAAAAACATACATTAGGTTTTCTTTATATACTTAGTGATTCTGGACTAAAACCCTAATCATTTGATGGGGTTAATGAGCTGAATTTAAATTCTGTAGATTCGTATTTCGATCAATCGAACTACAGTCTCGATCAATTGAAAATGTTATATTTTGAACTCTGGAACCTGCACCTTCCTTGTTCTTGTATTCTGACTTGCAGCATCTTGAGTTTTGTTTAATCTAACTTATAAACAATATGATCTATACCTAGACAAGTTTGTGTTCACATATTTGCCAATTACCCTATACGTATAAAACCTAATAGAAATGTTTCTTATGCTAAAAGTTAACAGTTTAACATATATAATAACCATAGTAATGATTGCCATAATCCAAAGACATAAAAACTAATTAAAAGAACATGAGGATTTTGGTGGAAGAATTTTGAAGAATTCCTTCCAAGAAAAACCACTTTCAAGCTAACTAACCACATTTGAAATTTCACTATAGAAGAAATAGTTACAATCAATCTATACTCATAAAACCTATAGACTAGACTTCTAACATCAACAAGCAACCCATTTTCTCCAACTCCAAAACTCATGAATCTTTTTATAGAATTTTGTCCTCGAATGAACTCGTTTGCATCAACCAGAGCTCCAATTCTCGAATAGTCTTTAATACATGTTTTAACACATGAATTTGCTAAAATTAGACACTTAGTATAGTAAAATTTAATTATTGAAAGCGCTCTACAATAGAACAAAGTGATTCTTTTAATTACTGGAACAGTCGGATATTAGAGACTTCGTTGTTGAATGTATAAGCCTACAATCTCCCGAGTTAAGATCACACTATATATATAGCAACTAGAGCTCCTACCCTAAGTGGCTGAACTTACTATCACAAGCATTAATAAATCCTGACTTTTATCCCCATTAAAAACCAATAAGATTTATGCAAATTAGGCAATATATGAGATTTGTTAAGAGTAAATTCTCATTAACTTGAATAATGATACACTTATCCCTGTATTTTATATACAACAGAGAAGCTAACTAAAAAACTTAACAACTATAACAGATTTTTAACAAACAAGAAGATTATAACTAATCACACACATGCACAGCACATGCCCATTACTAGACTAGACTAAACTACATACTGTTTAACCAACACTATTACCAGAAACAATACTACATGTCATTTAGCTTGCTCTTTCTTCATTCTCTATAACTTTATTCCCTTCTAATTCTGATTTGGCTTCCTTATCCTTTTAGCCTTGATCCTTGATACTCCCCCTCAAGATGGGCATTGTGAGAATGAATATTGAAAATACCCATTTTGACAAGTAAAGTTGAAAACTAATTTAAGCTCAAAGCTTTTGTCAAAAGATCTGCCAACTAAGATTGAAATTTGGGTCAGCCTTATAAGTTGCACCTTGTCTCTCATAATGTGACAATCTATTTCCATGTGTTTTGTACACTCATTGAACACTGAATTAGTCCCTATATGAATTGCTACCTCACTATCACTAAAAAATAAAGCAGCTCTGTCATGCTTTACATTCAAATCCTTGAGCAAATAATGAATCTAGGTTACCTCACATATAGCCAAAGCCATTGACCTGTATCCAGCTTCTGCAGTGGATCTAGACATAGTGTGCTATTTCTTAGACTTTCAGGAAATCAAAGAATCACCAAGAAAGACTCAAAATCTTGTAACAAACCTTTTAGAATCTACGCATGCTGCTCAAACTACATTAACAAAAGCCTTTATATGCAATGGGGATTTTGATGGAAAGAGTAAACCTTGGCCTAGAGTCCCTTTAATGCACTAAATAATCCTATATGTTGCCTTCAAATAAGGTTTTCTAGACTTAGACATGAACTTACTTAACCTATGCACAAAATATGTAATAGTTGGCCTAGTAATGGTTAAGAAAAGCAATCTACCTATCAACCTCCTATACATCCCAACATCATGTAGCAACTCTCCATCATCCTTATTCAATTTCAAATTAACTTCTATAAGAGTTCTGACAAGTTTACATCGAAGCATCCCAACATCATGCATAATTTCAAGATCATATTTTCTTTGACATAATGAAATACCCTTCTGTGATCTAGCCACTTCCAAACCCAAGAAATGCTTTCAATTGCCTAGATCCTTTAATTTGATATGCTTGTCTACAAACAGCTTGAAATCTTTTACAGCTTGAGGATCATTACTAGCAATAAGTATGTCATCAACATAGACCAAAAGTGGCATGAAAAATATGTCATTCTGCTTAGTGAATAAGGAGTAATCGACCTTGGATTGTACAAAATCATTCTACAATAAAGTGGTTAAGAATTTTGAAAACCACTGCCTTGAAGCCTATTTGAGACCACACAATGACTTGTATAACTTGTAAATCATCTCCTCCTTGCCACGCAGGCTTGGAGGAAGGGACATATAGACCTCTTCATGGAGATAACCGTAAAGAAATGTATTATTCACATCCAACTGTTGAAGTACCCAGCCTTGCATAGCAGCCAAAGCCAAGAAAAGCTTAACAGTAACCATTTTAGCCACTGGAGATAATGTCTCAATATAGTCCAACCCTTCTTGTTGAGTGTATCCTTTGGCCACAAGCTGAGCCTTATACCTTTCTATACTGCCATTAGTTTTGTAATTGATTCGAAAAAGCCACTTACATCTAACAGTTCTTTTGTTGGGTGGCAAAGGAACAAAAGACCAAGTTTTATTTTGCTCTAAAGCATTAATTTCAGTTGCCATAGCAGCTTGATGGTAAAATTGAGGTTCTTTGAGAGTAGAAATGCTATAACAGAAGTGAGAATAAGTAGGTGACAGTTTTTGATAAGAAACATAGCTAGCAATAGGATATCTAGTGGAAAGAATATTACATTTATAGGATTAAAGACATGGAGGTGGTTTGGATACTCTTGTAGACCTTCTAAGTAAAGGAACAAATGAAGGAATAGACATAGATGAAGGTGATAATGGTTCAGGATGTTGGATAGGATCATCAACTTCATCATTAGGTAAGTAAACAAATAAATCTTCTAGAAGATCAGAAAAATGATCTTCAAGAATTTGGGAATCAGGAACAGAAACATGATTAGAATGAGGATGTTGAGAATCCATAAGAGGAACAAATTTAGAATGTTGAATAGAATCACTAATAGGCAAAGGTGGAGCAGCAAGAATGCAGTTCTGAGACAAAAGGTTAGAAGGAGATGTGGAAGAAGGAAAGGATTGAAAGGGAAAAATAGACTTATGAAAAGTGACATCTCTTGAAATAAAAATTCTTTTAGAATACAAATCAAGCAATTTGTATCCCTTGACGGTAGAAGGATAACCCAAGAAAACTCATTTGATAACTCTAGGATCAAATTTAAGTTTGTTATAAGCTGGAGTGGAGGCAAAACATAAGCAATCAAAAACTCTAATGGAAGAGTAATCAAGTGGTTTGTCATAAAGCAATTCAAAAGGTGTTTTGTTATGGAAAAGAGGGTATGGAAGTCTATTGATGAGCTGGACTGCTGCGAGAATGCAATCACCCAATAAGTAATTGGAACATTTGATTGAATTCTCAAAGCTCTTGCAACACACAAAATATGTTGATATTTCATCTCCACAACAGAATTTTGTTGTTAAGTGGCGACACAACTATGTTGGTATATGATACCATGAGTCTTAAAGAAATCAGTCATTTGGAATTCAGCACCATTGTCAGTCCTAAAGACTTTAATAGACTTGTTAAATTGAGTCTTAATCATGGTATAAAATGACAATAAAAGGATTTTATTATCAAACTTGGATTTCATAAGGTAAACCCATGTTGATCTAGTACAATCATCAACAAGTGTAACAAAGTACTTGTGATCATTGTAGACACAGCATTTTGTACCCCTTATGACTCGGGCCTTTGTTCTCTAATAATGCTAGAACTCTAAGGCCTAAAGCCAATTTAGAACCCAATCAGATATAAAATTTCCTTGAGAAGTGTTAAAATGGCAAAGATAACCTTTTAAATAAGCAAAAATCCATTTTTGGAAATAAAATGACCAAAGAGACCCTCGGCTTACGTACATGGGTCACGGCCTGTGTACACAAGCTAAAGCATATGTACACAAGCACATACTTTCGTGCATAGCTAGGGTTTCAGAAGCATAAAAAAGACAAGTTTTCTGCAATAATGATTGACGTTTGGAATGAATTCCACACGTCTAGATGTTGTTCCAAACTCCATTGTTTCCACTATATAATGCCTTACATGGTATATTTTCAAAATATAGAGAAATCTCAAGGGAAAAACCTAAGATTTACTAGAAAATAATTAATCAAAAGGGAGTATTTCACAAAACACCCTCAAGTCAATTTTATTTTATGGAGAAGCAGCAAAGCCACCAAGGCAAGCCTGTCATCGTGCTATATGACTGACACGAGTGTTCACCTAACACAACTCATCAGAGAGAATGTCAAGGTAAGCATCCATGCATTGAAGCTACACCATGATAGCCTCTAAGGTCACATCACCAGTCCAGGAAGGAGTAAAGGTGGAAGGGACAACAAAAGCTGTAGGACCGGTAGACTCCACACGTGGCCTCTTCGGTTGAAGTTGAGCCTCACTTTGTGGAATAGAACCGGCTTCGATGCACCAACGATGGTGTAGTAAGGAGAATCGAAAGATGGGAATAGAAAAGTGGCGAAGGGTCCGCATGATAGCCGAAGGAAATATAAGTTTATCATGGGTCGCAGTATCCTAATAAACATCAAGGATAGAAGTAATGAAGTGAAAGGGGAAGTCTATAGAGAGGTCCTCTAAAAGAGATAAAAGAAAACGAGCACAAGGCTATGTGATAGAATTATAGTGAGACAAAGGAGTAAGAGTGAATGTCATCATCATATTAAGGAACCTCAAACCTTTTGCAAGGCTCGAGCATGGGGTGTTTAGCTTACCACTCCATGTGGAAGGAGTCTCACAGAAGTGAGAGATAAGCTCGTCTAGACATGGTCCGAAGATGCTCATAACTAGGGTAGTTATGATGCGCTACCCTAGGTATATGTAGTACCTCAGATATAAGATCCTAAGTAACTACGATACGTGTACCTTGAAATGTCATGGCAAACCGAGGTACAGAGGAATGGATACTGTGTATATTGGAGTAAAACTCCTATATAAACACAATGGGACACCTCAAGGGACTCTCAAGTAAAGATTCCTAGCCCCGAGTCCGAATGACGATAAGGAAAGGAGTGTCGGAAAAGTCCAATAAGATAACCTGGCACTCCGGATGAACACCAAGTTTCTAAAAGTTCTACAAGAAGTCCTTTTAGGCCTTCTCATCATGGAACCAAGCATGAGGAGACGAAACAGAATCAGAAGAAGAAGAACCAGAACCTTGAAGAGGATTTCGGCCAGGAGTGGATTTACATGCTTTAGGTGCCATGTGCAGTCTATCCAAGAGAGAGCGAAAGAGAGACAGGCAGAGAGAGAGAGAGAGAAAGAGAAAAACACATCACAAACTAGAAGTAGAGAAATGAAAGAATACGTATGCATGAAATATGCATAAACATGTGAAGTGCAAAATTTAAAATTTCATCATGGGTAAAACCCAATCCAAACCTACCAGCAGACATTCCAAAAATCAAACATGCATTTAAATGCATGAAACATTGTTAAAATGTAATGAGAATGCAATGCATGAGCATATAATATCAAATAAAAAACACCTAACCCAACAATTTCACAAAAAGAAAAAACTCAAAAACCCCAAAAAGTTTCAAAAACCCCAAAACCTAGGTCTAAAATGCATGAATGCATGAGAAATAAGGGTTTTAGGAAGCTTACCAAGTGATTTGATCTTGATATAGGCCGAAAATGCAATGGGTAGAGAGATTTGAGTGAGAAAAATGTGTTTGGAGGGAGAGAAAGAGGTTTTCTATCAAGAGAGAGAAGTGAGAAATGAATCTGATTTACGCTCAGACCTTAAATAGAAATTGCAACTCAATGGATCGAGATATCTGTTGAGCACTAAATCTCGACAGAAATGAATCCGTCGTGGTGCTGTCAAGGATCTATCGACGGAAAAAACACCTCAATGGATTAAGAAGCTGTTGAGAATCTATCGACCAAATAGAAAGTTGCTTAATGGATCAAATAAGCTATTGGGCATCTATCGAGAAGAAACCCAGAAACCTTGATGGATCGAGATTGCATTATGATCTATTGAGACAAGAAGAAAAAGGGGCTCGATAAAAGAGAATCTGTCGAGGATCTGTCAAGAAGCTGTCGAACTTGAAGAAAAGAGTTTTTCAAGGAGGGAAAAACACAAAAAGATGAATGCAACAAACAATCTACTCAAACATAGATCTAATCAACATATTAAGCTCTCAAAACATCTCTCAACATATATGCACAGCATCCAAATCCAAAAACACACACAAACACACAAACACACTAAGCAAGTCTAACCAATTCTATATTTCAAAACAAGTTAAGACAGTTTATTGAGCATATATTAACACATGTATTCCCTGTGATAACCAAATCACATTGTACCTACACATGCATTAAAAGTAGCATAGAATTTGTGTATTGTGAGTGAAAAACATAACAAGAGTGCATAGGTGTCTCATATTATGATAATTTGAGATATGAGTAACTGCTTGATGTAGAGTATCATCTTGAAAGTACATCCTATAACTCTCATATCTCCTAGAAACACACGTTTGTAACCATATTTAAAAGCATTTTGATTCTTTTTTCTTTTGATTTTCTTTGCATATTTTTCTTTTTCTTTTTGAGCATAGCATGCATGGGCATATAAGGGAAAGAAAAGAAATACCCAATTATATAAGCCAAAATATCACAATTTTGCTACACCGAAGCACACTAATATTATTACATGATTGGCGGGGCTTTAGTGGTGAGATGATTATCTATGCCTTTCTCTTATGATTTTTTAGTCCTTCCCGTTAAAAAGAGTGACATGGGTGATAAGTATAAGAGATTACGAGTCACAAAGTTCGCTTGCTTAGTTATGCATTGTGATGCTCATCTATGTTACAAGAGATACAAAGATTAGAAAACTTTGCTTCAATGGCCATCCAAGGTACACAAGTACCAAAATACACAAACACACATTGTTTTTGTATTTTTCTGATTTTTCAATTTTTTTTTATTTTTTTGAAAAACAAATAAAAACAAAAAATAAAAAGCATACAAACAAAAACATAAAGAAACACACAAAGCATAAAACTAGACTGACTCAAAAACAGGAAAGAAAAACAAACAGGTAATGCATAACCATAAAGGGAGAGAGAAAATAAAATGACTAAATCACTTTGAGTCTTTTTCCTTCCACACCTTGGAAGAACCTTTCCTTTACGAGAACCTTTGATTCGAAGGTGGGGGGGAAGAATTGAAACCATTCAAGTTCGAAAAGAACATTAGGTCCTTGAGAAGAACTCCAAGAAGGGCCAGAGAGGATGGAAATTGATTTTGTTTCTGGATGAGAGCATACTATTGCTTTGTTAAGTAGTTAACCACTTGTAGCAATTTGGATGAGTATGCCCTGAAACTCCACTGTAATGACAGAATTGTGGTTTTTTTGGTTGAGACTTCTAATTTTAAGCCTTGTTGTCTTTCTTAGCCCTGGAGTTTCTAGTCTCTTTCTTCTCTATCTTAGGGGGTGCTCCTATAATAGATTTTCCCTTGTCTATGTCCTCACTAGCTATATTAGTTTTAGATTCATTTTTCTCATAATTAACATTGTTAGTAAGTGAGGCAAAAACATTTCTACTAGAAGAGGCAATATGAGAAGAGTTAGAAAGTTAATACCCCAAGCCGGTTCCGTCAGAAGTTGATTTCTAAAGGTTCAGCATTTCGTCCAGCTTTGCACTGGAAGTCCTCTCCAATTGAGCTCGAACTTGGAACAACTCTGCTTCAATCTTCTTAGTTCTTTTAGCTAAGAAATTGTTCTCAAAATGCAATGCTCCAATAACTTGGTTGGCTTCATCAACCTTTGTAAAGAGTTTAACTCGTTCCAGCTCCACTTCACTAAGCTTTATAGTGGACAACCTATACAATTTCTTATGCTTTTCAGACACCTTGTATAACTTTGCATAGGCTGTATAAATTTCATCTTGATCATTCATCTTCTCGAACTTGGATTCCACCAAGTCCTCTTCTTCATCCACTTCTTCTATGATCCCTTCAATAGGACCCACCGTGGTAGTGAAAGCATTCAAGATTCCCCCGTCATCATTGTCATCTAACTCAGTATCAGGTTCGGTGTCACTCAAGGTAGCAGTAAGAGCCTTGCTTTTCCCAATCGACTTGAGATATGTTGGACATTCTTGTTTCATGTGTCTAAAAGCTTGACATCCGAAGCACTTTGGTCCGGAGGGAATGGTGTATTGATTACCATCCTTAGCATCCTTCTTCTTTTTGTCTTGACTTTTAAATTGAGAAGAACTGGATTGCTTACGGTCCTTGTTAAAGCCTTTCGCATTAGCATTCTTCATAAACTTTTTGAATTGCCTTGTGATGTAAGACTTCATATTAGAATCTCCATCATCTAAAGACTCATTTGTCTCATTACTCTTGACCTTCAGTACCATGCTCTTGCCTTTGCTTCCCTTCCCAAGTCTAATCAAACCCAATTCATAAGTTTGCAAGTTGCCAATTAGCTCTGTCAAAGGAATAAAGTTAATTTCCTTTGATTCTTCAATTACTGTAATCTTGGCATGAAATCTCTCAGCGAGAAATCTAAGCACCTTTCTCACAACCTTAAGTTTGGGAATAGTTTCCCTAAAATTAAAGGTTGAGTTAACTATGCCTTGATTTTGAAATAGAACTCATCAAATGACTCATCTTCCTCCATCTTTATCTACTTAAAACTAATAGTAGGCCTTGAGAGCTTTGAATTCTTGACAATCTTAGTCCCTCATAGGTTGTCTAGAGGATAGTTCATGCTTCCTACGCAGTATCAATAGAAGGATATCTTCTTGAATTCCTCATTGGTGACCACATTGAAAAAGACATTCAATGCCCTGCTATTGAAATTTGTTGCTTTAATCTTTGCATCATCCCATTCAATCGACACTTCTTTTGGCTTAGTCTAGCCAATTTCCACAGCTTGCCATACCTTTTCATCTAAAGACTATAAAAAAGCTCTTATGCGTACTTTCCAGCATGCATAGTTAGTGCTATCAAATAAATTAGGTATAATAAGAGATTGTCCTCTATCCATGACAAACAGTGGTCAATGGATCACATAGCAAAATTAACCCTAATCAGAATGTGCCCACTTGATAGGCCAAAAATGTATTGGCCCATTGGCAAATTAATTAATTAATTAGTCAAATTAATTAATTAAGTGAATTTAATATGCAATAGCGTGGCAGCACAAACAAATCACGAATGAAAAAAATCTCCGAGGCAAAACCCCACCGGGTGAATTTAAGGTCATTACTCAGAATAATCCACTATTATCAATCACAAGCAGTTACAAGTAAAAGGAATCCCAGTACCTAACCAACCTACAGTTGAACCCTTACCCTAATACCCAATTAGACTTGTATTGTAGCGGCAATCTCTCATTTTAATGCACGAATCCCAATACGTGACTAACCAATGATGCACGGATCTCAGTACATGACTAACACACAAACTTGAAGAAGATGTTGGCTGCAAAGTTCTTCATTTCATCAACATGAAGATCAAGAAGCTCCTTAGTCACAAAACATTTGGCGCAAAGACGTAGTAGTTTCTACATAGAGAATGATGAACTAGAGCAATTTTTATCTCTGGTCACAATATACGTACAACAACAAGTGCAACAACCTTGAGACGGCCTTTAAAATAATCTTTATATATGTCTAGGGTTGTGAGAAAAGAAGCCTCACAAAAATACTCAAGGATATGCGTGAAATTAGATCTGAAAATTTTAATTTCGTAATTCTTGACAGATACAGGTTGTGTCAAGCTTGTGTTGAGCTTTAACATTAAATCTCGATAGATGGGTTTCTATCGAGACATTTGTTAGGCATTAATGAACAAAACTTCTTCACTTGTTCTTGGTTAGACTTGCATGACTTCAATACTAAACTTGAACATTTGTTTCTTGAAGTACTAAACACATCCTGGATTTATCCAATTACAAATAAAATACGTTTTGTCAAAAGATTAGCCAATTACATCAAATATGTCCCTAACAATTATGAAAAGGAAAGGGAAGTCTTTTATACTTTGCAGGGGACAAATCTCACAATTTTTATTAAAAGTACAAATTCTTTTAAGAAGTACATTCACTAAAAAAGAAAGTTTAGCATCAAAGGGATGACCTAGCCTAAGATGCCATATAGAAGAGCAGGATACCGTAGCATTATTGATTACATGAGATTAAGATATTATTGAAAATAGATTGGAAAACCGAATTGAAAATGGATTGAAAGGATGATCTAGAAACCTTGGAGTTGATTGGAAAGGTACAAGTATCTGAGGGGCTGTGTAGCAACAAACACAACCCATCATAAACTTCACCCACACCAATCGTCCTCCTGTAAATGAGGTACAGTATAAAGCAAAAATTGGACAAGAAAATGAGACTACAAGAACAAGATTTTGTAAGCTGACTGACTGATAAAAGATTAAAAGAAAAGAGGAAACACAATGAATATTGGAAAGAGTTATGGTGGCTGAATAGGAAATAGAACCTATGTGGCAGAAGTAGCTAATTGAAGATTTGAATGAGACTTGATCACATTGCTAGCATATGGACTTCTTTATTTCCCATATTAAATTGGGCAGCAACTTGCATTTGATTTCCCAGCATAGTCAAGAATTGCTGACATTGCTCTTGAATAAATTGAAATTGAGCAATAGTATTGGATTGATGATTGAACCTTCTCTGCAAAATCATCTTGAAAGTCTTTCCTTAAGGCTTGAACTTGGGTGGAAAATCATGCAACTTGAAACACTTCTCCATGATACGACCATGTTTTCCATAATGAGTGCAAATAGGCCTATCTTTGCCTCTTGAATTCTTTCCTCAAGAAAAACCAAAACTTCCATAGTAATTGAAACCAGAAAAATCATAATTGGGATTAAGACCAGTGGAATTGCAACCTTACACAACTAGAGCTGTAGACTCAATGTGAACATTAGTGTTATTTCCAACATTTCTCTGTCTTTCTTCTTGAATCAACAAGGAGTAGACTTCGTTAATGGATGATAGTGGACCCATTAGCAAAATCTGTCCTTTAATTTGAGAATTCAAATCATTAAGGCCCATCAAGAATTGCATCACTGAATCTTGAAAATTAAGATTTTCAATCTTTTGAGAAATATTGCAAGTACATTTTCTAGAAGAACAAGTTAGAGTAGGCCTAAAATTCTAAAGTTGATCCCAACAGACTTTCAATTGAGTAAAATAGGTGGTAATTGAAGAATCACCTTGATTGATTAATGCAATGTCCTTTTGTAGTTGAAAAACCCTAGGTCCATTGCCTTAAGAATGTGTATCTCTAAGATCATTCCAGATTTCCAATGTTGTGTCTCTATAAGCAATGTTCATTCTAATCTGAGGTGAGACTGCCTTCATCAACCAAGAACCCACCATGTTGTCACAACGAATCCAAGCATCAATTGCTGCTAGAGTTTTCACCAATGGAGAAGAAAGAGTAATGGTGCAATTGACAAAACCAAACTTATTCTTGGCAATCAAAGCCTTCTTTATTGATCGAGCCCAAGCATGGTAATTTGCACCAATCAAGGCCTCAGATATAATCATAGTTCCAGGAAGTTCAACATGATGAAGAAACAAAGGATTTAAGATGTCCTCTATCAATGCTAGATCTTTCTTAGAGGAGGAAGGAGGTGTCGAAGCCATTGAAGGAGCTTCAAAGCATTCAGGAAAACCCTAGAAATTGGGAGAAATTAGAACAATCTAGGCTCTGATAGCATGTGAAATTTGTTATGAGTAAATTCTCATTAACTTGAATAATGATACACTGATGTTGTAGTTTATATACAATAGAGAAGCTAATTAATCTTAACAACTATAACAGATTTCTAACAAACAAGAAGATTACAACTAATCACACATGTGCATATTACATGCCCATTACTAGACTAGACTAAACTACATACAGTTTAAGCAACACTATTAACAGAAACAATACTACATGTTGTTTAGCCTGGTCTTTCTTCATTCTCTATATCTTTGCTTACTTCTAATTCTGATCTGGCTTCCCTATCCTTCAGCCTTGATTCGTGATACAATAGTTAGTTCATTTTGTTGTGTAACAACACCACCAATTAGCAGCGACTTCATATGCTCCTCTAAACTTGGAAGGCGATGATTGTCATCGTAATTGTACATCAAAGGAACCATCCTTGCAGCATTGAGAGAAACAATCTTAAAAGATGCAGGGAATGGATATGAATAGAGGCATTCCTTGTTGAGGCACTTCCATTCGTTTGAAATCATAGATATTATATGTTCTCTTGTGTCTTTGATTGAAGAGCCACAATGTTCTTTCATGTAGCACTTTAAATAAGATCCATCACGCCCATCTTGATTCTCATCCTGTAGTTAAAACCAGGCTTATTTCAGTGACTAGGAAGAGAAAGATTCAAACATTAATTAAAAGCCAATTTCTGGCACCCTGGATCGACTAGTGCTGTACTAGTGACATTATTTCGTAACTTGCAGAGCTTGTGAGTTTTTTTTGTTTTTTTTAATTACAATAAAGGTATGGGGATTTGAATTCTATTTTTCCTTCGAAAAATTTAGTCAATTCCACTCAACTATAAAATCATGACAAGTTATAATTGATCTTACATCACTGTGTATAAGTTTCATTTCAGCTGAAACAATATTTAAAACTTTATTAATAATAAGTGTAACTGGGCTAGGTTTGTATGGATCCAGTGAGGATCCAATGGACTTAATGGACTAAAACCAAAACCTAACGTGATATTATTGACCACCAAGACCAAAACAAATACAAATTTGCCTTCAAACTGGTCTTAAGAAAAATTTCTCTATTTCTCTTCACTATGTGGTGATTGATTACATGACCTATATAAAAAATTATGTGACTTACTTAAATAATATACATAGATGGTTGTTGCACATATTTCGGACAAGATTCACCCAAAGAGAAAAACATTGTGCTTTGTGTTTACATTCAAACTGTTTGGAATGAAAAATTTCCCCCTTACTATGTGACTATTGATAAGATCATACTATTGCGCTAGCCAACAGTATATGGTTCTTTGCATTAATTGCTGTGCCATAGCACTACCTGGAAGCTTCAGGTAATGATTGGCAAATGTAGGTCCAAATGTCTAATACTGCTAGCCAGCTTAAAAAGCTATAATGATACCAGCTCATCCTGGAGCGAAAATTATATGTTGTACCCGGCATATATGCCGGGTACACCATATACCAGCTCATCCTGGAGTAACAGAAACTTTGTTATTTCCTCTTCTATCCACCCAGATCCCAGAGAATTATTGCAAAAAGTAACCTGCCAACCATGAAGTGGAGCAGCATGTCATAAACTTTAAGGACATCAATGGAGTACTCTGTCTTAAATTAAACATGTCCTCTTTGAATAAAGGAAAGCCATCTATCTATAGCCACCCTTCTCTCCTTTATGTCACGGGCCCCCAGTAAAAGAAATGAATAGTTTTCTTTTCCATTTCGTTCACAATAAGCTATAGTTTTGCTCTGCAAAATTTGATAATAGCAGCGAAACAAATTAATCTTATAATTTTTTGTTTCACAAAATAACTTCGGTCCATAGCTTTCTTTCTCATTTCTCTGTCCAAAGAATTTTCTCTGTAATTTTTATTGGCAACTAACCACTTAAGACGATAAATGTTATGAATAGCACGCGACTTCCCTTATCAAGGCGTGGATCGATCCACGTTGTAGCTTAGGGGTGCTCCCAAAATTTTGGATGACCCAAAAAAGTCTTAATTAGCTAAACCTGTGACCCTTGAAAATACATCTTACCCGGCAAAGAAAGTTATTTGATAAAAAAAAAAAAAAAAAAATCCACGTTGTTATTTTATTTACATATACAAAAAGTTACACACATATATATAAAATGTTTTGAAACTTTAATATTTTTTTTTAATATAATTATACTTTTACTAACTTTCAACAAGTTTTATTTCACTTTACAAATATAAATGTTTGTGAGATATAAAGCAAGAGTCAAAATTTAAGTCTATTTTCACATACATATACACTTAGATTAAATTAGAATAAAATTTATCTTGTATCAAAAAAATATTATGTACTTTGCACACTTAATTATTTTTATAGGTAATTTAACTTTATTCCATTTTTAATATATATCATTTATACTAGTTTTCATTTCATTTCATTTTTTATGAAGTTATTTGTCAAGTTCAATTGTCCCATCAATGTACTATTACTATACTATTAGACTTATTATGTGTATATAGTCAAAGGTTTTGTCGTCATAATTGTGAAATGAACCTTCTAAATTTCATTCTAATTAAGAACAACAATATAATATAAATATTTGGTCTTGAAAAATGTTTGTGGCAAACTTAATATATAGCAATTAAAGAAATTATTTATTTTTTAATATATATATATATATATATATACATATTATTTATTCGTGTTTTCATTCCATCTTTTATGGAATTATTTGACAAGTTCAATTGTCCCATCAATATACTATTACTGTACCATTGTACTACTAGACCTGTTATGTGTATATAGTAAAAGGTCTTGTCTTCGTAATGATGAAATGAACTATTTATATTTTATTCTTATTAAGAACAACAATATAATATAAACATTTGGTCTTGAAAAATGTTTGACGTAAATGTTTGACGCAAACTTAATATGTAATCATTAAAGAGATTATTTATATGTAGTTTTAGACATATAATTTTTAAAAGTTGTATAATTTATTTAAACAATATAAATGAATAGCATTATAATTTATCACTAATGAATTGAAAAAGATGATTTTAAACCTGTTTGGAGTCAACTTTTTTCCTTTAATCTTCACTGTGCATGGGATTGGTAATAACTAAGTAAACATAAGCTAGACCATCTCCATCTGGGAATGCCTCATGGAAACGATTGTTATTGTGTTTTTTATGTGTATTATTTCATTTGAAAATTTTTAATAATGATCTTTAAGTTAATTAGTTTAACTTTATAGGAAGCATATACTTGGAACAAAGTTTCTCTCTAAACTAGTTTGGAGAGAAACCATACAAACTCCTCATATATCTTTATATTGAGTGTACATTTTAAAAATTTAACCATTAGATTTCATGTTCTTATTATATACTTCGTATTTATAAAATTTCAAGAAGATTGAAGATCAACTACTATGCCATTAAATAAATGTTAAAATTTTAACATTTTGTAATCTAAAATTGTGTATAAAAAATAATTTTATTAATTAAATAATAAATAACATCTGATCTAAATGGAATTTTATTTGCATGTTAAAAACATAAGAAACATGAAATTTAACTGTTAAATTTTTAAAATTTACATGTAAAAAAAAAGATATATGAGAAATTTACAGAGTTCCTTTTTAAACTAATTTAAAGAAAAACTTTGTTCATATGCTTGCTAAAGTTGTTTTGAAAATATTAAGCTTATCCGGTAGTCCTAGGTTTTAGCAAATAGCTGAGTCCCAATTGATTGCTTGCTCCATTATCAGTTTCTATTTCTTAGGACTAAGAACAATGTAGTGCCATAGACTCATAGTGGTGCTAAAGATCTCTATTTTATAATTTGTTCCTTGGTCAAGCATGTAAAAGAAGGCAAGTACAGTTCCTTCAAGTCTGTGCTCTTAACTAAAAACTCCGACACTTGTTTTGTTATGATGCTGGATTCTGTCGAAGTAGTCTAAGTTTTCTTTTCTTTCTTGTATTTAACCCACCTAAAAGGTTACAATCGGGAATGAAAATCTCTTTGTTAAAAAAGGAAAAGGTTCATCACTAATTATATGTTACCTTGGCACTTCCCAAGTCATCCCAAAGACGAAGAATTTTCGCAGTAGAAGATATAATGCCCGGAACATCATCTAGAAGATCTACAGTTTCATTGGTTATGCCTTGACCCAAGAAAAAGAAAGTATGAACAAGCACCATATGCACTCCTGTGCTGATAAGGGCATTCTTCAAGTACTCTTCTGTCTTTGGATAGATCCCATGAGCCAACCATTGTGCTTCTAATAAGAATGCGTTGCACAATCTCGCCCACTGTAAATATTAATATAAATTCTCAAACACATAGCTCATTAAACTTTCCTAAATCCATACTCAAACTAAATTCATGCTAGGTTCAGTGTTACATTATCTTATACCGTTTTTTTAAGGCTTTCCATGGGGTTCCATCCATGCTTTTTGTAGACCTTGTTGCAGATTTCGTTGGTAATGTCATAAAGAGCCTTGAAGCATATCTTCATGTAGTCTGGTAGTTGCTCAGCAGCATCAAGTTCCCATCTGCATGCAATTTTATTTTTATTTTTCAAATAAATATGGGAGTGTCAAAAAATTTACTGCATTAATTTTACATAATAATGCATGCACTTATCACAAAATACTAATTATACATAATAATGCATGCACTTGTCACAAAATACTAATTAAGACATTTTTTTTTTTTCTTATTATATGTTATGTTGAAGCAACATCAATCATATTTGTTATTATGTCAATTTGTAATTTTTTAGTAATAAAAGTCGTTATAGTTTCAACATTTTTCTAGCTTATATTATTCCACTGCTGATCCATACCTATTGACAACTTCTGTGAAGTGTTTAAGTTCATCGTGGGTTCCACGAACATCAAATATGTCATCTATTACGTAGAGTAGTGCCAAGGGTTTTGTGAGCTCAACCCTTTGCTCCGACAAGATTGGATCTGGGAGGCATGCCATGGGCCACATGTACCATTTAAGTGGCTGGTCTCTAGCAAATTTCAACTCATTGGCCAAGCCTAGGTCTTTCCACCATCTAAAACAAACAAAGAGATTTAAGTAAATCGTTAATAATATACCATAAAATGCAAAATAAATCCTCAACATCATTGCTCAACTTACTTCAAAATTTGATGAATTTCCTTTTGGTGTATTTCATGAACCATGTGGGAATCTATTAGAGCTAGTTCTTGCACAACATTGATCCATTCATTTGTCCCTTGAATGTTAGTTTGAATGTTTTTAGTCGTGAACCTTGCCAGGCTCTTGTGACGAGGATTCTTCAGTGTATCCGTGATAAGAATGGCTTGTTGATGATCAAGACGGGTCGCCCATTCGGTAAGATATTGGCGACTAAAGTCTCCAGCTTCATCGAGTATATCTTCTCCTTCAATACTTAAGTGAGAAGCTTCATATAAGCCCTTCAATCCCTTTATATCTCCCACTAGACTTGATTTGAACTTCCTCTCCTTGTCCTTGAAGTTGTTAAACAACGCTGTGCAAGTGTATATACAATATTCATTTAGCGAGTATATAGCTTTGTCCTAAAAGCATATAGTAATGGATTACAAATAGGAACAAAATTGTTTTCCCCTTAGTTTTAGCCTTTGTATCCTTATTACTTCGAATAATTAATGGTGGGATTAGGCCTTAAGTTGGGATAACAAAGATTAAAAGACAATGTTGAAAATTACTGTTGGAAAAAAGGTCATAGGTAGCTAGTAAGAAATTAAATTATTTAATTGTCATATAAAATATAACAGTTATAAAATCAATTTATTTTTCATGCATAGTGTCTAGTAAAAGATATTAAATATATGTGTGTGTATATATTCATCAGTAGATCTGTCTAAAAGAATAATCCAAATATTTTTATAAAAAATATTCAAGAATGATAATTTAATTAATTACTTAAGAATAATAAATAAGAAAATCATTGTACAAGTATAAAAGTTTGAAAATGTATCGATAAATATACAAGAAGCTCTATACGTGACTTAGTTTTTTCTTTTTTTCTTTTTTAATGTACGTGTACTGTTTAGTATACTTCTTCTGTCATAACTTTTTGTTTCAAATTATTGAAATTTTATGGACTGTAGGAAACTATAAAAGGATGTTATAGTATTGTAAAAGGAATTTATAAAAAGAAATTAAAAAAAAAAAAAGCAGAAAAAAAGATGATAGAACAATATTGCAACAGTGTAAAACGTTTGTTGAATTTTTAATGGGGTCTTTTTTAAAAAAAGATTATAAAAAGGTTAGATCCCACAACATATATATCATAAATCATATACAATAAAATAAAAGTCAAGTCTTATAAGTCATGGTTCTACCAAATGATTATTTTCTCTTGGTAACAAGTAGCCACACTCTCAATAATTATTAAAATAATTTATATTATTAATTGTAATGATAGTTTAATTTAGTTAAAACAATAGTACTTAATTTTTCAAGAAATTTATTCCAACTAAAATTATATTACAAAAAATTTAAGATATTTATAATAAAATTTCACAATTAGTAATCAATCATAATTTTGTGTTTTGATGTAATAAAACTTGCAAAATGCATATTGTAGGTGCATGAAGTGGCATACAGTTTTGACAATATTTCTAAAATATTTTCTTACATAAAATTTTCAAGTGGCTTTTAGTTAAAGGTGTAATCGGTTAGGTTCAGTTGGGCCATCATATTGGGCAAATTCCCCCATTAAGCCTAATTAACAAGGGGAGTAGGAGAGGGTAGGGGTGTTTAAGTAATATCATTTATTGTACCTAATAAACTATGTCCTTCTCTTTCGTTATCATATGAATGGAAGAGAAGTACGTAGCCTGCTAAATACACTACAATAATTTTTCGATATTTGGGCCATTGGCTATTAGATCTTTGTGAGAATCAAAATCCCAAACCCCTCCCTCACCCTTGATGATGGCTTTATAGCCATGAGCAATGCTAGACATGGTAAAATGAGTCAAAATTTTCTGATCTGATTCAAAAAATACTCTACCAGAACTCGATTTTTTAATCCGAAACAAAAACGGGTTAACCTATGACCCGATCCGAGTTTTTCGAGTTTTTTGTGGGTCAACCCAACCTGACCCGCAAACTGACCCGAACCCGAATCATTTTTTTAAAACTTTTTTTTTTGGTAAAAAAAAGAGAAAGGAAAATTAATACAATAGTAGTTTAATTGTTTATGGTGAGTTTTAAGGAAACAATTGATACATTTACACATGCAAATTAATTGAAAGATAAAAGGTTGAGAATTCTGTAATGCGTAAAGACTTTTAGATATCAAATAACAAAGTACATGCCAAGATAACATGGTTACAGTAGAGTTAAAAATATAGATTTAAAATTGTAGACATGTGTGAGAAACATTTACAAGTGTAAAAATGGTAAAGCCAAAGTATCAAATTAGCATAAATTATGAATGCTTAGACTTATTTTTTAACAATTTATATCCAAAATAAACGACTTTTCAAAATAAATTATGATATTTCCTAGAGTGTGTGTTGCTTAACAATGATATGATATTCATAAAAGAGACCATGTATAAATAAGTAAGCAATCAAATTTTAATGTATATCTCAAATTGAAATAGAGTGCCAACCACAATTGATAATAGATTATAAAATTAATTTTCAAGATTGTAAATTTCTTATATGTTTTTATTCTTTATCAAATGAATTATCCAATAAATCATTTGGAATTTTGTTTTATATTTTGGAATGTTGATATTGTGTAGAAATAAAACATGTGTATTTATTTTACTTATGTTTGTGTTATTTTGTTTTAGATAGTAATGTTAGGATTTGTATAATTTTAAAATTATTGAAGTCATTTTTTATATAAATGGTGAAGTCAAAATAATGCATTTTACATCAAATAATTTGTTGTATAACTTTCTAAATGATAAATACATGTTGTTTTATTTTTATTTTTATTTTAATTCTTATGAAAAATACGGGTCAACCCGACCGACCCGCAACCCGATTACTCAAACCCGGTTTTAACCCGCTTAAGATGACCCTTTTTGACCCGTGACACGTGACCCGTTTGACCAGCAACTCAATTGACCCGACCCAAACCCGGCCCAACCCGACCCACCCGTTTTGCCATGTCTAAGCAATGCCATTGGCTTTATATATAAATTAAAGAAAAGAAGATGCCAACCTGAAGAAACGTAGTAACCATCTTGTCTCAATAATCGAAAGCGTAGAGCAGTTTCGTAAGGTTGATTGTTGATATCATTATAACCACAAGCACTAGATATCATATTTTGCCTCCGTAGAACTGTTTTAATCTCTTCTTGGAAGTGGTAGTCAATGCTAAGGCGTTGAATCGCATCAATCATATATAAACCTTCCAATGGATCTTCTCCAGCTTTGTTCAGCACGTGCTTAACTTCTTTCAACTTTCGTGCATGTTGGCTGTGAATTTCATCCTGGAAGGGAGGTGAGAAATCTGTTAAGAACTAAAACTAAAAATAAAATAAAATATCAGGCACAATGAGAACCAGAAACAAAAAAAAAAGTGTGTAACTAAATGCCAATTGACATCTTTAATGTATTCAATTAAATCATAATAGTGTATTATATTCATATACAAACTATATAGTGCTTCGAGTAGATAGAAGCTAACGTGAGCAAAGTCAAGGTTTAAATTTAAGACTTATTAATCATGGTTTTTGAGTAATAAAGTTATTTTGTTAAAGGTTGATTGTATCATCTCTAGCATAAAGTTTAAGAAAGATTATCGTATTTTTACCTGTTTTTGTTAAGAATGGAAGATATTAAAATATTACAAGGTGAGAAAACAAAAGCTCAATGAGAACAAGGGGTAGTGATGAAAATTTTGCATAGTGACCCCATGGCTCCTGATCGCAACCTAACAAAAGTGGTTTTATCATATACAAAATAGACTCCGTGGGATGAATAAAAATCCATTATCCCACTTTGAGTTTTTCAATTTATATTTTACTAACTAAAGTCTATCATATGTATCATTTCTTACCCTTATAAAGTAAGTAAAGATTGAAAAATAAAAAATTCAAACACATAGTATACAACACTTGGTAGAACATTAAGTGAAACTCCTAAGAAAAGGGATAAATAATTTTTACTCTCAAGGAAATAGTGGTTAGTTTAGCGACTACAACAATGGAAAGATTAACTAATAAGAGGGTTTTATGGAGCGTCCTTTCAAAACATGTGAATCTCATAAGTGTGTGAGGCTCATTAAATATGAGGACACTTCATAAGATGGTTTTAACAAATACTTTTCCATGGTAGTCACGCATTAAGAAATGACACATAATCTTACAGCATCATGTTTGCTTCCGCAGTTGTAATGTTTTAAAGGGAGAGACAATCTGTGATCATGGGCGGTGCTCAATTTGTGAGCACTAGGCAAAGAATTCTGGTTGAAGTGGTCTGAATTGGTAGCTTGTGGAATCCTCTTAGGAGCAATTGGAGGATTGTAGGAAGCAAAGACGGGCTTCATAGACAAAGCCATAGAGAATGAGTATCATAGGTAAAGTAAATGGGAGAGAGGAGTGGGAGGGAAAATTTTCTTATGAAGAGTTCAATGCTTTGGAGAATTCTTGATCCAATTTATAGGATTCAAGGCGTTGATAAGTATAAGGATGTTTCAGAAACGTTAAATTCTGTGGGACCATGTTTAGCATGCTTCAAGATGCATGTATTCAATTTGATACCGTGGAATTCTTCATCCAATTTTCAGAATTCTATGCGTTGAAAATGCATTGATGTTTCAGACCGTAGGACCATTCTTGAAAATGCACGTATTCAATTTGATACCATGCACGTATTATTATTATTATTTTTTTTTTAATTTGATAGTTAAGAAATGAGAAATTTGAATTGTGTAGGTATTTCTAAGAAACATTAGAAAGTGTCAGAATTATACCATCACACACCTTGGTACAGTGATTACTCTACAAGTATAAATACTTGTGAGATATGAGGAGTAAGAGTCGGAGTTCAAGTTTTTAGGAGGAAACTTCACACACATATACATTTAAATTAAGTTAAAATAGAAATTTTAACTGGTATTAAAAAAAAAAAGTGTCAAAAATAAATTATTTTCTGACCACCATTCAGCATTAATCACCATAATTGCTAACTTCTATCTTGAATTTGGCATACTTGAACACCGTACAACCATCCTTCAACCTGGTCACAAAAACATTCATCTTTAGGTTGTATTGAGAATACGATAACCATAAATGATGTAAGTAAAATTAATGACATAAACAATAGGAGTATATCTTCAGAAATCTCCGGTCTTCACACCCTTCCTCCATTTGCTACTTTTCTGTGTCTTTGACCACATCCTCTGCACCTTTCCCCACGTTAACCATACTTACACCCCCAAAAATAAAACCAATCCAAAACAAGGGCATGCCTTTTTATTCTTTTTTTTTTTTGGTTCTCTTTTATGATGTATTTAAATGAGTTTCTGCAATGAGAGGATGTAATAATTTTTTTTTGACAAACAAGAATATCTAAACTTCTTCAAGTATTTAATTATTCCCTCGGTATATGTGGTCCTCCATTCCATACACACTAGGTTATTATAGTGAAAAATCTAAGGAAGTCAATACCGTACCGGAGGCTGTACCGATTTGGCCAGTGGTACGATATATTTCGGGTATCGGTTAATACCAGTATACCGTTTCGAAGTTACTGCTATTTTTCATTATTTTATACAATATAAAAAGTTATAATGATTTTTTTTTTTTTTATAAACATTCAGCTATAATGATTATTTTATTGGTGTGTTTAATGTTTTATATAATAATGTTTTATAGATAATCTAATATTCTAATATAAACCATATTATTATATATTATTATTATTATTTGTAATGTACCAGCATTTCAAAAAAAAAATTGTAATGTACCAGAACAGAAGTTACAAAACAAATATATCTTATTATAATAAAAAAATAAAGAAAGATAAGACCATTAAATTTGAAATGGGTCGACCAAATAGCTGTACACCACTTCTTTTTTTTGGGTAAACCAAACAGCTGTACACCACTTGTTCTTCTTCTTTGAGAATGAGAAAGAAGGTGAACTGCTTCACAGTTCGGTGAAGCTGAAAGTGAACTCCTTCACAGTTCGGTCTACTTCACAGCAATGTTGAGTGCTTAAGCAGCTATTAACCAGTGTAGAGCAAATAAATGACAGAGTGGCAAGAGAGAAAGAGGTGTACCAGTCGCCGCCGAGGAGTGGCGTTACAGATTCGCCTCCGAGGAGTGTACCAGTGTTGCCGCTGAGGAGTGTTTGTTTGTTTTTTTTTTTTTTTTAGTTTATATATGTTGTAAATTTGGAATTTATATATGTTCACCGGTTACCTTTGTATTTTTCTTTCATTTTTCTCCTTCTTTGCTAGGTTTTCTAGCTTACTCAAAATCTTAGATTTGCTTGTCGTGTTTCGGCCCGGTATCCATTTACCGCCGAAACAGCCAGATTTGGCCGGTACAGTCAGTATGTGGCCGGTATGGCCGGTATTTTTTCGGGTATGAAACAGGGTTGTATCTGTACCAGTGCACTAGCCGATACGATATATACCGGCCGTACTGGCTGGAACGGTACAGTATCACCCACACTGAAAAATCCCTTTGGAGTGGCACAAGATATTGACAAGAGGTTTCGAACCCAAAATCTCATGGATATCATAAGATCTTAAGAACCACTTAACTAACGTCTTAGGGTTACGGATGAACCCTAGCCAACCTATTATTAAGAAACAATATTATTGAGTTTTTTTTTTTTTTTGGTAGATAATTTCATCTTAATATATTAAGAAATAATAATTTTGTATATTTGTTTTGGTTGATAATTTTTTTTTTTTCCTTTTCTTTTCGAATAGAACTTTACAACCTATGGCTTTCATTTCTGATAATTGTATTTTTTATCACTAAACCAAAACATCAATCAATATTTGGTATAAGCGGGAATTAAGAAACAACATTATTTTGTGTATTTGCTTTGATTGATAGTTTTTCTTTTCTTTTCATTTCTTTTTAGATAAAGTTTCACAACCTATGGTTTCCATTTCTAATGATTGTATCTTTTATTACCAGACTAAGACATCAATCAACATTTATTATAGCGGGAATTAAACCTTAGATCTCTTATGGTTAATAGTTTATTAATACTATATGAATATTTATTAGGAGTTTTTTTTTTTTTTTTATCTGCTTATACTCTAGCCCCTCTAGTTTGAAATCCTAAGTACGTCAAGCCCATACAATTTATAATACTGTCATGTTACATGTGGTCATGTAATTACTTGTATTCCGAATCTTGACTTATACTATACTTTAGGGTTACTCAATGATTAGCTTAGGATTAACTGGTTAAGTCCTTCCAATGGCTGTATAGTAATACATAATTCAATGTAACAAAAATGTAGTCACTCCTTTGGTATCATGAACATGAGCCATTAGACTAAATCTAGCTCGTCAATTCTTCATTCGTTGTCTCCATTCGTCCTTGCCTCTCTGACAGCAGTAACCCCACTAAACGCTACAGCCGATTTCGTCCATAGACCAAACCAATTCACATTATTTAGCTGCGTGGGCCTCTTGCTGTAGAAGGTTTTTAAGTTTGAACTCACAGTGTGCCAGTTGTTTTGAAGTTTGAACTCACAGTGTGCCCGTTGTTTTGAAGTTTGAACTCACAATGCGCCACCAGATCTAGAGCATTCACACCGACTGCATGTTTTGGGTTAATAAAATCATCCGCCCCAAAACAAAAATGCATGAGCCCAACTCCTGAGTATTTCCACTTGCGACAAAAATTCGATATTGATCGAACATATTTTCAAGTCATTCTCAAGCTGTCAAGCACCGCAAGCCATAAGGCCCAAAATTGAACAATTACTAGCAGCCAACACACACTCCCATCATCATTTTCGTATTAAGTTGTGAAAAATCAAAATATATTCCAGCCAGCTGATAAGTAATATAAATCTTAATTTCATGTGGGAAAATTGATGCCTTAAGATAAAAATCAAGCCACATATACAACACCCAATAAGATGGAAGCTTGGTTATAGGGTTCGAGGCTTTTTTTCAAAGTTAAATGTTCCTCCTTTAATTTATTAATCTCAATAAAAATTATGATTTTCTATTATTTCGTATTAAGTTGTGAAAAATCAAATATATTCCAGCCAGCTGATAAGTAATATAAATCTTAATTTCATGTGGGAAAATTGATGCCTTAAGATAAAAATCAAGCCACATATACAACACCCAATAAGATGGAAGCTTGGTTATAGGGTTCGAGGCTTTTTTTCAAAGTTAAATGTTCCTCCTTTAATTTATTAATCTCAATAAAAATTATGATTTTCTATTAACTAAAAATAATAATAAAATAAATACATAAATCTACTGATTTTTTTTAATTTTTTTTAGTCACACTAGTGAGACCCACACTTGGTTGTTAGACCTAATGATTGGAAGAGTGAGATGTTAAAGTAATTTGAAAGTTTTTTATAGTATAAAATTTCTCATATAGCCTTAAATTTTCCATTATTTTGTTTTAGTAGAAATTTTCTCCTTTCGAGATTTATCAAAAAATATTATTTATTGTAGTATACTATTTCTCTAAGGGTACTGTTAACGAGTGATGCACAGCACCCATTAAAAATGAATTTAATAATAATTTTTTTTATAGGCGGAGACTTCTATCATGGAAAGTAAAGCCATTAAATTTTTAATTTATAAGACAAAAATACCCTTCTTCATCTTTTAACTCTCCACACTTTTTACGCTCAAAACTAGTTTGGCCATCTCTCTTTTGCCCCCAAAAGAAAAAATTTCAAACCAAAACAAACAACAATTTCTCTCTACAAAATATAAGACCATTCAGAATTCAATTGTACTAATCCACAACGAGACCCCACTTCACTAGTAAAAATGTGATTATAGAGAGGGGCCCTCCCTGAAAATCCAGACTAAACTAACAAATCTAACACTACACTAGACAATCAATAGACTAGAATGGAGCATCCCACAAAAACTTCAATAGAGAACTTAACACTACCAGCTTATGAAAAAACAGAAAATAAATTTGGGTGGGCAACCATATTGGGAATCAGAGATATCCATTGCCAAGAACTCAAGGCAAAACCAAAATCTCTATAAGTTGCCAACAAACAACAATTTCAATACTCTCAGTTGTTAGCTCCGGCGAGTCTGACTATGCCGAAACGAAGCTCTCCTCAAGCAAATCAACCTCGTCCAGATCTTGACTACCAAAACTCCACCGTAAATTGAGTTCCATGGATGCACCACTATGGCACCCACTGGAGATTTGTTGGGGGAAATTTTGGGTCCCTGGGTCCCAACAAAAAAAAAAAAAAAAAAAAGGTCCTACCCAGATAAAAATGAAAAAAAAAATGAAAATAAACATGGAGATAAAAATAAAAAGAAATGAAAAAAAAAATTAAAAAGAATCAAAAGATAAAAATAAACATGAAGCCATAAGATGGGAAAGAGATCTAAGATCATAGGGAGAAAATGTCATAAACATGGAGATAGTAAAAATGGTTAAGAGGGTATTTAAGTAAAATAATGCAAAATTTTATGTTTCCAATGCTGCCTAACATACATCATTCAGATGTTGACATTTTTCTTGAGTTTCCCATTAAAGCAGGGCTATTTCAGTAATAACATGCGGACTAAAGTAAAACTTAATGAGTGTTGTCCAGCACCCGTTAACAAAAACCATTCTCTAAACATTAAAAAAAAAAAAAAAAAAAAAAAAAAAAAAAAAAAAAATTTAAAAAATTTAAAAAAAAAAAAAGGAATGAAGGCAAACATCTATTTCCTTTCCATTTTGTTTGGGAACCAAACAAGGAAAATAACCATTTCTTTCCTTTGTTTCATTAGTTTTCTTTTTTACATCCAAACACTCAAAGAAAAAAAAAACATTTTAGAATTTCTTTCTCTTATGGTTTCTATTTCTCAGTTATTTTCTTTTCCTTCCTTTTTTTCTAAAGATACAGCCAATCATGATAGGGTTTAGAACCCCAACTTCCCTCCTCCTCCTCGCAAATGGCTTACAAATCACTTCAACTTTTTAATTTGACTAAAGTTGAGAGGATTCTAGTCCAAAAGAGTAAAATCAATAAGATAATACAAATCAGTATTTGAATCCCATCTTGGAGAGATAACGCTACATTGGAAAATCTGGAGATGGGATCTCTCACGTGAAGCACGCAAACTACAATGTCTTCTGATTCAATTGATGCATGGCAGTGGAAATCTTTCAAAAGGGAAAGTGACAGAGTAGTTGCTTCACGACCAATACAATTTCACTTAAGCTGAAAATAAGATTAATTAATTATGATCTCTTAGTTTATAGTTAGACACCAAAAACAAAAGTAGTTAATGTTGTAATAATCAGAATAAAGATAGTGGGTATGTTTGTTTAAGTTTATAAATTGATTTTTTTTTTTTATCAAGCTAATTTATGTATCTGCATCCAGATGCTAAGTTGTTAAAGTTAGGATAATATATATATATATAAAATAAAACTCTGTTCTAAAAGCTCCTGTCCTTGCCTCCTATAATAGTTAATTAATTTATACATAGAAAATGATGGCAAGTCCCAAGGAGAAAAAGTATTAAAAAATTCAGTTAATCAATTAATTAAAAAAATTGGATAAGTGATATCTTATCCCTAATATTTATTAATTTTCATATAAATTGTGACTTGCTAGAAAAATAATACAAATATCGTCCAAACCTAAAAGAATACAAACAGAGTGGCTCTCCAGTGCTCCCAAATGAAGGCAAGATTACTTAAATGATTTTACAAGTCTTGATGCTTGGGAAAAAAACAAAACATTGGTTGTTTTAGATTGTACAAAACGTGGTTATATATTTAGTTCCATTAGTCCACACAAAAAGTTCTTTATTTAGCTTATTGTGTTGTACAGACTACAGATAAGAAGACATGACTAATACTTTGTCCAATAATCTTGTGGATTCCACATATGTTGCTTTCGGTTGTGGGTATTACTTTGTAGTTTGTGCCGTATTTCTTTCAGTTTGATAGTTTGGTAGGTGTTGGGTTGGGGTCAACTACACGCCAATTTATTGAGAGAGAGAGAGAGAGCGCAAGGACCTTCCATGTAATTTCATCTATTGTGACAACGTACCTTGCCTCCGAAATGAAATCAAAGAAACGCCATCCACATGTACACAGTTGGGAATTGAATTCGGTGCAATACTTACTCCATATCTCTCTTCTTCTTCTTCTTCTTTTTTAAATCATTCGCTTTTTATTTTTATTTTTCCATTTATTTTATACAATAATTGATATTGAGAGTCTCTTTTTTCAAGTCTCAATCTTACATTATTTTCCATTCTTATCTAATTATCAAAACTCCAACTAAAACCCATTCTCTGAGACCAAACTAGCGAGCCCAAAGAAAGCTCTCAAGCTCTCATAATAAGGGGAGGTACCACTTCACTAACATTGAGCCATTTGAACATTGAAAATTATTATGTTATTATGGACTCACTATATATAGAAGGTTTGAGATAGCATTGTACAAGTGTTCATGAATCGTAGCTACTAACTTGTAATTTCATGAATACACACAAAGGCATTTGGTAGTGTAAAGTTTTAGACCCCTTAAACACAAGTTGTTTAACCTAGTTATTTAGCTAAGAAATTACATAGATAAATTAAACAGATCTAGATTAACAAAATCAAATCATATCATGCAAATAATGAGGAAATATAAATAATACAACGATATGATAACCCAGGAAAACCAAACAGGTGAAAAAACTAGGGAGGATTTAACCTAGTTATCCTCAAGGTAAAAACACAGATCCACTAAGAAAGAATTGAAGTTTGTACAATAAGACTTAAACCACTAACATCTTATTGATATCTCGTGTAGAAAACTTACTACCACAACCACGTGACAGCTCCAAGTCCACGAACTGCTTCTTTCGTTGATCTGCTACAATCACAGGTTCTCCTACTTGTGACTTTGAGACTACACTCAAAGGTTTTAGATCTTCTTTTAAGTTCTTTAAGCAGCAACTGAAGCGATCATCAAGCTCTTGATACAAATCTTGATCTTGATAGCCCTATGTGTATGTATGAAGGTAAACACATTTATATCTCACAAAAGATTCACAACACAACACATAAAAGACCTCTAAAATGCAGCTAGGGTTTTTCCTTTTATATATGAAGTAAAACACTGAACTCTACACGTCAAACTGGCTTGGGCTGAATTGGAAATTCTGTAGAAAAATAAATCTACTCGAGATTCGATTGATCGAATCTAATTTTCGATCGATCGAGCCTTGCATATTTTGTCCAAAAATTTCTACAATCACTCGATTCTAATTTTACAATTAAACACACTTTGAGCAAGCCTAAACTTAGATTCTATGTTTTGATCATGGTTTGCCAACACATTACATATTGAAATTCTAATATATTAATCCCTAAGGTTTTAGAACCTAATAGGCAGTAAATACAAATAAGTACTATAAAGTTGTGATTTTCAATTCATGTTTATTGGCTTAAATTCCGTGTCAAATTTGATTGTAAAAGCTCGGATTTGTATGAATACACAAGAGTTTGTTTAGACCCCCAAAATAAAATTACGGCTAGATAACTTTTACTCTAACTTATACTAAGTGCGAAACAAGAATAAAGAAGCGCAAATAACCATTATCACTACCCTAAGCCATATTTATCAATTATCAACAATGAAAGGAAAGCTTAAGAGTAAGGAAGAGATATGCAAACACAAGATAAAACCGAGACATGTTATCAAAGAGGAAACCGAAGAATTCGGCGAAAAACCTTTCCGCAACCCTCCAAGTCGAAATCAATCCTCTAGAGAATAAAGTTGGAGTACATGAATAACAAAAGACCCTCCAAGCCTAGTTTACCCCCATGTACTTGAGCCCTCCAAGCTCCTGCTACCCATTGACTTCTCGAAGTCTTGTCTTCTCTAGTTTTTTGGATCCCGCAATTTAGCCTGATTGCATCCGCTAATGAATATCTTCTTCCAATGCTTTCCAATAGCACCAAAATCTCATTTTACACTCAGAATAGGTGTGGTAAATGTTTGGACTATCAAGCTCTCAAGGATGTAAAGTTGTAGAGGGGTAGGAGTTAAGGAAAACCATAAGAAAATGTGTAGATAACTGTGGGTATAACAATCTCTAACTCTCAAGTGTATTTTTTAGGTTTTCTCTCTGAAAAACACTCCTTACAATTCATGGATAATGAAGATATATATAGTGTGGGCAATGAGGATATATATAGTGTAGGCAATGAGAATATATATAGTGTAGGTAAAGACTTGGTAAAGTAAAATATCACTTTTTGCCAGATAGAGAGTTTTGCGAGTCTTTCGCAAGTTGGCCTTACCTGCGAGACACTCGCGAAAATCTCCAGCCTGGCATGACTCTTCATCTTCCAGTCATGTACTCTATACGTGGCTCTTTCGGGAATAAGCTTCTCGCGAAATACTCGCGAAAACCACTTGTTCATCTTTTAAGGCTTGAGTCTTCACATTCTCTCACACTCATCCCTTTCAATTTGAAACCCACATACATACAAGGAAAAATTATTGAAGAAATTTACAATCAAATTTGCAATGGAATTAAAACCAACACAAAATAGTTGTAAATTATAACTTTATAGATTATAATACATTCAATCATTTACTTGTATTTTTGTAGGATTACACGCTATGGGTATAATTTTCAATTTGGTGAAGATCTATGAGAATAAAGGATTTTGCAAATGACTCATAACTGCTGCAACCTATAAAATATCACATAAAGAGCAGATGTTGGAAGTTCAAATGACTCAAGTGTCAAAGGCATTTTGCGAGTAGCTCGTGACTTGGCCAACTCGCAAACTAAGTCGCAAGATGCACTAATAGCTAAAATTCTGTGTATTTCCCTCATACTTTTAACCACACTATAAAAGCCCACATTACCCTCGAAATTTTAAGGAGAGTTTCAAAGAAAAAACCATAGAAATCTATTGGAAAGTTAGAGATGGAAAACCAACAATCATCTACACATTTATCTTAGTTTTCTTCACCCTCTCTTCCCTCTCTAATTCCATATCCTTTGAGAGGTTCTTCGCCCAAAAACAAACCACACTTATTCAAAGTGTTGTGAGTTGATTTGGAGCAATTGGAAAGCATTGGGTCATGCCAATCTTTGGTGGAAGCAATTGAGAATAATTGCGGGATTCGGAAAGCTAGTGAAGATGAGACTCAATGAAACCTGTTGGTAGTTAAGGCTTGAAGGGCTCAAGTATAGAGAGTAGTCTAGACTTGGAGGGTCTATTTGTTATCCTTGTACTTAAACTGATTTACTAGTAGATCGATTTGGCTTGTAGAGCCGCAAAGAGGTTTTTCCGCCAAGTTTTCTAGTTTTCCTCTTCAATAACACACCACGGTGTTATCTCGTGTTTACTTCTCTTTTCACTTACTACTTGTGTTATTTACTTAATTTTTAATTTTGTATGTCCATGCATTAGTTAGTAGTCCAAGTTGATTATGCATTAATAAATCTTGCTCTTCTTTATCTAGAGTATATTAAAAGCAATCAAGCCATAATTTAAAAATTAGGGGTCTAAACTAGCTCTTGTATTTATACTAGTGAGCTTTCAAATACATGTTACACTTTCGTACCTAACTTGAATACTATTGATATTCATTTTTGTCTAACTCTTAAAAATATCTTATAAAATAATCATTTGGTAGAGTATTCAAATTGTTGATTCTTGATTTTTTTTTTTTTTTAAATGTAGTTTGTTGACCTATTTATTATTATAATAAATTATAAAATAAAATAACAACAAATGTTTTAGAACATTAGAAAATTCTTCATTGAAGTTTATATCTGAATTGATATTAATTTTTTGTAATAAAAATTCAGGAAAAAAATTTGTGATAAAAAAAAAAGATTAGTTTTAAATAAGTTGGACCATTGGCAGAAGTTTTAGATTGATTTCAAGGAGTGCGTGGAGTTCTCTCTCTCATGCTAGCACAAGTTCCTCCCTCCCTTGGTCTAGTACGAAGGGTTATATCTGAATTTTATTCATTTTTTTTGTAATAAAAATTCAGGAAAAAAATTGTGTGATAAAAAAAAAAGATTAGTTTTAAATATTTTGACCCTTGGCAGAAGTTTTAGATGAGTCACGGAGTGCGTGGGAGTTCTCTCTCTCATGCTAGCACAGTTGTTGACAGTATGGAAAAATGAAGTTAACATTAGAGGAAGAAGAAATCATAGCTATCTCAGATGAAGGAAGACTAGAAGCTCTTGAGAGTTGTAATCTGAGTTTGATTGGCAAATTCCTAACTGCAAACCCTTCAATAAGATGGCAGCCAACAATACAAAGGGCTTGGGGAGTTGATGATACAATGCAAATTCTAGAGGTGGTCCTTGGTCGTTTGATAGCCAACTTCTCATGCTCCAACGATGGAAGAAAGGGATGACAATGGGTAATATAATCATGGAGACAGCTTCATTATAGGTTCAAATATAGGGTGCTCCCTTTGATATGCTTTCACCCCAAGTTGCTAAAGAAGTTGGGGGCAGATTGGCTGTGGTTGAAGAGGTGGAATGGAAGAAAAGGAAAGATGATATTAATTTTTTTTATGCATGTTAGGGTTGCTTTGCCTATATCGAAGCCTCTTAAACGAGGAGGGTTCCTAGTTGGATCAGATGGAGAGCGTTCCTAGGTGACATTTAAGTATGAATGGCTTCTCATGTTCTGTCATTATTGTGGGATATTAGGACATGATTTAAAACACTGTGCAACACACTATGCGGTGGAGAAGAATGGTGGAAATATTGATTATCAATATGGAGATTTCTTAAGGGCAGTAGGTGGTCGAGCAAGGGTTACAGTCCATCAATATTCTAATCCTAAATCCTTTACAGAGGAGGTGCAGGCAGTGGTTAGGTACAAGATCCAGTTCCGATGGCTAAATCCATGCAAATGGCGGTGGCAAAAACAGAGATAGGGAACGAAAACCCTAGGGCGACTGATAAGGTTTAAGCCGAGAATCTAGGAGTTGTCATGGATTCCATGCAAGTTGATAAAGTGTTTTGCGCGAGCCATACTAACGTGGAGGAGTATAATTCTGTGGCAGTAAATCCAATCCTAGATATTCAGCTAACTTTAAATAGCAAGGTTGGTTTAAACATGTGGACTGAGAAGAAATTAGCACATATTACTACGGATGAGGTGCAAGTAGAGATTAGGCCAGATGGCTTTCAAGAGCACATGTCTCTCACTAATGAATTATCTACAAATGGATCTAGGCTATCTAATTCTAAGCCCAAAACTACATGGACTTGGATCAATAGGATGGAACAGGGCAATTACACTTCCAACACTTGGAAAGAGAGAAACGAGGGATATTGTTGGTGAGCAGATTGATGAGCATGAGACTAAGAGAGGGAAGGTGATCAATGAGGAAGGACTTTCAAAAGAAATATCGGCGGGGGTGGACAACCATCCTTGCCAGAAGCAATGAGGTTGTTAAGCTGGAACTGCTAAGAGCTTAGGAACCCTTGGACAGGTCGAAACCTTTGCAAGATTGTGAGGGAACAAGCTCCCACAGTTTGTTTTCTGATGGAGACAAGACTAGATAAAGATGGATCTAAAAATTTATATGGTAATTTTCCATATCAGAATAAGATGGAAGTTATTAACTATACTGTGAACCATGTTTTGGCTATGGTTATGAAGGAAGATGGTTTTAAATGGTTTTTGACTTGTTTCTATGGATGGCCAAAGGCACAACAAAAGGAAAAATCATGGAGGTTGTTGTAATATTTGAAGACCTTTGTGGAGGGACCTTAGTTGGTTATAGGGGATTTTAACGCTTTCTCACTTGCTTTAGAGAAGAAAAACAAAAGACCACTATAATCTTCACAGGTTGATGCATTCTAGTAAGCTTTGGAGTCTTGTCAAATTCAAGATTTGGGTTACAAAGGATATCCTTTTACATTGAATAATAAGAGACCGGGTGAGGCAAATACTAAAATCAGATTGGATAGAGTCGTGGCCAATAAAGATTGGATTGGGAAATCTCAAATGAGCAAAGTTATACACTTATCAGCACATGCTTCGAATCATTTACCAATTCTTTTACATGTTCAATCTTTTGTTCCACAAAGATGTGAGAGAGGATCTAAATTTGAGAAGTCTTGGCTACTTATGGAGGATTGTGAAGCTATGATAAAGGAGGCTTGGGACAGTGAGCTGGCTGTTGAGCAGGGATTAGCTTCAACCTTGAAGAAAATACAAGCTTATGGATCGAAATTAATGAAGTGGGGCTCGGCAAGAACAACTCCAAATGAAGAAGCTATTAAACCGTTCTAAAAGAGGCTGGACAGATTAAATGAAGAGGAGATGACTACTGACAGCAAGGCCGAATACCTAGAGCTAAACAAAAAGATGGATGAGCTTCTCCAAAAGCAGGAATTTTAAAGGGCTCAAAGGTCTAGAATTTCATGGTTGAAGCACGGTGATAAAAATACAAAGTTCTTTCACTCAAAGGCCTTACAAAGAAGGAAAAAGAATCTTATTTGGGGTATTAAAAATGGCCAAGGGCAATGGATGGAAGAATTAGAGGAGGTGGTGACAGTTGCTTCTGATTATTTTGAAAGCCTTTTTCATGCAGGAGCATGTGATTAGATGGAGGAGTGCCTGGCTGCTGTTCCACAGATGGTGACTAAAGAAATGAAGGAGGCTTTGTCTGGGGAGTTTACTGCAAAAGAAGTTAAAGTGGCCTTATTTCAAATGGGACCTACAAAAGCTCCAGAACTCGATGGTATGAACGCCATTTTTTAAAAACAATTTAGCACATAGTGGGTGATGATATGGTTATAGCTATTTTGGATTTTTTAAATAATGGTAATATGTTACCTAAGATAAATCACACAAACATACTTCTTATTCCTAAAGTGAAAAATCCTAAAAAAATGTCTGACTTTAGACCTATAAGTTTATGTAATATGATTTATAAGATTATGTCAAAAGTCTTGGCAAACAGATTGAAACAGGTACTTCCATATATTGTCTTGCCTACTCAAAGTGCCTTTGTACTGGGGACATTGATCACAAATAATGTCTTGGTAGCCTATGAAACACTACATACAATGCATGCTAGGAAGAAGGGAAAGAGAGGGACTTTGGCATTGAAATTGGATGTCAATAAAGCCTATGATCATGTGGAATGGCAATTTCTTCAAGGGTTATGGAAAAGATGGGCTTCCCAGCACTATGGATAGAAAGGGTGATGAGTTGTTTCAGTGATCCAACTTTCTCTATTTTGGTGAATGGTAAACCTTATGTTATAATACACCCATCAAGAGGAATACAACAAGGTGATCCATTATCACCGTATCTATTTTTCTTATGTGTAGAAGGCTTTACGTCTCTGTTGGCAAAAGCAGAACTTGAAGGAAGGATTAAAAGGGTTTCTATTTGTAGAAGGGCACCCAGAGTTACTAATCTACTGTTTGTAGATAATTCTTTGTTGTTTTTTCAAGCTATACAGAATGAAGGGCAAGCTATATTGAAAATTCTTTAAACATGTGCAAAGGCTTCAGGGCAATGTATAAATTTGGAGAAATCTTCAGTTTATTTTAGTAGTAATACAACAAGTAGTCAAAGGCAACAGATTCTGCAGATCCTGGGGGCGAAGGAGGTGGAGAGATTTGAATCTTACTTAGGATTGCCAACATTGATTGGAAGAGCCAAGTATTATACTTTTTCTTATTTAAAAGACCGAATTTGGAAGAAGTTACAAGGATGGAAAGGTATGTTGTTATCTAGAGCTGGAAAGGAAATCTTGATAAATGTAGTGGCCCAATCTATACCTACATATATTATGAGTGTTTTCCAACTTCCTATGAAACTATGTGATGAACTGAATAGTATGTGTGCTAAATTCTGGTGGGGTCAAGTAGGTGATGAAAGGAAAATCCATTGGAAGAGGTGGGATAAGCTGTCAACTTCAAAGATGGAGGGTGGTATGGGATTTCGTGATTTGAGATCTTTTAATTTAGCTATGTTAGCTAAACAAGGCTGGAGAATGATTCAATGGAATGATTCTTTGTCATACAAGTGTTTCAAAGCAAGATATTTTCCTCGATCTTCTTTTCTTGATGCCAAAGAATCACCTGACTATTCCTATGTATGGAGAAGTTTGATGGCTGCCTTGCCAATTCTTAGATCGGGTTATTATTGGAGGGTTGGTAATGGGTCTTCAATAAGTGTTGTAGGGGATAGGTGGATCCCTAACCATCCCACAAATAAAATCATTCATCCAAGACATGAGCTGGTTGGAGATTTAGTAGTCTCAGAATTGATTGACCTAGAGTTGCATGCATGGAAAAGTGATATGATTATGGCAATGTTTCATAGAGAAGATGCCGAAGCTATATGTAGAATCCCTCTTAGTCGAAGATCTGTTCTAGATTCTATTATTTGGCTGCACACAAGAATGGTAAGTTTTTTGTGAAATCTTCCTATAAACTTGCAAGACAAACTCAATTTCATAGAGATAGGGCCGAGGCTTCAAGTGGCTGAGTTGGGAAAAAAATTTGGCCAGTTTTGTGGAAGCTTAAAATTCCAAAAAAAAAATTAAAGTATTTGGGTGGAGAGCTTGCCATGATATATTACCAACATACTACAATCTATCACACTGGAGGATCATAACTAAGGATAAATGTCAATTGTGTACTAGAGTGTCGGAGACAACAACGCATGCATTGTGGGAGTGTGCTATGGTGCAAGACCTATGGGCTGGCAGTATTTCGAAATTGCAGAAAGGGTGCTTTGTTTTTCATGATACACTTCAGCTGATGGAATTTCTAATGGACAAATTATCAGTTGAGGAGTTGAAGCTGTTTTGGGTGCAGGCATTGATTATATGGAACCAAAGAAATTGTGTGGTGCATGGGGGAAAATTGAAGGATCCTAAATGCCTTAACAAGCAAGCAAAGGAGTTCATTCAAGAATTTCAGCAAGCCCAGGCGCAGTTGACAGTCTCTCAAACCGAGTAAATCAGTTCTAAAGTGTGGTAATTTCCACCGTCTGATGTATACAAACTTAACTTTGATGCTGTAGTGTTTTCGAGGCTGGAAAGAACAGGGATAGGAGCTATAATTCGTAATGACAAGGGGGAGGTTATGGTGGCAATGTCTGCTGTTGGATCAGGTGTAAAAAACAGTGAAGAAGCAGAACTGTTGGCCTGTAGAAGATCCTTGTAGTTTACTGTGGATGCTGGGTTTACAAGCTTGATAATGTCAATATAATACAAGTCATTTTCTTCATCTTTGCCCAACCATTCCATGCTTGGCTATATGGTGGATGATATTCGCCATTTGATATATGGGTTACATTGGGCTATGCCTAAGCAGATTAGGAGGGGAGGGAATGCAGTGGCACATGTTCTTGCCCAATATGCTAGAAATTTAGATGAGGATTTATATTGGTTAGAGGATTCTCCTCCACCTGCCTTGGCAGCCTTGTATCATGATGCTTCACTATTATAATTGAATGAAAGTTTCTTTCTCAAAAGAAGAAGAAGAAGAAGAAGAAGATTGATTTTAAGGAGTATAGGACTACTTGACGTTGTTTTAGATAGATTTGAAAATAGTTTAAAACGACTAGAAGTTGTTATAAGTAAATTGAAAGAATGACTGGGACAAAATTAGATCATGTGGGTCAGATGAGAAGGAGATTTCTTTTTGAAAAAAAAAAAAATATATATATATATATATATATATATAAAATTAAATGATAAGGATTTGTTTTTTCAATTTTTGGAGCTTTGACTTTTTCCATGAGATATGGATTTAATGTTAAGAAAATTAAATTAATAGATATCATACTTTACACGTGAAATATGCCAATGGCCTTCTATTGGAGCGCCGCCCTCTTGGTAAACAAGTTAAGGGGCTATTTGGATTTTCAGTTTCCATCACCCATAACTCTATTTACATCACTCATAATTCAAAATCGGTGGGTCCCATGGCAGAAGAGGTTGTTTGGATTTGTTTTTAGTTTTTGTTTCTATCACTAAATTCTCTGATTTTTGAGTGATGAGATATAGAAACTAAAAACACATTTTAGGTGTTTTCAAGTTATGGAAAACTTAGCTATGTGGCATTTTTGTAATTTTAGTCAACCAAATGGGACCCACTTATGCCTTGTCTCATCAATCTAACTTCATGAGCATGTACTCTCCCCCTCTCTATCTCTCATCTTTCTTTTCTTTTTCCCTCTTCAAACACACATGAATCGATCCCAATTTCTTCAAAGAATCCACTATTTATCAAAACCAAACCTATTCAAGAGCTAACTATAGTAATCTAAAGCAAAATCTAGCACAAAAACACAAATTTGGTCCCTGTAACAGCTTAATTAAGCTCCAAAATTTGGAAAATTTATATAAAAAAAAAAATGAAATTGTTGAATGAAAAAAAAAAAAAAAAAAAAAAACGAAATCCAAATCGGAGCCTTCTTAGATATAAGAAGAACAAGAACGAAGATTCAAACATCGAAGTCACTGACTCCAATCTTAGATCAAACCAAACCAAAAACCCAAAAAAAAAAAAAAAAAGCGAAAGGGATCTCGGCATGGTACGGCAGGGCAGTGGAATGAGGAATATTGTCGTCAGCCATGTCCAGCTTGGCATGGCAAGGAAAATGACAGAGAGTACCTTGTTGTAAGCCATGTCCAGCTCCGCACGGCATTGTTGTTGAGTGGCGGTGATGGAAATAGCCCATTTCCACCATCAGCACCATCATCTCAGTCTCAGACCCATGAAAAATAAAGCCTTGGTGACGGTGGGTTGAGAAGGTGGGAGATCTTCTGTGACGAATATAGGAAATGGATCACGTTTCTTCAAATTATGTCGACGCCGCTGGGTCACAACAGAGGAGATCACGCCACCATACACGTTGGAGAGATAGGTGTTGTTCACTGGTGACAATCCTGACGAGGTGAGGGAGCTTTTGAAATTTTTATGGGTTCGGGTTTGTGTTTTGGGAGAGTAACAGGGGTGAAGGGGAAATGAGAAAAGAGAAAATGGTGAGGAGTGAGTTCCGCGGGTAGGCTTAACAGAAGGGTCTGACCAATTTACAAGCATAGATCCCACAAAAAAAGTAGAAAAATTTGAGTGATGAAAAGCTGAGTGAAGTGTGCCAAACGAGTGGGGTTTAGAAAATTGGGGTATTTTAAGTAATGACTGATAAGTGATGAGGGATGAGTGACGAAAATTGAGTGATGGTTTTGAAAAAAGCAAACAGCCCCTAATATTTGGGTTCCAATATTCCCTATTTAAGACAAATTACATTTACCTCACGTTAGATTTTACGAAATGAGTTTCATGAATGACATTCCCCTTTAATTTTGTATAAATGCAAAACTTATGGTATGTTTGATAACTATTTTTTCCCATTATTTTCTGTATCTGAAAACAATTTTCTATTTTTAAGATTAAAAAACTTGTTTGACAATCCAAAATGAGAAAACAAAAACTCAAATTCTAATTTTCAAATTAATGTAAACACATATTTAATTTAATGAATCTATCTCATTTAATGAGTTAGTATTAAAATTCAAATCCTAAGAACAACATATTTTAGTATTTTCTATTTTTTTTCTTCAAAAACCTATCTTTTTAATTTTAACTAACCAAACATATATTTGATTTCAAAAATACAAGAAATTTTTTTTCTTTATATTCCGAAAAACAAGTTTTTGAAAATAAAAAATAAAAACTGTTACCAAACATAACCTTAGTTTTTCAATAATGAAATATATCTTTTTAAAAATAATATTTATTAATTTATAAGGATGAGAATGTTCATTCATTCATAAACCCTAAGGGAGGGGATTGTTGTTTCATCAATTATTACCTTATCTATGAAAATTTTTAAATTTTAAGTTCTTTATTTTAAATTTATGCATAAAAAATAAGTTTTTAGATCAAATAATAAATGTGAAACTGCACTTTTGGTCCTTGAAATTTACCATATAAGCACAATTGATCCCTCAAATTTTAAGTGTGAGATATTGGTCCTTCAAGTTTAAAAGTGATCGGTATTAGTCATTCTATTAACGACCGTTAGTAATATTCTTTACGTGGCTAACCAAATATTGATTTGGCATTTTTTTTTTTTAAAGGATGTGGCATTTTTTTAATGAGAAAATTTATGAAAATTAGTTTACACAGAATAAGCAATTGACCCGTTTCCTAATCAAAGTCCAACTCGACGATTACCCATTTGATTTTGAAACACAAGAGAGAGAAGAGGGAATCCCTCTTCACCTCAATCAAATTCAAATCTTAATCCTACAACAAAGTCCTCTCTTCGCCTCAATCAATCCAAGAAAAAGAAGAAGAAGAAGACATTTGGTGGGCCCATCGTTAGCTGGCAATGCACTACTTTCTCCTTGCTCCTCTGACTAATGCCATCGAGAATTGCCTTGTAAAGACTAAAAGACAAAGAAATCCATAATGCATATTTGTTGCTTTCTTTCACGATCATTGTATTTGAATTTCAAGCCAAATTTTTTTCTTTATTGTTTCTATTTATTGGGATTATTTAGAATCAAAGTTTTGAATTCCATTTCAGAGACTATTCTGGATTGGAAATTGGAACAAAATTCTGGTACAGGTGTGTTTTGGTGCACCGTTTTGAGATTACACACCAAATATATATACACACATATTTATATCTTTATAACTTTATATTTCATTATATCCAATTAACCAAAAAAAAAAAATTAAAATATGCTATGGGAATAAAATGAGTCAAATCATGAATTTTGGGCATCAAAGTTTTAAAAAATCCAACACAATACGAAATATCCCGGAATAGGCTGGAATTTAGATACTGGAATAACCAAAATTTGTTCGAAACACCCGAATAGTCTGGAACAAACTGGAATTTAGACTGAAATGGAACAAGAGTCAGTCAACATCAAGACCATGAGATTCGATTTCTACCGCTAGGTCGTTTGAAGCCGTTTGAAGACTCTCTCTCTCTCTCTCTCTCTCTCTCTCTCTCTCTCGTCTCTCTCTCTCTCTCTCTCGCTCTCTCTCTATTTTAGAATCAGATGGGGATGGCCCAATGGGGTTTTGATTTGGAGCCAAGTGGGATTAAGATTTGATTTTTGGAATTGGATCAATTTACTTCTTACTTGTATAATAAGTTTTGTAAATTTTAATTTATGTAAATTTCTTTTATTAAAAAATGCTACAACATTAAAAAAAATGTCTTGCCACTATTAAGTTAGCCACATAATCAATATCATTAACAATAATTAACAGAATGACTAATACCGCTCATCTTAAAAACATGAGGGATTAATACCATTAACATTTGAAACTTGAAGGACCAATTGCCCTCATAAGGTATACTTAAGGGACTAATAGTATAGTTTCGTGAATAATAAATGACATTTGATTGATATGAAAAATGACATATATGTCAAAAAATAGAGAACATATAATCTAATTGTGGAATTATCAAAACATTATTTCAATAAAAAATTACTAAGTATTGTAGCATTACTTAAAAGTACACTAGAATTAACTTACAACTTTGTTGGAGACCATATGCAAGATTTAAAATTCAAGTTGAGTTAAGTTAATTATCACAAAAAAAAAAAAATCAAGTTCAGTAATTGTGATAAGGACATAGTTGATGGCATGAACTCAAACATGTCACTATGCTAGTAATTGGACTAAATTCATTGTTAATACCAGAGGTTTGGAACATGTTATTATGCAAGAGATATAAAAAAAAAAAAAAAAAAAAAGTAGTGCTCTAGTCTTTGACTAGATTATTTCACTCTATACACACAAGATACCTTGAAAATCTCATAAACCGATTATGTGGTTATTATGCGAGTTTAGAATATGGAGTGTGGACCAAAATGGCTAAATACCATCTTTACCCAAAATATTAGCAATCTACCACTGTTTGCAAAATATTTAGTAATGTACTACTATTTTTGTAACTCGAGTTCTTGACACTCAAATTTTACATGTAACTCGAACTCCAAAAAATCGAGTTCCTTACAAATATGCCACCATGTCACCCACTAATCTAGCATTTTTTTAATTAAAAAGTACTCTTCTTTCTTTCACTAGTCTTTCTCGCTTTCATCAATTAGAGTATGACATAAGTTTCTCATCAACTACAAAGGTTAAAGCCTTCCCAATTCAAATCAAAGTATGACACTTCTCCTAAAAGAGCTAAACACAACACTTTTACACAAAATTAATCGCTAACTCGTGTTATGCACGAGAACCTACTTATTTGTGAGGTAGACTAAAATAATTTTATAAAAATTTACAAAATTACACCATTACATTATTTGCTCCTGTATGACTTCAATTGTGTTACAATTTGATAAAGAAGTCATTAATTAAATATGACTTACAAAAAATTTGTCAGACAGTTTCAGATACTGAAAGAAATAACTCAAAAATTCAGATATTAAAACTTCTGAAAGACCAAAAAATATTAAATAAATTAGATGATTTAAAACTTAGAAATTATTAAAACAAAACAATATATATATATATATATATATATATATATATATGACTAAACAATAAAGAAATATAAGAGAAAGATGGATTACATTCGAAAAAATAATTTCAATTATTGCAAGTTTTTTTATCTAATAAAAAATAGCTAAAGAGAGTTTGTGATTCATGTACGAAAATTATTTTTTAAAAAATACATGAAAAAAACCATAAAATATTTTTTTTTTATTTTAACAAAGCAAAGAAAAAGAAACTAACATAAGAAAATCTTATACCTCTACTCGGCTTTAAAAAATATATATTGGGGTTTGCTTTACTTTTATAGTATTCATGATTAACCTCGCAAATTTTGAGATAAATTATTAATATTTGAATTTGAGTTTAAGTTGGACTCGTTAGAGAGATAGAATTTCACTCTTTATTAAGTTTGAATTAAACAATAATAATTTGTTTAAAAAATAATAATGATAAGTTTGAATTTAAATTATCCTTATTAGAAAAATAAAATTTCACTTATTGTTAAATTTATAATAAATAAAACTAATTTTATTAAATTAAAATAATAATTTTATTTAAATATTTTACTTACGTTAAAAATGGTGAATGTATCATCGATTTCGATTATATACGTATATAACAAAACTATTATATATTTTAATAAGTAAAATAATAAACAACTACAGAGCATCTATTCATTTAAGCCACATCTTTTAACAGCTGTAAAGCACTGAACTGCAACCTACAGAGAATTCTCTAACATACAGAGAAAGAGAGAAGGATAACCATAAAATAAAAAATAAAAAACCAAGTAGTTAATACTTTTCAAAAAACATGGAAGTTCGTGTCCTGTCAGCCATTGCCCCTCAATTGTCAACAACACCGGCTACTCTTTATAAGTAGTCACACTAGAATTGGTACTCTCCTGCAATGAGTTTGATCTGCCACCTGCAAGCATAAAAGCTTTTACATAATTTGAGCTTAGAGCGTCAGCATTGAAGGAGAAAATCCCAAATGCATGCCAAATTTCATATTTATTTATAATTGAGGGTTAAAAGATATTTTTATTGAAAGTTGTAAAATACAAGAATTGTAAAAAAAAAAAATACAATTGAGTTACAGTGCGATTCTAAATGTAGAATCACACTATAGCTCAATGATATTAAAAAAAAAAATTTATTTTTATTCGGTCCATGGTCTTCTCTCTCTGCCGAAGATAATTTCTGCTCTCTCTTCTTTCTTTCTTTCTATCTTTCTCTCTTTCTTTCTACTCTCTCTTCTTTAACGGCATGGAGGCAACGGCGTGGAGGCTCGATCAGCTTTTGTAGTGGAGGCGTGAAGGTCGTGAGTTTGTTCATGGGTTTTCGGCGTATGGGTCGGATTTGAGTGGTATTGGGGTGGCGTTTGGGTTGGATTTGGGTTGGCATTTGGCATTTGGTTGGCATTTGGGGGATTTGTTCTGATGAGTTTGCTAGATTTGATGATGGATTTTGATTTTTATTTTGATTGGTTGGATTTTGCTTAGTGGAGGTGGGTGGTGTGACCGAGAATGGTGGAGATCGGCGTGAGTTTTGACAAGATCAGTGTGGGTGTTGACAATGGTGGAGATCGGCGTGGTGGAGATCGGTGGGTGGCTAGATTGGCGTGGCGGAGATTGGTGGAGCTGTGGTGGCTGTGGCGTTGAGATGGTGTGATGGTTTTTTTGTTTTTTTTTTTTTCAATTTCACCGATCTGGGTTTATATGGATGAATGATTATGGAAAAGTTGAGTTGATTTGGATGATGGAGGAGGAGTCTAGAAGAAAGTAAAAAATAAACTAACAGAGGATTCTGGAAGGAGAATAAAATTGAGAAAAAACAAAAAAGGAAAAAATATATTTTATTGTGAAGATATATTATTTTAATGAGTACAATAGAAAAATAAAAGTTTTGATGTTGGGTGTATTAAAAAATGGTATTGTATAATTGATAAAGTAATTTTTTGATGGTGAAATATTATAAAATTAAGAAAAATGAATGCGAATGCTCTATAAAGCTAGAGTAGTTATTTACCTAAGTTTTCATTCATCATCGAGTCCAATAATGCAAATATGGAGGTGCAATGTGCAGTTCCAGTCACGACGAAAATCAATATTGAGCGAACATATTTTCAAGTCATTCTAAAGCTGTCCAGCACTACAAGCCGCTAGCAGCCAACAGTTACACTCCTACTATTATTATTATTATTATTATTATATTATATACAGTATAAAATTTTTATTCTAACCTAAGTTAAGTGTATATGTGTGTTTAACTTATTTCTAGAAATTTAAACCCCGTCATTACTCCCACACTTCACAAACAAAATCATAATACCAAGAGCGTGTAGTGGTATCATTATTTCTTATTAAGTTGTGAAAAATCAAACTATATTCCAGCCAGCAGACAAGTAATATAAATCTCAATTTCATGTGGCAAAATTGATGCCTTGTGATAAAAATCAAGCCACGTATATATACATACAACACCCAATAAGATGGAAGCTTGATTAGAGGGTTTGAGGGATTTTTTCGAAGTTATTTTATGTTCCTTCTTTATTTTTTTAATCTCAATAAAAATTATTCTTTTGTATTAATTAAAAATAATAATAAAATAAATAAACTAATTTTTAAACTTTTTTAGTTACAATAAAATCGATAGTGTTAAGTCAAGTGTTAACCCAACTACACACCATTTGCATGTTTTTTTTTTAATTTTTTAATTTATTTAATCAGTATGTGGATTTCCTTCAGTCAGCTTCAAAACTGTGTTTCACTCTTTAGTCTCTCTAAATCTCTCTCACTCTATTCTTGAAACCACGTACAAAGCTTTAAATAAAAGCTTTCAAGCCACCTAACACTCCTATTATAATTAGGAATAGGAGTTTTATTCATGCAAGCCAACTATTCCTTTTTCTATTACAATTAGGAGTCTTGTACACCAAGTTCACTAGCTATTTCATGTTGAAATAGGATTCATTATATATGGGCTGGACTTCTTGGTGCAGCCGTGCACCCCAACAATCTCCCCCTTCAGCTTATTGAGGAAAGATATATTCATCCCAACTCTATAGTTAGAATTCATGCTGGCTGTTTCGGCACAAAGCTCAAGCTTCTCTTTGGTCACAACCAACTCATAAGTCTTATTCTTGTGCAAAGAATTCATCTCTTCTTGCATAGCGTTCATCCAGCTTTGCTTATCTTTATGAGACTCTACTTCTTGAAAGCATTCTGACTCCCCCCTCATCAGTAAGCAAAATATACTCAGAAAATGAATATCTAATCATGGACGACGCTTCCTAGTAGACCTCCTCAGATGAGGTTCTTCAATCTCAGGTTGAATAAGCTGCTTCCCTTGTTCAACATCTTCAATATCTTAAGTATCATCACCATCAACTCTTGCTGGCTCATCACCATCAACTGCTATTGGATCATCACCAAGATTCTCATCTTGCACCTCTTCCCTATTTGTGGCACAATTAGAGGAAAAAGAGGTAGGTGTAAGGTCAGGAACACCTACAACAGCATCCTAAGTTTTTTCAGTTTTCTCAAGGTCTGCCAAATTTCATTCTCATGAAAAATCACATCTTGACTTCTGATCATTTTCTTTTTCTCAAGATCCCATAACTTGTAGCCAAATCCTGCATCTCCATATCCAACAAATACACAAGGAGTGGCCTTGCTATCAAGTTTCAATCTTTGTTCCTTAGGCACATGTGCAAATGTTTTACACCCAAATACCTTTAAGTGAGAGTAGGAAACACCTTTTTCAGTCCATACTCTTTTTGGAATATCAAACTCCAATGGAATTGATCGAGACTTATTAATTAGGTAGCACACAGTTTGAACAGCTTCACACCAGAATGATTTAGGCCGATTAGTCATTCTTAACATACATCTGACATTCTCAACAATAGTGCGGTTCATCCTCTCTACCACACCATTTTGCTGTGGGGTACCAGGAACTGCCTTCTCATGTCTAATACATTTCTCGGAGAAGTAGCTCTTGAACTCATTAGACGTATATTCACCTCCATTGTCAGTACGAAAACACTTCAAAGGCTTCCCTTTCTCTCTTTCTGCCATGGAATTTCTTGAAGTGCTCAAATACCTAGTGTTTAGTTTTTAAAAAATACACCCACCCTTTCATGAAGCATTATCAATAAAAGTAACAAAATACTTATTAACATCTAAAGACTCCACTCAATAGGACCACATACATCAAAATAAACAAGATCAAAGACATTGGGCTTTCTAGTAGAAGGAATGCGAAAAGACACTCTATGTTTTTTCCAAATAAACAATAATCACAGGGTTTAAGTGAAATACCTTTGGCAAAAGAAATGTGAGACTTCTTTGCCAAAATCTGCAACCCCTTTTCACTTATGTGAGCCAACCACCTATGCCTTAAGTTAGGCCTAGAATCTTCCTGAGTTGCACTAAAAACATTTTTGCACACCTTTACTTGTGTCTTGTAAAGTGTACAACAAATCTTCCCTCCAGCAAAGACCAATGATCCTTTGAAGAGTCTCCATTTACCATTTCCAAAATAGTTGCCATAGCCTTCCTTATCTAGAATATGAGTAGAAATCAAATTCTCAAGCGCATATCAAGCACATGTCGCACATTCTTCAATTCCAAGGTGTATCTAGTGTTAGTCTCAATACAAATATCTCTAATTCCCACAATGTCAGCATAACTGTTATTGTCCATCTTCACTCTTCCAAAGTCTCCTACTTTGTATGAAGTAAAGAGCTCATTTTCTGGAGTGACATGACAGGAAGAGGCTGAGTCAATCACCCATTCAACATAAGGATGTGAAAAATTGCAACATTCATCTTCTCCTACACAGATCACCACATCTTCAATTGTCAAGACAGCAATGGTATTCTATTCTTCTGCCTTATTCTGATTTTTCTCATCTTTCTGTTTATTCTTCCAAGCCTTGCAGTTTCTTCTTATGTGACCTTCTTTGTCACAGTGGAAACACTTGAATTTTCCTTTCGATTCTGACTAACTTCTGGATTTACCACTCCCTTTAGAATTTCTAGTCTTACTCCTCCCCCTATTCTCTGTGATAAGAGCCTGCGCATTATCCTTGTCTATGTCTTTTCTTCTTGTTTCTTCATTGAACAAGCTATCCTTGACCATTGCAAGTTATATCAATCATCAGCTTCATTGTAACCATCTGATTCACCAAGTCTTGGAACTCACTCAAATGCTCGGCAATGGATCTCCTTCCTTAAGCTTCAAATTCACAAGTTTTTTAGCCACAAAAGCTTTATTTTTAGCTGTCTTTCTTTCATAGAAACCCTTCAATTTTTCCCAAAGAGCTTCTGCATTAGTCTCTTGAGATACATGATAATTGTCCTAGAGAAAACTCCCAATTTATCTTCTTTGTGTGTCTTGAGCAAAAGAAAAATCACATTTTCTTTTTTCCCTCAATGTTGCACAAACCACTATTCTTTTTCCTTCAATCGACTTCAAAACTGTGTTTCACTCTTCAGTCTCTCTAAATCTCACTCATTCTATTCCTGAAACCCACGTACAAAGCTTTATATAAAAGCTTTTAAGCCACCTGACACTCCTATTATAATTAGGAATAGGAGTTTTATTCACGCAAGCCAACTATTCCTTTTTCTATTACAATTAGGAGTCTTGTACACCAAGTTCACCTATTTAATGTTGAAACAGAATTCATATATATGGGCTGGACTTCTTGGTGCAGCCGTGCACCCCAACAGTAGCATGTAGGTTTAGAACCCTAACTTCCCTCCCCCTCTCAAATGAATTACAAATCACTTCAACTTTCCCCCTTTATATATAGGGTAGTTCACAATTCCTTCCCTTTAAAACCAACTAATTTCATGCTTGGAAAATGAAGATATATCCCCAATTCATTAATTTCTCAGTAAAATCCAATGAAATCTTTTGAAGAAATTATTAGTCATACACCACAAGAAAGAGAAAAGAAAATTGAGGATTACAATGTTGTTTTCTTGGATTGCATTTGTAATTATTGTGATTCTATTGGATGATTCTATTGGATTTAACTTAAAAAGTAACGAAATTAGGATATTTTTTGAATTCCCAAACATAGAGGGAGATATTATGAACTACCTCAAACATAAAAAGGAGAATTTTTTTTTTCCTTCTAATTTTTAACGCATTTTTTAGATGTTTAAATGCTTTAAAAGCGCGATTGTCTCTTACAACCTAAGCAATCACAAAAGAAAATAAGATCAATGCCGGCCTGAATTTACCCCTTTTATTGGAAAGCCCAATAATTAATGCAAATACATAAGAGTAATGTTAAAGATCAAATAAAAGTAAAAAAATCAAGAAGATAATATATCGAATTTGAAGGACATCTTATAATTGGTGACAAGTTGTAAATGTAATTTTGGAGGAGACATGTAAGTAAGTTTATTAACAACCCATTTGCTCTTTTTTTTTTTTTTTTTTTTTTACCTGTTTTGGTTTTCAATATATATATATATTTGTTATAAGAAAAAAAAAAAGTAGCGTTGGACTAGGGTCACCCCCCTATCATTAAAGTATTCACAACAATTAATGCAAAAAATTCTAACTATTTTAGCATAAAAACTTACTTTTCTATTTTGCATATTCATTTTTTTTTAAACATCTCATATCAAATTATCTATTTTACACTATATTTCAATAAAATATCAATTTTTTTTTTACTTTTTTTTTTTTCTGTTTCTTCACACACAACTATCATCCATTCTCTTTTTTCTTCTTCATACATAAAAAAATAACAACTAAATATAAAATAAATAATATTAGTGTAAATTTACATTAAAACTATAACAAACTTATAAATTCGTACAATTATACACAAACTCATATGAATTATTTTTATACAAAAATACATAAATTCTATTCTTTTTCTATTATACACACTAATGTTCTTTTTTTTTTTTTTTTTTTTTTGGGGTAACCATTATACATAGTAATGTGAATGCCCGCGCAGCAAGAGAGATAATTACAAAACGCTAAAGACTAGCGTAGAAAATAGGGAGATGGGATCTCTCTGAACAGCGTACGAGATAACGACCGATTCAACGTGAAGCATACTCCAAACCTCTAAGTCTTCTTTTTGGCTGAACAGACCATAAAGTCTTCTGATTCAATTAATGCGTGGAATTGGTAGTAACATCCGGTAGTCTTTCAAAGTGAAAGTGACAAGACTGGTTGTTTCACGTGTGACCAATTCAATTTCACGGCTAGTAGTTTGTTACGTGTACAAGAGCTATTATTCCTAAATAAAATAGAAGTTTTGTTACGTTTGTTACGTGTTCAAAATCTCTTCTCAATTGTGTTTATTACGTTTACAAAGATTAATTGAATAGAAGAGAAATACAATCTTTATCAAGGGGCTATTTCTTTGTATAAAAGCGGCACGCGTGCGGCTTAATTGAAAAGAGAAACATGTCAAAAACTAGAATTTCTTGAAGATACACAAGGAAGATTCATTGAGTGTTACCCCTATAGATAGCTGAAGAGTGCTACATCCAGACAGTCAAAGCACAAAAAATTTGTCAATAAACCTAGCTTTATTTCAATGCTATTTCAGTGTCCATTCTTTAGATATAACCTTATGACACTTCTGATTGTATTAATGATTTTGAATAGGCAATTTTTTTGAGTAAAAAAGTGTAAAATTCAAATTAAAATAAATGAAAAATTATGATATTAAATAAAAAAATAAAAATAAAAGTCTTATCACATGCCCTTTGAGCATGTAATAATGAAATTATAATTACATTATTTTCAAATAAGTTATAAAAAATTTAATTGTTATGGATATATACATGTAAAAAAAAAAAGAAATAACAACAAATGTTTTAGAACATGGGAAAAATCTCCATTGAATTTCATTCTTGAATTGATTTTAAGTTTTTGAAAAAAAAAAAAAAAAAAAAAAACACTTTGGATCAGTTTTAATAGGTTGGACACTTGGACCATTGGAAGAAGCTTTAGATTGATTTCAAGTGGGAATGTAGGACTGCCAGATGTAGTTTTAGATAGATTTGAAAATAGTTTAAAATGGCTAGAAATCGTTATAACTGAATTTAGGAATTCCTGGAACAAAATTAGATCACGTGGGTTAGATGATAAGGAAATCTCTTCTTGAAAAAATATAAAATAAAATAAAAAAATTAAATGATAAGGACTTTTTTTTTTTTTTTTTGGGTGGAGATTTGACTTTTTTATGAGATTTGGATTTAATGTTAAGAATATTAATTAATCAATTTTTTTTAGAAACCAGTATGTGGGCAGACTGGGGCTTTTATTAAAACAAGTGAAGGAAATTAACTAATGAACATCAAACAATGCAAGGGGGATAATGTCCCAAGTACATCATCTACCCAAACCTTAAAGTCTAACCCAACCCGAGCTTTCTTAGCGAAAGCATCCGCGACCTTATTACAATTTCTTGACACCTGACAGAATTTATGGTATCGCAATTGCGAAGCTAGGTGAAGGATGTCATCCACAATGTGACCATACAATGCAGTGCTTGACAGTCCGTAGTTGATGGCCTGATTCACAATTGCCGAATCACCTTCGAAGATTACCTCATGAAAACCAAGGTCGATAGCAAAGGATACAACATGACGACAAGCAAGGGCCTCCACCTCTGGTACAAATTGAGGGAGAGGGACACGAAAATTAAAGAAGTTAATATTTGGGTTCTGATCCATACTTACGCTTACCTGAAAAGAAGACATATTAAACCTTACCTTCGTGAGATTTTACAAAATGAGTTTCATGAATGAAATTACCCTTGAATTTTAAATAAATGCAAAAATTTGTTTTTTGACAATGAAATATTTCATTTTTTTTTTTTTTTAACTTTATTAGTTTATGCATACCTTAAGGAGGAGAATGTTTATTCATTCACAAACTTCAAAGGATGAGAGTATCTATAAAAGGTTTAAATTTAAAATTTATTCATAAAAGATAAGTTTATAGATCAAATAACAAATGACATCCGACTAATACGAAAATTGAAATGTATGTAATAAAAAAATAGAGAACATATAATCCAGTTGTGGTATTTTCAAAACATTAGTTCAATAAAAACTCACTTAAGTAGAGTAGTATTACTTTAAATTGCACTAGATTTAACTTATAACTATGTTGGAGACCATTATGCAAGATTTAAAATTCAAGTTGAGTAATTGTGATAAGGACATAGTGTTTTTTTTTTTTTTTTTTTGAGAAAAAGTACCTCACAATATTATTAAAAAAACTAAACAAGATTAGAAATTACAAAATTCAAAATTTCTAGAGGAACAATCTTCATCCAAACTAATAATGGAAAAAGAAGACCTAGCTCTCCTTGCTAAAAAATGAGTGACAAAATTGTCTTGCCTCCTAGTATGAGAGAAGGAATAGGCTCTTACCAAACTTGCAATAGATTAAAGTCTTTAATAAGATGACCAAGGGTGAGAGAGCATCCACCCCCTCTGAGAGAGCTTTGAAGACCACTTTCGAGTCTCCTTCAAAAATTTCCTGATCTAGGCCAAGTTCCACTATGAACTGGGCAGCTCTCCATGTAGCTAGAATCTCCACCACTTCCACCAACAGGGGCATAGGAATTTTCTCTGATAGCACAGCCAACACTGTCCCACTACTACTTATAATGACTGCACTGATTCCCGCCTCAAGTGTATTTGTAAACACTGCCTCATCATAGTTGATCTTCAAAGAGTCTCTATCTGGGGTGCCTATGAAGTTTTGAGAGGTTTCAGCTATTAGGGCCAATTAGTGACTCTTAACTAAAATTCTGATAATAAAGTCGCATGTTCAAAGACTTTCTATGGAGGGAGGCTTGGTTTGTTACACTGAAACTTATTTCTACTAAACCAAATGTTGGTATACTACCACCGCTTTAAGCGGAACTTCTCCGTGTGCTTGGGACAATAGCTTCTATTTCCATCCTTGGAGCTTATGCCAAACTTGTTCTTTTATATAGACCAAACTTGCCTTTTTATGTCTCCCTACCATAGCTAGAGGCTAAGGTGATTTTCATACTCTCTTATTTTAGCCACCCCTAAAAATTCATAGTCTCCAGCTTCCTCTCCTATAAAACAGTTTTATTGAAAAACATTGTCGTCTTCCCTCTATACTATTGACTTGTTGCCCCAATGCATGTTCATACAAAGTCAGTAAATTCTGGATAACTTGAAGATCTCCCATATTTGCCTAACAAAATAATAGGCTGTCATTTGCAAAAAGATAAGCAACTCTTGATAAAGATATAGTTGATGAGATGAACTTGAAAATGTCAATGTGCTAATAATTAATTGGACTAAGGTCATTGTTAATGACCAATACAAGTTATTATGCAATGCTTTTTATTTTTTATTTTTATGTAAGAATTTTTATTTCTTATATAAGAAAGTGGTGCTTTAGTCATTGACCAAATTATTCCACTTTATACCCGCAAGCATATGCGGGGCTACCTTATTGCTCGGGGGCCATGACCCCCTCAAAATTTTAATTTTCTTCTACTGTTGTGGTAATTTTAGGCTATAAGTCTGATCCAACAAGGACCCCCTTCAAAAAATATGACCCCCCCCCCCCCCTCCCCCCAATCACTCCTAGGATCCCAACATAGTCCAATAGATATATTACCCAAAGTCCACAAATCCTCAAATAATATTCTAGTTAGCCCCCCAATTGTCCAAATGATTCGTTGCAAACCCAATGAATAATAACATTCTGTTTCAAAAGAGCATCATTTAATAATTTCTTCAAACCAAAATTTACCTTTTTTTTCCATCATCTCAATCTTAAGAAGCTACCTTTAGTTCTTCTCCCTACTTCTACTACTCTACACTAGGGGCGGCAAAGTCTGACACAACCTATGAACTCGACACAACTAACTCGTTTATAAACAAGTCATAGGTTGAGGCTAAACAGGTTCGGGTCATATTCGAGTTGATATGGTTAACTCGTTTAATAAGCAGGTCATGTTCGTGTTCAACATGCAAACTCGTTTGACCCATTTAGCTTATAAAATTATTAGTTATTTTGATATTATTGCTTAATTAATTGTTGTTTTTATATGTTATTATTATATTTATAGTTGTAATAGTATTATAATTTTAGATATATGAGAATTGATAAAGATTATATAGGTTTGGTACAACTTATTAATCAAATAAATTATTAAATGAGTCATTTGTATTGACCTTTACATGAATTGTTAATTAAACAAGTTAAACATGTCGAGTTGACCTATTTAATAAACATGTTATGTTTAAGTTGAGAATTCTTGACACGTTTACTAAACAAGTTGGGTTTGGGTCAACCCATATAGTCGAATTCTTGTGGCTCAATACGACACGAACCCGACCCACGAGCACAAATTGCCACCCCTACCATATAGTACCCTCTCTCAAGTCAACACGTTAACTCTCTTTTCAACGCAACCAAATAAACTCATGCATATGGGCTTTTCTTTTCTTTCTTTTTTTGGGCTAAACACATGCATATGGGTGTTAGATTTAAGTTTTGTTATACATATGATAATGGTCATATGGTTTTATTTTTTTTAATTTATTTATTATAATATGAATCTGGCCACATGAGTTTTTGGCTTTCTAATTAGTTTAATGAATATGTTTTGTTTATCAAGATTTTGTTGTTCAATTTTTGTATTGCTATATTATAATATATTTTATCTCTCTATGTCATCATTTTTTTAAGTTGATTTTTTTTGTTTGAAATTAGGTGCTAAATAATTCGTTAAAAATTAAAATATAGAAATTTTCAATATTAAGAATAATGATGGGTTGATAGTTTTTAAAATAATAATGAAAGTTTTTGTATGTATCTATAGTGAACTAATTAATTGTTGAGAATATGATGAAATATCAAAGTTGATGTTTTTGAATTATGATTATTGTATTAATACTATAATTTTTGTTGTGAAGATTCTAAAAAAAAAATTACAACAAATCGATCTCCAAGTAAAAAATTTCTGTGTACACACCTGCCCATAAGGTACCCTGAAAATCTCATAAACTGATTGTGTGGTTATTATGCAAGTTTGGTCTATGGAGTGTATCCCTTTGAACATTTTCTAACAATTATAAATAGATTTGGTTGATTGCAATGCTCTTCGGTGCTATACCAGCTTGTGTTTTGGTCGTGCCGCTGTAGCCTATACCAGCTGGTTGTACTTTGGACTGTCGATTGGACCGAGACAACCGAAATCGTTCATTCAGCCCAAAGTTTGCTAGGCTGAGATTACTTTGGGTTCAGGCTGAGTGAGTTCTATCCGAAATTAGAGCCCAAGAACTAATTCAAGTACAAAGAATTTAATTATATGAACAAGCCAGACTCATAAAAAAAGGTCAACCTTTTTTTTTTGGTCTTCTATATATATATATATAACCATTTGACTATCAGAAATTGGCATGAGATATCAATGACAAGAATGGGTAACTGATATCCTGAATTGACAAAATTAAACAACTTTACCATTTCTAATGGACGAGCACCACCAAATGCTCCAAGCAAAATGAAATACCATGTTTCAGAGTTTAACATAGAGGTCAAAGTCCTTGATTTATAATAATAGTGATTAAAAAAAAAAAAATTCAGAACTCGCTTTTTTGACAAATTTGAACAAATTATAGTACCTTATACCTTCTCTCTCAAGACAGTAAAACAAAAGAAACCACAGAGAGGTTTGGCAAGAACCTGCTAAAGAACACATCTTCAACTTTCAAGCAAAAATTGTTTTCTTTAAAATGATTATACAGTTTTCATCCGCCATTCATCAACCTAAATTAGCAATACAATCAAACAATGGAAGAGAAGATTCATAAATATCTTCCATCTCATCCTGCTTTTAAGTTATTTTCCAATAGCAACCTTACCTGCAGAATCATCCAAGCTTACAGTAGAATTTCTCAACTTCAAAATGGAATATTCTTATTTCTTCATTGTAAAGCCGACAGCTTCTTTTCAAAAAGTTTGGCACGCCTAAGAGCATCTAAGGCCTCAGCTTGCTTTCCTGAACGTTTCAAGTTTACTGCCTTTACCTTCTCTGCCTTGATCCGCTCTTCCAGTTGAGTTCTCTCTAGAGTAGAGGTTTCACTTTTACCAACATTGGGTTTCAAAGGCTCTTGTCTTTCCGGGACGTGTGCTACTGCCATATTAGCGTCTTCTAGTCCAATTGCTTTTAAGGCAGATAACAGTTGAGGATCGAGAAGATCCTCAACAACCACATCATCTACTGTTTCTGATTTACTCCCAGAAGACTCAGCCAACTCCTCCAACTGGGTCTCAAGTGCCTTGGCTAACTCAAACTCAGCCTCTGCTTCCTCTGTTAAACCCTCCCTTCGCAGCTTTAAAGCTCGACGCTTGTGGCTAAGAGATTCCTGTTGCAATTTGAAACGGTCGCGACTGGACAATGGTTTCGGAGCCAAATTTGATGTACCATGATCCTTTCTTCCAACAGAATGAATGTTAGATGTAGACACATCACTAGGTGCAGTTTTTGGTGGGGAATTGTCCTCCTCAAGACTCTTCTCAAGCAACTTTGCCTTACGAAGTTCCTCTCGAGCTTCTGTCAACTTCCCTTCTCTCTTTAGGGCAACTGCTTTCCTCTTATGAGCCAAAATTTCTTGATGAAGGGAGCTGTCATTCTTCTGAGAAGCAAGTCCCTGAACTGAACTTGCATTATATATATTTGGCTTCTCATCAGCATGCACCATTTCTCTCTTCTCTGTTGTAACATTGTCCTTCCGTCCCAGATCTCCTTTGGCACTCGTCAGGGACCCCAAATGAGTAGTGGAACTAGTAGTAGACCAATTGTCAGAACCAGAATTTAATTTCTTCTCTTGCTTTTCATCAGGCTTATGAGAATACCTCCAATCATCACCAGTCAGAAGATCCATCAAGTTTAGAGAATGGCCAGGTGGAGGAACGTAATCAGCACCTTCTGTTTTGGTATTTTCTGGAGGACTCATTTCACCTGGAGTACCCAATTTTACAGAAGATGAACTATTTTCCTCAGTGAACTGAGAGATTAGGGAAATTGAAACATCAGCATTCCTCAAGGGGGGATTAACTGTGTCACTTTCCAATCTTCCAAAACCCATTGATGACTCAAAAACTTGTTTGTTTGTACTCTCTGCTGCTGGGGCTGACCCTTTATTCACTTCGAATGTATCTTTTGATTTCCCATGATTTTCATGAGTTACCAATAATTCAAAAGCCTCAGGCCTGTTATCCTTGATCACATTAATAAGAGGTTCCTTCTTTGGGGCTTCCAAAACTTCTATCTGGGCCTCTAAAACCTTAGCCATCCTCAATGTTTCGTCTGCCTGTTCTGTTTCTCCCTTGCGTCTAAGAGCAAGGGCCTTCCTTCTTAAACCCAAAAGTTCCCTTTGGATTTCTGCTTTATTTCTAGGCGCTGCTGCAATAGGAGTGTCAAAAGAGGATTCGATTACAGATGGATCTGCAATATGAGTACTGACAGAAATTTGTTTATGTATTTCTTGCATGGTTACAGGTGCAAGTTCTTCATCATTCCACCCAAGATTCTTTAGAACTGACAGTGTTGCTGGGTCATGCATATCTTCTTCTGTAACGTGCACTTCAGCAACTTCTTCCAATGAACTCCCCTCAAGGGTCTTGAAGTTTTCGTCTTCAGACCTATTAGATTCAATCTGAACTTCTCTCTTTGGAGCTTCCATCTCTGCTATCTGAGCCTCTAATGCCTTAGTCTTGCTCAGAACCTCCTCTGCCTCCTCTGCCTTCCCTTGGCGTCTCAGAGCATGAGCTTTTCTCTTTAAGTTTAAGAGTTCCCTCTGGAGTTCAGCTTTACTTCTAGATGCTCTGACTAGAGTATTAGATGGGGACTGAGTTGAAAAAGGCTCAATTATCTGCACAGAGTGATTATCATCTTGCCTAGAAGGTTTAGATGCAGATTTCGCAAGCTCATTATCCTCATCAGTCCAACCTAAATTCTTTAGAACTGATAGATATGCTGGATCAAACATATCTTCATCTGTTACATCGTCTTCGCCTTCTCCTTCTCCAAGTGGAAGATTTCTATTAATATCTGGATGTTTGTAGGAAAAATCTGAGTCTTTCCTACCAACATTAACCTGTGCAGCCTTCACCCCAAAACTATTATCCATCTGTTCAAGTTGAAGCTCAAGAGCCCTACCCTTCTTCAATTCTTCCTCTGCCTCATCCAATCTTCCTTCCCTTCTCAAAGCAAGAGCCTTCTTTTTCAAACTCAGAAGCTCCTTCTGAATTGTTAATCTACTCTTTGGTGCAAGTCTGGGATCAACATCTTTCCTTGCATTAACATTTGCATCATCTACCTTTGCTGAGTTCAAAAATTTATCAGCAGATAGAGAAGTTGAATGTTTCTGAATTACTTTGGGATTCTGTATAATAAAGTCATCCTCTTTAGAGTCAAAGTTTTCAAGGTCCCTCTCAAGTACCTTGGCCTTCTTAAGCTGTGTCATTGCCTCCGCCACATTACCAGCTCTTTTCTGATTAAGAGCCTCTCTTTTCAAAGAATGAATTTCACTTAACATCGCTTCCCTGTCAACAGGAACAGATTGGTGTGAAATGTTTTCAGGATAAATAGATCCCTCAGTCCAACCGAATGATTGCAAAGCAGCAGCTATTTCAGGGTCCTCCATATCCTCATCCGTCACTTCAAGATTACCATCAACAATCAAGTCATCAGAAGCACCCACTAGGTGATCAAAATTTAAACCATGCCCCTGCTCATATTGAACAGAAATTTCTTCTTTATCATTGTCCATGCTACGGATTAGTGCAGAGAGCTCATCATCAGACTCTTCTTCAGCTCCAGCCAAGAGTTCCTGTTCTTCAAGTTGTTTTTCTAAAACTTTAGCTCGCTTCAATTCTTCCTTGGCTTCTGCTAGCTTCCCCTCACGCTTCAACACAAGTGCCTTTTTCTTAAGAGCAACAACCTCGGTCTTGTCAATGCCACCACTACCCTTATCTTTATTAGTCTTCTGAGAGACTTCTCCAATAAGAGAAGAGAGTTCACCTTCCAAACTCAAATTTACAGACTTTTTACCTTCATCAAAGAGATCTTTATCAGACCATCCCAGCTCTCTGAGTTCAGCAGCAAGGTCATCCTTTTCTTTACCTGCACGAGGAATGATCGTATTTTTTCTACCAGATTCGTTAGGAACATCTTTATTCTGGCTATCAGCCATGTTTCCAGAAGACAAGACCTTTCTACGACTTTTTCTTAAGTAGATTTCCAAAGCCTCAGCTTGCCTCTCAAGCTCTTTCCCTCTCTTAAAAGCTCTTAGAGCTTCCTCTGATTTCCCCTCTCCTTTGAGAATTTTATGCTTCTTCTTTTCTTCCAAAGCTCGCTGACGCAATTCCTCAGGACTAGCAGATCCCATTTCACTCTTTAAATGATTCGGCTCATCAAGAGATATACTTCTATTTATTTCTCCTTCCCCATCCCGGGTAGAAACTTCTTGAGCATTCGAACAGGATGCACTGCTAGTGGTCCTTTGAATACTGGACACCAAGTCACTGTTTGACTCCCGTGCTGACGAAAAAGATTCCTCTCTAGCACTACCTAGAATCTGGTTCAGAACTTCATCCTCATCCTTTGATGTCAATTTTGAACTGCCTGTACGAAAATATTGAGAACAGAGCTATAAAATTATAGTAACTATCTATTTTGTTCTATAACTATGTGAAATATTGCAAGATAATAAATCTGGCTTTAAAATGATTGCTGACATTACTAAAAAGGAAAAAAATAAGACATCTGTCCCAGAGACATACAATTCAACTAGATGATACATTTTTTGACAACAATCCTTAATAAGTAGGCGCTCAACTTAAATGTCTATATTTAAAAATTTCATAATGGAAACAAGAATTTTGCACAGCATCCAACAAATTTCTGATCTCACTTCCCCGGAGTTTTAAGAAAGTACATATACAACAGCTTAACTTGTCTCAACTGGATTTGTCCATTGTAATTGATCGCCAGCAGAATAATTCTTCAAAAAATATCACACTGATATATTGCTTCAAAACTGTATTTTTTATTAAGAAATTAATGATACCAATAACATATTCAGGTAATACAGAAGGTCATAATAGAACCAATTTCAATTGCAAAGAGATTTAAAGTGTTAATAACTTTAAAAAAAAAAAAAAAAAAAAAAAAAAACCTGAGTAATTTACAAGTTACAAAAAGAATGACAATTTTTTTTGGGCATTTTGGGGTTACATGAAATGAACAAAGAAGTGGAATGAGCATGTGCTTCTTTGAATGAGGCAAGGCCATGCAATTGGTGACCCAGTTTGTATCACTGCTATGCGATAAAATAGACACTTAATTTTTTAAACATGTTTGGGCCAACTACAGTAAAACAACAAATATACCTCTACCAGCTCTGCCCTTGTGCCCATGTCGCATCTCAAAGCGTGCGGCCTCTTCAAGCTTCTTACAAGGCTCACATATGCGCACAGGTGAATCACCTTGCCCACGTAAAAACATTCTTTGCTGAGTACAACTGTTGCAAAACAAGCCCCCACACCTTCGGCAGTGATGCTGAAAATCCAGAATGCAAATCATCAAGAACTAGTAATGACTTAAAATAAAGATTTTAATGACCCCCAAGTCCCATCAAAAGCATAAAATGAGTAAAAGAAAAATTCAAGAAATTGGTCACAAAAATCTTTTTTTCTATTGGTAAGCTACAAGTATGATACGAGTTTCAAACCTGAGACTTCACCCTCTATCTATTCTTATAGGAAAAAGAAACCAAAACTCAATTCCAAATTACTAAACAAAAATCAAACCCTTCTATATTGCTCTATCATCCTCAATTTTAAGCCTTTATTTGACCAATCAAAGAAAATCCAATCCTTCATGACTCTACTTATCCATCCTAATCTAAAACAACCATAAACAAATCTTTTCCAAATTCAAATTAACAGCAAGCAAGCATACAAGACTAATAAGTCCCATCCACTGAAACTACATAATTCCCAAAATACTAACAATCAAGTGTTGCTCCATTAACACTCTATTATTCCAATGTATCCTAAAACCACCACACACACACACCCACACAAACCCCAAACCAATGCATTTTCAGCCTAATCATGGTCAAGTACACATTTTACAACCAAAAGAACAAATTTTGCGATATGGGTTTTGAAGAAACATACAAATTAATAAAAAAATATCAATTGGGTAATGGGATCATAGAGAAAAAAAAAATTGATAAAGACAAGAATAGGGAAAGTCAAACAAAAACAAAACCTTGCGATTGATGAAAGTGAACTGAGAATTACATCCCTGACAGTGAGAAGCATCAACCACCCAAGTGTTCCCTCTCAATGATGGCTTAGCAGGCAATCCGATCTTCTCTAACATCTTCTTCGCCTTGTTTGTTTTCCGGGAAAATTTTAAGTTTTCAAAGGAAAATGAAAAATCAAAGAGAGAATAAAAAATGTTTAATTCACAGGTCTTTTATTTATTTATTTATTATTATAAGGGAAAGAAAACTTAGATTTTGATTTTGGGTTTGGCAAGGAAGTAAAGAAAAAGATTCAAGGAAAGCTGTGACTTGACTTCTATTGGTGATGATGAGGATAATTTAATTTTCGCTTTTGCCATTGTTGGAACTTGGAAGAGCTAACGACGTCGTTTCAGGTAAAGATTAATGGGCCTTCATAGTTGGGTGTAAGAAAGCCCACTTATGGACCCACAACAACCTAGCCATTCTTATCCAGAAAGAAATTTTCATTTGGACTTTATACTTTCTCTTTTTGTTTTTCATTTCTTCTATGGGTCTGGACTTTTTCTGTTGTTAGCCTAGGGTTTTGGTCCATAGAGTTTTTACAAATTCTATGGAGGCCCAATTTAAAGTAAGACTAGATTGAGTGGGCCTCAAAAGGCAGAATTAGACTTTTTCCCACATTTGTCTTTAATATAAAGGGGATTATTTTATCTTGAAGCTTTATTTTTTTTTAATGAATTTAAATAAATATATATACATACATATATATATATATATATATATATGTGTGTGTGTGTGTGTGTGTTATTGCTACATCATTTAAAATTAAATATTTTCATTTGGATCGAATGAGATGTTAAATGAGGTGGCACTGTGGTATTTTTGAACTAATAAAGGTAATTTCTTGATAAAATTTTATCTTTACAAATCCAAATATACAAATCAGAGCCACCTCATTTAAAACTAATTATTGTAAGTTATCATCCCTTATTTTGAAAAGTAAGATCTTAAATGAGATGGTATTGGTACCATGTATTCTTTCAGATTAATTTTTACAAATAAGTGAGCCAATTTTCTCTTTTCTCTTTTCTCTTTTCTCTTTTGTTCTTAAGATGGAAAAGTCTCGTATTGATAGTTTACATAACCATTTGAACAAGGCTTTATTAAGAACTTCTCTCCTAAGTTAAAATGAAGATGTAAGTTTAAGGGTAATGAAGCTCACAAGTTAAGTTAAACAATCTATATACTATTACAATGTTTTTTATTTATGACTTGTGATGCCACAGCTGATGACTATTCAAAGCTCAGCTTATCCATTAACCAAAATTCACTCTCTTTTTTGGTTTTTCTGTTCGAGTTTGATTTTTAACCATGTATACAAAACAAATTATGGACAAAAGAATGATGTGACATCTGTGTGCCTGACCTAAAGCAACATCAATGCCAAGTTGAGCAAATTATGGTCCAAGCTCGAGAGATATTCCAAAAATTGTGAGATTTTACCTCTAAGATCCTATTTTCAAGAAGTTCTCCTCTAATTAAATCCTAATAACTTCCAAAACAAAGAGATCTTATTGACCCTAGGAACTATTCTTCTACCTTCTCTTTATAAGTATTGCATCGTCACCATTCCACTACTGCTTTTGTACATATGACATATTCATACCATTGCTGACTTAAGTATCACAGATTTTCTTCTTGATCTAACGACAGTGCACTTTTTGTTATTCTTATTTTCAACGCAAGTTCTCATGGATTTGGGACCAAGTTGTACAATCAACTACATCAACAAGGCAAGCCTGCTATATTGCAATGTCATCCACATTTGTGATTTAAAATTGAAAGAAAAATGTATTTTAAACATGTTTTTGAAATGTAGCAATTGCAACCGTAGATTAAAACTTGAATGTAAGTTTGAAAGACTTAATGGGTAATATGATTAGCACCAAAGTTGTTAAAATTGGGATGTTGCTTTGAGTTGGAAAGAGGTTTATAAAAGTGGTCAAGAGTCTTGAAATTCAGATATATTGCTTGATCTCTTTTTTTTAAGTGAATCAACATTTCAAATCTCTCTTCCCATTATTGCAGCTTATAACTATTGAAATCTAAAAAATAAAAATGAAAATCAAATTAAATATAGTAAGATTTTGCGGAATATGAAATTTAGCTATATATATATATAACATACTATGAACAAAATTTAGCTACAAAATTGGTTGTAACCTAAGGTTACAATCTTACTCAATAAAATAAATATTATTACATATTTTAAAAATCTAACTTTCGAATTTCATGTTCTTTACGCTCTTAATACACATGTTGAATTTTGTGTCAATTGGATATTATTTACTACATGATCTATAAGTTTATATTTTATGCATAATTTTAAATTACAAAAATTTGTAATTTAAATAATTTATTAATGACATAGCTATTGATATTTAATTTTCTAGAAATTTTGCAAGCATAGAGGATATAAGAAAAAGATGTAATATAATGGTGCATTTGTTGAAATTCACCTCAAATAAAAAGATATTAAGTAAGGTTTTTGTATCTAAACTTTATCCATATACTATATGTTAAGAAGTCCTATCCAAATCTTAGAAATTACATTTTTAGCACAAATTATGGTCATAAAATAAATGGCTATGTAACCTAAAAGGTATAGCAGCCATTTTAGATCTAGTAGCCAACATAAGTAAGATAAAATGCAAAAATCAATATTAAATAAAATAAAAACTATTATCAAATTTTGACATTTTAAATTATTCTTTCTTTCCTGTTTTCATTCCCCACCACCTTCTTCTGTGGAACCAATTATTGTGGGTTTGTTCAAGCTATGCAGGGAGTTTAGACAAATAGATTTTTCCCACGTACATAGACAATGAAATAAACTTGCACATCTTTTAGCAAAGCATGCATCTAGCATTGTAGACTATATTAGTTGGATTGAAGAGGATCCTTGCTGTATTGAGCTAGTTGTTATCCATGATGTACTTCCGGTTTTCATGTATTCAATAAAATTTCAGTTTTCTTATCAATATATATATATATAGACACACACACATATATTATTAACCTCAACTAAGTATGAATAAAAATGTCAGATTCTCATTCAACTAAAAGTATGAATAATAATAATAAGTTCATTGCGAATTCAAATCCTATCATGTTTTTACTTGAAAATCAAAGTGATAGATATATAGTAATAGAATATTATAATATCAATGTTTAATTGATGACACATTGATATTTCGTATTACTTTAATAGTCTTTTTTTTTTGGGGGGTGGGGGGGTTAAAAGGATATATATTAGAAACTAAGACAACTCCACAGGCGGAGAGTCTAGAATACAAAATTCTTGTTGAAGGGAAACAGCTTCCCTGGCCAGAGCATCAGCATAGGCATTCGTCTCCCAATTTAATGGTCAATTACATACGTGCTTCAAAGTTTTGTAATTGACAAAGTCATTTCCTAAGCTTCTAACCAAAATTGTAAATTAGTTTGGTTAGGTAGACTTTGATAGAGCATGCCTTCATTTTCAGGCAAATACTATTATTTTGGGTCTATTAAAGTTAATTTGACATTTGGGCCTGTTTAATCTAAAATCAGTATTGACTCCTAATCCTACTGATTTGATTTTGTAATCAAAATCTCGATCTCAGTTCAGTTCTATAAATTTAAGATTTTATGTACCATTTGAATCGTATAAAACATCTCAGATCGTAAGATAGTACTGTCAGACCAGTGTGAGTTACAAACAAAACAATTGGTTCACAATGCTAGTTACTTTGAGCCTTAAACCCTTGAAAAAGAAGACAAAAACGTTGCACATATAAATAAGGGAATCAAGTCACGTATAGAGTGTTCATCTTTGACAATGTAGTCCAACCATATCTGGGTTCATACATCCAAGTATTCGATTTTTAAATTCTAATTCGATCTAGTCCTTGATTTTGTGCCTCTTGATAGCCCTAGTAAGTTCTTGCTTTTTTGCATACAAATAGTTTGAAATTTTTCTCTGAAAGAGTTCCACCTCCTTGACTTTGTCAATTCATTAATGCTCCCAGCTTCCAACAAATTGGAAGACTAAAATAATCCTCATTATCAATATCATTATGTTTTCTATTGGTATGGTTCAAGGGTGATTACAAGGATGTTGGTCCAAGACACTTTTTTCTTGGCTGCATAGCTTGCATTTAAGGCTCACACTCCCCAATTGCAATTAATAGCTACCTCATCCTTTCATGTGCACCTTTGGTTTCTTCCTTCTTTTCCTCAATATCTTTTTCTTTGGCAAGTGGATTTGGAGGAGCTTCTTTTTTTCTTTTCTTTTTTCATTAGCTTATCAACTTATTTGGTTATTTATAACCTTTTAAACACTCTTTTTTAAAAATTATTAAGTATAGCAGTCTTCATATTTCCTCACGGATCCTCAAATTAATAAGACACTAAGGCATAGGAAATGGTCCTACAATATTGTCCATATTTAATATTTGTTTCTTAAGTATAGAAAAGAAATATGATTAAACTAATCTCTGAGAAAGTTAAAAAAGCAATTGCAATTGCAGCTGTAAATTAAGATAGAGTACATGCATTCGAATAACTAAATTGGTAAAATATTTTGTCATCAAATAAGAAATTTGGAATCAAATCTTGTGTGCACCAAAAGATACCCATTGACATCATAACATGAACATGATAAAAAAACAAGAATCATAAAACTAATGCCAGAATTTGCAATCATATCATTTTTATTATTAATAAATAACTAAATCAAATATAATTCAGAAAGACTTGATGCTTAATATGATTAGCTACAAAGGGTCACGAAAGCACCAATTACTTTTAAACCAATGCAAATTATTAATAAAACAGTTGGGAAATACAACACTCTTTATTTCACTTGAAATTGACGAAATTCATTTCACGTTTTCAGATTTTATTTTTTTGATCAGACATTGTATAGAGTGTCACATTATTTTAAAAATAACATGACACTGGATATAAAATTAGAGTAGTAATGTTTAATATGAAACATAAAATAATCAATTTTAAATGGAAAGAAACCTTTGGAAAGAAGACAAAAACAATGTCTATATTAATTAGAGAATCTAGTGACATTGATTATACATCTTACATACCGGAGTCCAACCATTATGGGTTCATACACCCCAGTTTTAAAACACAAATATATAGACCTTGAGGGAAGATTGAATGCTTCTTGAGTCTTGACTGACTAGTGAGTATTTACAATGAGTTTAGCTTCAAATTGGTATGAAACAATATTCTTTCAATCCATATATTGTGGAGATTAAAGAGGTTGTTCGTGTGTAATTTCAATCATATAATTTTTCTAAAGTATTATGTGATCTGTTCAAATAATATAGATAAATAGTTTTATAAATTATTACTTAATAAATTAAATGTAATAACTTCGAAGCTTATAAATTGTCACAAATTAGATGGGAGGAAATAGCTAAAAAGTAGTTGAAAGCTAAACTTTTTCCATTTACAATTTACATACAAATGGTTTGAAATATTTCTATGAAGGAGCTCCTGGACTTTGTCGATTCATTTAATGCTCCCTGCTTCCAACAAATTGGAAGTCTAAAAAACAACCCCATTATCAATATCATTGTGTTTCTCCCTTGGTAAGATTCAAGGGTGATTACAAGTATGTTGGTTCATGACACTCTTCTTTTTGCTGCATAGCTTGCATTTAAGGCCCATTAACCCCAATTGCAATTAATAGCCACACAAAGTTGACTGTGTTTATCTGGGAAAAAAAAAAAAAAAAAAAAACATTGACTGTGTTGTACTTCCTACATTTTTAATCATTTGGCCATTATTACTTACTTCACAGCCCAATAAGATTTAAGTCATAGTAAATCATGGTGCATTTTCCATCACAATATGGGCATGACAAAGTGTTCATCTTGATTTTCCAACAACAAATGGGGATGACAAAAAAAAAAAAAAAACACAAGCACAAACACTTTGGTTATTGCAACTATTAACGTTGGTGTTAGCGAGCCCCACAAATACGCGTGCACTTTGCCGCATAGCTCGCTGACGCAGTCGGCGATAGACTTGGACGTTAGTTTGTATGAATATTCTTCAGAAACATCCACTGATTTTTTTAATGCCTAATTTCATCATCCTCGGTTTATGGAAAGGACATTGATGCCCACATTGTCTGCTTTACTCAACATTACTATGTGTTTAAATTATCTTTGTTAAATTTACACAATCAGATTATGATTTTTTTTAAAAGCAGTTTGAGAAAAAAGACAAAACTTGGGGTTTGTTGATGAATTAGACTCAATCATTTGGTTCATTGGTTAATACAACTATATAGTTGAATTTAATTGAGAAATCTAACATACAACACTTAATTGTACAAGACAAAACTTGGGTACTTTACTTTTTTTTTTTTTTTGGGGAGTAAATTGGGTACTATAACTCCAAGGGATTGGGACAAAAAATACAATCTCAAACTGAGGAAACAGCAGTTTTGTAATGTTTATTGGACATTTGGACCTGAAATGATGAAACAATTGTATCATTTGTTTCATTCAGAATTCTTGACAAAGATTACCAATTTACAATGAAGAAATCCAAATGCTTCGTTTAAGGCATCCCCTTTGGACTTGAGCATGACACCCTTCAAGGGAAAAGTGGTGTATACTAACGAGGTCAGAAAGGAACTGTTATGAGTGCTTTTTGGCGTTTCTATCATGAGCAACAAAATAATGGTGTTTGCAAAAGAAGCATAAAGAGCAAGAGCAAGAGCTATGATTGGACTTCAACAATCTTTTTGTCCTTTCACTTGGATAGTGCTAGACGATCAATTTCACGTTTATAAAGTCATAAACTGCTCCCATTTGCTGGCTTGCACTTGTTATGAAAAGTTTTTGTCCTCGTGTAAATACAAATATCATCTGCTACATTTTATACTCTGAAGTCTCAAATCTGAATTTGTTTTACTTCACAGAATAGAAATAAAAATTTAGCCCTTTATTATTACTCAACAAATCATTTTGACAGAAAGTGCACATAAAATATATACATGAAATTGAGTAGCAAGTATCCAAAGTTTGGTCATGAACAGAGTTTTGGTACGGATCTAGCATTGCCAAGGATAGATAATCTTGATCTCATTATGTTTGCCATCTCTGTCTGCATTGTACCACAAACCTTCTCCAACCCCATCATCTTCCAATGCATTCCTTGCAAATCTGCTCTAAGCTTCTTGGTCTCAGAATCCTCCTTACCTAAATTTTCCTTAGTGTTGCTACAAAACAAAGAGTCACAGAAAGTTAAGAGACGGTGGGTGTCTGGGAGTGAACATTTGATCATGGATTGTTGTGTAATAAGAGCCATCTGCACAGTTTGTGAAGGAAATTTTGAGTTCCGGGATAGATCTTTCAAAACTTCTTCTGAGAGCTTCTCATGGTTCAGTGCACAACAGACACTCCTCTTTTCTTCTTCACATAATCCAGCATGAACCTGTGGAAACCCAAAGTCAGTACAAGGATTGAAATTTTGTAAAAACATGGAGTACACCACTTTTTGTGAAGAGTTAAAATTTGAATAGAGGAACAAAATGACACTTGGAACACTATTTCCATAATAAGCACCAAACAAGCTAAGCTTTTTATTGAATGTAAAGTGCTAATTCCATCTATCAGTGTAAGAAACATTGCAATATGGTACATACCTCTAGAAACAAATCCATGGCTCGGTAAACACGATCATAAGATGCTCTAGCATAATCTGGTAGCAGCAATACTAATGCAGTAAACTTGGAAGGTTTCAGATGGGAATCTGGAGCCACTTCCACAAGGTATGAATCCAACAACTTGGTAACCTTTTTTAATCGACTTGTAAATGACAAACTACCGCCTTCAAGGAGGAATGCTTGTACTAGCCTTAAAACCAAATTAACATCATAGAAATAAGCTCGTTTATGTGGAGATGGAGCAAGCAGATAATCAATTGTTGCTTGATCCAACTGTGAACCCATCAGGCTCTCTAAATTATTTTTGTAAAATTTACTGATTCTCAAGCCTAGAGCCACTCGATAAATTTCAAATAAGCCCTTGCAAGAAAGAGAACTCCTATCAAGCAAAGAAAGCAGACTAATTACAACCTCTGTGATTTTGCGCTTCTCAGCTGTTGCTGCACCAATACATCTTGATTTGTGATAATAGAAGAGAAACTTATAGATTGTAGCATGGTTGACTTTCAGGGAGACCATTGTCTTGATTAACTTGTCTATCAAATCAACATTCAAGAACAAAAGATCTTCAAACCACCAGGTTAGTTGAGAAGAGCTGCTTTTCAGGCTGTCAATGCTTGTATCACAGGAAAATTGGAAACTAGAACTATCTGAAGAACATGTATATGGGCTTGCAATACTAGGCAAAGCAATCCGTTCTATCAGACAATCCAAGATACACTGAAGCATAACTGAAGATTTTGTGGCAGGAAGTAAATTTTGGCATTGTTTCAAAGCTTCCAAGAGCTCAGACCAAGTCCAAAAGTTGATCCCTTTAAGAGATTTCTCAGTTTGGTCTATTAAACTATGTCTACTAGAACCATTACCATCCATCTCCAAAAAATGAGCAGCACAGTTTAGGAGAAACATGTTCGAGGGTGTTATCATAGTTCTGCCATTGTCGTAGCAAAACCTTGCCATGAGCTCAAAACCCTTTGCACCACCTGGAAATTCATTGAATACCACTTTCAAGTTCCTTGCTGTGCCCTTCAAATTACCAAATAATTTGCTAAATAAACTTGAGAAGGACATGAGAATTTTCTGCATGTATGACACAACAGAGTCATATGGCTAGCAAAAAGTACAGAAAATTAACTACTCTCAAACTTAAGGGAAAAAAAAAAAAAAAAATGTTCCTGTTTTGTTTTCTACAAGAAGGAAAAGAGGGAAATCGTTTAAGAAATGGGAGCAAAAGACATAAGATTTCATTTTAACATTCTTTGATTAATGAACCAAACAAGAAACTTGTTCACAAGACTCAACACTTTGACATCTTAGAGCTTGAAAGGCTACTGACTCATGAAGCTTTTAATTCCACTAAGAAAAATTAGCAATAGATATAAACGACAAACAAAGCAGGAGGTCTACAGATCTTTCTAATGCTTTGAGAGATTAAGGTGTAAACGAAGTCAACTTTTAACAGATATGAATGCCAAACAAAGTGAAGTGTTTACCTTATGGACCATAAAAACTTCTTCCCCATTGACATCCACCTCAAGATCACAGCACCCTTTCATTGTTCACATAAACAAATCTGAAAGCCCACCTAAAACAAACGTTCATGCAACTTGAAAAGGTTTGGAAAAGATGGACTTTTCAGACTGATCCAGAAGGATAAAAAGGGATATAAAGAGTTGTGCACCAAGAAGGGAAAGATAAGATAAATAGTGGAACTATTTGTCATTGAACTTTCTGTTGCTCAGTCAATGACAAGTATAGAAACCATGTTTGTTACTACTAATAAAGGGACAATGAAGGGAATAAGAAGCAACTAAGGCATTTTAAAATGATATAAATAATATATAGGCTAACAAAGATTCTAGGAGAGAACCAACTCTTTCTTGGAAGTAGGTAATACAACATTATGACCAAGTAGTTAATATCGATATACACATTGCACTTCTAGGACCACATCATTTGCCATAATTTGATGACATATGTAACTGTGATGGTGAACAATCACTTTCACATGAATTTACCATTTTTTCTCGATAAACTCACAGTCATACATATTAAGGTTGTGGCAACAATTGTGGCATGAAAGTTGCGTCCATAAACTCTCTTTTCTGGAGGTCATGTACCTCACAGCAGGCATTGTGACTTCACTTAGGAGAACAAATACTTGCTATTGCAAAACTCTTGCTGCAAGATAATTTGGGAATGAATTAGAGGATATGTGGGAAATCCAAGAAGCCAATATTTACAAGCTCAGAACCCAAAACTCTGACCAACTTTAGGGTCCAACATAAATATTTTATTCCACGTGAGAATTCTTGCTTGACACAGCTAGCCCTTTCCTTTTCCGTTACCTATGCCGCCAATTTCCTAGTGGCTTGACATTCTAGCTAAAACTACCGCTTAGTGGATACTGGATCCCACCACTGAGAGTCAGAATTAAAGAATGCATTCTAATAGGGAATAAATGTGGTTTTAGAAAATTTAAGATTTTGATACAATACAGTGTTTTAACATCAGTTGAATCGGGTTCAATCTACAACGGAAGTCGGTGTAAGTCAATGAAAACCTACCGTAAAAATTAACTCTTGAAATCATTTCCCCATGTTTGCCTCTTATACCGTACAGTGGAGCCCTTCCGACCACTTTTATATAATCTTAAAACTAAATATAATATTTAACCCATAAATAAAGATCAAATTCTAGCAACTTCAACCACTCTCTTTGACCTTTTTGGGGGGTACGCTCTCATTGAGCTGCCCGAAAGTAAAAAAACGAAGCCAGCCCATTCTCATTGTAAACTACCAAATAACACCACCAAAACCATGAATGCAAATTGTAAACTGACGCTACAATGGCCTCAAATCTCAAGTAACAAAGACAACAGAACACTTTCTCCTCTAAAAAGATGAGGAAAAGTACAGTTGCCCAAGGAGAAAAGGCACAATAATAAATTAAAAATAATGTGTAGTTGTAAAAGCAGATGGCACCAGTCAGCTAGATTATTGGAGTTGTTTTTGTATGACAAATCATTTTTCTGAAGAAAACCAAGAAAAGAATCAGGTGCAGGTATCATCGCTAACAAGCTGCAAGTATTTTTTGCAGCTTGCACATACCTAATGTTACATCACCACACATTCTTCTTACCACAATGGATGCCCAATTGCCCACGAAACCACTCATAAATCTAGTAACCATTAATCTGAGGCCTTGGGGTTGGACCAGTCAGCCTTGAAAAAGGCATTTGGGTCCGGCCAGGGAGGGCCTTTTGACCAGAAAACTGATCTGCTATCTTTGGATCAGAGACTGATTTAGAGAATGCTTGGGCAAGCTCGACAGCCGAAGCTGCTTTCCCATAGCGTAGACCACCAGCATCAGGGGAGGCTGGTTTTGGCTGCTCTACAGGCTTGCGCCAAGTCTCTGGTGAAGGTGGCCTCTCCACTTGCTGCTGCAGTTGCTGAGGCTGCTGCTGCTGCCTTTCAGTCTCTCTGTTGTTATTCCTCCTGCTCTCATTACGCCAGTTCCTCCTCTGCATATCAACTCTCTCAGAGTCTTGCCTGTGATCTTTCCTCTCATATCTCTTTCCAGTCATTTGATCAAGATGAGGATTCTCAGTTTTTTCACTGTGGCGAGCAGGTATTGCATGCCCATGAACTCTTTCAGTCCTAGGAACATTTTGTTCAACCCTTCACAAAACAATAAGTCATCAGTTAGAATTAGTTTCAAATTTCAAATGGTAATTAAGAGACAATAGAGTTGTAATAAAACAAAAAGAAAAAGATTTGAAAGTCACTACCTATCAGATTGTTGAACCAAGTCCAGGTTGTTGATTCCAACATCATCAACCCCTCGCTCCTTCAGAACCTGAGAAGTGGATTAGCTATGCTGTCAAGGTAGGAACATGAAGCCACTGATGACTGAATAACAGAAAAGAAAGAGATCAACACAGGACGGTACCCTTCCAGAGACTATGAAGTAGTGGAAAATGTGGAGGAAGGGGGGGAGGAACAAGAGAAACAATATTTTCAAACTAGGAACCAGTATTAATAATCCCCCCAAAAAGCCCCAACACACACAGAGAGAAACCATATGTGATAACATATAATTGTCAACATCAGCATGAAGATGCAACAAAGAAAATTTGTATATGACATTGCAAATTAATTAATTAAATATTAAAAAAAAAAAAAAACTCACCAGTTCTCGTGGGCGAGCACCACCAAACAACATATTCCTGCATCATTCACATAATTTGTCTCAGTACCATCGAAAAAGCCCAGTATCCAATAAAATGGAACCACAGAGAAGCAATTACATACCAATTGTTTGAGTAAGGAGAATAATACATTGTATTACTTTTCCTAGGGAATAATTGCACCAAAATTGAAAGCAGAAATTTAAACCAACTCCTACCATATTCAAAATTTAGCACAACCCTTATTCCATGAATATCTGATTTTGCAAACTACCATAACAGCAAGAGATGAGAAAAGCTTCTTATCTGAAAGTCTGGAACTCAAAAATAAATGGGAAAAGAATTTAGTGGACATGAAAACATGGTTTCACCATTCACTGGATCCCAAAACTAATTTCTTTTAACCAGTCAAAGAAACCAAGGCCAGCTCAGTCTGGTATTATACTAAGAGTGCTTTTTATATATTCTTGACTATTTATGAAAATAGTATACAGCAGTATGGCATACCAACAAAAAACAAGCACAATCCACTCTTAGTTTATCTTTTTTATCAACACACACACAATCAAGAAGGAAAAGATATACTCTCCATTAATCATATCATAAAATAAACTGTACCTATACCTGATTTTATTTTTAAAATAAAAATAAGTTTGTTTAGATACTGCTTATTGCTGAAAACTGAAAACACTGCAGCAAAATAATTTTTAAATGTGTAAATAGTACCGTGAGACCCATTTTTAAAGTTATTTTTACTGAAATCCGTACTTGCGGGTCCCGTGAACAGTGCACGGGACCCACAAAAAAAACACAAACGCCAACTTCAACGCAAACGCGTTGCTATCCAAACCCAGCCTAAGAACTACCACTAACCCATGCGCCTTCCTAAGCAGTTATATGACCATGAAAGACTCAAATCAGTTTCTAACCAAACATAAAAGTCAGCTTGGTTGCATCTTTCTTATGGACACTTCCAGAACATTGAAAATTAAAGATAAAACTTAGGCACGGGAGTAGCAGTCCCCAACAGGAAAAATAATAATAATAATAATAATAATAATAAGGACATTTATTTTCCCCAAACACCTCATATGCTAACAACTGCAAGTGTGCCAATTTTGCTGTCTTGTCATTGACAGTAGCTTACAAATATTCAATGTATTCCAAGAACTTTTATTGAATCACCAATACTGCAACCAAATTTGAGGCTAAAGAACTTAATTTTACAAATAAGCCCAAATTACCCTGTTCAATACTTTGACATTCCTATTTCATAAATGTCTATTAAATGCCTATATACACAACTCAACCAACCAAGGCATCATCACTATCCAACCCCTATAAAAAAAAAAAAAAAAAAATCCTTTAGATAGATAATTTTTTATATTTGGTAGGACAGGAAGATTACTATCAGTAAATATCTCCATAGGCTTCATTTGAGCCATGATAACTATTACTACCATAAATAACCTACGTCACCCAAGATAATGTTCTCAAACCCAGACCAGAACTCTTATGATGAATTGATTTTGAAGAATACATGACCTTCCTCAGACTTTACAAAACCCATAGTTGCACTGATCATAACATCCCAACCAGATAGTTGAACACGTACATTAAATACTGATTACTGAACCGAACCCAGAAGAATGAAATCGGTAAGATGTTCACATTCTAGTGTACCTATTCCGTGCCCAACACAAAGACATTTTATTGCAACCTTGTCTATGTTCTGTTACACTACTCCTGAGGTTCAGTCACTTTATTTTATCTACTAGCTTGTGAGTTGTACAATTTTATCCATCAACATTACATCACTAGTCAAAAGGGTAACTCCAAGGGATTGAGACAAAAAAATACAATCTCAAACTGAGGAAAAAGCAGTTTAAGCAATGTTTATTGGACATTTGGACTTGAAAAGATGCGACAATTGTATCATTTGTTTCATTCAGAATTCTTGACAAAGATTACCAATTTACAATGAAGAAATCCAAATGCTTCATTTAAGGCATCCCTTTTGGACTTGAGCATGACACCCTTCAAGGGAAAAGTGGTGTATACTATTGGGAATGTTGTCACTAAAACTGTCTTGGATTGTCTTAATCATAGTATCGTCCCATCAAAGTTCAATGAAACTCATATTGTTTTGGTCCCAAAGATTAAAAATCCAAAGAAAGTTACCGATTTCCGCCCTATTAGTCTATGTAATGTGATGTATAAACTAGCCTCCAAAGTTTTGGCTAATAGAATAAAGAAAGTTTTACCAAAAATTATTAGTGATACCAAAAGTGTTTTTGTGCAAGGAAGGTTAATGACTGATAATGTTTTAGTTGTTTTTGAGACTATGCATCATATTAATCAAAAGAAGGGAGGAAAAGTAGGAGAAATGGCTTTAAAATTGGATATGAAGAAAGGCATATGATAGAGTTGAGTGGATTTGTTTAGATAAGATTATGGAGAAATTGAGATTTAATACTAGATGGAGGGAATTGATGATGCTTTGTATTTCTTCTGTATCATATTATATCCGTATTAATGGGAGACCTAGAGGTGATATATGTCCTCAAGAGGTTTAAGACAAGGTGATCTGTTGTCCCCATATCTTTTTTTAATCTGTGTTGAGGGTCTCTCTGCTCCAATTAAAAAATCTGTACATGATGGTTTTATGGATGGGGTGACTGTTTGCCAGGGGGCTCCTATTCTTTCTCACTTATTCTTTGCTAATGATAGTTTGATCTTTTTTAAAGCCACCTTGAATGATTGTGACTCATTGCAGCGTGTGTTATAAGTGTATGAAGATGCCTCTGGCCAACAGTTGAATAGGGCAAAAACATCCTTGTTTTTCAGCAACAATACTGATAGATCTATTAAAGAGGAAATCAAGTCAAGATTTGGAGCCCGAATTATTAAACAGCATGAAAAATATCTTGGTCTTCCTTCTTTGTAAGAGAGGAATAAAAGGAATACTTTTAATGCGGTGAAGGAAAAATTGGCTAAGAAGTTGGCAAGGAGGAAGGAAAAATTGTTGTCAAAAGTAGGAAAGGAAGTCTTGATTAAGGCTGTTGCACAAGAAATTCCTACATATACTATGAGCAGTTTTAATATCCCTGATGCCCTCTGTGATGAACTAACAGGTATGATTCGGAATTTTTGGTGGGGACAAAAGCAGGATGAAAAGAAAATGGCATGGTTGAGTTGGGAGAAACTGTGTGTACCTAAATAATGTGGTGGGTTGGGGTTCAAACTTATAAAACCTTTATCCAAGCCTCTTTGGGAAATAAACCATCATACGTTTGGAGGAGCATTTTTGCTGCACAAAAGATTGTCAAAAAAGGCATGAGATGGCCTGTTGGGAATGGGCATGGGATTAGAATTTGGGATGACCCGCGGGTTCCTAATTCTTCTTCTTATAGAGTGGTCTCTCCTAGAACTATTATCTATCCTTATTTGTCATCCCTGTAGCTGTAGCTGATAGATTGGAGCGTATTCAGAGAAATTTTTTATGGGGATCTTCAAAGGAGTGTTTTAAATATCCTTTGGTAGCTTTGGAGAAGGTGTGTTTACCGTTAGAAATGGGTGGTTTGGGGATCAGAAAGTTAGTGCATTTTAATAAAGCCTTGTTAGAGAAATGGTTATGGAGGTTTGGAAAAGAAGGCACTCATCTTTGGAGGAGGGTTATTGCAACTAAATATGGAAAGGGTCAAGGGGGGTGGACTACTAAAATATGTAGAAGGGCTCATGGATGTGGTCTATGGCGTGGTATTCATGATGGTTTGGAGAGTTTCTCCAAACATGTGGCCTAAGTGGTGGGTGATGGAACTCATATTCGTTTTTGGCATGACAAGCAGGTTGGAGATAACTCACTTAAAATGCTCTATCTTCAATTGTATGTGTGTTCTAATGACAAGGAAGCTTGCATTTCTGATGTATTATGCTATCAAGAGGGTGGAAATGATAGAATTTGGAATTTGAGATTTCATAGGGATTTTCATGAAAGGAAATTAGAGGCTGCCTTCTCGTTCCTTGAGTTCATTCAATCTTGGATTCCTAGGGTGGTGGGAGTGACACCTCATTCTGGTGTCTTAACGAGAATGGTAGGTTTGACACCCGGTCCTATTACAATAACATTAGGGGTGCAACTGCCTCCATTTTTCCGTGGAAGGGTGTTTGGAAAGCTAAGAACCCTAAGAGGGTGGCATTTTTTGTATGGGTAGATCCTTCCATTGGATAATCTTAAGCTTAGGGGGCGTATTTTGGTGAATCAGTGTTGTATGTGCCATCACGATGGGGAAATTGTGGATCATCTCCTCCTCCATTGTCCAGTAGCTTACTCATTGTGGGTTCATATGTTTCAGATCTTTGGGATCCAATGGGTCATGCCAGGGTCTGTGGAAAGTTTGGTGTATTGTTGGAGCTATTGGCTGGGAAAATTTAATTCAGATATTTGAAATATGGTTCCTGGCTGTTTGATGTGGATTGTTTGGACGGGAAGGAATCGGCGCTCTTTTGAGGATACCAAGAAATCCTTGGTTCAATTACAAGCCCTATGCCAGAAGATTTTATTTGATTGGTCTAGGAGTTGGGGCTTCTCGAATTGTTCCACTACCTTGGAGTTTATTTCTTCTCTTAGTATTGCACTTTAAGTTTGTTCTGGCTGTTTGTTGCTGGATGTTTGTTTGTTGCATTTCCTTGTGTTCACCATCATGAACACCTTGTATTTGCTTTTTTCTGTTTTTTAGTTTGTTTAATAATACTCTTATTACCTATCAAAAAAAAAAAAAACTCTACCTCCACAGGTTTCTATGATCAGTCATCTGGTTGATTATGATAACAACTGTTGGAATTTGGATTTGCTTAAAAGTATATTCCTTCCTTTTGAGGCTGAAAATATTTGTGGGATTTCCTTGAGCAATAGGTTTCCTGATGATAAGCTAATCTGGGCAGAGACATTTAATGGGGTATTTTTGGTAAGGAGCGCCTATAAAATTGCAATGGAGTTGGATAAGGATGCCACTGATGCTTCTGTTTCAGATGGGGCAAATATGCGTATCTTTTGGAGGAAACTTTGGAAATTGCGGGTCCCTCAAAAAATTAGACATTTTGATATCCTACCAACAAAGGCAAATCTGATGCATAGACATGTTCTAATGGATGATACTTGTGAGGAGTGTGGGGAAAATTCAGAAACCTTTCTCCATTTTTTTTGGGAGTGCCACAGTGCTCATGAAACATGGGCTTCATTTAAGAACTTTTGGATTTTGGCTCCAATACATTTTCGAAGCTTCATGGATTTCCTTTGTTTTGTTTTGATGGAGGCAGATTGGTCTAGTGAGGATTCTACTATGGCAGTTTTACTGGTTTGGACTCTTATGGACAAATAGAAATGAAGTTAGACAGGGTGGTATGAGGAAAAATGGAAGAGAGTTGTTTTTGAGGTGTCTGCACTATACAGAGGAATATAGGGCAGCTTTAATAATTCCACTGAAGCATTCTCAATCTCTAGAATCAAAATGGTCTCCTCCGCTGATGCCTTTCTATAAGGTAAATGTTGATGGGGCTGTCTTTGGGAAAGAAGCTGGTATTGGGGTTGTTATTAGAGATCAAGAGGGGAACTTTATTGCAGGTTTGAGCAAGAAATTTAAAGCTCCTTTGGGTGCTATAGAAGTGGAAGCAAAGGCTTTTGAAACAGGTATTACATTTGCAAAGGAAGTAGGCATCCGGGAATTTGTGTTAGAAGTTGATTCACTGATCATTGTCAACGCCCTGTGTGAGAAGACTCCAGCACCCTCCTCAGTGGCATCTTTAATTTATGGGATACAAGCTGGTTCAAATGAATTAAGGAATGTTATTTCTCTCATGTTTGTAGGAGTGGGAATTTGCCTGCTCACTTGTTAGCTAAGTATGCTTTAGGCATTAGCGACTATTCTGCTAGGATTGAAGAAAGTCCTTGTTTTCTAGAACAAGCTCTTATCCAAGATGTACCTTCTGCTTTGAGGTTGAACCAATGTAATGGATTGGAAGAAGGATTGGGACAGGGCAACCATGTACGGCCACTACACAAGCCCAATACTTCAATTTGAACAAGACCACCTTTTTTTTTTTTTTTTCTTTTTCAGGGTAAAACAACCAAAATAATACACATGAAGTCCAAGAAAGAGAAACCCAGTTCAAAATTTTTTTAATTAGAGTGCCACTCCTAGCAATTGATTGCCTCATATTACTTCACTAAAATCACTAATGATGCCATATTAAAAAAATAAATTGATAAATGGCATCTTAGAATACAAAACAAATCTGTGCTTATGGACACAACAAGATAATGTATGGGACTGACTTTGAATGGAAAAGCAAGGTCTCACCTCAAGGTTCAATGATTTTTTGTTTTTTGGCCAAAAGACTCATTACAAATTTGCAGGGTTATCGTTAGGATTATGTAAAGACTTTTGAAACAAATACAAACAAGATGTCGATAAAAAAAATTAAAAGTTAGAAATTTAACATAATCTCCAACAAGAAAATAAGTCACAATCATGTATAAGGCATCAATTTGATATTTCCTTTTTGTGATTCAGAGTATGTTTTTTAAACTTACATCAGTTAGCCCTGTGGATTACTTTATGCTCAAAAGATTGTGCCAAGTGGCAAATCCACCCCCCCATTAGTATAAAATAGCAGGCAAGTATGGGTTTTAAACACCACACCACCTCCCCTCCCTCAAGTCTTTACCTAACTAAAAACTGTATGCTCAAATGATTGCTAATGTCGGGCCAAACAGATCTTTTGTTCCCAAAAATAGTATTTTTGTAGTTGTCATCTTAATCACAAAAATATACATTTTTGATATGTAGTCCATATGATAGTTTTGATAAGGGAGAATCAGTAAGAAACCCAAAATCAGTTACTGACCTCTCTCTTTCAGCATTTCCTTCCAAATGCTCAGCAGGCTGTGACCGAGGCTTTAAATTCAATTTGGGACGCTCCACAACCTGCTTCACACTCTCAGTGCTAGCTATGCTAGGTTTTGCAGGACTCATATTTCCATGCACCTCATTAACAGTTTCAGTATGAGCAGTGTCACTCACCCGCTGATAGCCCTGTATAGTCCATGAAATAATAGAAATTAACTTCAAGGAACGTAAAGTGAGCTAAACATTCTTTATTATATACAAACGCTCAATCGAGTAACCTTGCCAATACCTGTGTATGATCGACAACAGGAACAGGTTGTTCTGAACTTTCCAACGGCTTAGTCCTTGGAAGCAACTTCAACTTAGGCCGCTCGGATGGCTCCAAAGGCACTGGGGAATGCAATTCAGACCCACCAAGTTTTCCATCATTACGAGCCAGATGAGTCCTATCCACATGAATCACTGGGTTCCTCTCTTTTAATTCCGAATACACAGGAGCCACAGGAGCCCCAGCTCTTTCATAATCCGGAAACTCCTTCCTACCAACCCGAACCCCGTCCTCAATATTCAGACCCCTTTCAGCTTGTCTCGCCAATGTAGCATCATGATATTCTCTCCCACTCGCAACATCCACACTATCATAGCCGCTGCCACCAAAGTTCTTAGACTGAAAGCCACTCTCCCTTTCGGGGGACCTAGCAGCCTCAACATCACCCTGATAAGGGGCCGATTGCTTCGATTGCCATCTACCCGAAGACACCTTATCAAGTGCACTAGCATGAGCAAACTTCGAAACAGCATTTTGTCCAGACAATGCAGCTTGTTGCACCGGTTCATTAACCCCCATTGCCTCTTTCCTGGCTGCCCACACATTCGTATAACCCCCACTATTCCCACCTAAATTCTGCGAACTAACCCCAACAACACTACCCGCCTCATTAACCTTCCCAGCAATCGAATTCACATTCCCACTTCCACTTCCACCTCCACCCAATCCTTGCCTACTCGAAAAACTCCCACTCGGCCCATACTCGGGCTTCAGCTCAACGCGGGCAGACGGGACCCGAATATTATCATCACTAATGGTCCGCCGCGGGGCAGACACCCCATCAAGCGGCTTCCGCTCATCCTCATCGAAATTCCGCCCAATGTGAGCAGCGTGAGCGAGAAACGGAGTCTTGTCATCAAAATGCCTCGTCGCGGGAGACGAGTGCGGCCGTGACCGGTGATCGGGTCGCCCCATCGGGTTCCCCCACGGGTTCGGGCGGTCGTAGCCCGGACGATCCGACGGCCTCACAATTCTAAAACATTAATTAATAAATGAATAAATAAGCAACAAATGAATACATAATAACTAGGGTTTGTGAATACAGATCTACTGGGGATTGAATGGCAGATCTAAATAGAGAGAGAGAGAGAGAGAAAGGTAAAGGCAAAAGGGCAAAAATGGTACTTACACACCGGGAGCAGAGGGAAGAGGGAGATCAGTTGGTATAGAACCACCGTGAAAGTCCTTCAGAGTCATCGTGTTTCCACTCCCTTTCTTCTTCGACATATCCTCTTCTCTCTCTCTCTCTTTCTCTGTGTATATATATATATATAATAGAGTTGTTGTTATGGTTAATGGTTTTATTATTGGATATTTCCTCTCTCTCTCTCTCTATCTCTCACGCCTCAGAAGCCTCGCGTCACGGACATCAAATTCCCCAATTCAATTCTCCGCTTCTCTTCTTCTAAAACATAAAACACTAGAGATGAGAGAGAGAGAGAGGAGAGGGCTTTCTCGCTTGTACCCGGTTACGCTTCTACAGTTTGTTTACTTATCAATCAGGTCCCGCCCCGTCACCCACTTTTCCTTTTTTTTAATGGTATACTCTTTTTACATTGGAGCGTGAGTGTATTTTCGTGTTCATCAAATAAAAAAATGACACTCTTTTTTTTACAATAATAATTTTTATTAATTTTTTTTAATGAAATGGATAAGTTTTCAGTGGGCTTGTTTAACAATAATTCTCGGATCACAATCTTCGGCTCTCATGGCAATCGTTTACTATTTTTAAGAGTGTATAGGCCCACTTAAATTTGGGTCAGTTTTAATGGATTGATGAATTGCGTTGGATTGTCAAATTATATTTTACTATGAATTGGTCTATAATTTATAAATTCGACTCGTATCCAACTCACTCATATTTAAAATATATATTATATGGTTTTATTATTTATTCTTTTTTGTTTGATGAACTATCAACAAATTTATAATCTTCTATAAAAAATATTAGATTTATAATAATCAATATAAATATGCTTTTATTTGTGTTGGTTTGATACACCAATAAAATAGTTTGCGTTGATTTTTATAAACTATCCACATACTTAAGTTTGAATAGTAAATTTGTTGTTATTTGTATTGGTAATTTTATAAATTTGTTGTTCTTATGCTAATCTCTTTTTCTTTTTATAAATGTCCTTCCCATGGGATGAACTCAATTCACATGAGTTGGGTTGGATCCCTATTATGTGTTGTGTTGGGTTGTGTTTTTTTTCAATCTAATCATGGTGGGTTGAATTAAAAAACTCCCACAGCCTAACTTATGTATACCACTAAGACACTAATTATATTTAACCTTTATAAATCAATGTGTCATCTATCCTATATAATTGATTAAATAGAAGTTGTGAGTAGATGTGAAAATCATGTAGAAGTAAAAGTTTTTTTTTTTTTTTTTTTAATTAAGAAGAACAAGTAAAAGTTCTTGATCCTATGATGAGCGTTTTTTTTTTTGGGGGGGGTGGGGGGGAATTTTGCTTTTCATGTGACAGACAGGATAACTTTATTGGAAAAATCAAACCACGTCAGCAAAATAGCCTAACACAAGGAAAATACATTAAACAAGCATGGGTCAAGTCTCTTCAAACTGAAAATGAAGCCTAGAGGATTATTTTTAAGCCCAAAATTCTTCTAATCTATAAATGGGTTGGGTATGAGACTCAGCACCACACAAAACGGTTTCAAATGCCGAAAAGTACATTACTTTATGAGATGGGTATGAAAGCCCGCCAAAGGCCCAAAGTCTGTTTCTTCACTTTTTAGGCCTAGGAGCCTGGATTTCTTCACCCCAGCATATTAGACTCGAAGCCCATGACACTCTTCGTCGAAGCCCAAGTCCCTTATCTATGCATAGTGGGTCATGAGATGCAAAACTTAACTTAAATAAAAGGCTAAGCGAGGGAGAGGTAATTCGACTAATTCACACACACACACACACATATGAAGTCAAATATGAATAAGAACCAATGCCTAAAATCATGTAACTTATGGCAACATTTGGTTCTTTCCCTAAAAAGAACTCGGATTTGAATTCTCCCCTGTTATTGTAAAAACACCAATGATAATTAAGAATTATATATATATTGACTTTAAAAAAGAAAGGATCAATAAAAACATCAACAAGAAGTAAATTTAAAATAATTGAGAAGAAAAAGAGCAGTTGGAGAATAAATTTACATATTCTTACTGGATTGATGTGGAAGTGAAATTATAGAGTGAATTATGTGCAGTGAGGGTGAGACCTTACCAGTGGTTACAACTTATAGAAACAAAATCTAGAAAAAGAAAAGAAAGAAAAAAGAAAAAAGATAAAGATAAATAATCTTATTTAGTCTCCTAAATGAAGTGTATACAAAAAATGTAAATTGTCTTTGGAAGAGAGAGAGATTGAGAATCCATCAAAACGTAGGGGTATATATCTTTGTTATTTTTTGGTTGATTAGTCACAAGAAAACTAGTACACTATAAGTTTTTTTTTTTTTTTTTCATATTTTAATTGGCTAAGAAATTAGTTGTTGAAAATTGGAAGTAAATTGTTATGTGTGGGCTATTATTGAAGAAGGTTCAAGAGATAATTAACTAATTAAGGGACCTTGAGCTCCAAATAATCGAAGTTCTATTACAAGCCTATATATGTTTAAGAAAAAAGTAGAAGATGTCCTGGCATTGGCTCAGGGACTAAGCTAGGGAGCCGCGGAGCATTAAAAAAATGAAAATCCATTTAATATCAACATTTTGAGAATTTTTTGAAATTAGAATATCAACATTTTTTAAAATTGAGATATTGATAAATTTGAAATTCAGATATCGAACGCAATAACTTTTCAACTACATAATTAAAATTTATATGACATTATTCAACTATGAAATACTAAAAGAAATTTATTTGTTTTTATTGCACAATAATTTACATTATACTTTTATTTTATTTCATTATTTAATTAATTATTCAATTAAACTAAAACAAAAAACTCATCCATGCTCCAACCTAAGTGAACTTTATTTCTTCGGATGAAATAATAAACAATAGGTGTGTAAAAGAAACACTACAAAAAAGGGGGTCTATAGCCGCGTTTCAAAAACGCGGCTATAGACACCGAAAACGCGGCTATAGACCTGAAGCCGTGTTTTCTATGGCCGCGTTTACAACCCCGGCCTAAGCGGCGCAGCAACAGACCAGACCTGAAGCCGTGTTTTTGAACCACGGCTATAGGCTACAGACCAGACCTGAGCTGCGTTTAAATCGCGGCTATAGGTCTTTTTAAAAACAAAAAAAAAAAAAAAAATTACTAGGGTTTTTTTTTCCCCAAAAAATTCAAAAATTCAGCTTTTTTTTTTAAAACAAAAATAATTTTCTAGGTTTTTTTTTCCCCGAAAAATTCAAAATTCAAACAAAAAGAATTTTTAAATTAAACACAAACCCAAAAAATTCAAAATCAAACACAAACACAAACCCAAAAAGTTTAAAATCAAACACACTTAGAAAATTCAAAATCAAACACAATATACTAACAGTACAAATGCAACGTGCTCCAAATTTAAACAAAACCAACCCAAATTTAACACTAAATCCATTCAAAGAACACAAAAGCTCAAGAACACAAACCTATTTAAACATAAGCACAATATCAGCAACACAATAGCAAAAATAACTTCTAGAAAAAGTATAATACCCATAAAAAAATTAGAGAATTTTTACCTCAAATAGTAAAGATGAGTGAGCCTTTAGCTTTTCTTATAAAGTTTTCCAGTGACCCTTGCTTGAAAAATGAAGTATATGGTGGTGTGGAGTGTACTGGTGAGAGGAGTGTGCGTTGTGTTGAAAGAAAAAAAGAAGGAAAGAGAGAAAAAAAAGAAAAAGAAAAGAAGAAGCAGCAGCAAAGAAACAAAGAAAAAAAAAAGCTGTGTTGGAGTGAAGAAGGAAAAAAAAAGAAAAAAAAGAAAGGAGTTTGGCGTGACTTGCAGAGAAGAAAGAAAGAAAGAACCCAAGAAAGCAGACAATGACCAAAGAAAGAAAAGATAAGGGTGGGGGTAGGTGGGAAAGTGGGTTCTGGGCTTTTTTATTGGTGTTACCTATAGCCGCGTTTTTTAAAACGCGGCTATAGCCCCTCCCTTATACTAAAAAAATTTATTCGGGTGCACAGGTCATCCTTTCAAAAAATATATATATTATTGGACTGGACCTATAGCCGCGTTTTCAGAAACACGGCCATAGCCCCTCCCTTATAAACAAAAAATAATAATAATTTATTCGGATGCACAAGTAATCTTTTTAAAATATATATATTATTTGACTGGACCTATAGCCGCGTTTTTGAAAACGCGGCTATAGCCCCCCTTATATATATAAAAAAAAAATTATTTGGATATACAAGTCATTTTTTTAAAATATATATATTATTTGACTGGACCTATAGCCGCGTTTTTGTGAAACGCGGCTATAACCCTCCCTTATAAAAAAAAAATTGCTCCACTGTACATAGCACCCTATTAAAAAAATATTTTTGTCTGGATCTATAGTGCGTTTTGATAAACGCGGCTATAGTCCGGATGTAAAACGCAGCTCATGGCACTAGAAACGTGGCTTCAAATCCAACCTATGGCCGCGTTTAACAAAACGCAGCTATAGGTTGGGTCTGAAGCCACGTTTCTATGAAATGGGGCTATAGGTTTGGTCTATAGCCACGTTTCTTTTAAAAGCGGCTATAGGTTAGGTATAGCTGTTTTTTTTTTTATAAACGCGGCTATAGCGTGCATTTTTTGTAGTGAAAGTACTAGAATTCTATTTCTACCCAAAAAAAAATAGAGTAAAAGAATGATCCCACATGCATGTGTGGCCAATAATTGTCCACGCGGGAAGCTACAGTATGCTAAGATCACAAAAAAAAAAAAAAAAAAAATTCAGCAACACTGACATTGAAACACGAGCTCAGTTACACTTTGAAATACTTGCAAGCTATAGAACCATGGTTTTAAAAATCGATACGGTAAAAGAATTAGTCGAAGAGTTAATTACCAATTTTCTGGCCAAACCAAGGTTTAACTGATGGTCGAATCGATAATGTCATAAATAATTTAATTATTATTTATTTAAATTATATAAATAATTAATAATTTTTTAATATACTAAAACTAACAAACCAATAGTAATAAATATGTTTCCTTTTAAAAAGAATACAAGTATATAATATCTTTTTAAAGAATTTAACATAATAAGAATAATATTACAAAACAATCATCCTTAACACAATAAACTTTCAACAAAACCAAATAAATAAGTTTATTAGTCATTACATTTACATCCTAATGGCAAATAGCAAATAAGTTCATTACATCCAAATAGCAAATAAGTTTTAAAGTTTCAAACAAACAACAACTAAGTTTTAGGACACAAGCCTCATTTGTTATGAATAAAATTGAAATAAATATCATCATGTGAGCCAAATGCTCTACCACTAGCATCATTATAATCATCCTCATCCTCATCTTCTTCATCTTCAACTTGAATAGGATGATTTCTATCTCTAAATCGAGAGGAGCATCAAGTTTATCACCAAATGATTCCAAATTGAAGCATGTTCATTATATGGTACAAAGACGAACTCCATTTCACTTAACAATTTCAGAAAGGCAACAACCATTTTATCAACAAATAAATTCATCAACACAACATACACAAACAATAGTATAATACTCTGTAAACTATATTTCTCAAATAAATAATAGTATAATACTCTGTAAACTATATTTCACAAACAATAATGCTCTATAAATCAAATCCACAACATACACAAAATCACAAATAAACTAAAATGCTATTGTAAACTAATAATTGAAAGGAGAATTAATGATAGAAGTTACCACTTACCAGTGAAGTCACGAAATGGAGAACCTGAGATGAAGCTGAGAGAAATGAAAAAAAAAAAAAAAAAAAAAAAAAAAAAGAAAAGAAAAGGGAACCAAGAAAAAGATCAAAATCAAAATCAAGTAATCAAATTCAAAAGAAAAGAATATTACCAAAATCAAAATCAAAATCAAGTAATCAAATTCAAAAGAAAAGAATATTACCAAAATCAAAATCAAAATCAAGTAATCAACATCAAAAGAAAAGAATATTACCTGATGAAGTCGAAAGGCAGAGAGCACTTCAGATTACTTTTTGATTTAAAATTTAAAATTACTTTCTGATTAAAAAATTATTTAAAAAAATCATCATGCACATGTCCTGAAGATAACAAACAAGACAAATGAAAGAAACTTCAAAGCACCATACTAGTCAACAACTCACACCAATGACAACAACTTGTGATGTTACTGATTACATTGCATCTAGCAAACTGTAAAGTACTTGTTTTTTTCCTTGCCAAGGACAAAAAAAAAAAAAAAAAACACTTCAAACGCCGTGAGGATGAAAGGCGTGAGGCAGGCAGAGAGAGTGAGGCATATTTAGAGGTGAGACCATGAGAGTGGGGCGTGAGCTTGAGAGGTGAGGTGAGAGGCGTGTGTGTGCTTGAGATAAGAGTGAGGCAGAGAGTTTTAGAGGCATGAGATGAGAGTGTTTAGGAATTAGGAGTTAGGACTTTAGGATTAGGCTGGGAAAAGCAAAACGACATAGTTTTAAGCAAAAAATCCCAACCGGTCATTAACCAGTTCGACCATGCCGGTTCCCGATTTTCTAGTTGAACTGGCCCGTTTTTTAATTTTCTCGGTTTTTAAGCTATTGCTGTTTTTTTCCCATAACCGGAGCGAATTGAAGGCTAGTTCCCTGTTGAACCGGCCGATCTGGTCCAATTTTTAAAACTATGTATAGAATCCCATGCTTTTAAAATTACACCTAAATCCAATGACCCACATAGATAGAGTCATGACTCACCCACATGAGCACACCCATAGTCGACACTCTTTAAAATAAAGCCAATTCAAACTTGAAAAAAATACAAATTTACCATTATCTCAAAAAATAGAGTAAATCAAGATACGCAAGCATGAGTTGAAAGAGGGCAAGATCAAAGAAGCGAGAAAATAGATGATACAAAGAAAATTGGGTGACTATATGATCGCCCAGTTGGTAGTATTGGCATGGTGTCTAGTACATGCTCAAACTCACTCTCTCTCTTCAGCAACCTTGTTTAAATGATTTTCTTTTTTGGGAAAACTAGTCTCTATTTAAACTTGAAAGTATTAACTTTACCATTATCCTAAAAAACAGAGTAAAAAACTGTTGGGTTAAAATGAATTGACCTCTTGTAAATTAATTAATTACCCAAGTTAATTAATTAATCAAATTACATACAATAGTGTGGTAGCACAAACAAATCACCAAATAACTAAATGCAATGGAAATTAAATTTAACACAGATGATTTGTTTATGAATGGAAAAAACCACCGAACAAAATCCCATCGGGTGAATTTAAGGTCATCACTCTCGAGAATCCACTATTATTAATCACAAGCGGTTACAAGTATAAGGAATCTTACTAAACCCTTTTGCCTATCCTGAAATACCAACCTACAATTGAGCTTTTACCTTAATACCCAATTGGACTTGTATTGTAGCGGCAATTTCTTCGTTCAATGTATGAATCCCAATACGTGACTAACCAATGATGCACGGATCCTAGTACGTGACTAACTCACCAACTTGAAGAAGATTGTTGGCTATAAGTTTTTCAGTTTATCAACAATGAAGATCAAGAAGCTCCTTAGTCACAAAACCCTTGGAGTACAAATGCAATAGCTTCTTCAAAGAGAATAATGAACTAGGCCACTTTTTGCATTAGGTCACACAATGCATGCGCGACGGCCTTTAAAATAATCCTTATATATGTCTAGGGTTGAGAGAAAAAAAAACTCTACACAATACATAGAATATGCCTGTAATCAGATCTGAAAAATCTGATTTCGTAATTCTCGATAGATACAGCTTATGTCAAGTTTCAATGTTAAATCTCGATAGAAAAGATTCTGTTGAGACTTCTATCAAGCTTTAATGAACAACATTTCCTTTACTTGTTTCTTGGTCAAACTTGTATAAGTTTAATACTTAACTTGAATACTTATTTCTTGAAGTACTAAACCCATCTTAGATCTACCCAATTACAATTAAGTGGGTTTTGCCAAAGGATGAGCCAATTACATAAATATGTCCCTAACAAAAACAATAAGATATGCAAACATGAGTTGAAAGAAGGCTAGATCAAAGAAATGAGAAAATAGATGATACCAAGCAGATTGGGTGACTATGCACGATATGATCTGCCAATTAGCAGCAGCGGCGTGGTGTACAGTACATGCTCAAACTCACCCTCTCACTTCAACAGCTTTGTTTAAATGATTTTCTTTTTTGGGTAAACTGGTCTCTATCCTTTATGCTATAATTAAATTGGGATTTAGCATAGTATTATAACATAGTATTATATAATTTATATGTTACCATAAACATGAAATAGAATAAATTAATAAACATATGTTATAAGGAAAGTATTTTTTTAAGAAAATTTAAAAACATAGCATTCTAATTTGGTTAAAAATGTGCTTAATTCTAATTAAAAATTCATAACATTATAATTTATTTTATTTCATCATATGCCCTTGTGAAAGTATAATATGTACATATGTTTTAAGCACATGTATTCTTTTAAGTTAATATAACACAATATAATTCCTATAAAATTACATTTTAAATTTATAAGTAATATAAATGTACAACATAAAGCCTTTTATATATATATATATATATATATATATATATATATATATTATGTGAATTTAGATTTATATATGAAAACCTTATGGAGGGGGCTAACTCAAGTTAGACCCCCTGAGAAAAAGAAAAAAGCAATTTGCAATAAAATTTAATTTTAGGAAGGAGAAGACAACAATTAACACCAAAAATAGTGGCAAGAGAGGAAGTGAATGAAAGGGTATTAAACGACATATTTAAGTGGAGTCAAAACTGTTTGCACTTGCTAATACAGACACGCCACTCTGATAGTTGTTTCGGTTGCAAACCCTTCTGTTTGTCAATAAGAAGGTGGAAAAAAGAGAGTGAGAGAAAATGGAAGGGAGGATTATATTTAAATTTGGAAAAGGAAAAAAATTTATTCCTAAAAAGTTTCTTATAGTTGAAAACAAAATTAAAACTTTTATGTTGGTCAGCTTGTACTATCTAATGTATTCCTCCACAACTCTCATTTGGTTGTTCAGTCATCTCCCTCCAAAATTTTTTATCCTCATTGGTAGCAAAGAAGAAAAGAAGGCATTAGAGCAACAACGCAAACTAGGCGCTCACTATCTACGATTTGATAATTAAATTATTCAAAATGAGTTTATAAAAACCATTCAATTTTCACAAATGGCCATATTTTTAGTACATGAACGTTTCATAATTTTTGTCATCAAAGTTTTTGCACTGGAATAGTAAGATGGATCCAATAGGTTTACCCCATTATTTTATATATTATTTTTCATTTACTTAATTTATATGTTATTATAAACATAAAATAAAATAATTTTATAAACATATGTATAAGAAAAGTCTTTTTTTAAGAAATTTTATAAAAGTAGCATTCTAATTAATATGAAAGTGTGTTATATTCAAATTAAAATGTCATAACATTATAAATTATTTTATGTTAACATATACCATTGAGAAAGTAGGTTAAAAATGATGTGGAAATATGAGACTTGTAAAGACCCAAAAGATAGTCCAAGCCCACTTAGAATAGTGGTACCAAGTTCTTTAAGCTCAACACAATAAATTTGTAAGAGAGTGGGCTTTTTGAGTCAGCTGCAATGCTAAGTAAGTTACAAGCTTGAGGCTAAAAGGACAAAAACTATTAATTACGAATGAATGAAGTTCAAATTCAGTGTAAACACTTCCTCAAAGCCTGAGGATGGATTGTTCGTTAACAGTCAAAGCTATTTTCTTTACAATATGATACTTAGTTCACTCTCCTTAAGTTCTAAATGTCCATCCCCTTTCTAGAGGGGGTTTCTTTCCTTATATTGTCTTTTTTATTGCATCTCAGCCCTCCACCCATACTTCTTAGTGGAATAATTTCGATGCTTGTCCCATTAGGACCCTTTTGGAGGTGGTAAGAGAGTTGTGAGTTGTGAAGTCACTGTTTAGGTATCTTTTCCTCATAAATGCGGCCAACTCAGTTGGTGCAGAATATTGAATGTGGAGGTGATGATTACCTTCTATAGATATTTCATCTCTTCTCTGTTTGCACATCTCTAGTAGCTTCCATGGTGTCCTGCTTTTGGGTGTTGGTGGATAGTTGGGGCATCCCGAGGTGCCATGGCTCCTCGAGCTCCTTGAACGATGGGCCTGTTCGTATCTCATCCTTGGACCTCTATTCTCATACTTAGCTTGAACTAGTGTTGTATTCAAGTCTGGCCTCCTTAGACTCTGCCTACGTGTCAGGCTTTGATTGGCGTTTGATTGGGCCTTTGCCCTTCCTCAGATTGGACCTATGGGCTTCATTTCTTTGGTTTGGATCCCTCCCTCACACAATAATTAATAGAACCAGTAGAGTAAAATTAAGAGATAAACAAATTAATATTACATTAACATACCTCCAAACACATGACCTTTGAGGTTTTCTTTGCTTTGATTTTTGATAATGAATTTAATTTCTTTTTTTAATTATTTATTTTTAATCTTTTTCCACAAAGCCCTTTGAGTTATAGTTTGCTTGGATACATTCAAACAATACTGGTATAATAGATGCAGCCATGACTCACCCACATAACCACACCCATAGTCGACACTCTTTAAAATAAAGCCACTTCAAACTTGAAAGTATTAACTTTACCATTATCCCAAAAACACAAAGTAGAAAATAGTAAGCTACGCAGACATGAGTTGAAAGAGGGCAAGATCAAAGAAGCGAGAAAATAGATGATACTAAGCATATGATCGGCCAGTTGACTGCAGCGGCGTGGTGTCTAATATACACTCAAACTCACCCTCTCTCTTCAACAGCTCTGTTTAAAAGATTTTCTTTTTGGGGTAAACTACTCTCTATTATTTACACCATATTCCAATTTGGTTCCTAACTTTTTAATTGTGTTAACTTGGTCTCTAACTTTTCGGTATTGTATCAATTTAGTCAATACAGTTATTTTTTTAATGAAAATTGCTAACGTGACTAACAATCAAAATAAAAAACTAGTTTTCATTGATGTGGTAATAAAATAATATATATATTTTTTTGGCCATTAGTCACATCAGCAATTTCTATCTAAGAGATAACAACAGTGCCTAAATTGACACAATATTCGAAGGTTAGTGACTACATTAACACAATTGAAAGATTAGAGACCAAATTAAAATATGGTGTAAAGAATAGGGACTAAATTTATAACTTAACCCTTTTTTTTTCTTTTAAACTTATCATTTTTGTTTTTGTTTTTGAAAGGCTAAAAACTAGGCTTCTTGTTAAATGTTTTGATGTTTTAGATGATTGTTTGTTGTTATTCGAGCTATTTTTTAATTTTTTATTTATATAAGGCCACAAATTTTATTTGGAGGGCAAAGTTTAATTTTATTGGCCCAAATTCGGGATGAACCTTAAATATACTTGTAGAAAATTTTATTTGCCAAAATCCAGGGGGACAAGGCCAAAGAATGGCTCAGAGATCCTTGAAGACAGATAAAAATTGTAGTGTTTCATAGATAGTGACCGAACAAGACTCCTTTTTCAATATTAATGGCCGTGGTCCTCGTGGTCCCTTAACTCTTTTATGGCCAATAGCCCTCGCTGGCCAGCCCTACGGTCCCTACCAAATTAGGAGCATTCATGATTTCTATTTTATTTGGCACATTGTCAGGGGTCCTGCATCAAACTCTCTTATTTTCAATATTTTTAATTATATGTTCTAATTATTCTTTCTTTTTTTCGGCAAAAAAAAAAATATTCTTCCTTTTTATTTATTATTTTTCTCTCTGCTTCTTCTTTTCTTGCCTATCTCACTCTTCTTCACTAACCTCGCTAATTGCCACAACTATCAACAATAACCATACAAATCTGAAGCCACCACCAACCACCGCTGCCACCATCAGTGGTTGTTTATACTAACTAAAAGTAAGGCCAATGCTGGCCCCATTTTTTAGACCCAATTTTAGTTAAATTAGCTTGTGCGTACCCAAAAGGAGCTGTTGGGTTTAACTTCTATCTGGGCTCACAATCTATTTATTTTGTAAGCTTTTGAATTTTTATAATGGATGATCTTATGCCTGGCAACCTAAATACACTTGTTCTCAGTACTCTCAGAATTGTTCTCCCTATCTTTTCCAAAGTGATCACCTTCTTTTCCCAATGTTTACTCCCAAATTCCCCAACCCCATCTCTTAAATTCCCATTTCTTATTTATAACCTAAGGCTAGTGGAAGGGATGATCGTTTTCATGGTCAATGGGAGGAGAGGTCCAATGCTATTACTCTTAAGTGGGTGTTTAGTTGGGAGTGGGAGGTAGTGAGAGTGGCATTGGAAATGATTCCACCACTGGATGGATTGCTCAGCAGCGATACTCCTTAGACTTCACTGAGCTCACTGGGACTCATCCTCTCGGGAAATTGCATTCTCCGACCAAGTAGGACTTCATCCTCGCGGTTCATGTTGTAATTGGCCTCGTAGTGATTCTCGGCTTTTTGGTGGGGTGAGGAGGATCACCCGGATCATGTTCATGGCCCAATAGAGTATGTATTCGCGCTTGATACTTTTTAGGATTTGAGGTCCAACGAGTTTTGGGCTTTGTACTCGTGGCTTTATTGTGATGGGCTTTGTGGGTATTGGGCTTATAGACAAGTAACGTTTCGTACATAACTCTAATTAAAAAACTGAAGAAACTGAAAAAAGAAAAAAAAGAAAAAAGAAAAGAGGATGATTAAAAAAAAAATTTCAATAAAGAGATTATAGGTTTGTTTGGTTTGCGTTTGCGTAAGACGTGTTTGCATTTCAGCCATTTTTATTTTTTATTTTTACTAATCTAGCACCTCTTGCACTACTCATGACAGTGCAAGAAAGCAAGTGAATAGTTTTTTCCTTGTGAACAATAATTTTAAAAATATTTTTTTTTATTGTTTTCAATTTTCAGCAACATAAACAGTATTTAAATGCACACTATATATATCTTGGCAATATTGTACAAAGTATTAGTATGAGTCATGAGTACTACTTTGTGAATAAACATTACATATTAATGAACAAGGACGGAGGCATAGTTGGATCAAGGGGGGCAATGACTCCCTTATAATATAATATATATATATATATATATATATATATATATATATAATCTGCCAGCATAAGCTAGGGAAGATGATGAAGAAGGGCAATAGTAGAGAGGTTTTTCCACAAAAATTTCCTTTGCTCTAATCTAGGACTAGCATAAATTGAAGAAAGAACCCAGGAAAGGTTTGAGGAGTGTACCTTAACTTCAATGTGGATTTCTTGCTCAGTTTTGGCAAGCTGAGTAATCTCCACTTCATCTGAGTTCCATAAGACCTGAAAGTTCAAAAAGCATGTAAAACACATTTGAATGTTTAGACCCCCAAATAACAAATTACCAATTCAAGCTTAATATTGAACAAAGTATGTGCGGAAAATGAACATAAGCTTAAAACAAAATTGATAAACAATTTAAACCAAATAAAATCACATCCACAGTAGAAATTAAATGGCAAAGATTAAGGAAAGAAAGATGCAAATACAAGGACAACACAACAATGTGTTATTGAAGAGGAAACCGAAGCCCTCAGCGTAAAACCTCTCTGCCGCTCTCCAAGCGGTCAATAATCCACTAAAGAATGTAGTTGGGATACATGGACAACAGAAGACTCTCCAAGCCTAATCTACCCAGTGTACCTAAGCCTTCCAAACTCTTACTCCAATAAAGTTGCGCCGAACTTATTTCTTCTTTAGCTTACCGGATTCTGCTAAAGCCCATAGCATCAACCAATATGAAATTGGTCCATTCTTAATTGCTTCCCAAAGCACCAATAACCTTCTCACATATATGAGTATGGTGAGGAAATGTTTTAGTAATGAACCTCTCAAGGATGTAACAATGGAGAGGAAAAGAGTAGAGAAATTTGGAGAGTCTCTTTATGAAGATTGTGGATGAGTCAATTTTGTTTTTCTCTAGCGTTTCTCTCTCAAAATTCTCTCTGGAAGCTCTCCACATTTCGTGGGTATAAAGGGTATTTATACTAGGGTGAGAAAGGAATGTGAAGAGTCGTATTTTCCCAAACAGGGCTGGCTGGCGACTTGGCCTTGCGACTTGTCTGAGTCACAAGTTCAAGCCGCGAGTAAATAGAATGGCTAGATGACTTTTTGTCCTGTAGTGCTCCAGCTGGCGTGACTGCTCAACTTCTCAACACGCTTCACTCGTGTGCATCATCTGGCAGCTTGCAAGCCATGAGCCCCCCGCGAGATCCAGTTGCGAGTCCCTACTTCACTACACACCTAAATACAGGGTTTCTAAGTGCTAAAATTACAAGCAAATTAACATGGAATAAAACAAACACAATGGTTGATAAATTTCAACCTTACAAGACCCAAATACCACTAGAATAGCCAATAGTATTTGCATGCAAAGCTCCATCAAAAGGGAGCCTATCTGTAATGTCCTTTGCTCTTTCCCCACCCACTTTAGTCTTAGTTACTATCACAATAGAGGGGGAGTGGGTATTGATCAAATTATTCAACACAGTATGAAACTGAGGGTTTAAAGCTCCTCTACAATTCTAGAGTATGATCTTCATTAGACAAGATAAAGGAGAAGGGAAGCTAGAATCAAACCAAGTGTGAACCCTCATGCTGCTCAACAACCTTCATCCCAGTGCCCTTAGTGTCTTCCTAGGCCAATCCACCCCCTTCGCAAAGGTTGTCACATGCTCTAAAGTACCCACAGTCTTCTCCCTCGAGCACAACATCATACTGAACCTCAACATGGACGGGTCTATCTGAACCAAGGTCTTTGATACTTCGTTTCCTCAGCACCTTACCGCCACTGTGCTTGGTATCCATATTCTCTTTTCCACACCTTCTTCCTCTGGTCCCAATTCATTCAAGCTTCACTCCAACGAAAGCAGTGATAGGGCTCTTCAATTGAAGACTTTCACTTTTGCCATTGACGGTCTGTTTGAAGGGAATATCCACCAAGGGTTTGCCCACTCTAACCATGCCAGGTCCAATAGGGATAGGTACCCCAACCTTTTGCTCTCCGGTGTTAAGGAGAAGATGAGCACTTGCCTGGACCTTTTTTGTTTCACAAGCAGTGCGCGTTTGACAGTTTTGTGTAGATGGTCCGTCAGTCTTAGTCTGCTGTGGTTGGTCTAAGCCGTGGAGGTCTTGTCTGAGCTTTTTGAACTAAAGGAGAATTGGGAGGTAGGAGTTGGCTTCTGGAGGAAGTTTTGCAAAGGTGCCTAGGTCAAAGCTATATCAGAAAGGATGAGACTTGTATTTGCCCCATTGCTCAAGGTTGGCTTAGGGTTGCCAAAAGTTGGCTTGTGGTTGCCAAATTTGCCCTTTCTCCTAAACTCATCCACAGGCCCATTAGTCCCTCTAGCGTTGCCTTTAGGACTAGTTGGCAAGGTTTTAAAACCCGAATCGAGAATCAAACTGTTTTTTTCAAAATTTTCCATTTTTGACCGGTTTTTCTCAATTTTTGACCGGTTGTTGACCCGTTTTGAAGCATTTAACTAGACCAAACTGTACCAGTTTTCCCGGTTGAACTGGTCGGACCGGCCAGTCCGGTTTTTAAAACAGTGCTAGTTGGAGGCTTATGAACAACATGGCCTTCAGAAGGGTGGTCATTTCCAAGTGCAGGGCCCACATCAACGTTTTTGCTAGGGGTACGTAGAGCACTGCCTTTCTGCCCAACTTTCTTCCGTCTAACAAGTACCCAAGGGGCATACTCTTCCTTTGGGTTAACATTACTAGTACCCGCCTCTTGGGAGTTGTTTTCCTCCATCACGCCAACTCTCTCTTCCCCATGCTTGCTATCCTGCTCCGGCGAGGAGGCTGAACAAGGTGCCTTAACAGTATAGGGACACCCCTCTTTCCAGTGTCCTACGCGCCCACAAGAGAAACACAAAGTGCTAGTGCCCTCATATTGAATTTCTTGAACCATACCTTCGAGCATTTATGGAAATCCACTTGCACACAGATTCACGCATACCTCCCTCTGGCCTTCGTTGCCGTGTGAGAGTCGACCCGAAGCACTGGACCAATGGCACTGCTGATTTCTTTTAAAACCCCCAGATTGTAAAACTCAAAAGGTAGCTTCGGTAGTCTTAGCCACACTGCAACTAAATTGCATGTGGCATTTGAAGGCCTAAAATTGGGTTCCCATGCTTTAATGGTGAGGTAGTGTCCGCCAACAAACCATGGCCCCCCTCTTATCACATTTTCATAATCTTCAATGAGACCAAACCTGATGAGAAAGAAATCTTTGCCAAGGTCTACACAGTCCAGCCTACCCACCGATTTCCAAAGGTTCCTTACCTTAGCGTGGAGGTAGTGAAAACCCACATTCCGTCCAAAAACTTTCACTATAATGGCATGTGTCCACCTCGTCCGGATGGCCCTCCTCATGTCTGGGTTAAGTGTCACTGCTATCATACCGTTAGCAAAATCTTCCAGGTCCACTGGTTCAAACGAGGACCCTTCATTACTGGCGCATAGATTAAGCGTCTGAGCAAAAGCACCTGGCATCTCACCGACGAGCTTGTCCCAATAGGATAGTGGTGAGCCAAACTCGAGAGCACCTGTGGATTCCTTGACCTTTTTTGTGCTCCGTTGGAGCTCATCTTCCTCCTCTCTCGTCCTTTCCCGCTCAGAGAACTCACAGTCCATGGTCTATCACCTCCTTAGAGAGATTTAGTTTTCAATTTAGCCAAACGTTGTTCTGGTGATATTTCTATCATATAGAACAGATACGGTAGAATTGATGTTGGGTACGTGTATCTCATTTTCTCAAATAGAATTCTCCTAATTTAGTGGGGCCAGGGGAGATATATACATCTGATGCTAATAATTAATACCACATCCATACAAAAAGCGCCATGGACACACGACACATGTTGTTTTGGCGTTTGTAAGACATCTCACATCTGTCTCTCTAATGTCCTGATGGACATTTGATAGAAGTAGGCCACGTGAAAGTGAAACACAAGAAATTGATGTTTCTAAAAATTTGTCTTCCACGCGGACCACGTCAATATAATTATATTGTGAACGAAATTTAATTTCTCTGATTGAACAAATTAAGACGTAATAAAGTAAGTTTATACGTTTCTGATAAGTGATAATAAGTCAAAATCAAGCACTGTATATGCATTATGTGCATTACAAATAATCAGTGCACTCTAGAAATATTTTTCAAGATGGTCATTATTGACCAAAATTTAATAAATAAAATACTTTATATATTGACCAAAACACTCACGTAGTCTGACAATTTTCTTCTAGGAATTTTCTTATTTTGAACTCTTTGCATGATTTTTTTTTATTATTAATGTTGTAAGTTATATCTCTTTCAAAAATTTAGTTAGATAAAAAATTTATTGCAATTTTTTTTTTTGTTTGCAAGAACCTAGTATATTGTTAAAGGGGCCAAAATTTAAAGACTAAATTTGACTACAAACTTAGTTATAGCCTAAGACTACAACTCTCACTAAACAAATTAATGTGGCTATATATTTTGAAAATTTAACGGTTAAATTGCATGCTCTTTATATTCTTAAAACATATGTCAAATTTCATGTTAATCAGATGTTATTTATTATTTGATCTATAAACTTAAATTTAGACTACAAAAACTCAAAATTTAAAGATTTGATTGATGACATAACTATTGATCTTTGATCTTCTTAAAATTTTGCAAGTATAGAGGATATAAGAAGAAAATGTAATCCAATAGTGAATTTTTCACAATTCACATCTAATAAAAAAATTATTGAGTGGAGTTATAGTTTTAGTCTACCATCAAATTTGTTGCCAAATTTTGTCCAAAATTTAATTATGTTGGGTTTAAAAAATTTTAGGGTGGTTAAAAATATTTTTTAAGGATAATAAAATCATAAATTTTTGAAAATTATATATAATAATTAATTGTTTTGGCAAGTTAAGGTGGTCTTGTGACCACCCTGAACTACATGTGAAGCTGCCAATGCAAATCATGCACCCAAAATTTAGAAGCAATGTATATGGCTTGTTAAAGCAGCTTTTAAATATTTTACACAGTTATTTTAAGTGAATTATGTGCATTACAAATCTAACAGAAACATATGTCATCTTTTTTCTATTGTTGGTAGAGTTAGACTTTGTCCCTCTAGATTTGCATTTAGACAACTGGATTAATTGAAACTGTTGGATATTAAGTCTATCTCATGTGCGAGTTAGAGACTTGGTGTGCCTGAAGCATTAGCTATTAATTAGATTGGAAATAAGGTGACAATTAGAGAAAAGTATAGAAATATTGTGATCGAAAGTGACTCAATGGATAGTTGAAGGGATAGTACATGTATCCTTATCTTATCTTGGTCTTTCTCACAACCTAGTTTTGTCTAGGCTAAGAGATCGACAGGCCTTAAAGTCAAATCGATTACATATAGGCCTTGAACTACATCAAATGGGTCAATCTTGTTTCACAACTTAAGCCTCTTTTTTGATGAGCAATCCATGCAATAGGATTAGATTGGCTACAAGAATTGGCAATGGGCCAATGGTAATAGCAGTAGCAAATCATGGGAACGATGGGAATTTTTTTTTTTGGGTTTAATTACTATTTTGATATTTGGCTTGTATGTTAAAATATTTTTTAACATTTTTAATGTGTTAGTTTAATCTATAACATTTTAGTACTATGTCAAAATAGTCTTTCCATAAAGTGGTTGTTAATGAAAAAAATAAAAAGAAAGTTTAGAAACACAACAAAATAGCATAAAATTTTCATGAGTTATTCAGCAAACACAACAATAGGTGTATAAAAGACTAAAAGTACAAGAATTCTATTTCTACCCAAAAAGATAGAGTAAAAGAATGATCCCACATGCATGCGTGGCCAATAATTGTCCACGCGGGAAGCTACAGCATGCTAAGAATACTACAAAAAAAAAAAAAAAAAAAAAAAAAAAAAAAAAAAAAAAAAATCAAAGACATTTAGCAGCACTGACATTGAAACATAACCTCTGTTACACTTTGAAATACTTTGAGCTATAGAACCCCATGCTTTTAAAATTACACCTAAACCCAATGACCCACACAGATCCGGTCATGACTCACCCACATGACCAAACTAATAGTCAGCACTCTTTAAAAAGAAAAAAGAAAAAATGTAAACTAACACCAATTCCCAAACAATTTCTTTAGTTAGCAACATTTTCAAACTATTTAGGAAAATAACATCTCGAGTTTAAGACACTCGAGTTTTGTAAAGTGAAATGACAGCAAAAGAGAACAAAAACACAAATCCATCAAAGAGATAAAAAAGAAAAAAAGAAAAAAGTCCACAACGAAGCAAAGAGATAAGAACAAACTCAGCAAAAGAGACAAATAGAAACACAAACCCAGCAAAGATAGAAAATGGAAACCACGAAGAAGGCTCCAGGTAGCGGGCTAGGATTGAACCCAAGTGGTAACTCGGACTAAACCCAGGCGACGAAGGCTCGGATTGAATGAAGAAGGAAGGGGGTTTGTTCTAGGTTTGATTTGGGTCTGGTTGGTGTGGAGAATGAAGAAGGAAGGGGTTTGTTCTTGGGGTTTGATTTAGGTCTGTTGATCTGGAGAATGAAGAATGAAGGAAGAAAAGTGGGTTTGTTGATATCAAGAATGAAGAACAAAGGAAGAAAAGGAAGAACAATGAAGGAGGAAAAGGAAGAACAATGGGTCAACAAGAAAGGAAATCAAGTGTGTAAAACTCGATTTTCACTACCAGTACATTGATCTTGAGTCTCTTAGGCTCGAGGTGCTATAGTGAACTCGAGTCTAAGAGACTCGAGATGTTAGTTTCCTAAATAGTTTAGAAACGTTGTTAACTAACAAAATTGTTTGGGGGATTGGTGTTAGTTTGCAATTTTTTCCCTCTTTAAGATAAAGCCAATTCAAACTTGAAAAATACTAACTTTACCATTATCCCAAAAAATTGAGTAAAAAAAAAAAAACATACGCAAACATGAGTTGAATGAGAGCAAGATCAAAGAAGCGAGAAAATAGATGATACCAAGCAGATCGGGTGACTATGAATGATATGATTAGCCAGGTGGCAGTGGCGTGGTGGGTGATACATGCTCAAACTTACCCTCTCTCTTCAACAGCTCTGTTCAAATGATTTTCTTTTTTGGGAAAACTGGTCTCTATTCAAACTTGAAAGTAATAACTTTACCATTATCCCAAAAAACAGAGTAAAAAAACAGTAAGATATGCAAACATGAGTTGAAAGAGGGCAAGATCAAAGAAGTAAGAAAATAGATGATACCAAGCAGATTGAGCGACTATGCACGATATGATCGGCTAGTTGGCAACATTGGCGTGGTGTATAGTACATGCTCAAACTCACCCTCTCTCTTCAATTGCTCTGTTTAAATGATTTTCTTTTTTGGGTAAATTGGTCTCTATTCTTTATGCCATAATTAAATTGGGAATTAGCATAGTATTATAATTATTATTCATTTTGCTATAACATAGTTCCATATAATATATATGTTACTATAAAGGTAAAATAGAATAAATTAATAAACATATGTTATAAGGAAAGTACTTTTTAAGAAAATTTATAAATTCTAATTTATAAAGTATTTTTTTTGGAAATAATGATAATAATTGTTATAATTGGTGGCTTAAATTTGAGGTGCATCAATTTGTGCCACATGTTTTATTCCTTCCCAAGTTATACTTTTGTGTTGGGCACATAATGGACTCCAATTGAATAGGCATTAAACCTTAAACGACTTAATGAACACACACTAGTACTATGCTCGTGTGATGCACACCTTAATAAAAGAATTATATATAAATTTTAAGAAATATATATTGAGAGTTCGTTTAAACCCTTTGAGCAGATTGTTTGACCTATTTTATTAACTAAGTGATTACTTAAATTAATTTTCAGATCTAGGTTAAAACAAATAAATCATATCATGCAAAGTTGTGGAAAAGTAAATAACACCATGATATGATTACCTAGGAAAACCAATGAAACTAACCCGTTTCAAGGTAAAAACCTAGGGAAGATTTGACCTAGTTATCCTTAAGGTAAACTAAATCCACTATAAGAGAATTGAAGTATTTACAAAAGATTTAACCCTAAATCAAATACTACCTCTTGTAGTAACTTATTGACACGACCATGTGCAAGCTCCAAATCCATGGACTTCTTCTCTTCTTGGATTAATAGCAACACAAGCACACCCTTACTTGTGACTTTGAGACTCCACTTAAAGGTTTCAAATCACCATCAGTAGTTGATTTTTATGCAGTAACTAGTTTTACCAATCCTTGATTGTAGTTTTAGCTCTGGTAGAATCTTGTGTAGTTAGAAGGTATAAAATCTCTCAAATCTCAACAAAGAGTAACACACAAGTCTTCTTAAAAGTCTTCAAAACGTAGCTACGATATTCTTTTTATATGTGGAGAAGTTTAAGTGAATCCCTAAATGTTTTTATTGTGATTGGACTAAAATAACCTTTAGCAAAAAACCCTATCTGCGATTTTCGATTGATCGGGTCTATTTCTTGATCGGTCGAGAAAGGAAGATCTTGACTTCTCTTATTTGCAATCAGCTGGACTTTGAAATCTTGAAACACAATTATTTAAGCACACTCTAAACACTTATACTAGACTTGTTTTGCTCTCGGTTTGCCAACACGATACAATCATGATTCTAAACATTTAATCTAAATCTTTAGAACCTAACATATATTTTTTGTTAATATAATTAAATTTAATAACAAATAAAATAGTAAAAACATTTTAAAGATTGTGGGAAGTATTAAATTTCTAAAAGCTCTTAGTAGTAAATGAGCATTGTACAGTTTTGATCATAAACTTAGAACATGAATAGTTCTATTGAGGAACACTAATTAATGATTGAAGAGAAATGTTGTAATCAGTTGGATTAAGACATAACTTTTGCTTGTTCAAATAACATTAAGGTGAAGTAGGGTAAGGAACAACAAATAATAATTATAACCTATTGGCATAAAAATTGAAAGCAAAATTCACTATAACACACACATAACTATATAGACACAAAGAAACTTTGCACTCATGGTTTTGAATGCTCAAATCTTGGTCTCATGGCTACCTGTGGGATCTACACATTGAAAAAAAAGATTTTTCAAAAAGCGAATAAGATTTTTGTAAAATTAATTTGTTAGTTTTCAAGGAAGATATTCCATTAATTCTGAAGACCATAATAAGTATATAAATTTTATCAAAATTAACAAAAATAACTTAAACAAAGGGCAACTTGCACACAAAACATATTCAATTTGATGAAAAAAATAAATAAATAAGTGAATTTTATGAAAAAAAAAACAAAAAGATGAAGGCAAATACATACATGCAAGTTTCATAGGTAAGGTAAATATGAGAAGGAAAGAATACATCAGAAACTGTATAGTTTCTTTTCCAATGAAGTTATTTGTGTAGGGTTTTTTTTCTCACAACCCTAGACATATATAAGGCTTATTTTAGAGGCCGTCACAGAAGAGAATACAAGGAGAACATATGCAAAAGGTGACCGAAGCCTTATTCTCTCTAAAAGAAGCTACTGTGTCTTTGCACTTTAGTGTTTTGTAACCAAGTGTTTTTTGATCTTTATTGTTGATGAAGTGAAAAACTTTGCAGCCAACATTCTTCTTTCTCAAGTTGGTGAGTGAGTCACGTATTGGGATTTGTGCAAAGGAGTGAGTCACGTACTGGGATCCGTGCATCAAAGGGTGGAATTCATATATTGAAGAGTTCAGAGATTCTGAAGCGGTAGAAGGTTTCTGTTGTGAGTTCATCTACGGGGATTGTAGAATTTAGGGACAAAGATTTTGTTCTAGATCTGAAACTTCTTTTTACTATAGTGGATTGCTTTTCGGGAAGATTTCCCCCCAGGTTTTTTAATGTGAAACTGGTTAGTTTCATTGGTTTTCCTAGATCATCATATCTTGTCTTATTTACTTTTTCGCTGCACTTATATTTGTGACATGATATTGATGTTTGTTTGTTTTAACAAGTTTTATACATAATAAATCAAATTAACAACTTGGATTTAAAACTTATTAATTCTATCAACTGGGGTCTAAATTTCCCAACATATTATATATTTTTATTATATAGTATATGATATATTGTCAATCATATTGATGCCGCAGTATTAGAATAGGCTTCTCTATTCTTTAGTATTTTTGTATAAACTTCTAAGCGGTGACTTTGATCTAGAGATTTTAAGGTTTCTCTAGTCACTTGATTCTAGATATTGAGAGCTTTTTGGCTTTGTAATCTCCTTCTTTTGTTAGTGAAATTTTCTTCTCAACATCGCATAGACCAAAAGCTAAACCACGTAAGACTACCCACATAAAACTACCTATTGTTATTTGGTTGTATATGTAACAAATAGATATTTATGCTTCTGTTATTCTCAACAAATTGGTATTAAAGCTTTCACTTTCACAAAAGTAACAAAATGTTTGCTGGTAAAGGTTTTACAGAAGGGTGCTCCTACGCAATTTACTTGGCGATATATATTTCGCCAACCCAAAAGAGTTTAAATATATTGATGATTCCAAGTTGAAACTAAAGTATGGAAATAAAATTGATGTAGGAAAATGACAGAGACAGTGGAAATAGAAGGAGCCATGTTGATAAATTGTAACGACTACATTTTTACTATGTAGATAAATGGGAAAATTAATTGGTTTCAAAGATAAGTAAGGAAATTGTGAATAACCCCAAATATAGAGAATGGAAAGTATTTTATTGGCCAAATGCAATAACAATGAATGTTCAATGGGTCTTAAATAGATTAAAAAAATTAATTCAATGGGATTTTAATATATAATTAATTAATTTTTAGAATACTAAATGTTTTTAGCACACACACATGAGGAGAGGGGAAAATGTTTTTTTTTTTTACTGAAAAGATAGAATGGGAAAATGTCTTAAAGAAATTGAGAAAATTCTTAGGTAGTCTCGGAATATAGTGAAATGGTGCTCCCTCCTTTCACATTCATGGTGAACCTCACCATAAATTTAATGAGCGGATTTCACCATGAATGTGAGAAGAGGGAGCACCATTCTTCGTGCTCCGGAAGTACTTAAGAGTTACTCAAGAAACTAATAGTAGTGTATATAAAAAATGACCTAACTCTTGGATACACAGCACATTAAAAACCTATCATGCATGATTAATTAATCATAATTACATGGTTTTAGCCTTAATATGTCGGAATGCATATCAAACGTTGAAACTTGATATGACTTGAACTTTTGATCAAATGATCCGATCATCATCTTCAGCACGTTATTTTTATTGTTGTGAACTCATATGTATTTTGGAATAGAATTTTTGTTCATTGAACGGTCACAATGACATTCTAACTCCCAGACTGTTTTAAAATAACAATGTTGCCTTGAGAGGTTGCCTGATTTCAAAATGGGATGCTTACAATTATCTTGCTAAAAAATTAAATAGGCTCATTATGTGAATTTTATAGAAATTAAAGTATATCCTATATGAATGGACATATAATTACTTACATGAGTACCTCCATGGATTGTCACAACATAATTCATGTAAGGAAATTTTACTTGCTGGTGCAACAAGGATGAAACTACTTAAAATACGCTCATGGATCCAAGGTCAACCTAAAAGCATGTTGAAGCAAGTAGGGATGTGCATTAATTGAAATGATATCTTTTGTACTATTCCCAAAAATTCTCTCTTATGGTCTGTTTGGTTGAGTGGAAAATGGAAATAATGGAAAACGATGGAGTTTTCCCTTATTTTATATGGTGAAAAAAAGGGTAGATAGAAAAGAGGAATAATGGATTTTCTACCTGACCCACCAAAAACCATCCTCCCAAATTGAGAGGAAAAGTGGATAGAAAATATATTTTTACATGTGATTTACTATTTTACCCATATTACTTACAATTTAAAATGGGCAAAACTTAGGTATGATCTCTTAGATGTTGTTTCTTAGGTTCTCTACTTAAAATTATGTCATGTGGCTACTTAACTAAAAAAATACTTTTTCATCTTATGACAAAAAATTCACATGGCAGAATCTTAAAAGGGGAACCTAAGGAACAACACCTAAGTACTGTACCTAAGTCTTACCCATTCAAAATATCCTCTTCTTATGTAATAAAGGTATAATAGTAAATTTATTAAGATCACATTTTCTTTCCTTTCATTTTTACACCCCCCTACCAAATAAAATAACGTGAAAATAAACTAAAGATTTTTTATATTTCCTCTTTTCTATCTTATCTTTTTTTAATTCTCTCAACCAAACGGACTCTTACTATTGTCATACACCTTTATTCCCTTACACTTTGACTAGATGGTGCCAATTCTTCCACTCCAATGCCCAAACAATTTGTTCTCTAGGGCAAATATTGAGAGCACTTTCATTGTCAATAACCATGGGGGCACTCCTCCCTTTTGAAACAATGGAGATGTGTAAAGCTTAAATGCTTAATATACTTAGGGAAATGTTAAAGAATGCCTTAAGAGTATTGGTTTATGAATTATTTTTAGAAATATTTTATTGGAAAATGATAAAGTGATTTTGTTAACAACTTTTTATATTTTCCATAAAATTGATATCAAATTTTTCTAATATAATTTATTAACAATTACCTTAAAGACACCCGTTAACATGATTCATATACTTATACTTGTTGTGTGGTAAATCCTTGTTGGAAAACACAAAGGACGTTTCATAACTCAAAGACTCAATAATGACATTTATTATTAATGGAAATTTGGATCTGGTTTAGTAGCTTGAATAGAGATTGACGATATGCATAGGAGGTCATAAGTGATCCCTGTAAGAAGATGTTGAATTGGGTCTATTGTAGTTGTTTAAGATTAAGACCAACATCATCTTTAGTGGGTTGAGGAAGTGCGGTTATATGAGTTCAAAACTTCCAAAATATTATCAACTTCCAAATGAGGTTGTAGGTTGATGGATTTTGACCATTTATCCAAAAAACAGCAACAACAACAACAACAACAATAGTAATAATAATGGGTTTTGAGATAATTATTAATGAGTCATGAACTGTATATTCATGGGTGGTGTTCCTATTATATAGAGAGGTTAGTCGAATAAACATGGATTTTGTTTTTGTTTTTGTTTGTTTGTTGTTTGTTTTTTGAAAAAGAAGAAAAGATGCATGAAAATTTATTACTGTCAATGCTGCCAATCACATTTTGAGTTTTTTTTTTTTTTTTTGTGTTTGTGTTTGCGGGGCTGTCAACTGATGGATAATTGGCTTTCCTGAATCCTGAGAATGAATTGAGTAATTATTACGTGCTCTTGGAGCATAGTGACACGCTCCTTTTACATTTTATAAAGAATCTCACAAATTAGTGAGATTTACTATAAATATGAGAGAAAGAAGTAGTGCATCTTGTTTTGAGAGCATCCATTAATTTTTTGAACACATATATGTGGCACACGTTGTTTTATCGTAAAAGTATGCATGTAAGAGTAACAACCTGCATGCATGAGTACGAAATTGGCAACTTTGATATATGAATAGTTGTGTAATAAATGCATGTATGACAGCCGATAATACCAAGTACAATATTGGCATTTTTTTAAAGAAATAATTTCGCTCTTAATAATAGTTCTTTATCGTCAGACCAAGACATCAATTAGTTTTTAATGTAGGCAAAAATTGAACTACAAAATTCTTATTCAACCATTAGAAAATTTACCAATTGAGTTAACTGGAACCCATATGAAATAAGAGCACATTCAGTGGTGGCTCCATGAATTTTTCTTAAGGTGTTCCTTAAGAAGCATAAATTACACAATCTAATAAAAAGAGAAATTCATATATTGACAACAACACCAATCAAAAAAGACGAAAATACATAAAGTTTACAATTGCTTTTAACGAGTTTTCATATTTTGAAATCGTTGCATGATAATCTTATTATCAATGCTACAAGCTACATCTCATTCAATATACACTACCAAGCAATTATTCATCCACTGATCTCCCATTCGATTACGCAGTTCATTCTTTATATATTTCATTGCTGAAAAACTTATTTCTACTGTTGCAGTAACGATAGGAAGGGTCAAAACTAAATTCACAAGCAAATTGACTAATGGATAAGTCTTATGCTTCCTTGTGTTCATTAACTTTTCAGCAAGTTTACCAACTCATTGAAGCTCTAAAAACAAGTCATTGCTACGCATATAAAAAATGTAATTCTAAAGTTGAGAGTCAAGTGCCAAGATATCTATTCCAAGAAAATCAGATGGATAGAACTTTACAAGATGTATCAATTTTTCCTTGTCAATAGCCACAAATGAATTACTTGGATTCAAGCCATACAAAGTAGCAAATTGGTGTTCACCTCTGAAAAACGATTCTTAAGCTCTTGAAGTTGTAAATCTATGACTGTGTAGAATAACTCAATACGATAATGATGTAAATTTGTATTTTGTTTAGTGTTACGTTGCCGCCTCCCACTAACTACAAATATTTCATCCATGTTCAAGATAGGAATATCATGTGTGGTACAAAATGAAGACACTTCAGTCAAGAAAGATATTCATTCATCATCTCTCATCACTTGCAATCGTTGCTTAGACACTTTAACAAGATCCATAGCATTTACTATATCTTGATTTTTTTTTTTTTTTTTTTTGCAATGCTATTGACAACTCATTTGTGATCCCTAAAATGTTTTTATCAAGTGTAGAGCAAAGACAAATTTAAAAGATAGAATTGACCTCATAATAGATCGAGCTTCAACTTTTTGGTTGGAGAGGCCATCTTCTTCAATAATCTCAAGTGTAAGTTTTTAGACCCCTTAAAACAAAACCAGATTAACCTAGTTATTTAGCCAAGTGATTAACTTAGATAAATTATGTAGATCTAGGTTAACACATATAAATCATATCATGCAAAGCAGCGGAAATATTTAAAAACACAATGATATGATGGAAAACCAAACCGATAAAAAACCTGGGGAGGATTTAACCTAGCTATCCTCAAGGTAAAACTGAATCCACTATGAAAGAATTGACGTTTACACAATAGAAACTTAGACCACTAACATCATATTGCTACCATGAGTAGGAAACTTGCTACCATGAGTAGGAAACTTACTACCATGACCACGTGACAGCTCCGAGTCTACGGACTACTTCTTTCTTGAATTTCCAGCAAGCACAACCACTCCCACTTGTATATCTTTAAGCTCTTGAATCTATAATTGAGTTGATCACCAAGTTCTTGACATCAATCTAGATCTTGAAACCCTAAGTGTATGTGCAAACAAACACCTCTAGATCTCACAAGACATTCACACACAGCATAAAGAGCAATCTTAAAACATAGTTAGGGTTTTCCCTTTTATACTTAAGACAAAACATAAAACCCTACATGTCAAATTGGGCTTGGGCTGAATTGGAAAATTCTACTAAAAAAAGTCTGCACGAGCTTCGATTGATCGAGTCTAATTTTTGATCGATCGACCCAGGCAGATTTACATAGTAAATCCTGCAGAACACTCGATTCAAATTTTACAACTTAAACATACTTTGAGCAAGTCTAAAACAAGACTAAACGTTTTGATCATGGTTTGCCAACATTACAACTTGAAGTTCTAATACATTTAAACTAAAGTCTTGGAACCCAACAAACTCTCCCTTTGGCAATCTGTGACAAAACACAAACTTAAACAAAGTGCTCAAAGTTACAAGTAAAAACAGCCCAAAACAAAATCATTTTCCAACATAACAAATTCAACCTAACTACTATCCATTTGTTGCAAGTGTATACAGCTGTACGACTAAATCAACTTGTATATTCCTATAACACTTAACAAACACATAAACGAATGTGTGGAAAATACAAGTAATCAAATATGGCTTCTTAATTTCACATAAAAACACAATAAAGACATATATCATGAATAACCTCATAAATATAAATCAATAAACAATGTGAAACAAGAAACATATATAGTCAAAGTATCTCTCGTATCTCCCCTTATCATGGATAACCCATACACAATCTATAGCAACAAAATATACAAAAATCTCCTCTACAACAAAATCTCCTCTACATATGTACTCCCCCTTTTTTGTGACAAATTACTAAAGGGCACTCACTCATCATTAAAAGGAGGTGGCGGAGGTGATTGTCTAATACTATCCAAATCTGCTCGCAAAGCACAAAGCTCATTAAGGATGTCCACCAAAAGCTGACCATGAGCTGCCTGAACGGTCATGATAGTCTCCAACATACGACAAATGTCTAAATCATTCGAAGTAGAAGGTGGAGGAACAATAGCAGTGGCAACAGTCGGATCGACAAACGCCTCAACAAAAGTATCACCTATACAAGAGGGAGGAGGAGGAGCGACACCAAAAGTCTCAACCCTAGGACATTTAGAGCTTGCTCTCATCTGAGTAGCCCTCTGCCTAAGAAAGGTGACACCTATAGGAGTAACTATATGAATAGGCTGAGACGCAGGAAAGTTCTCTAAACCCAAATGCAAAAGAATCCGATGTATAAAAACAAGAAAGAAAAGAGCATGAGAGACAGAATTACTTCAATGAACCTTAATCAAGGAACAAATGAAAAGATGATGAAAACTCATAGGAGTATCAGTAAAAAGGGCATACAAAAATGCACATCTATCGATAGGGATGGTGTGCAAATGAGAGATAGGCCACAAAGAATGACAAGTAATCCGAAAAAAAAAAGATAATGAATCTCGGTCAACTTAGTAGACGTGATCCGAGGATCAAAACCTCACTGTATAGAAGTACTAGTGATGTATAACATGATGTTATCAAGAGAAGGAGACTTATTGTAAGGATAAACAAGATGCTGGACCAGTGGCACCCCAAGAGCAATAGCCACTACCGAAGGAGTAATGATGTACTCGTCACCCTTTATCCAACTTCTCACAAAAGTGTTGGAATCATAGGAGTGGACTGAGAGGTTTGAGTAGAACTCTCTAATCAAGGTAGCTAGAGGGAGATGAGAAATATCTAGCAACGGTAACCAACCCCTACACTCAAAGTTTCTCCTAATCTCAGGATTAAGCTCATCTAGAATAACCTTTCTCTCAGCCTAGATGTTTCTAAAAATGTTCAAAGTTTCATAAGTTTCTTGGTTTTTCTCATTCAAAAACCTATCACCCTTAAAGGAAGGAGTAGAAGAAGAGGAGGCTTTCCTATTGACACTAGTCTTCCTAGGCATGGTGCTAAGGATAGGATAAGACAGACAAAAAAGAACCAAAAGAAAAGAAAAGAAAAACCAAGGGTAGACTGTAAGTTAGCACAAAACAATATAGAAAAATGACAATCTATATGATGCATGAACAGTATAATCAGATGATGCATGATCTAATGCAGTGAGAATAAGTTCAATTTAGTTTTAAAATCACAAAATTGGCTTGAGCATAGAGTTTATATCAAAAACCCCAAAATTTTGAAAAACCACTTGTACAATTTTCAAGAAATTGACCAATTGATCATTAGACAAGATAGATAACTAATTATAATGATCATATTAATCAACTCAACAAGCCAATTTCATCAATTTAAACCCAATTGAACAAAATCCCCAAATCGGATAATTTCAAGCCCTAGAAATTTCATTTTTTTAAAAATTCATCAAATTGATCAAATTAATTTACCAAGAACAGTTGTATATCATTCCACAACTAAAAACCCATTGATCAATTTCCAAAGATAAAGCTTGAATCATCACAAATCCAATTTCCCTTAGGTTCGAAATATCCCTTTAATGCATGGTAAAAATGCATGTAAACATGAAAATAAAAGAAAAAAGAGGGGTATAAAGGTCTTACCGGCCTTAGATGCCAAAAATGCTAGAAGAAATTAGAGGGAAAAATGATAAAAATCTTGTTTTGACCCTTAGACCAATCGAATAGAGAGAGAGAGAGAGAGTTTTGAAAATTTTGAAATAGTGAATAAACACGTGAAAAACTTAGTTTTTAAAAAACTCTCTATACAATTTTCGATTGATCAAAAAATAGATTCGATTTATCGAAAACGCCTTTGATTGATCGAACATCAATCAAGCACCCATCGAAACACACAGAACCAAGCCAAAATTTTAATCTCAATTTTGATCGATCGAGAAACAGGTTCAATTGATCGAAATTCTAGAAAAACCAATTTTTTGAAAAACAAAGCATATTAATTTATGAATAAAATACATGGGTATGAGATGAAATGCTTTTCAAAGACTTGTTTTGCACCCAATTTTCCCAAAAATTAAGATTTTCAATCAATTCACCTTAAATTTTAAAACTTCAAATACGTTTTGCATAAAACTCAAGGAATTCTCAAACTTGGTTGGCCAAACCAGAATCACACACAATAACATGTACAAAGTTTAGCCAAGAGTAACTTGTGTAGTGTGTGCAATCTAGAAAAAACTTGAGATACATATGAGGTGATAAGTAGATAGTAAGCAATCACAATCTCTACAAAATTCATCACATAAATTTGAAAAAGACTATCCCTTAAAGAGTTATATCATATAACTCCCACATCTCCTAGAATAAAAACTTGCAATCATGTAAGTTTCTTGAAATGTCCCATAATGTACACACCAATTTTATTTGATTGATTTAATTATAGTCCAATAATGTACACACCAATTTTATTATTTAAACCGAGGCTGCACCTTATGTTCTTTTTGTGCATGTGCTACACTTTCTCGAGCACAGAATCTTACGATATGCACTAAAATGTTTATGATTGACTATTAAACAGTGGTGAGATGGTTATTTATGCCTTTCTCATTAAGATCAAGTCGGGCAATCAAAGGCATGTGACTTCAAGATCAAGAAAAAATGCAAAAAACTCAAAATTAGTAAAATGCTCAAAACTAGTAAAATGGTTATTTTCCCACACAACATGCACTACAAAGGTCAAAACTAGTAAAATGAAAAAAAAAAAAAAAAAAAAAAAAAAAAAAGCTCATCCAAGCTAAACAAGGTACATAAACATGTTATGTAAAAATAAATTGGCCAACCTTGATTTCAAATTCAAGAAAAAATAATGCAAAACACATTTTGCTTCCCTTTTCCTCTTTTATTTTATTTTTATTTTTGGAAGAAAATAACAAAAAGAACCTAGAATGAAATACATGAATGTTATGCAATACAAAATTCTAGAAAGACAAGGAAAACAAAAACAACAAAGAAGAATGGTCACAAAGAAAAGAGTGATGAAGCACGAGAACCAAGAAAGCCAAGGATGACTAGGGACATAGAATCACACCTATTACTTGACGAAGTGTCTCAAACTTACTTCTATCAAGTGGTTTGCTGAAGATGTCAATATTCTAACGTCCAGTAGGGATATAATCAAGAGCAACAATCTTTCTTTCAACCAAATCCCTAATAAAGTGATATCTAATCTCTATATGCTTAGTCTTAGAATGTGAACAGGTTCTTAGAGATATCGATAGCACTAGAATTATCATAATAAACAACCATGGTGTCTTGTGATATCCCATAATCACTCAAAAGCTTTTTCATTCAAAGAAGTTGTGAATAACAACTTCCAGGAGCAATATATTATGCCTCTGCAATAGATAAAGATACAAAATTTTGCTTCTTACTCATCCAAGTAAAAAGATTGGCTCTTACATAAAAACACCCAACAGTGGTGCTTTTTCTATCATCAGCATTACCAGCCTAATTAGAATCAGAAAATCCAGCAAGAGATAGATTTGATTCTTTGCTATAAAACAATCCATAATCACAAGTTCCACCAACATACTTAATGATTCTTTTAACAGCATTCAAATGTGAAACCTTAGGATTAGATTGAATTCTAGAGGAGACACCAACACTAAAAGCAATATCAAGCCAATTAGCAGTTAAATACAAAAGACAACCAATCATGCTTCTATATAATGTAACATCAATAGACTCACTTGATGGATCATTGGTTAATTTTGTATTTGTTGCCATTGGTGTTTTAGTATGTGCAGCCTAGTCAAGTCCAAATCTCTTGACTAGATTTTTTGCATATATTTTCTTGGTTGATGTAAATTCCAGAATTCGTTTGCTTCACTTGCAATCCCAAGAAATAAGTTAGTTCACCAACCATACTCATTTCGAACGTTGCCTTCATTTCGTTTGCAAAAGATTGAGCAAGAGAGTCATTAGTAACACCAAAAACAATATAATCAACATAAATTTGAGCTACTGCAAAGTAATCCTTATCCCTTTGTATGAAGAGAGTAGTATCTACAAATCCTCTTTTGAAGCCATGCTTAGTGAGATATGCAATTAACCTATCATTCCAAGCCTTTAGAGCTTGTTTCAAACCATAGAGAGCTCTCTTCAACTTGTAAACATTATCCGGTCTGTGAGGATCAACAAAACCCTTTGGTTGTTCAACATATACCTCTTCTTGCAACATGCCATTCAAGAAAGCACTCTTAACATCCATTTGATACAGCTTAAAAATTCAGATGACTTGCTATGGCCAAAAGTATCCTAATAGATTCTAGTCTTGCTACTGGTGCAAAAGTCTCATCAAAATCAATCCCTTCCACTTGTGTGTAACCTTGAGCAACAAGTCCTGATTTATTTTTGATAACAGTACCATATTCATCTGACTTGTTAATAAATATCCACTTAGTTTCAATCACATTGACTCCGTTTGGTCTAGGAACTATTTCCCACAAATCATTCTGAACAAATTGATGAAGTTCTTCATACATTGAATTAATCCAATTAGCATCTTGAAGTGCTTCATCCACCTTTTTTAGTTCAAATTAGGATAGATAACATGAGTGAATAATTACATTCAAAGCTTTGGATCTCAATCTCATGTTATCACTCAGACTACCCAATATGTTTGTGATAGGATGATTTAACTTTACTCTTAAAAGGGACCTTTGACCAGAGATGTGGAGATACCTTTTTGTTCGGATGAAGGACTAGGCCCACTTTGTCTTTGTTGAGTTTCATGAACCGAGGTAGATGGTTCGGAACTTGATGGTATTGAAACAACATCATTCAACAATAATAACTCTTCATCACTATGCTTCCCAATATAATCATCAGGAATAGGTTCATCAACTTCCATGGTCTTTTCTTGAACTGAAGGAATGTTTTCTGACTGAGTTTCAGAACACAATTCATCATTGATCACCACATTTAAAGACTCCATGATTGTTTTAGTTCTTAGGTTGTACACTCTGTAAGCTTTACTAGTGGAGGAGTATCCTAGAAAATATCCCTTGTCACTTTTTACATCAAACTTTTCTAGGTTCTCTCTATCACGTAGAATGTAACAGTCACTGCCAAATATTCGAAAGTATTTGACAACAGGCTTCTTTCCTCTCCAGAGTTCATAAGGAGTTTGCTTGGAATCAAGTTTGAAATACACCCGGTTGAGTGTATGAAAAGCAATGTTAACTGCTTCTCCCCAGAAGGATTTGGGCATCTTCTTTTTGTGTAGCATGACATGTGGCATCTCTTGAACAACCCTATTCTTCCGTTCCACTATTCCATTTTGTTGTAGAGTCTTGGGTGAAGAGAACTCTTGATGTGTGCCTTGATCATTGTAGAAGGTAGCCAACTTTGTGTTCTCAAATTCTCTTCCATGATCATATCTGATTCTGGCTATCACGGTACCTTTCTCAACTTGCAATTTCTTGCACAAATGTATCATCTTTTTAAGAGCCTCAGCTTTATCTTTCAAAAGTACAACCCAAGTATATCTAGTAAAATCATCCATAACAACTAGAATATACTTCTGTCCACCTAAAATTTGAACTTTGGCAGGACTCATGAGATCAGTGTGCAACAACTCAAGAGGTCTGGAAGTTTAAACTTCAGTTATAGACGGATGCTTAGACTTCACTTGTTTACCCATCTGACATGGTCCACAGATGCACTTTTCTATCTTCTCAAGCATGGGCAAACCAATAACTGCATCACACTTGGAAATCTTCTCTAATTGCTTGTGACTTGCATGTCCAACCGTTGATGCCATAAATGAACTTGATTGATCTTTGCACTAAAACACTTGTTGGTTATACTTGGTGTTATATCATAACAGTTGTCAGTTGTCCTCACACCAATACACATACAGTCACCTCTTCCATCAAGTATCTCACATTCATACTTGGGGAAGAGAAAATTCAGTCCATTGTCATAAATTTGACTGATGCTGAGTAAGTTAGCTTTCAACCCATCAAGATACCAGACATCTTCAAAAACTAGCAACCTAGGAATGTCCACAATACCAATGCCTCTGATCCCATATTTGCTTCCATCTCCAAACGTGACTGCCCCAATCTTTTCTTAAAAGAGTGTCTTGAATAAAACTTTATTTCCTGTCATATGCTTGGAACAACCACTATCCAAATACCAAAGACAAGAATCACGTGCCTTTAAGGTGGTTAAAGCAGTATAACACAAATAATTATTATCACATGTAATTATACCAAGATGCTCAAAGAAAGACTTAACAAAGGCAACAAGATTCAAAAACAACAAGTAGACAAGATGACATATTATCAAAAAGATTTTCCAAGAATCCATGACAACAGGGGTTAAAAATTAGCTCTTAGATCAAAGGATCTAAACGCAAGAGCTAACCTGCTATTATACCACTTGTAAGTTTTTAGACCCCTTAAAACACAACCAAATTAACCTAGTTATTTAGCCAAGTGATTAACTTATGTAAATTATGCAGATTTAAGTTAACACATATAAATCATATCATGCATACTAGTGAAGATATAAAGAACATAATGATATGATGACCTAAGAAAACCAAATGGTAAAAAACCTGGGGAGGATTTAACTTCGCTATCCTCAAGGTAAAATTAAATCCATTATGAAAGAATTGAAGTTTACACAATAGTGACTTAGACCACTAACATCCTATTGCTACCTCGAGTAGGAAATTTACTACCACGACCACATGACAGCTTCGAGTCCACGGACTACTTCTTTCTTGAATTCCCAGTAAGCACAAGCACTCCCGCTTGTATATCTTAAGCTTTTAAATCTGCAACTGAGATGATCACCAAGCTCTTGATATCAATCTAGATCTTAATAACTCTAAGTGTATGTAAATGGAAACACCTCTAGAACTCACAAGAGATTTACACACACAGCATAAAAAGAAACCTTAAAACGTGGCTAGGATTTTCCCTTTTATACTTAGGATAAAACATAAAACCCTACACGTCAAACTAGACTTGGGCTGCGTTGGAAAATTATGCAAAAAAACAATCTGCACGAGCTTCGATCGATCGAGTCTAATTTTCGATCGATTAAGCCAGGCAGATTTACAGAATAAATCTTGCAGAACACTCGATTCCAACTTTACAATTTAAACATACTTTGAGCAAGTCTAAAACAAGACTAAATGTTTTGATCATGGTTTGCTAACATTACAACTTGAAGTTCTAATACATTTAAACCTAAAGTCATAGAACCCAACATCAAGTACATCAACTTCAGCAGAGAATATCAAAATTAAATTGAGAATTATCCCATAATATGATCCCCAACGCGTATCACCAGGAAGTTTAAGATTTGTCTCTTAATTCAAACCTTGCCCATTTCTACATGCACCATTATCTAATTCTTCTTTAATTTTGGCAAATTGTGCATCTCGAAGAGCATCTCGTCTCTTACAAAGCCTCCAACAACAGTTACTAAATTACTAACCATATAAAAAAAAAATTCATTAATGTTAGTGTGATTTTTAGCAACGGCAACAAGAGTCAATTGAAGTTGATGAGCAAAAAAATGGAAATAAAATGCTGACTTATTCTTTTTCAAAATTAAAGTTTTAAGACCATTGATGTCACCTTGCACATTACTAACCCCGTCATAACCTTGCCCACGTAGTTTCGATAAACTCAAATTTTGTTCACAAAGTAAACATTTAATAGCATATTTAAGTGATAAAGTGGTGGTACTTGCTACATGTACAATACCAAGAAATTGCTTTATAATAATTTCTTTTTTGTTCACATAATGAAGAACGAGGGCCATTTGCTCTTTCACTGAGATATCACGTGACTCATCAACTAATATTGAAAAGAACCCATTGTCAAGATTTTTCAGAGCTTTTTGCAACACTTCATTGATAGATTCATTGTGATCCCCCAAAAATTGTAGAAGCTCAAGGAAATTTTCTTGAACCTTGAGATTCATCATGACTAGGAAAGCTAATTTCCGGCATAAAAGGAATCTTATGCAATCAACTATTGCATTTAATTGAACTCGATATTGAATTTTATCTTGATTTGACTGCTTAACCAAAATACTTTGAATGTGCTACTTTTCCTTCATTAGATCTTCACTCTTCTTGGCAGCTTGGTTATGAGCACTATTACCTCCTCCGACATGGGTATTTAACTTCTCTTTCTAATTCCAAAGTTTGAATCTCCTCGTTACAAAAGTCTCACCTCCTCCTTACTTATCAACATCTTGCCCAAATAAGTAGCAATATTAACAAAATACTACATCCTTGTCTATACTATATTCCAACCATTTTCTATTTACATACCATTCGGATCTAAATCGACGGGGCTTTCCAGAAAAATCTGATAGGGGGTAATAATGGTTTTGGAAAACAAGTTGACAAGGGCCTTTTTGTAAACAATATCTTCTTATTTCATCATGATTATTAGGATGATAAGATGATATCTTTTCTCGTAGCCTAGGATATGAAGGAAGATTTTATAAGTTGAAGTAAACACGAATTCACTTAGAAGATGAAGATGAATCTTGCATAGGAGATGAATCTTGGGTATGTGGTTTTTTTTTTTTTAATCAAATATTTGTCTATAATTCTAACAAAAGAATAAACAATAAACTATAAGTTCATTTGAAATATTAATAAAATTATTAATTATTGTTATTTAGTTGTTTCATTAATTTGTTTGTCTTTTATAAACTATAATTTGTTGTATTGTTATTTCACTAACTATAAAATTATTAATTGTTGTTTAGCATAACATAATTTAATTTGTTTGTCTTTTATAATGTAATAGCTAATTAAATTATTAATTGCCGTTATTTAGTTGCTTCATTAATTTTTTTTTTACTAACTACTAGCAATCTAGCACACAGTTCACTGTGCATTAGCACACACCCCATGTGCATTATCCACGGCTTAACCCACTGTCTAGTGCCTGACATAATTTAATTTTGTCTTTTATAATGTATTGGTCAATTAGGCTAACTGCCTCTGCATGCCTTTGCTTGCCCAATTCAAATATCCCATCCCACGGCCCCATAGCCCCCATCCACCCTCTACTCAGCAGACAAAAGTCACAAGAAGAGCCAATTAGATATAGTCACAATACACTAAAAGACAAACTCACCAATGAATAAAGTCAAAACAAGGGCAAATAAAGTTATAAAGTAAAGCTATAAAGACAATTACAGTTCAAAGAGAAAGAGATAGAATCGAATAAAGAGAGAGAGAGAGAGAGAGAGAGAGAGCCTCATTTCAGTTCAAAGAGAAACAGAAAGAGAGCTCCTCTCTCACTCTCAGACCACGGCAAACCCAAAGTTGTAATAGAGAAAAAGAGAGAGAAGTAAAGTGTAAAGAACTAAAATACCTTAAGAGAGGCCTGAGGGGCGGCGCCGCGGCAACATGTCGAGGCGAGGAAGGACTCAAGGCCAAGCGTTGGCATCACAAGTGAAGCAATCTTTGATCCAATCGGACCGATCTTCGATGCTCGATGTACTTTGTTGCTCGAGTTTAAGGCTCGATGCAATGACAGATATGCTCTGTTGCTCAAGTTTGAGGCAGAGGCACCGTCGCGCCGATGTGCTTGGTACGTTAGTCGTTGTCGTTGATGAGTTTTTTTTTTCTTTAGGGTAGGTTTCTAATTTCAGTTTTTGCTTTACCATTTAATGAATCGATAGACGTGTATTGGGTTTTGGTTGTTTTTTTTTTTTTTTTTTTGAGAATCTGTTTGGGTTGGCCTGGTTGGGTATTTAGTTAATAATTATTTTGATTTAAAAATCTAGTTGGGGTTGGTTTTGTTTATGAATGATGTTAGGCTTTTTTTTTCCCTAGGTGGGCTTGCTCTATTACTTTTTTTTTTTTTTTTCATATTCTCTGTTACAATTTTTTTTTCTTCAGATTTTAGTTAAAAAAAATTTTTTTTTTGGTCTTTTTCTATTTGCTTGAAAGTAGAACGAATAATCCACCAAAATTTAATTTTATTGGCATAAAAAAAAGTAAGGGTGTTCCTAATTTTTTTTAGGGGTAGACAAATAAAAAATTTTAAATTATTATATATAATTTTTTTTTTCAGGTCAGGGTGGTCCCAGACCTGAACATGGCGCCGCCCCTAAGCACATTAATCACAGGATCAATTGAAGTTGCTAATTTTATGTCTAGTGCATACTTGCATGGGTACGCGAAACAAACAGTCATGCTCGTAGTGCATCTAATTCTGATTGAACGAGAAGTAAAACTTTCAATGTTTCTCAAATCTAAAAATCATACACCTGCTTTTTAACCGTATCTATGTGACATTAAATGCTTGGTCACCATGTGTGCTGTGTAAGTAAAATTAATAAAAAAAAAAATGCTATATTTACAATATTTTCACAATATTTTTACATTAAGTACTATGTGCACATAGCACTTTAAAAAGTAATTTCAATTGTGGATTAAAAAAAAAAAAAAGAATCTATCACTTAAGATTTGTTATAAAAGTGTTATGAAAATATTATGGACGTAAAAGTTTTTGAAATTCGTTGGATTGTTTTTATTTTGTTTTGTGAGTTTAATTACTATTATGTTCCTAAATGTTTGGCTTGTGTTTTGAAATAATCTTTAAAGCTTTTAATGTGTCCATCATTTTATCTCTTAAGTTAAATATAACCTACTCTTTTAAAATTAATGGATATTAAAATTTTAAAAACTCTACATAGTTATCCTAAAAATTCTAAAGGATCCTAATTTATTTTACCACTTTGCCTCCATAAATAATGTTGTGGGGGGATGAGGACCCAAAATAGCTAACAAGATAAGTAAGGACATGTCCTAGGAGGAGAACTTCGTGAAGTGTTAGCAATGTCTCCTTGAAAAGAACTTACCTAACTTATGAAGAGGTTGAGCTACTACAATTGATAGGGGCATCGAGGACCCCAACCTAATCTCAAGAAGTCGAGAGTCAGGGGTGAAGGGATCATGGCACAATCCGAGGGAGGAAAATGGTAACTTGGCACTGAACAAGAAAGAGAAGAAAAAGGAAGGACAAAGCTGCCATCCTCTTTGCATTAAATGTACTGCAACCACTTAGTTGGCCGCATTAACGGGAAAATGACTATAAATAGTACCCACACAGCTCACACCTTGGTGTAAAAACCTACTAGCAAGGCCTTGATGGGACAAGTATCACGGAAGTGTGATCCTAGCCCTCCAAATGTAGAGTCCAATTGCATTTTGGCTAACTATATAAAGCCAAGAAGCACCTGGACTAGAGGAGGATTGGATTTTCAAAAAAGGGAGATGATCCAATTGTAACAAGATCCTCTGACTGAACCAAATCTGAGGATAATCACTCAGTCATTCCAAGGCTCTTTTAATTCAATACATTCACATCACTTTATAGACTAGTTTGATTATTATTAATTATCATAGAATGGTACTCAAAGGATAATCTTACGTCCCACCTCTAAAAAATGAATTGTGTGAGTAGGAAGTAACACGTTAACGTCTGTTAGCTACACTTTTTGCCCGCTACAATTGCACAATTGACCAAAAATGGAAAGATTTTCATTAGAAGTTCTAATAACAATAATCTTTATTTATATTTTATATTTCACATGATGAAAAATGAATAGTGAGCGTAGCGCTTTTTTAAATAAGGTAATAATTGGTTCCAACCCGAATCTCCTTTAGAATTTCATTAGCGATTTCATTAATCATTAGACGTATTGTGGAGTACAAGGAAGCAAATCTCCGTACACTAGAAGTTTTTTTTTTTTTTGATACCATTCCAAAAGGTTCTGATTGACCATATAACAGTTGATTGGCATTGTCGTTGCCAATTTAGCTAGAGAACTACTAATTACAATCCTTGGGACAAACACTAAGTGATAGACAAAGTCAGTAGCTATTAGATGAGGCCAATCAGCCAAAAAGCTCTTCTCTTGCCAACCAGGAGTAATTTTTTTGTTATTGACTTGCACAGCTCTCCTACTATATATCACTAAGGAACAAAACATGTTTATAACCCAAGTCCCTAGCCTTGATTGCTGCCTCTAACATTGCCTCCTAGATGATGACTGGAATAGTTTGTCTTGTACAGCTAGAGATTCCTTGTAGAATGGGATCTCCTTGAGTAGTTTTGGCTTCATATGCATACCCGGATCTGTTAAGTTTCTTTAGTCTTGCACCAGCAACTTTAATTATGAGTTGCCAAGGTCCTAGGAATATGATCAAACTTGTTCTGAGCAGGGCTTCTGTGGAAGCATGTAGAACAGCAACTAAAAGCATCTTTGTACCTGCAAACAAGAGATTAGGCAGTTAGAATGACTTCTAATGGATTAGGTTGCTTCCCTTCATGTACCACCAAATTTGTGTGTCCAAATTGTCCACAAAGTAATGAAAATTCCTTGAAGAGACTGCATATTTTCCTGTTCAATTTTCTTATGCTTTAGTAGCAGCTGTCCAGTCCATTGTTGCACTGAGACATCTCTAAGGTCAGAGGTATGAACATCTAGCGAGGTACCATGCCAAGTTGCTTTCGCAAAGGGGCAGAACAACAACAAATGGGAGGAAGATTCATCATCTTCATCACATAAGGGGCATGAGCTTGCCACAGGAATACCCCTATTTTTTAAACTGAGAAAGGTTGGGAGACTATCATGACAAAGCCTCCACACAAAATTACCTATCTTGAAGGGGACTTGAACTTTCCAAATTAGCCACCACAGATTCAAGTTAGGGAGCAAATTCACCTTGGAAATCAAAAGGCTCTCTTAACTTGGTAATCACTTGAAGAGGAGTATTTCCAAACCAATTGGTCTAATTCGGTACCTGTCTTTGATATTGGCAAACTCAAAATCTCAGTGCTAGTAGGGTAGGGATACAAAGATCTGACTAGACTTAGCTTCCATGCATAGGTAGTGCTATCAATCAGGTCTGCCACAGAACCATTGCTCAAATTATGTTGCCTTAAAGTTTGGGGTTGGCATGGGATCCAAGCTGTATAGGTTAGGGGGATAATAGCTCCATTCCTTACTATCCATCTCCCTTCCTTTAACAAGCTGTTCTTTTGATTAATAATGCTTCTCCAGAACCGAGAGTGATGTGGTTTAGGAACACAGTCATGAATTGAAGAACTTGGGAAATATTTAGCTTTGAATTTTTTGGAGATAAGGGCATGTGGATTCTGACCAATTCTCCAAAATTGTTTAGCTAGCATAGTTTGATTCATCAGACCAAACTTTTTCAGTCCTAAACCACCTTCCTTCCTGGGTCTGCAAATCTTATCCCAACTAACCAAATGCATTTTCCTTTCACCTTGATCATGCCCCCACCAAAAGGATCTAGAGATGGCGTCCATTTTATTTCAAACAGCCTCAGGGACTTTGAAACAAGAAAAAGTGTAAAGGGGCATGGATTGAAGGGTGGATGATATTAAAGTGGTTTTGCCAACTTGTGAAAGAAGTTTTGCTTTCCATCCTTGCAGTTTTGAGTGAAACTTGTCCACAAGGAATTGAAAATCAGCAACCATCTTACCTCTTAGGTTAAAATTTATGCCTAGAAATTTGCTAGGGAATTGGACAAGATTGACCTGCAGGTTATGAGCTAAAGCTTCCTTATCCTCATCAGCCATGTTAGGAGAGCAATTAAGGTCAGACTTGGTAAGGTTAATGCTCTGTCCTAATAATGAGCAATACCGGGTGAGGATGTCCTGAATGTTGGTTAATGATTGATTGTCATTCTTGAAGAAAAGAAGGGAATCATCAGCAAAGAACAAGTGAGTAAAGGAAATTTCAAATCTACCTAATTGAACCCCTTTTATCCTCTTCTAATTTTTTGCCCTCAAGAGTGCCAGTGAGAGGATATTTGTACATATGAGGAAGAGGTAAGGAGAAAGAGGGTCTCCTTGCCTAAGACCCTTCTTGGGATAGAAGGATTAAGAAAGATTGCCATTAATAAGGAGTGCATAGTGCACAACACACTCATTAATCCACTGAACCCACCTTTCATTAAAATTCATAGCAATGAGGACAGCTTTTAGGAAGTTCCAATCTACCCTATCATATGCCTTACTCATATCAATTTTCAAAGTCCCAAAGCAATTCTTCCTTCCTTTCTTCTTGCCTAGATAATTAAAGATCTCATGAGCAATTAAAATATTGTCTATGATATTTCTCCCTCGGATAAAGACATTTTGGAAAGGAGTGATAAGGCTGTCCATAAGAGGTTTGAGCCTATTAACCATGATTTTTGAAATAAACTTATAAATAACATTACATAGGCTGATAGGTCTAAAATGGGATATCGCTTCTAGGAAAGGAACTTTGGGAATGAGAGTGATAGAAGTATGGTTCAGGGATTTAAGGAGAAAACCAGAATGGAAAAAGCAAGTACAGTGTTGAAGATGTTATGTTTAACAACATCCCAATACTCCTAGTAGAAGGAGGCAGGAATGCCATCTAGACCTGGAGCTTTATGTGGCCAAAGTTGGAACACAGTGCATTCAATTTCATCATTAGTGAAAGGTCTATTAAGATAATCCAATTGGTGGGCAGAAAGTTTTGGGATGAGTAGGGAATGTAATTCCTCTAAGATGGAAAAGTGGTCCCTGTCCACAGAACTGGTAAAATTCAGACTGAAGTGGCTGTAAAGAGTGTTTTTGATTACTAAAGGGTCCTCAAATACACATCCCTCACTGGTCTTAGTTTGTAATATTCTATTCCTGGCTCTTCTCTGCCTAGCAATGGTTTGGAAATACCTTATGTTCCTATCACCCAACATTATTTCCTTATTTCTAGCTTTTTGAGCACATTTCAATTCCTCCCTATGCATAAGAACTTCCAACTCTTCCTGTAGTATTCTTTCTTTCCTAACATCCTTAATGGTTAGGATATAGTTTTGGAGTTGCTAGAGCTCATTTTGTTTCCTACAAATTTCTTTTTCCACCACATCAAAAACATTCCTATTCCACTAGATAAGGTCATTTCTAAGTTGGAAGGTTTTGTTTTTAAATTGGAAGGCCCTAGATCCAGTGAAGTGAGTATTCCAAGCCTTCAGGAAATTACCTCTACAAGAGGGATAAGTTATCCACATGTGCTCAGAATAGAAAGGTCTATGCTAGAAGGGCAAAAGAAGATCAAAATCGAGTAAAACTAGTCCATGGTCAGAGTGTAAAATGGGTTGATTTCTATGCCCATAATGAGGATAGGAGTTTATCTAGTCAACACTAGCAAAATCCCTATCCAACCTTTCCATTAAAATATCCTCTTCCAATCTATTATTTAGCCAAGTGTATCTTTGACCAGAAGATGCCAATTCACATAATTCTAAGTAAAAAATAAGCTGTTGAAAGGCATCCATCTCAAGAGTTTTACTACTATTAAAAGAGAGTTTATCATCCGGAGACAAAATTTGGTTAAAATCACCTATGCACAGCCAATTGGGGTGTGACATCAATTTAAGTTCTCTAAGCTTAGCCCATACAGGGTCCCTTTTGGTATGATTAGGATGCCCATATACAAAAGTAATAGATAAATGATTACCTCTATTTTCCACCAAGTCAATGTGCACCAAGTTCTTTGATTCAAAATGATGTGAAGTTGTTGTTTGGGCCTCTAGGCTAAGATCAGACCACCACTGAAACCCTCTTTAGGAAATTTCCAACCACTAGTAAAACCACATTTTTGCCAAATCCATTCACCTTTTTCTTTTGCTAACCGAGTCTCCATGAGGAATAGCACATCAAGTTTGGACTTAAGGCATTTTTTCTTGCACTATAGAATTGTAGAGGACTTGCCCAAACCCCTACAATTCCAACTTAATATCCTTATGGGTGATGAGGAAGCTGATGATGGCCAGCTTCCCAACACCCATTTGGATTCTTGGGTTGAGTTGTGCACATATTAGAAGCATAATCTGAATCTGGATTCCTGTTCCCATTTGGACCAGCTTCAAAATTCACACCATCAGTTATAGCTTCACTAGTGTGCCCTTACCTTCTGAACAAGCCACAAAATAATCTTTGACGAATATTCCTTCGGAACTTCTCAAATTCTCTTCTAAGCCGTTTCCTAGAGCCACTAAGGTGTACTGAAAGAGTAAAAGGATTCTACTCCTATCCCTGGTCTTCACTTAACTGAGCAATAGCAGGGCCAAGGTTAGAATGGAATGAAATTAGGGATGGTGGACTTGGTCCAAGGGAATAATCTAGGTCATCATAGGAGCATAAGCTAGGAAAGCTATTTCTAAATGGGTATTCTGTATTAGTTTGACTTGGGACTAGAAGTTCTTGTTGTTGTCCATTTCCATTCTACCCACCTGCCTCTTTGTGGTGGCCCAATCTGTGGCTTTGGGCTTGAGCTCCTAATAGCCCAGGTCCTGTGCTTAACTCCCCTAGTTCAAAATGAAAGTGCCTTCTTTTTACACGTTGCACCAAACATTCAATAAAAGAATTTGGGGATTCCAGAATGTGTCCTTTTTCCCAGTAGATCCTTGTATGATCTCAGGTCTAACATCATTTAGTTTATCCAAGTTGAACATAGCAACTGTCACTGAGTCACTCTCAGTATCTGAAGATAGTATCTGAGAATCCTTTACCTCCCCATTTGTAATAAAAGGCCCAGAATTGGCAAGCCATGTCCACTTCTGACTTAAATCCTTTGGGGGATCCCAAGGTGGTCTCATGGTAAAGGTTCTTGAAGGATAGTCATGGCTAGAGGGAGAAATAGCGGAGTTTGAGGGGGGGGATAGGGGGGGGAGGGGGTGGTGGAATATTTTGGTTTCCTAAGTGAAGTGAGTTTATGGTTGAGTTGAGGGTTGCATGTTCAGTGTTAATGTGGGCAGTAGCTTGATGGTGTGGTAAGGTGGTGTTATTTAGGGTTGGGAGGGGTAGAGGAGGTGTATCAGGGTTAGGAAAGAGTGAATGTTGTGTTGCATGTGAGGTGGAGCTTGAAATAGAGTGGGTATTGTGAGGTTCAGGTGGATTTGGGGGTTGATGGGGAAGGGGATTATGGTTGGGATGATATATGGGACCAAATCTAAGTTGTGAGGTCCAGCCCCTTCAAGGATTGAAAAATGAGCTTCACTTCAACTCTAGAAGTTGTTGAATTTCATTAGACGTATTGTAGAGTCCTAGGAAGCAAATCTCCATACACTTTAGTAGTCATTGAGTTTCACTTACAACCCACTTGAATTAAATAATATCGTTAGAATTCTTATTACTCTAAAACAAATATGTGCATATTTTATATTGATAATCGGATCGGTTAATGGGTGTCCTAAGGCAGTCAATACAGAAGTACTTAATACAGTGTGCTAGAATCATCCTGCAATCTTTTTCCACAATGCTTTTATAACACAAATTTCACACTCATTTTCACATGTTGATATAGTTAATTATGAAAATTTTCTATTACCAGTTTTTTCATAGGCTTATAACTTTTTCTCTACCATTCACAATTGACTACCTCATTAGGTTGTGATATTAGGTGTGTAGCATGGTTATTTATAACACACAAGTTCACTGGTTAGCATTTTTCTCAATCCCATAAAAAGTATGCTAATTTAATATATTTAGGGTGTGTCCCTATAAACCGTTGGAAAACTATGTTTTGAGTTTAAAATAAGTGTTTTCAAAAAAGTTATGAGGAGTTGTGGTTATAAAACAAAATTTTGGGTTTTAAAAATGCTTTTTTAAACTCCTAAAACACCTAACCAAACAAACCCATAATGCAACCTTAATGTGAGCCCAAATGCCTCGAACATTTTCAAGGGGAAAATGTTGCAACACAAACCTATTTATTATTTATGGCATTTGTGAACTGCTTTAGTTCTTCCGGTGTACCATAAGAGCACTAGAATTGGGTGTGCTAAAACATCCAAAATACTATTTGGTTCACCAAATACCAAAAAATGACTTCCATTCAAAGTGATATTTGCCATTTTTTTTAGCATTTGCTAGTAGTAGATCACTATAACGATAATACTTTTTTCTTTTCTCTTTTCTCTCTTGCTCTCTTTCTTTCTCGCATGCGCAATGGCGACAATTTTATTGGTGGCAGCTTTATGCATTTGCAACAACCTTGCTCCACTCTACACCGCATGCCCCGCATGGATATGATATTATTCCAAGCGTCGGGCAGTAATTTGGAATTTTCCAACAATAGTGGATTGGTTAAAAAATTTTCCATTAACCTGCTCAATTTTACCCGTATACATCCCTAGTGGCAGTGCATTGTGGTCATGGGTTGTGGGTTGTGGTTTGTGGATAGGTGATTTTGGGTCGTGCTATGACAATGTTGGATTGGAGATTTTGCCAGGTTGTCTATGGGTTGTGGGTGATTTGTGGTTTGTAGTGGTAGTGGATTCTGGTTTGGTCACAAGTTGAGGGTGTGGTGGTTGTAGGTTGTGGGGGTAGTCTTGAATATTGGTATATATATATATGGATTTTACTAACGTGTGCCCTAAGGACACACAGTATACCATTTTTTTAAAAAGTTTTATCAAGAATTCAAAAAGTGTTGACAGATTTTTCAATTCCTGATAAATTTTTTTGAAAAACGATTTTGTTAATGTATGCATGTATGCCCTAAAGGCATATATTAACCAGACCCTATATATATATATACACACACACACATGCTGCACAAGTTATCTTAGGTTATTTTAATGGGTTGAATGCTAAAATAGCATATTGGATATAATGAGTACATCTTTAATTTAAAGGCGAAAACTACATTTTTGTCCCTACATTTTCACGTGATTCCACTTTGGTCTCTATCTTTTATTTTCATCGCTTTTTGTCCCTATTTAGAAAAACATCATCCATTTTAGTCCTTTCCATCAGTGCCCTAATGGCAAAGTCCTACGTGGTAGACGAAACTATTAAAATAATAATAATAAATTTTATTTTGGTATTAAAAAATGCCATGCCAACATCTAAAAAAAAAATTAATTAATTTTTTAATTTTAACTAAATAAAAAAATTAGAAACAGAAATAAAAACTAAAAATCACACTAATCGATATCTAAGTGTGTTTTGAACAAGAACAACAAGAACACAAACCCAAATTTAAGAACACAAAATTGAAATCCAAAAATCACAAACCTAGAAAATAAGAACAGAAAATTAAACTACAGATCCACATCAAATTAAACATACTTAGATTTGGCTTTGTAATGGGGGCTTCTTCTTTTACTGTTGAAATCCAAGGGAGACTTTGTTGGGACTTTTTGACAACATTGAGCGCCAGGCTCTACATTTTTGGGTTCTTAGATCGAAACCTCATAGACACTCTTTGTTATTTCTTTCTTAGCTCTCTAATTGTGTTTCTGAAGCTTAAAAATCTTAACTTTCTGAAGAAATTTCTAGGTTTTTGCTTTCCACACTTTACCTTCTTCGCAAATTCTATCATTTCAGCTAGTTTTTTCGTCTTTGCATCCTGGGGTTTCTTTATTTACCAATGCTACTTCTTTTCTAGTATCTAGTAGTTTCCACTTAAACATTTCTTGGTTTCCGGAGCTACAAATCTAGCCGTTATAGAAAAAGTTGGCCTTTCGCTTTTGTTTTCTTCTATTTTTGGAATTTCTTAGGTTGTGTATTCGTTTAGGTTAACTTGTTCATTTCAAAGTCTGAGTCTTTGAAGCTCAGTATGAGCGATTTCAGGCTCTATTTTCTTCTGTGTTGGCACTAATTTCTCATGGCTCTGTTGGGTCTTCGAGTTTCTTCGAACTACCAGCAGGCAATGCTAGCATTGTTGAGAATGAAACGCCAACTCAGTTTGTTGTTGTTGTTGTTGCTGTTGCTAGCTGTAATCCCAACTATTGTGAGATCTTTGAGTCCATCATTAATTTTTTGTTCTTATTTTTTGTGTTTGTGATTTTTAGATTTTAATTTTGTGTTGTTAGATCCAAGTTTGTGTTCTTGTTCAAAACACACTTAGATCTCAATTAATGTGATTTTTTGTTTTTATTTTTGTTTTTAATTATTTTATTTAGTCAAAATTAATAATTTTTTTTTTTAATTTAGATACTGACGTGGCATTTTTTAATGCCAAATTAAAATTTATTATTATTATTTTAATAGTTCCGTCTGCCACGTAGGACTTTGTCGTTATGGCACTGATGAAAAAGTCTAAAATAGATGTCATTTTTCTAGGGACTAAAAGTAGTGAAAATAAAATATAGGAACCAAAATGAGAATCGTGTAAAAATGTAAGAACAAAAATGTGGTTTTCGCCTAATTTAAACGGTGTGCAAAAATAGTAAAAATAACCCTTTGATTTGTAAAATTGATTGTTTTTAGAACATCAAATGTTGATGAACTAAACAGTAAACAACATCAATTATCAGTATCAAATTAGTGACTTTTGTAAGCCATTTATTAAGACGCGTGTACTTAGGCTTGAAAGCAACGTCTAGTCGTCTACTGAGTGCACATTTGGCTAGTCTCGTGAATTGAGATCCACCGTGCAATTAGCCGTTGGATACAAGAGAAGTTAAAAAATAAAGTGTTAAAGTAAAATGGTAAAAAGTTGAAGGTTTAAATTTTTTTCTACTCAAGGCTGAGATTAAAAGTTTCAAATCAAGCTTTAATTTGCTATTGCATGGTGCAATAGCCTTAGCTATTTAACTGGATCTCAATCTGTCTTTTGCTAAGTTTTCTGGGAGGCCCAGATTACTCCACCAGCACCTAAATGACATAAAGGTACAAGTGAATTCATTTCTTTTGTGATGTATTACGTATGACATATCACTTTCTTTGGTAGCTACCTGAATGATTCCCTTGATCTTTTTTGAAGTTGGGCTTGAGCTATATATGTTGAATGAAGTTTAGCAAGTTCAAAAGAATATTCCATGGCATGGTCATGGCGTCGATGTGCTATTTGATGTCAAACCACTGCACTCTCCATTGTGATGGAAGCTCATTGTTCAGCCAGGTGATGACAAGGTCACAGCTACCAATTTATTTATAAAGAGATTATTCTTACTCTTTTAATTGCTATCATAACTTTGAAATGGAATTTTTCAATCATATATATATATATAAATCAAAACTAGATCTCGCAACAAAATTGTAAGTGCACAATTGCACCTGGACCCAAAGACAATTATGGGCTCAAGCCCAACGAGCCTTAAACAATGAAATTTATAGAGTGTGGATCTGAAATCTAGTTTAAGGATGCGAAACTGCCATCATCCTGGTGGGACATGAGCCGGTCCTGCCAGGTGCAGCAAAGATAATGTTAATCGTTCCCAATGCCAGCCGAGATGGGTTATTCTTCTGGTTGTTTGAGCCGGACTGACTGCCCTGCCCGTTAGGTTGATAAAGATGTTGCTTTAGTTTTCCTTCACTGACAAGCTGCTCTAAGTGGTTCCAAAGGGTCCGACAGTTCTCGGTAGTATGGCCTATGTCCTGGTGGTACTAACAAAAAAGATTCTGATTCCTCTTCGCAGGGTCTCCCGCCATCTTACTAGGCCACCTGAAATAGGGCTCCTTACGGACTTTCTCTAGTAGCTGGTGTACAGGTTCTCGGAACACAGTATTTACGGTCTGAGGTGCTGTCGAGCCAGACTGCCCTGTATAATCTCTTCTCAGCTTGTTATTGTGATATCTGTCCGACCTGAAATCCCTTCTCTCCTGCGGGATAACCTTCACCTTACCCTTTCCTTGCTGTTGGTCTTTCTCTACCCTTTTGTATTCATCAATACGATCCATGAGGCGACGTACACTGCGGATGGGCTTTTTGGTCAAGGACTTCCTCAAGTCATAATCAGTAGGAAGGCCTACCTTAAAGGTATTGAGTGCCACCTCATCGAAATCACCACCTATCTCGTTAAACATCTCCCAATACTGGTCGGAGTATGCTTTCAACGTCTTTCCTTCCTTCATGGCCATAGATAACAGTGAGTCCAATGGTCGAGGCACTCTGCTACATGTGATAAACTGTGATGCAAATGCTCTAGTAAAGCTCCCCAAAAGAACCTACAGACCCCAATTTAAGGCTGTTAAACCACCTCATAGCAACAGGTCCCAAGCTAAAGGGGAAAACTTTACACATCAGGGTCTCATTATGAGAATGCACCGCCATCCTCTAGTTAAAGTGACTCACGTGCTCCACCGGATCAGTCCGGCCATTGTAGATGGTGAACGTAGGCTGGGTAAACCTCCTGGGGAGCCTCCCCTTCTCAATCCTCCGTGAAAATGGCGATTTAGAAAGTTGGTGCAACGCCCAGCTCATAGCATCGTTCCCCAAGTCCCTGGGAGTGAGCTTCTTACGCCTACGAGCTGGTGGGTCGTCCTCCTCACAAGAGGACGTTGCGCTAAGGGGCGACCATGACCTGAGCTGTAGCTACTTCCCCGGGCCTCTTCTAAAGAAGGATTAGATGAGGATGGTGAATGCTTCCGTCTGACGCGGTGCAGTTTCCTTTTAAGATGATTAATCTCTTTCTGCATGGCCTTAGCACCGTCCTCGTGGGTGGTGCTGCCTCCGCCATGAGTATGGCTTGCTCTAGGGTATTCCGTGTGAACGCTTCCCTCTCGATCTCTCCGATGCTCAAGACGCTCGAAAAGATCCTCAGGTTGTGATCCTTGAGACTCTGCGTGCTGTGAACTTAAGCCTGCCATAATATTCCAGCTCCTTCAAGACTAGATTCCCACAGACGGCGCCAATTGTAAGTGCACAATTGCACCTGGACCCAAAGACAACTATGGGCTCAGGCCCAACGAGCCTTAAACAATGAAATTTATAAAGTGTGGATCTGAAATCTAGTTTAAGGATGCGGGGAACTTAATGAACAGGCTAAGGTATAAAAATGATTGGTGATAGTAAATGATTATTGCAAAAGAGCTTCCTCGGACGTAAGCCGATGACAATTTCTATATTATTTCTCTTTCTTTCTTGAAGGTTACAATTCTTAATTTCTTTCTTAGTAATTGGTCGATCCCCCTCTTCTTTGGCCTCTACTCCCTTTAAATACTTCTTCTCTAGGTGCTTTATCTACGTGTTGCCCAAATCTTCCCCTCACTCTCTGACACCACTTTCTTCAAGTGTTTCAAATAGTAACCAGAAGGTTCAATTCTACTGTTCAGGGGTCACTTCCCCATTAATGCGGCCAGGGAGGTAGGTGTAAGTTTTTTAATGTGGAGGTGGCAGCCTTTGTCTAAGATATTTCTATAACACCGGTGCCTCTAGAGGGTACAGGAATCCCCCCTTTAACCAACAGTATTTCTAGAACTCCGTCTTAACCTTTCTAGCAAATCTCCGAGTCCTCCTGGGTCTATCCGAGGAGAAACTCACCCTCGAATGTATCTTCGAACCCTCGACGTATGGGCCAACTTGCAGTATTAACAGACTATTAATTAAGAACAGATTGGCCCTGTTTGTTAGAGCCTAAAGGCCCAAATGCCTGCTCGGGTCTTTTTACTCCCCACAAAAATAATAGATGATATTTTGATACACTTTTTGATGTTGTTCATTAAAACAAAATTGTTGCAAGATTTCATATAACATTAATCATTTATGATTTTTAGAATTTAAAAGAACATAGAGTTCCATTTTAGTATATCATAAATAATTGAGTTGAATGAAAGACAGCGTTAAGAAAATAATTTTTCCCCTCTTGTCATTATCATGATTAATGAGATGTTGATTTAAGAACATCATCTTCAGTGGGTTGAGGAAGTATGGTTCGTTGGTTCAAAACTTCCAAAATGTCATAGAGAAATTCCAAATGAGCTTCTAGGTTGATGGATTTTGAGTTTTGTCCTTTCTTAAAAGAATCAATAAAAAATTGATATTATTATTTAATAAGTCGTATGTATTCACCGGTGATGTTCCTATCATATAAATGAGAAATATACCATGCATGTATCAAGTACAGACACGGACCACGCCAACATAGTGCGTGTGCACGTGAAACAGTAGGCCCTGCAAACTCTTATCCATATGTCATTCTAATTCTATTGTGAACGAAATTTTCAATTCCTCTGGTTGAACAAAGACGTAATAAAGTCAGTACTTCATATGTTTCTGATAACTCAAAATCATGCATGGATGGATGCAATGTACATGGCTTGTTAAAGCAGGTTTAAGACATTTTACACATTATTTTAAGTGAATTACGTACATTACAAATCTGACAGAGACGTATATTATCATTTTTTTTTTTTATTGGTCATAGAGTTAGACTTTGTCTCTTTAAATTTGTCTTATTAATTGAACTCGATGTTACCTCCCATGCCCTAATCAAATAGGGAATGTGAGGGACTTAAGTTTGAACCTTAAAGGGAGTGATGAAGTATTTATATAGCATTTCTGAGCAATTAGAAAGAAAGAAAAAAAAAAAAAAATTGTCTTCTGAAATATGTTACTTAATTGTTTAATATTTCCATTATACTGCACGTGTCTGTCAATCTATATGTGACATCCAATGCTTCGTTCACCATGCATGTATGTTGTGTATGTGACATTCATTGTTAGATTATTATTATTATTATTATTATTTCTTGGGTAACTGTTGGATATTAAGTCCATCGCTTGTGTGGGTGAAACAAATTCCCGACTGTAGTGGCTGAATCAAGGTGGCAATCAAAGAAAAGTAAAAGTGGAGCCTGTTTGGTACGTGTGTTTGAGCAACAGTTTTTAGTTTTTTTGAAAATACATGTGAGTAAAAAAATATGTAAAAATACGTACGTGTAAAAACTAAAAACATATGTTTAAATTGATGTACCAAACATACGCGTGTTGATTGAAATTGACTTAACTCTGACATAGTTTCAAAAACCAAAGGGATAGTACATATTGATTATATGTAGGCCTTGAACTACATCAAATGGGTGAATCGTGTTTCACAACTTAGGCTTCTTTGTTGATGGGCTATCCAATATATAGGATTAGATTGGATACAAGAATTTGCAATGGGCCAATGGTAATGGCAGTAACTAGGGCTGTCCACGGGTTGGTCCGGGTCGGGTTTGTGCCAAACTCGGAACCGACCTGCTAGAATTGGGTGGAGAAAAAACGCACCTGCTGTTGACCCATCGGAGTAATCGAGTCGGGCAGTTCAGATCATCAACGGGTTGCGGGCGGGTTGGTTGGAACCATAGATCTAAGAAGACGACGAGAAATCGGTGAAAAAACACACAGATCCGGCGAAGTTTTCCAAATACCGGCGATATTTCTCTTAGATCCAGTGAGATTTCGCAAGATCCGGCGAAAATCTCACCGGATTTGATGAGATTTCGCCAGATCCAGTCAAAATCTCACCGAATCTAAGGAAATATATCGCCGGAATCTAGGTTTTTTGGCGGATTCTGGAAAAATATTGCCAGTTTCAGGAAAAAAGTCGCTGAATTCTAGAAAAAACTTGCCGGATTTTAGAAATTTCGCTGGGATCTGGAAATCTCTCGGTTAGTTCGGTTTTTTCAGGTTTTAGGGGAGGAAAATCGAAACCGACCCTCCGAAAATCGGTTTCGGAGGTGAAGACCTGCCGGAGCAGTCGGGTCAGCCAAATTTGGGTCGGATCTGGTTGGTTCTTCGGGTGGATCGGGTTACCGAATCCTTCTGGACAGCCCTAGCAGTAACATATCACACATTGGCTTTAGTGGCGTCGACAAGTGAGGCGAGTGATCTCTTGAATTAATAAATGGTTTGGATTAGGATTACCACTTTGTTTTTTGTATTATTTCTCTCATGAAGATGTGGGGAAAGCAGGATTAGGATTTAGGATTACTATATTCTTATGAAAAACCTAGCATGGGCATGGTCGCATGGCCAAACTAAAAACCTAGGATCCTTAGCTTAGTCATAGTGCAAAATTTATGTACAGTACTTTAGGTGTTGTTTCTTAAGTTCACTTTTTAAAATTCTACCATGTGGCAACTTAATTAAAAAATACACTTTCATCTTATGAGAAAAAAGTCACAAGACAAAATCTTAAGAGAAGAATTTAAAGAACAGCACTTAAATACTGCACCTAAATTTTACCATAGTTAAATGTTGTAAAAGGAAACTTAAATGTAGGATTAGTTTTCAATTTAGCCCATTATTTGGGGAAGCAGATGGCTGCAGACCTCTTTTTGGCCTCCTTGCTAGTGGCATATCCAACCGGATAAGATTGACACGTAAATTTGTAATGTTTATGTAGCTAAATTTGTAAAATCCTTAGTATCATTCAAATGAATTAATTATATTAAATTATGACAATAATGAATTTTAAATAAAAATAAAAATATAGAACATTAACTAAATTGATAAAAAAAATTAAATATTATTTAAGCGATATTCAAATATCTAAAGGCTCGCTTAACTTTTTTGACGTAGGTATATGTAAATAAAATATGTATAAAGTTATTAAACTATATATAAAATTAATTTAAATATAAATTTAAGGGCTAATTGTTATGGTGCCAATGGGAAATTCATTGTTTAAGCCAAGATTCAAGCCATTTATTTTTCAGCCACAAGGCTCACAACTTTAAAGAAAAAAGACACGTGATAAAATCTTAAGTGGTGAACTTAAGGAATAAGATCTAAGTACTATACCTAAATCTTGCCCTAATTAAATGTTGTAAATGGAAACTTAAATGTAGGATTAGTTTTCAATTTAGCCCATTATCTGGGGAAGCAGACAGCAGCAGACCTCTTTTCAGCCTCCTTGCTAGTAAGCTATCCAACCGAATAAGATTATGCCTGTGTAGTAAAATCTGTAAAATCTTTATTATCATTCAAATGAATTAATTATATTAAATCATGAGAATAATGAATATTAAATAATATATATATATATATATATATATATATATATATAGAATATTAACTAAATTGATCTAAAAAATTAAATATTATTTAAGTAATATTCAAATATATAAGCTCACTTAACATTTTTTTGACTTAGGTATATGTAAATTAATGAAATATGTATAAATTTATTAAATTATATATTAAATTAATTTAAATATAAATTAAGGAGCTAATTGTTACACTGCCTGTGAGAAATTCATTGTTTTAGCCAAGATTCAAGCCATTTATTTTTCAGCCACGAGGCCTACGACTTCAGAGTTCCAAGTCAACAGTACGAAAATCATAGTGAATACATACAAATTTTTTTTTTTTTTTTTTTGCTGAATAAGTGGATACATACACTTAAACATATATAAATCGAAACACCAAATATATTTGTTTAAGAGAGGGGAATTCCACACACAAGATAAGACACTTTCATTAGATTATGTAAAATGTTTTACAAACCCATCATACTTATTTTGCATGGTAAGACAAGACCGTACACTTATGACTTAACCAAGATACCGATTTAAGTTAAAAATCACATGTCATGCATTATTAGAAGGATAAAAGCAATTACACACGTTAACGTATTATACACACATTTACACACATGAAAAAGTAATTGAAATTGTGATTTAAAGTAATAATTTTCAACTTGAAAATTATTAGATTAAGTCACAATTTCAATTGATTTTTCATTTTTATATATAAATGTATGTAATAAACGTTACTCAAGTTATACAATAAGAACACCAAGAAGAGGGAAAAACCAACAAGAAGCAATAAAAAATCAACCAACAAAAATACCAAGAAGAGGGAAAAACCACGGGGCAAATCCCACTATAATAAAATAGAAATTACAACACTCAAGTTATACCCAAAACTTGAGCTCACAATAAATTGGAAAAATACAATAATACCTTTAAGAATAAGTACAACCTTACTACAAAATTAGGTAGCAAGATCTTCCACTCTGAATACTTCAACTCTCTTTGGTTGTAGTACCCAAATAACTGTCCTAGAGGAAGCCCCCAATTTATCTCCTTGTGTGTCTTGAGTAAAAGAAAAATCACTTTTTTTTTCCCTTCAGTTAGCTTCAAAACTGTGTTTCACTTTTCAATCTCTCTGAATCTCTATTTTTCTCTATTTGTGAAATACACGTACAAGCTTTTTATAAAAGCTTTCAAGCCACCTGACACTCCTATTAATAGACTTTCTCACGTGTGACTCTATACGCTAACAACCATTCTCACATTTTGTAACTAACTAATTAGTTATAAATACACTAAGCTACACACAGTCTTATTACTTAAGCTACTGTCGTTTTTCTTGTTGTATTACTTCTTCCTTCACTGATGCGGCTTTCCTTGTCACTGATTCAGCCAAGTCTTCTTGCTTCTCATGATTTTTGTCAACATTTTGATACTCCCCCTCAAGGGAAGCTGCAGAATGGATGTTGATAGTGAGTTCTAACATGAATTAACTTGATCACCTTCTCAAAAACCTTATCCCTCACTACATGGCAGTCAATCTCAATATGCTTGGTCCTTTCATGAAAAACAAGATTTGACCCAATGTGCAATGCTGCTTGGCTGTCATAGAACAACAAAGCTTCTTTAGTGTGCTGAACTCCAATGTCTTTTAGAGAATACAATAACCAAACTATCTCACAAGTAGCCACAACCATGGCCCTATACTCTGCCTCTGCTGAAGATCTAGACATAGTGCATTGTTTTTTTGATTCCCATGAAACTAATGAGTCACCAATGAATATGTTATAACCAGTCACTGATCTCCTTGTATCAGTGCATGCAGCCCAATCAAAATCTGGAAAGCCCTTCACATGTAATTCTGACTTTGATGAAAACAAATTTCCCTTCTGCGGTTCATTCTTCAAGTATTGCAATATTCTATAAACAACATCCATGTGAGGTTTCGTAGGCTTAGCCATACATTGGCTCAACCTATGGATTGTATAGGTAATGTTTGGCCTAGTGATGGTCAAATACAACAACCTTCCAATCATTCTTCTATATAAACTTGGATCCTTAAAAAGCCAAGCCAATCAAGATCAAAACCCACCGACCCACACCCATAATCAACCAAAAAACCAGAAGAAAAAAAAAACCAACAACCAACGGATCAGAGCAAGATCGATGCTTTGCAGCACTGCCACCTCCTCGTGATGGCCGCTGGCCTCAAGCTCAACCAAAAATAGATCAAAACCCACGAGATTCTAGACGGACTCGTCAGAGAACACCGTTCGTGTTGTAGGCGATGGACTCGTCTGACGACTCGGCTTGCTTGACCTTGTTCTCATCAGCGACGATGGCGATCAACGAAAGCTAGAGGAAGAAAAAATGATGAGATGAGAGAAAGAGAGAGCTGTGTTGTGTGCCTGAGAGAGAGGGAGGTGAGAGTCAGGTAGAGAGGAGAGAAAAAAAAAACTATTAAGATATTAAATACATATGCTACAGTACCCATGTAAATTTACACGGTACTGTAGCAACGTGTATTTTATAGATGAGTTTACACCCACTAATATGGGTGCTTTTTTGCTCAAAATGTGTAAAATTAGTGGCTTTTTTTTCATTTTGCACATTTATGCACATCTATGCATCCACTGATGTGGATGTCAGTGGATGCATAGAGGTAGTTACCAACGAGTCCTTTTGGATTGCATGCAATCCTTATAGAAGAAACAATAACTTAATAAGGCCAACCAATCCTTTTGGATTGCATGCAATCCTTGTTGAACATCAAATAAATAAGGCAAGTGCGCCAGCCTAAGTCAAGGACGACATGAAAAAGGAAAGAAAAGTCCACCAACCAAATAATTGAGGGTGAAAACCATGCAATCAAAAGTTTAATATTTTTTTACAAGAAGCAAAAGTGCAATTATTCAGTAGTTTTACCGAGCAAAAATGTATACGATCCTTTCACATAAATAGTAAATTTTATAATGAATTTATTTTTAATAATGTTAGAGATACAAACTATTTTATAAAAAAATTTACAAACTGTTGATGTGGTAAGTAATTATTATATATATATATATATATATATATATATATATATATATCTATACAAGATAGAATTTCTACTCTAGACTAATCTAAGTGTATATATGTGTGAAGCTTCCTCTTGGAGACTTGAACCTCGGCCCTTGCTCCCACACCCTATAAGCATTTATACTTGTAGAGTGACCATTGCACCAAGGGTTCGCGGTCGTATGTGGTGAATAATTATTAGTAAATGAAAAATTGATATTATTGATGTATCTAAATGAAAACCAATAAACGGTTGACCACATTAATATTTTGTAAAAATGTTATAAAATATTTTGTGACTGTAGTATTACTTTTTTTTTTATGAGCTTATAATAAATTTAATTAATGAGATCTATCAGTATGTGAGAGGGTGAGGCATTCATTTATTGTGATCTACATCGAGCAATCGAATAATTATTAACAAAATCAAGTTCAAAAGAAAAGCAAGGATCCTGTTATTCAAGGTTGTGCATATAGAAACTTAGAAAGTATGAAGTTTAGAAGATTACACCAATATATATATATATTAAACAAAGAACAAGTAGTCTAATAAGAAAGGAGAATATCAATGATTGAAGTGGTTTGATAATGGCTAATGTCCATTAAACGATAAGAGAATTAATTTACTAGGGATCTAGAGATCACAAATATTTGCACTAACGTGATAACACAAAACAATAGTCCTGAAATTGGAAAATCGATCCGGAAGATGGAAGAGATATTGTAATTAATTTTTTCTTTCTTATCTAGTCTCTTGCAACATTTGTAGCTTCATCTCAAGGCTACTTATTCCACATTCTCACTAGGTAGTTCATGAATTTTTCCTATAAAAACATCAAATATAAATGTTTTAAAAGCACTTTTATTTAATTATGAACCGAATATTGATTACGTTACAATCCAAGCACTCGTTCATCGCATTATTGTAGAGACAAAGCCATGCACTTAACCTAGCTATTCAAGTCACCATCCAGTAAGTTATTCCAATTCTAAGTTCTAAGTTCTAACATCATAGATCCATAACTGACAAATTGACCAAGTTTCCATAATTTGACATTTCAATTCAGTAGAGCACGAGAGGTTCAACCAGTAAAGACACGATATTTTTCCGAGTGTCTCGGTCTTGAACTCCAAATCCATCTCCATATTGGTAAAGGCTATGTGCCACACGAGCATTATTTGTTGCAATATTGACAAATGATTGCAGCATTGGCAATTGGTTGAAGCATTGCCCATTTATTTTCTTCCAACTCTTGTTTATCATGTCTTCGATGTGCTTCTGTGCTATTTCTTCTGAAACATCAGCTTCTCTCATATAACATAGGATTGATGAGGGAACATCACCTCTTGCTCTCTCAGCCTGTTTCAAGTTACTATTCCAATTAGTTTGTTCTAATATGGATATAATAATTAATCAATGTTCTATATAACTAATAAAGAATGAGTAATGCTATAACCACAAATTATTTTACAATATTTTTACAAACTATTGATATGACAAATTCTTCCTAGTTCTAAACTAGGCTTACCACTAATATAACATTTTTATTTATCAATAATTTTTTAGAAAATGATAAAACTATATCAGTAGTTTGTAAAAATATTGTAAAATAATTTGTGTTTATAACATTACTCTTTCCTTCTAAGTAATGTTACAAATATAAACTATTTTACAATATTTTTACAAATTATTGATGTGACTAATTTTTACGAGTTCTAATCTAGACTTGCCAATGACATCACATTTTTATCTACTAATAATTATTCTGAAAATGCTAAAACTACATCTACGATTTGAAAAAATGTTGTATAAAGAAAGAGTAATTACCACTGAAGTCCCCAAATCATTGCAGAGTCGAATTATCATAGATATATTATACACAATTTCTTGGTTTTTCTCCAGAAAATCTTCCATCCCGTTTGTTACCTCATGTCCCATGGAAAAGAATTCATGGACCAAAAGTAATGGGGCAGTCGATGAAATCCATCCATTACTTAGATATTCTTGCAGGGATGGAGTGTAGCCCATGTTGTACCACTTTGCTTCCACAAATAATGCATTACAAAAATCTGTCCACTATTAAAAAAGAGAAAAAGAAAAAGATATTCTCTATAATTTCAATAACGATGATCTTTACCTATTGTGTATATATGTATTCCAGTTAAACATGATGAAAAATGAACAAATGAGTAAATTCCAATTATTATGGAAAATGAACAGATGAGTACCCCTTTTTTAAGATGAGGTAAAACATGGTTCCAGGCATCCTTCTCCTTTTGAATTTCATTAGCGATTTCATTAGTAGTATTGTAGAGAGCTAAGAAGCAAGTCTTCATGCACACTGGAAGCTGTTGAGTTTCACTAACATCCCACCTGAATTAATTATTTTGGTAAGAATAATTCTTAATGTTGTAAAACAATTATTTGCCTATTTTAAAATACCCCTAATATCTCCAAATTTTTGACACAAGATAGAATTTTTACTCCAGCCTAATCTAAGTGTATATGTGTGTGAAACTCCCTCCTGGAGACTTGAACTCCGGCTCTTACCCCTCGCTTCCCACACTCCACAAGCACTTATACTTGTGGAGTGACCAATGCACCAAGAGTATGCGGTAGTCCCAAACATCTCCAAATTAAAATAACCAAAATACGCTCAAAACTACTAAAATACCTCTAAATCCTTTAAAATAACCAAATTATCCATTATACCTTCAAAATGACTGAAATGGCCTTGTATCTAAAAAATACCCAAATATTTTCAAATCTAATATGATTGAACTACACTCTAAATAAATAAATATACCCCTAAAAAACCATTAAAATGATGAAAATACCTTATAAAACCTCCAAAATAACCACGTAATGCCTCAAAATTATGGGAATCAACTCCAAACTTTTAACAGTTTCTCAAAAATACTTTGTAAGTATCACTTAGAGGTTTCAATTGTTTGTACGTAATTATCCTTGTGAATGCTGGTTCAGTTGATAGCTTTTGTTAATTATTATTTTTATTTACTTTTGTTGTTACACTCTTATTTTGAATATGATTATTAGTGTAATTTTTAAAAAATTTATTTTGATTGTGCAGGTTGATCTAAGTTATTTTATTAATATATTAAAGTGAGAAATCAAAGTTTTTATTTCATATTTATATAAAATATAAATATAAAATTTATGATTTTTCATATGAGTAATAGAGCTTTCCTATCGACGATCTTTCTCGGTGCATAAGCAAGGCTTAGCAGTCGAAGTACCGCATAAGCAAGAAAGCCAATAGACCTTGAATAGCCAGCCTGTACGAAAGGACTTTTGAAGAGGATTTTACTATTGTTTAAAATCCATATATAAATCTTGTACACGAGTTGGCACAACGCTTTCGCTTTAAATCAATTTCGCTCATCTGGTCTGCACGATCAAATCAACTCCAACATATATTTTTTGAGTATTTTTAGGAAAATAACTAAATATCATAAAATAAATAATTTTCCTTGAAATGTTTTTACATTGAAATAAACGGTTAAAGTATTTTTGGTCCTCAATTTTTTGTTTCGTTTTCGTACTTGTGTGTGCTTCATTGTTATCCTTGCCAACACCTAATTAACAAAAATTACTCGCATGACTGACATAATGCCTTTGTCACTTATTTGAAAAAAAAAAAAAAAAAAAAAAACATTTTGCTACATAGTTGACAAGAAAGCTATGTTAGCTAAAAGTTTTCTATCAAAATACTAAAAATGTAAAAAAAATATATATATATATATATATATTTTTTGTTTATTTTACCAACACCCCCCCCCCCCCCCGCGGCCCCCACTCACATGTTTGGTAAAGAAACTTTTATCTAACATAAACTTTTTCTTTTTAATAATTAGAGCATCTCTAGTAGCTTCTCCAATTACAATTACTCTTTGCCTATTTAATTTTTCAAATACACTTTTCAATAGACTCTCTATCCTTTTTTCATCTCATTTAAACATTATTTCTTCATTCTTTCTTTACTATTTCTTTAATCTTTTTTTTTTAATTTTATTCTTTTTTTAAAAAAAATTCCTCATATTTTATTTTATTTTTTGAAAAGTGTTATGTTCGTAATATTTACACAACAAATTTTAGGTGGTAAGTTTTTATTGGTTTTAATTTAAACCCACCATATAAATTATTATTTTTACTAGTAATTTCCCATAATAACCTATCATTTAGAATTTTTTTGTGAATATATTGTAAAAATATTGTGACATAATATTTCTCCCTTTTTTAATAAGTTTTTCCCTTTTCTTTTCATCCATACATTTCACTTTCTAGAATCTTCTCTGTCTTCTTTTTTCTTTTTCTTTTTTCCCTCTTATTTTTTCCACTCCACAGACACGTACCCACTCTTCTCCTATTAATCTATTTTTTTGTTTGTTCTCCACACATGAACCCCATCCTTCTGACTTCTTCTCTTCTATGCTTACCTTCTTTTTCTTTTCTTTTTTCTTCTTCAACTCACTTCACACACACACACACACACACACAGAGCTGACTATGATCTTTTGGCTTCTCCTCTATGTTTGCATTTTTGTTTTTTATTTTCTTTCTTCTTCATCTTACTTCACACACACACACACACACACAGCCGGTAGAGAGAGTTGGCCTTTGTCTATGTTGTTTTCTGATGAGAAGAGAGAGCCTTTTCTGATGAGAAGCAAAAGAGAGAGCAAGGAAGAAAGAGAAATAGAGGAAAGAGAAAAAAATTATTTTTTATTCAACTAAGAGATTATTTAAATAGATAAAGTTTTTTGAAGGTGCTACATAAACGCTACAGTATTCTCTACTTCAAGAGAGGTGTTGTAGCAACTCTATTTCAAAATATAAAGATAGAGAAGCTGTTGCCTGTTGGAGTGAGTTTTTAGTGTGTTTGCTCTCCAAAATTAAGTTTAGAGAACCTATTAGAGATACTCTTAAAATGGAGAAAAATTATTCAAACCCTAAACATTTCTATTAAAAATACTAGGGAAGTGTTAGTCAAGCTACACGGTGCTTTGTCTAAACTAATTTATTTATTTTTATTATAATTATGTGATTCATAAGCATTTTATTAGTAAAAAAAAAAAACTGTGTGAGGACCAAAATGAAACCAGCCCAAAAGTTTAGGACTAAAAGTATATTTAACCCTATTTTATATTGAAAGTTTTCAGCAGTGATATTCCGCAATGCTGACCTATTTACGACATTTGTGAAGTGCTTTAGTTCTTCCAATGTGCCATAAACATCATCAATTATCAGTATCAGAGTAACGACTTTCGTAAGGCATTTTCTAAGACATGTGTACTTAGGCTCGAAAGCAAGGCCCACTGAGCACATAAAACTTTCGGCTAGTCTGTCTCTTGCAAAACTCAAGTTCTCTGTGAGCCCCAGATTTCTCCACCACCTAAATGACACAAAGGTACAAGTAACTAAGTTGTTTCTCTTTATGCTAATTAGTATTTTGTGCAATGCAAAGTGAGTTTGGTGTATAAGATACATATTCACAAATCACATTATTCTTTGGAAGCTACCTGGATGATTCCCTTAGATCTTTTTGAAGTATGGCTTGAACTATGTTGAAATGAAGTTTAGCAAGTTCAAGTAAGCTCGAGTTCATGTGAACGTCTTTCTCATATGAATTGATGTGCCATTTGACATCAAACCACTGTACTCTCCTTTGTGATGGAAGTTCCAAAACATGGACCACTTGCTTGGCAAGGTCACTATCTAAACTGGAAATGCTTTCTTTGAGAGTTGCAGTTAAGAAATCTCTAGCCACATCCAGAATGTTTTCACCTTCTAAACCCAAGTGTGAGGCCTCCAAAAGCTCAAGCATTTCTTTAATATTTATGTGCGGGTTTTCTCTGATCAAACCGGTTTTTTCATCCGTAAAGCCTCTAAACATATCTGAATTGCACAGAATGTACTGGGGTTAGATATTAGGACTTCAAACAACAACCATGTTTTAGTTTCTAAGGGCATGTTTGGTACATATATTTAAACATGTTTTCAGTTTTTAAACAATATTACACATATTTTTACACATTTTTTCACCCACACATATTTTCAAAAAAACTGAAAACTGTTGTTTAAACACACGTACTAAACAGGCTCTAAGTTTTTTGGGATCAGTTATGGATTTTCAACAAATTAATTAGGATCGGCTACATAAATGACATGATTTAAATTTGAAGATTATTCTACCTTGAGAAACTTCATAGCCATGCTGCCTAAAAAGCCTAAAGCATAGTGCAGTAGTGTAGAGATCCTCTTCTGGACTAGAAATTTTCTTCTTAGTGGATGCAATGGTGTCTAGAGCCTCTTTGATTTCCATATCAAAGTGGCTTGCTAGGCCTAACTTGTTTACGCTGTCAATCAGCTCAAAGGTTGCCACAGAGTCCACTGCATTCGCAAATATTAGCCTTACATCTTCTTTAAGTTTCTGTACCCGTCTTTCATATTCTTGGCCCTGCAAAAACACCATTGTCCCAAATCTTAATTGTGTTAGTGAAAATTACGTGCAGAGGGGCTCTCTAAAGATGAGAATGGACAATAATGAACGGGTAGAGTTTAGGAAACAAAATTCCCACTACCTCCACATTCATTTTTAGTCATTCCATTGATTTAGTTAGTCATAAAGTTTTTAAATATGACACATGAATGATCTTACGAATCGTCATATAACAAACAGGAAAAAATTCCTTTAAACTGGTTTGAAAAAATACTTTGTCCATAATAAAATAACTTGAATATTTGGGTTCTATTTAAACGCACCTATATTTCCTATGGATGAGTTATAATTTTAGAAGTAAATACAATAACGTGTTAAGAGTCATATTTTACACTATAGAAACTAATTGCTTAAGAAGTAATTATAATTTCTCTATGATAGAGTATGAAATAGAGCAGAAAAAGAAGCCACAATTATTTTTTGAAATGGAAGAGATGGGAGAATCTGTTGACACAACTTCAAAGTGGTGAAAAAAAAAATGGTAAATCTTTATCAAATGGATAAACGTTTACTAAATATTGACCACATAAAAGTTGTAAAAGTTGTGACACAAAAATTCTAGTCACAATGATATTCTCATAGAAGGTATTTAGAAAGGATTCTTACGTCGTATATGCTAGAAAGAGACTGTAGGTAATCATAGCTCCATATATTTGGCTTATAATTGGCAGATCGTCGTTCGTGTACGATATCATTGGCTTGAGGCTTCATCTCGGATGATGAAGTTTGCAGCACAGATTGCAATTGTTTATTACAATCCATAGTGATGGAATCACCTAAAAGGAAAAGCTAAAGGAAAAATTAAGAAAGTTTGAGTTGATGAATGCAGTGTTGATGGATTTTCGAAACCTACTTTGGATTGCTTTATATAGGCAATGAGGCATACAAAATGACAAAAATAAGATAAGTTCATAACTAATAACTACGTAAGACCTTCTATCTTAGAAGGAAGTAGCGGAGCCACATATTGTTTGAGTGGGTGCAACTCAAATTTGAAAAAGGCATGGTACATTCAAATTATGGAGAATTTTGAATCTTGTTATACCAACCTTTAAATAAATTTTGTGTGATCAATTATGAGATTTTTTATTCTCAAAAAAAATTTTGTGAGTTTTTTTTAATATTATTTTTTAAATAAGGATTCTATTGAGATATCGGTACTATTGATCGATACATATTTGTTGTGAGTGTAGCAAAAATTTATGAGTTTATTTCAGTAAAATTGAAAATAAATAGCAAAAAAAATTGGTAAATTTAATCCATTTTAATAGGTGAGGTCCAATATTACCAATTATCCCAAAAGTTTAAATTATTAAAATATGATAAATTTAATCATTAAACACATACTTCCTAACATTTTGTTTGGGCAATTTTCATAGCTTTCTCATGGCAGAGTAAAACCAGCTAGCTGCTCAAAAAATTATCTTTTGAAAATTTTATATAAATTTAATTCTAATACCTATACATATGTGAAGCTTGCAATGTCATATCTATACATCTGACTTTTAACCACATAAATCTGTCATATATCTATACATGTGAAGCATCTTATTTCCAATCATGGAGATAAATTCTAATGAAGACAAAAAACTCGAGCACGAGTTTTTCTCCAACCCAAGGGAAGATAATGCAAATCAGTTATGGCATTTTTTTTCCTCTTCCTAATTGAATTAGGATTTTAATTATTTTTATTTCCCTAATTAAGTCGCTTTCTTTTCTCTAGTAGAGAGTAGCACTTTGTTATTTCTTTTTCTTAAAGGCGTTGGAAAAAAAACACCACTTTTCACTACCACCACAACCACACAAAGGAGTTGGAGAACATTTTCAATAAATGATCCTTAATTACATGGAGGTGGTGATATATTAAATTTTTATCAATAAAAGTTTAATTTGAGAGGCTTTCTCTATTCTTTTGCTTACAAACTTAGAGTTCTTGTAGAACTTAGCTAAGTTTTATGTAGTTATTGCATGTGTATTACCAATTCTGCTTCTACACTCTCAGAAACACTTAGACTAAATTATCGTAGAATTTTTATCTTATATATAAAAAAAAAAATTCTAAATTCTGTAGCTAAACATGTTCACATATATAAAAGACCAAAGTTGCATGTAAGACTTAGGTTCTAGTCAGCACAGAGCCGTAGTCTCCTTGAAGTAGATGAAAAAGAAAGGAAGGACTAAATAGTTGTCAAAGTTGGAAACGCAATTCTTAATTACTTCAATGTTCAATGGGATGGAATATGACCTTCCTCACTTCAAGCCAACAAATTAAGGGACGTATTATCTCAATTCTCAAAATAAAAACACAGACACATCTTTTGCTTTTATATTTTGTTAAAGTGGTCCCAAAACAAAATCACAAAAAAATATGTAAATGTTACTCACCAATCAAACAGGAGAGAGAAACAGGAGTAAAGTGACGAAAAACTTGTTACTTACCCAACGTTTGTCCCTTCCCCCTCTCTTCCCTCACTGAGTGGCGTGTATTATGATACTTTCATAATAAATTTTAAGTATCACTGCAGTATAAGTGCTTGTAGAATGTGGGGCAAGGGTTAGGGTTCAAGTTTTCAGGAGGGAACTTCACACACATATACACTTAGATTAAGCTAAAATAAAATTCTATCTTGTATAAATAATAATAATAATAATAATAAATTTTAAGTAACAGATTGTTACGGATTATTATTGGTGGAGCAAAAAAATTATTTTAATTAGTTGTAAGTTCAAATTAGAATCAATAACAACAAATCACCTATAATTTGTTGTAAAAATGTTACGAAAATATTATGAACATAGCATTTTTTTAGTGTGTATTAATTTTATGGTGTCCCAATTTAGTTGATTAGTGAGATGGTGTTTGGACACCCTTGCTTTCACCACTCGTATCTCAGTTTTGATAACTCATGCCTCAAACTGGTGGGGTATAGTCTATACAAGTAAACTCTGGTTGGCAAGATTTCCTTAACTCATTTCTCAGTTTTTTGAGTTAAGAACTTGAAAACTGAGTGAAGCCAAAAACTTGTTTTCAAAACATCAAAACTAAGTTTCAGTGGCAAAGTTGTAAATGCCCAGTTCACAATGGACCCCACGTTAGAGTCTTGTCCCATCAGAAGCTCAGTGGACTCACTCTTACCTGTGCTCTCTCTCTCATCTCCTCTCTTCACTGGACCTCCACAAACCACAAGTCACCGCCATCACAGTGGACTCTCGGGTCCTTCCCTGCTCTCTCATCGTCGGTTTTTCTCTCTTTTTTCTTTGAGCTGAAAGTTCTTTCCTTTGTAATTGTTTACGGGTTTGGAGATTTGGTTGATTTAGGTTTAAGGGTTTGAAAAATGGAATTTGGATTTGGATTTGGGGTTTCCAAATAAAAGATTATTGTTTTGGGTTTTGGGTTTGTTTCAAAATTGGTATTAGAAAAAACTGTACCCTTGTGATGTGCGTGTGCATATGAACTAGCTATATAATGGAACATGAATTTGCAGGAGGAATGATCTGCTTGTGTTTGATTTGCTTTCCTTACCTTTTTAGCTAATGACCCTTTCTGTTTGCATGGAAATTTTAGAGAGAAAAGTGAAAGAGTGGCATAGAGTACTGTTACCGTTCTGAAAAAAAAAAAAAAAAAAAAGACTGTGGGTTCCACCTTTTGAGTTAAACTTCAGTTTTTAATCTGAAAACTAAAGCAAATATTTGAGCCAAACACATATTTGAGTGAGTTATGAGAAAAGTAGAGAATGGAACATGAGATATGAAAATGAGTTTTGAGGGATAAGATTTGAGATATGAGTGACGTGTAAACCAAATAGGGCCTAAATATCTCAATTCAGTGAAATCACGATACCTTTCCTTGTAGTAGTAGACTTCTACTCCTATTACAATTCTATATACAAAACCAATGGATCCCACTTACAAATGATTAAAAACAAATCTCTACATTGATTCATTGAATAGTAGTCTGAACACAAACATTTGATGAACTAGACAAAAACGTGCTACAGGTCTACAACTATAATATAAAATCGTGGGTCCCACTTAGTAATGATTAAAAAATATAAAAAATAACAATTTTGCTACACGTACACAGAATATAAATCAGTGCCAGCATGAAACTTTGAAAAAAATAAGGTATATACAGTGCAAACAAAATTCGACTCCCATCAAAAAGGAAAAAAAAAAAAAAAAAATCTTTTCGTATCAATCTCTTTCTTTAGACCTCAGAGTTTCTGTGAAGTTTTTAAAAGCATTTAAGTTGAGTTTTTAAGTCACACATTCAAATATTTACACATATACATATTCTTAATACTTTTGTTTTAATTTATTTATTTATTTTTATTTTAAAAAAAATTAAATTATATGTTTAAATGGTTTATATTTAGATGGATTTCTTAATTTGATTATTCTTAACCATAAATTTATAATTCAAATTATATGTTTAAACTATTTTTATTTATAATGATCTCTTAATTTGATTATTCTTAATTATAAATTGTATTTTTTTCTTTATTTTAATGATATGACATATATATTTGTAGTTAATTGACATATAGTTATTTATTTATTTTGTTATTAATATTGATTAATTTTTTACTTTCAATTTTGCCTTTTAATCTTGCCCTCAACCTAAATTTCTGGCTCTGCCACTGACTAAAGGGAAAACGTTTTAAATCCATATGGGGAGGAAACTTCAACCCAACTTTCCTGTATAATTTAATTTGCCTTTTTTGGAATGCTTTTACAGACATGTTCCTACCCAAAACTATTTGGAATTAAATTAAGGTGTTTATCCTTGTTGGGAAACAGTTTGATTACTATATCGTGAGAGATTTTGCGGATGTTCAAAATTGGGATTTATTTTTATTTTTATTTTTGGAAATAATGATGATAATTGTTATAATATTGGTGGCTTAAATTTGAGGTGCACTTGTGCCACATATGATTTACTCCTTCACAAGTTATATTTTTGGGGTTTGGCTTACCTTCAGTACATTTTTAACTAGATATGTCATTTTGTTTTAAGGACAGTTTAGCTATAAAATTCGTTGTAGCATTAGGCTACAATCTTATTCAATAAAAAAAACATTACTACATATTTTGAAATTCTAATCATTAAATTGCATGTTCTTTATGCTCTTAATACATATATCAAATTTTGTGTCAATAAGATATTATTTACTATATGATCTATAAATTTATATTTTATGCATAATTTTAAACTACAAAAACTTGCAATTTAAAATTTTATTGATGATTTAGTTATTGATCTTCAATTTTCTAAAAATTTTGCAAGCATGAAGAATATAAGAAGAATATGTCATTCAATGGTGGATTTGCCAAATTTTCAATAAAAAGATATTGAGCAAGGTTGTAGCCTAGGCTACAACCAATTTTATAGCTAAACTTTGTCTTTGTTTTAAATATACAATGATAAATGGTAGTAAGTTTTAATTTTCATGTTTTATTTAGTTAGTGGGTGGCAGTCTCTTATTAAAATAAAAAGAAATTCTTTTTAAAAAAGTTCTAGAGGTAATTAGCGAAATCCATACTTTTGTGTTGGGCACGTAATGGACTCCAATTGAATAGGCATTAAGCCTTAAACGACTTACGGTAAGTTTGGTTCGGCTTTTTGAAACTGAGCATTTTGAAAAAGTAGAGTTTTCAAAAAATGCAATATGAAAATGTGCTTTTTGAAAAAGTTCAATGTTTGGTAAAAGCCGTTAAAAGTGCTTTTTGAAAAAACTGAGTGTTTGGCTAGCACTTATAAAAGTAGTGGTTTGAATGATAAATTACCAAAAAGGACAATGTAAATATATAGGAGTTTGTTTCATACTTAAATCGACTACTTCATCATACTTAAATCAATTTTTCTCTTTCTAAAAAAATTATTTTTTTCTCACCAATATTAGTTAATAATAACCTACCACTTAAGAATTATTGTGAAAATATTGTGATAAAAATTGATACTGATTTTAATTTGAACGTACTATTAAAATTATTTATTTCTCTTTCTATAGAAATTATTTTTTTCTCACAAATATTAGCTAATAATAACCTACCACTTAAGATTTATTGTGAAAATATTGTGATAAAAATTGATACTGATTTTAATTTTAACGAACTGTTAAAAATTATTTTTTCTTTTTCTAAAAATTTTATTTTTTTTCTCACCAATATTAGCTAATAATAACCTACCACTTAAAATTTATTGTGAAAATATTGTGATAAATTTCCTTCTTCTTTTTTCCTTTTTTTCCCCTCTTTTTTTTTTATCTTCCACACACGGCATTTCTTTCTCTCTCTTTTTTCTCCTCTTTTTTTCTTCTCCACACATGTACCCTTACTCTTTTTTTCTTTTTTCCTTCTTTCCTCTTTTTTTTTCCCCCCGCCATTCTTCCAAACTCTAGAATGTTCCAGTCTTCCAGAGCTCTCCTTCTTCGTTTTTTTTTTTTTTTTTTCTCTCTCTTAGCACAATGTCTGTAACACCCATCTTCTTCCCTACCATCCACTATCTCTATTCCCCCTTCTTTTATTTTCCTTTTCTCCCTCATTCAAGAACATTCTTGGGAGCTCTCATTCTCTCTTTTTTTCTCCAGCTCTCGTCTTTTTTTTTTTTTTTTTTTTTTTTTTGATTCCAGAACATTCACTGGCTCTCTCAGCAATAAGAAAATTTTCCTTTTCTCCCTCATTCAAGAACATTCTAGAGAGCTCTCATCTTCGTGCCGTCGCTCATCTTCATCCCCAACACAGTCCAGATGGGTCAGATGGCTTTTGTCTTCTGTCTTTCTTTTCTTTTATTGTTATGATTTGATTAATTTTAAAATTGTGTTTTTGAGTTTGTATTCTGATAATCTGATCATATGCTTGAGTTTAGAGATGTTTGAGAGGAAGATTGTTGTGATTGTAGCCGTTGTGTTTGTTCTGTAGCAGAGTAGCACGGAGAGGACCTTTGTAGCAGCACTGTGGGCAATTTGGTAATTTAACACTATCTCCAACAGTAATATTGATAAAACGCACATTAGCTTTATCAAAAAGTTTTGTAGAGCTGCTTTCTGCTAAAGTCCTCTTCCTTCACAATTTCAAAATGCAGCTTTCAGCTAAAGTTGCTTTTAAAATTTAACCAGATGCTCATATAATTTTTTGGGTTCCAAAACGCGCTTTTTGCCTTTTAAAAGTGCAAACAAACGGGCACTTAAGGAATATTATTCCTTATGGGGCACTTGTACTGTGGCAAGACCTAATATATATTGTCAATTATTTGAGTGGCGTAGTATTATAATAGGCTTCTTTATTCTTTGGTATATATTTTTGTATAAACTTCTAAGCGGAGACTTTGATCTAGATATTTTAAAGTTTCTTTAGTCACATGATTCCGGTGATTGAGAGCTTTTTGGCTTTGTAATCTTCTTAATCTTTTGTTAGCGAAATTTTCTTCTCAACACTGTGTAGCGTAAAATTGAACCACGTAAAACTATCCATTTTTATCTGTTTATATACACAACAAATAGCGATTTACACTTTTACAATTCTCAACAAATTGGTATTAAAGCTTTCACTTTTACAATTTCTTCTCAACACTATGTAGCCTAAAATTGAATCACGTAAAACTATCTATTTTTATCTAGTTATATACACAACAAATAGCGATTTACACTTTTACAATTCTCAACAAATTGGTATTAAAGCTTTCACTTTTACAAAAAGGGTCCGGTTAATGTATGCCCTAAGGGCACACATTAACCCATTTATTTATAGAAAAAAAATTTTGAAAATTAAAAAGCTGTCAAAATATTTTCAATTTTAGAGAAAAATTTTCTAAAAATGATAAATTATTGTGTGCTCTAAAGGCACACATTAGCAAAATCCTTTCAAAAATAACAAAACGTTTGCTGGTAAAGGTTTATAGAAGGGAAGGATGCTCCCACCCCATGTACTTGGCGATATATATTTCACCAACCCAAAAGAACATTGGCATCGTTAAATATATTGATGATTCCATGTTGAAACTAAAGTAATGAAATAAAATTGATGTGGGAAAATGATAGAAACAGTGGAAATAGAAGACCCACGTTGATATATAAAGCGTAACAACTACATTTTTACTATGTAGTCTTGGATATTGGTTTATATATACATGTTACAAATTGGTTGTTTTTTAGAACATCAGATGCTAACGAACTAAACAGCAAACATCATCAATTATCAGTATTAAATTGGTGACTTTTGTAAGCCATTTATTAAGACGGGTGTACTTAGGCTTGGAAGCAGCGTCTAGTCGTCTATTGAGTGCACATATTACATTAGGCTAGTTTCTTGTGGATTGAGATCCGTGCGATAGCAAAATGTTATTGCACCATGCAATTAACCGTTGGATATAAGAGAGAAACTAAAAAATAAAGTGTTAAAATAAAATGGTAAAAAGTTGAAGGTTAAATTTTTTTTTTATTCAAGGGTTGAGATTAAAAGTTTTAAGGCAAAAATGCATTTTTCATCCCTATGTTTTGCCTTGATTCTCATTTTGTTCCCTACATTTTATTTCTGCCACATTTAGTTCCCATTTAGAAAAACGCCATCCAGTTCAATTCTTTCCATTACTGCCCTAACTGCAAAATTCTAGGTGACAAACGGAACTATTAAAATAATAATAATAAAAATATTATTTTGGCATTAAAAAATGTCACATCAGATTATTATTTTGGCATTAAATAATAAAAACATAAAATTCTAAACTTCAAATTATTTAAAAAAGAAATTAAGTTAATTAAATTAAAAAAATTCTTTACATTATGTTCTTCCTAGTTATCATGAAAAATAAGTTCATTCTCTTCCTCAAATAATATGTTTGGTTGCTGAGGAAATTAAAAAATCAAGAATATACCCAACATGGAACACGTAAAATCAAAGGGCACAAATCTACAAAATACAAAGACCTTCAAAGATTCAAAACACAAAGAACACAAACCCAAACCCAATCATCAATCTCCAGCAAACCCAGAAGATCACATAAACCCATAAAATGAAAAATCAAACCCTCCGTACAAATATCAAACCCAGGAACAAACTCATAAATTTAAAACCCATAAAAAATCGAGAAAAACAAAGATTATAAGATCCAAATCTCTTCAAACCCAACTGATTCTTGCAATTTCCCAATACAAACAAACCCACATGAAACTGGAAATCCAAACCTTGATCCACTACCTTCAAACCCCACTAATGGCCAAAAAATCCAAATCTACCCATCGCCTATAAGCCTAGCCAACCACCGTGGCCCAGACCCATAAAACCCAACCAACATCATCGATCTCCAACTCTACCAATCTAAGTTCGTCTCTCTCCACCTCCATTGTTGTGCTCCACCTCAATGGGCTCTGTGGTGGGTGTGCTGGACGATTGGGTTGTGGGGAATCTAGGTTTGGTGAAACACATTGGAGTGAGCCTTCAAAATGGAAAGGTTTTGGTGGGAGTGGAAGATAGTGGGGCAAAGAGTGGAGGTGCTGCTGCCATAGCCATTGAATTTGGAGACAAAGAGAGAGACTAAGGGGTGTTTGTTTAATAAGAAAATTAGTCAATTGTGTTCATCTACTTTAATTGCATATTCCCCCATATGCATTTTTATATTTTAACGTGGGAGAAAAAAGAAAGTTAAAAATACGAAAAAGTAATTCTGTTTTTAATTTTCTTTTATTTATTTAAAATTAATAAGTTTTTTTTTTTTTTTAATTTAGATGCTGATGATGCCGAAGAAATCACCAGTAAGCTGCTAGTACTCCTCCGATTGAAGCAACACCTGCGAAGAGAAAATAGACGATCGACAGAGAGCACCGGTGTGGTGTCGGCCAAAAACCCTCCGACGATCAAGTTAGAGCCCTTTAAACAACCCTAAAGTGCCAGAGTTGAGATAATTGTGCGTACCTTTTGTCATGAGGGTTTCTGGGGTTTATATAGTGGTGTAGAGCCGAAATAAACGCCTTGGCGAGGAAGTACTTTCCTTTTAGAAGAGTAATTCGAGGAACTTTGCATATCGTATAGAGCTCTTTTCCTTATAGGGATCTTTTAGACTAAAGTTGAACGTGTAGCGTAAGAACTTTTCCTATACTCACATAGAAGTCAAGATAGGCTAAAAATGAAGGTTGGACTACTCCTTCAGATCTCACTTGCCAAGGTCGTCAGCCCACACTGTCGTCAACTTATGTATGTCTCCACAAAGAACGTCAGCCAAGGACCCTTTCAGCCAAGGTCGTCACCCCTGACTCGTCAACGTGATCCGTCAGCTTAACGCTGCTACGTAAGGGGTATGGCTATGGATGTCAAAAAGGCGGCACCCTAATGAGACTAGCTGACGGGTTGCGTGTTCTCGTCAGCATTCTTAAAAACGTCACTATCAGATGCCAGCGTGGTGCAATAGCCCCAGATGCATTTCCGCCAAGTTTCAAATCAACCTTTAATTTGCTATTGCATGGTGCAATAGCATTAACTAATTAACTAGATCTCAATTTGTCTCTTGCTCAAATTTTCTGTGAGGTCTAGATTACTCCACTAGCACCTAAATGACATAAAGGTACAAGTGAGTTCTTTCTCTTTGTGATGTATGACGTATGACGTATCACTTTCTTTGGTAGCTACTAGAATGATTCCCTCAGATCTTTTTTGAAGTTGGGCTTGAGCTATATATGTTGAAATGAAGTTTAGTGAGTTCAAAAGAATAATGCATGGCATGGTCCTTAAGGGTTAGTTTGATTGGAGGGATGTAAAAGTAGGAAGATAGAAAATAGTGAGAGGATAGAAAAGACTTTAATTTTCTCCTTTCTTGTTTGGTTAGGAGTGAAAAAGTGAAAAGATGGAAAAAATGAATTTGTATAAATTTATTCATATATCCTTGTTAAAAAATGATGTCTAATTAAAACAAAAAAGTGATAAGAACCAAAAAAAAAAAAAATCACCCAAATTTATTAAAAAAAATCATTTCTATTTAAACAAACAAAAAAAAAACACAAAGCACCACACCCACGCCCTAGAAATCAAAAGAAAAAAATAATAATAATAATAAAGGGTAGGCAACATTGACGCCTAGAAAACCATTAAAAAAAAGCCAATTGAATTTTGTCATTTCACCATCAAACTCCCTCCACTCGATTTTCTCTCCATTTTGGAGAGACAAATTCTGTGTGAGCCTAAGTGGAAAATGCCAGGGCCCACCAGAAAAATTTCTCTCCCTCCCCCCTTACCAAACAACACTCTTTCCCATTTTCCCTCCTAATTTCTCTTCTTCTTTTTTTTCTTTTTCTTTTTCTTTTTTCCTATTTCACCTCCTACCAAACATACCCTAAAATAGCATTTATAATTGTGTCTTTCTCTTATGCGTCGATTTGCTATTTGATGTCAAACCACTGCACTCTCCATCGTGATGGAAGTTTATTGTTCAGCAAGGTGACAAGGTCACAATCTAAATTTGGACTGCTTTTGTTGAGAGCTTCTGTCGAGAAATCTCTAGCATCATGATCAGGACATCATCCAATATTATGTCTTCACCTTCTAAAGCCAAGTGTGAGGCCTCAGAACTCCAAAAGTTCAAGCATTTCTTTGATATTTTCATGTGTGCTAGCTTTTCTATGAAACTTCATAGCCAGGCTACCTACAAAGCCTAAAGGTGTGTTTGTTTGGAAGTGAAATAAGGAGGATGAAAAACTTTGTAAAGGCAATAGGAAGGACAATTTTTTTAGTATGTATTTAGTTGGGTGAGAAGGAAGGAAAATAAATGGTGGGGCCCAGGTATTTTTTCTCTTGGCCCACCAAAAATTTTTCTTCTTAAATGAAAAGAAAACTGAGAGGAAGAAATTCGTAAAATGAGTTTTCAAAAATACCCTTAAAATTGACCTTCAAGTTTCCAATATGTTGGCTTTTTATTTTTTTCCTTTCATTTTTTCTTCCTTTGTTACTGAACGTGTTGACCTTTTTTTTTTTCCTTGATTTTTTTTTTCTTTGTTAGTGGCGTGATGGTTTTCATTTTTTTTTTTTTTCTTCTTTTCTTTTGTCTGAACATAGCTTCTTTTCTTTTCTTCTTTTTATTTTCTTTGACTTTTTCTGGATGCGTAGCTTTATTTATTTATTTATTTTGCGCTGAAATGTTTATTTTCTCATTAATTTTGGTTGGTTTTTTTTTTTTTTTTGAAAACATTTTGTTATATACATAATTTTTTTATAAAAAAAAGTATAATGTGTTATCTTTTATTTTATTTAATAGGGATATGATGATAAATTTATACAAACTTTATTTTCAACAAAACAAAAAAGTTTTTTATTCATCCACTTTTCCACCCTCCCTACCAAACACAGATGAGGGAACCTAAAATCTTTTCTATCTTCTCTGCATTTTCTATTCTTCCACTTTTTCATCCTCCCAGCCAAACGGACCCTTAAGAATACAATTGAGTTTTAGTTAATTCAAATAATTAAGTTTTTCAAATAAAAGATTAAGAGTTTAAACTCTTTTATATTAAAAAGATTAATTGGTGTTTTAGTCTACTGATAAAAGCAATTATTATAGAGTAAATGCTTTGACCTCATTAAATTCAGTATTAAGTTCATTTTCATAATATGTCTAATGAGAAGAAAAAGAGTTTCGCATGATATGTATTAAAAAAAAAAAGTAATAATACCGACAAAAAGAAAATTGGCATACCAACATATAATGGGTCAAAACCCTAAAGAGTATGCCTAAAACAGAGAAAATAAGACAAAAAAGATGACATAACTAAACCTTGTAAAAGATTTCATAAATAATTTTGAATTATGCCAATATGGCCAGTAATGAATAAAAAATCAATGGTCTAGCCATTTATTTATAGAGAGATTATTCTTACTCTTTCAATTTCTATTATAACTTTGAATAAGGAAATTTTCAATCATATATATATATATAATCAAAACTAGATCTTGCAACAGAATAATAGATGTTATTCTAATAGGCTTTTTGATGTTATCCATTAAAACAAAATTGTTGCAAGATTTCATATAAAATTAATCATTGATGATTTCTAGAAGGGGTAGTTACAACAAACTCACTTATGGTTTGGCTCAAATTTACGTTGCCTACCTAAAGTTTGCACCGTTAGCCTTCTATAACCCACATCTCAATTTGCCATTAAAAAAACACATTTTTAGACAAAAATAAACATAACATGAATCAAAAGGATAGGTTTTGAAATTTTTTCAAAAATGGATGAACATTGAAAATGAAATTTCAAACCATTACAAATAAGCATTTTGCCTTCTTCTTGTAAAACAAAATTATATATAAGCAGAAAAGTTTCAACTTTCAATCATCAATCCCTTGCATCCAAGCATTCTAGAATTTATTTTGGATAGAGATGCTCTAGTCATAATCAATCTGGTGCAAGGGGAGGATTTTTGCACTTCTCACTTCGGTAATATCATTGAAATAGAGATTGCAAAGCTTTAGCCATTTTTGTTTCAGCCTATGAAGCACGGGTGCGTTTCGGGATTCGGGTGCGAGTGCGGGAATGGGTGCAGGACTCAGCAATTTTTGAAAAAGTAGAGTGCGGGTGCAGCGATTAAAAAATTATTAAAAATATTTTTATTTATATTTTTTATATATTGCTAAATATACTTTTTTCAAATTATATAAATATATACCAAATTTAAGAGTAATAGTAAATAATAACTAGAATACAGAGAATGGGAGAGAGCCTAGCTGAAGAGTGAAGGCAGAGAGTGGGAGAGAGGCGCAAGAAAAATGAAGAGGGAGAGGGCTAGGTCTTGGTTTTTTTCCAAACGGTGTGTTTGCACCTTCTTCTTCTTTTTTTTTTTGAATTTCGGCAAGTATCGGCAGGTATCTGTCGATTTCGATCGGTATCGGCAGATTTCAGCCGGTATCGGCCGATTTCGCTGGCATCGATTTGCGCCCGATATGGACCGAATTGGTCTGATTTGGCGCGCATCGGCCTGAATCGGCGCCGTATCGGCGCAAATCGCTCCGAAAAAATTATTTTTTTAATGCCCGATGCAACACAGACGCGCAGGCAGCCCAAATGCCGCACCCGTGCTTCCCAGGTTTCAGCCATACCAAAAGGAATTGAAACTATGTTGCTCATGACTAAAAGAAAGCCAAGAATGTTGACATCTGGTTTGGCTAGATGATGTCCCAGTTGAAATGGAATCTGATGTAACTTGTGGTATTTCACTTCAGTTCTAATGAAACCCGATACCTAACAATAAAAAAAAAGGCCTTACCAAATGGCTAGATCTACCAATTTGAGCTAAAAATTTTCACTAAAGGTTACCAATTTCATTAGAATACAAACCAATCTCAACCACATGCCGTAACTCCACTGGATTGTTCAAAGCAGCCTTTCCCAAGACCCAGCGGCACCAAATCCGACACCACCAATCCCGCAGCACCCTCAAGCCAGCAAACCCACGAATGCATTCAACCAGACACAAACAAACATTTTTCTAAAAAAAAAAGACACGAACAAACACCGCCCCACCATCACTGTCAGGCAGCTTGTCACCATTCACCCCAAATGAACAAAACCCCAATAAAAGAATTGAAGAATTGCCTCAATGAACAAACTCCCAGATTATGAGCGGTTGGTCAAGTACAAGCTCCAATAATAACGTATAGCATAACCCCAAGTATAAAAGTTCTTATATATAAAATTATTTGTTGGTTTGGTTATTTAGTTTTTGCTTTTGTTCTTCTTTTAATCACATTACATTTAATAGTGTTACATTTAAATATTAGAAAATCCTCACTTTTAATCTTATTTTCTTGCCTTTTTTTTTTTTTTTTTTCGGAGAGAATAGAGAAATAAAAAGAAAGCAAAAATACATTTTTACTCTCATTTTTAACGGAGGTGGGTTACATAAACCTAACAATGCAAACTTCAAGTGGACAAAGTGAGACTTTTCAAACCACAGGTAGTCACAAATTTAGACCAAATCATAGGTAGATTTACAGTTAATTGATTTTTTTTTTTTTTGAGAAAGTAAATAATTGAGTTGAATGAAAGACATGGTATTAAGAAAATAATTTTTTCCACTTTTGTCATTATCATGATTATGAAATGTTGGTCTGGGTCTATTAGTAGCTATTTAATAAACATCATCTTCAGTGGGTTGAGGAAGTATGGTTTGTGGGTTCAATACTCCCAAAAAGTTATAATCAAATTCCAAATGAGCTTAAAAAAAATTCCAAATGAGCTTCTAGGTTGATTGATGTTGAGTATTGTCTTTTCATAAAAGGGAAAAAAAATTGATATAATCATTAAATAAGTCGTACTGTATTCACTGGTGATATTTCTATCATATAGAACAGATATGATAGAGTTGATGTTGGGTACGTGTATCTCATTTTGTCAAATAGAATTCTCCTAATCTAGCAGAGGAGATATATACATCTGATGCTAATAATTAATACCACATCCATACAAAGAGTGCCATAGGCCCACGGCACATGTTGTTTTGGCGTTTGAAAGATCATTCTTATCAACAATTGTAAAATTTTTAACATTTACAATATTGGAACACTATTTTTACAATTTTAACACCTTATTTTAAAATATACCAAATACCAAACATTCTTTTTTTTTCTTTTTTTTTTTACAATTTCATTTAAATACACTTTCTTTAATATTTTTATTTTTATTTTTTTACCACTTCATTCAATTTTTAATCTTTCTTTAAAAGAAAGCGGACCTTATCTGAATAAAAAAAATAATATGAGTTTGAAAATTTGTGAACATCGCGGTTTCAAATTTGATACTGCACTGTTTATCAATGCCAAATATTATGACATTTAAAATACTTGATGAAAGTGATATTTTAGAGTTTAGTGTGTCAAATGCCAACTAATAGAAGTAGGCCACGTGAAAGTGAAACTCAAGAAATGGATGTTTCTAAAAATTTGTCTTCCACGCGGACCACGTCAATATAATTATATTGTGAATGAAATTTAATTCCTCTGATTGAACAAATTAAGATGTAATAAAGTCAGTTTATACATTTCTGATAAGCGATAATAACTCAAAATCAAGCACTGTATATGCATTATGTGCATTACAAATCATGCACTGGAAATTTAGATGCAATGTATATGGCTTGTTAAAGCAGGTTTTAAATATTTTACACAGTTTTTCAAGTGAATTATGTGTATTACAAATCTAATAGAAACATATGTCATCATTTTTCTATTATTCGTAGAGTAAACTTTGTCCCTCGAGATTTGCACTCAGACAACTGCATTAACTGAAACTGTTGGAAATTAAGTCCATCTCATGTGCGTTTTAGAGACGTGGTGTGGGTGAAGCATTAGCTATTAATTAGATTGGAAATCAAGGTGACAATTAGAGATAACTATAGAAATATTGTGATCGAAAGTGACTCAATTGATAGTTGAAGGGATAGTGCATGATATCCTTATCTTGGTCTTTCTCACAACCTAGTTTTGTCTAGGCTAAGAGATCGAGAGGCCTTAAAGTCAAACCGATTATATATAGGCCTTGAACTACATCAAATGGGTCAATCTTGTTTCACAACTTAGGCCTCTTTGTTGATGAGCTATCCTTGCAATAGGATTAGATAGGCTACAACAATTGGCAATGGGCCAATGGTAATAGCAGTAGCAAATCATGGGAACTACGGGAATTTTTTTTTTTTTTTTTGGGTTTAATTACTATTTTGATATTTGGTTTGTATGTTCAAATATTTTTTAGCATTTTTAATGTGTTAGTTTAGTCTATAACATTTTAGTATTGTGTCAAAATAACATTTTTTTTTTTTTTTGGAGAGAGTAGAGACATAAAAAGAAAGCAAAAATACATTTTTACTCTCATTTTTAACGGAGGTGGGTTACGTAAGCCTAACAATGCAAACTTCAAGTGGACAAAATGACACTTTTCAAACCACAGGTAGTCAACATGAATTTAGACCAAATCATAGGTAGATTTACTGTAATTATCCCTTTCTAGAATTTAAAAGAACATAGAGTTCCATTTTATTATATCCTAAATAATTGTTTTTTTTTTTTTTTGAGAAAGTAAATAATTGAGTTGAATGAAAGACATAGTATTAAGAAAATAATTTTTTCCCCTTTTGTCATAATCATGATTAATGAAATGTTGGTCTGGGTCTATTAGTAGCTATTTAAGAACATCATCTTCAGTGGGTTGAGGAAGTATGGTTTGTGGGTTCAATACTCCCAAAATGTTATAATCAAATTCCAAATGAGCTTAAAAAATATTCCAAATGAGCTTCTAGGTTGATTGATGTTGAGTATTGTCTTTTCATAAAAGGGAAAAAAAATTGATATAATCGTTAAATAAGTCGTACTGTATTCACTGGTGATATTTCTATCATATTGAACGGATATGATAGAATTGATGTTGGGTACGTGTATCTCATTTTGTCAAATAGAATTCTCCTAATCTAGCAGAGGAGATATATACATCTGATGCTAATAATTAATACCACATCCATACAAAGAGTGCCATAGGCTCACGGCACATGTTGTTTTGGCGTTTGAAAGATCATTCTTATCAACAATTGTAAAATTTTTAACATTTACAATATTGGAACACTATTTTTACAATTTTAACACCTTATTTTACAAGATACCAAATACCAAACATTCTTTTTTTTTTTTTTTTTTTTTACAGTTTCATTTAAATATTCTTTCTTTAATTTTTTATTTTTATTTTTTTACAACTTCATTCAATTTTTAATCTTTCTTTAAAAGAAAGCGGACCTTATCTGAATAAAAAAAATAATATGCATTTGAAAATTTGTGAACATCGCAGTTTCAAAATTTGATACTGCACTGTTTATCAATGCCAAATATTATGACATTTGAAATACTTGATGAAAGTGATTTTTTAGAGTTTAGTGTGTCAAATGCCAACTCATAAAAGTAGGCCACGTGAAAGTGAAACTCAAGAAATGGATGTTTCTAAAAATTTGTCCTCCACGCGGACCACGTCAATATAATTATATTGTGAATGAAATTTAATTCCTCTGATTGAACAAATTAAGATGTAATAAAGTCAGTTTATACATTTCTGATAAGCGATAATAACTCAAAATCAAGCACTGTACATGCATTATGTGCATTACACATCATGCACTGGAAATTTAGATGCAATGTATATGGCTTGTTAAAGCAGGTTTTAAATATTTTACACAGTTTTTCAAGTGAATTATGTGTATTACAAATCTAATAGAAACATATGTCATCATTTTTCTATTATTCGTAGAGTAGACTTTGTCCCTCGAGATTTGCACTCAGACAACTGCATTAACTGAAACTGTTGGAAATTAAGTCCATCTCATGTGCGTTTTAGAGACGTGGTGTGGGTGAAGCATTAGCTATTAATTAGATTGGAAATCAAGGTGACAATTAGAGATAACTATAGAAATATTGTGATCGAAAGTGACTCAATTGATAGTTGAAGGGATAGTACATGATATCCTTATCTTGGTCTTTCTCACAACCTAGTTTTGTCTAGGCTAAGAGATCGAGAGGCCTTAAAGTCAAACCGATTATATATAGGCCTTGAACTACATCAAATGGGTCAATCTTGTTTCACAACTTAGGCCTCTTTGTTGATGAGCTATCCTTGCAATAGGATTAGATAGGCTACAACAATTGGCAATGGGCCAATGGTAATAGCAGTAGCAAATCATGGGAACTATGGGAAATTTTTTTTTTTTTTTTGGGTTTAATTACTATTTTGATAATTGGTTTGTATGTTCAAATATTTTTTAGCATTTTTAATGTGTTAGTTTAGTCTATAACATTTTAGTATTGTGTCAAAATAACATTTTTTTTTTTTTTTTTGGGAGAGAGTAGAGACATAAAAAGAAAGCAAAAATACATTTTTACTCTCATTTTTAACAGAGGTGGGCTACGTAAGCCTAACAATGCAAACTTCAAGTGGACAAAATGACACTTTTCAAACCACCGGTAGTCAACATGAATTTAGACCAAATCATAGGTAGATTTACTGTAATTATCCCTTTCTAGAATTTAAAAGAACATAGAGTTCCATTTTATTATATCCTAAATAATTGATTTTTTTTTTTTTTTTTTTTGAGAAAGTAAATAATTGAGTTGAATGAAAGACATAGTATTAAAAAAATAATTTTTTCCCCTTTTGTCATTATCATGATTAATGAAATGTTGGTCTGGGTCTATTAGTAGCTATTTAAGAACATCATCTTCAGTGGGTTGAGGAAGTATGGTTTGTGGGTTCAATACTCCCAAAATGTTATAATCAAATTCCAAATGAGCTTAAAAAAAATTCCAAATGAGCTTCTAGGTTGATTGATGTTGAGTATTGTCATTTCATAAAAGGGAAAAAAAATTGATATAATTGTTAAATAAGTCGTACTGTATTCACTGGTGATATTTCTATCATATAGAACAGATATGATAGAATTGATGTTGGGTACGTGTATCTCATTTTGTCAAATAGAATTCTCCTAATCTAGCATAGGAGATATATACATCTGATGCTAATAATTAATACCACATCCATACAAAGAGTGCCATGGGCCCACGGCACATGTTGTTTTGGCGTTTGAAAGAGCATTCTTATCAACAATTGTAAAAGTTTTAACATTTACAATATTGGAACACTATTTTTACAATTTTAACACCTTATTTTACAAGATACCAAATACCAAACATTCTTTTTTTTTTTTTTTTTACAATTTCATTTAAATATTCTTTCTTTAATATTTTTATTAATTTTTTTTACAACATTCAATTTTTAATCTTTCTTTAAAAGAAAGCGGACCTTATCTGAATAAAAAAAATAATATGAGTTTTAAAATTTGTGAACATCGCGGTTTCAAATTTGATACTGCACTGTTTATCAATGCCAAATATTATGACATTTAAAATACTTGATGAAAGTGATTTTTTAGAGTTTAGTGTGTCAAATGCCAACTCATAGAAGTAGGCCACGTGAAAGTGAAACTCATGAAATGGATGTTTCTAAAAATGTCTTCCACGCGGACTACGTCAATATAATTATATTGTGAACGAAATTTAATTCCTCTGATTGAACAAATTAAGATGTAATAAAGTCAGTTTATACATTTCTGATAAGCGATAATAACTCAAAATCAAGCACTGTATATGCATTATGTGCATTACAAATCATGCACTGGAAATTTAGATGCAATGTATATGGCTTGTTAAAGCAGGTTTTAAATATTTTACACAGTTTTTTAAGTGAATTATGTGTATTACAAATCTAATAGAAACATATGTCATCTTTTTTCTGTTATTCGTAGAGTAGACTTTGTCCCTCGAGATTTGCATTCAGACAACTGTATTAACTGAAACTGCTGGAAATTAAGTCCATCTCATATGCGTTTTAGAGACTCGGTGTGGCTGAAGCACTAGCTATTAATTCGATTGGAAATCAAGGTGACAATTAGAGATAACTATAGAAATATTGTGATCGAAAGTGACTCAATTGATAGTTGAAGGGATAGTACATGATATCCTTATCTTGGTCTTTCTCACAACCTAGTTTTGTCTAGGCTAAGAGACCGAGAGGCCTTAAAGTCAAATCAATTATATATAGGCCTTGAACTACATCAAATGGGTCAATCTTGTTTCACAACTTAGGCCTCTTTGTTGATGAGCTATCCGTGCAATAGGATTAGATTGGCTACAACAATTGGCAATGGGCCAATGGTAATAGCAGTAGCAAATCATGGGAACTATGGGAATTTTTTTTTTTTTTTTTTGGGTTTAATTACTATTTTGATATTTGGTTTGTATGTTCAAATATTTTTTAGCATTTTTAATGTGTTAGTTTAGTCTATAACATTTTAGTATTGTGTCAAAATAGTATTTCCATCAAGTGATTGTTAATGAAAAAAGCAAAAAGAAAGTTCAGAAACACAACAAAATAACATAAAGTTTTCATGAGTTATTCTCCAAGCACAACAACAGGTATGTAAAAGACTAAAAGTACTAGAATTCTATTTCTACCCAAAAAGATAAAGTAAAAGATTGATCCCACATCCATGTGTGGCCGATAATTGTCTACGCGGGAAGCTACAGTATGCTACGATTACAAAAAAAATTAAAAAAAAGAAGAAGAAAAGAAATCAAAGACATTTAGCAGCACTAACACTGAAACATGACCTCTGTTACACTTTGAAATACTTGCAAGCTATAGAACCCCATGCTTTTAAAATTACACCTAAACCCAATGACCCACATAGATCCAGTCATGACTCACCCACATGACCACACCCATAGTCGACCCTCTTTAAAAGGAAAAAATTGCAAACTAACACCAATTTCCAAACAATTTTGTTAGTTAGCAACATTTCAAGCTATTTAGAAAACTAACATCTCGAGTTTAAGACACTCGAGTTTGATGTACTAAATCGAGCCTTTGAGACTTGAGTTTTGTAAAGTGAAACGACAGCAAAAGAGAACAGAAACACAAACCCAACAAAGACATAAAAAAAATTAAGTCCACAATGAAGCAAAGAGATAAACACAAACCCAGCAAAAGTGATAAATAGAAACACAAACCCATCAAAGATGGAAAATGGAAACTACGAAGAAGGCTCCAAGTAGTGGCTAGGACTGAACCCAAGTGGCGGCTCGGACTAAACCCAGGTGGCAAAGGCTCGGACTAAATGAAAAACGAAGGGGTTTGTTCTCGGTTTGATTTGGGTTTGGTTAGTGTGGAGAATGAAGAACGAAGGAGTTTGTTCTTGGGGTTTGATTTAGGTCTGTTGATCAAGAGAATAAAGCATGAAGGAAGAAAAGTGGGTCTATTGATTTGGAGAATGAAGAACGAAGGAAGAAAAGGAAGATCAATGGGTCAAGAAGAAAGGAAATCGAGTGTGTAAAACTCGATTTTCTCTACCAATACATTGATCTCAAGTCTCTTAGGCTCGAGGTGCTATAGTGAACTCAAGTCTAGGAGACTTGAGATGTTATTTTCCTAAATGGTTTAGAAACATTGCTAACTAACAAAATTGTTTGGGGATTAGTGTTAGTTTGCAATTTTTTCGCTCTTTAAAATAAAGCCAGTTCAAACTTGAAAAATACTAACTTTACCATTATCCCAAAAAATAGATTAAAAAACAATAACATATGTAAACATGAGTTGAATGAGGGCAAGATCAAAGAAGCGAGAAAATAGATGATACCAAGCAGATCGAGTGACTATGAACGATATGATCGGCCAATTGGCAGCAATGGCATGGTGTTCGATACATGCTCAAACTCACCCTCTCTCTTCAACAACTCTGTTTAAATGATTTTCTTTTTTGGGAAAATTGGTCTCTATTCAAACCTGAAAGTACTAACTTTACCATTATCCCAAAAAACAAAGTAAAAAATAGTAAGATACACAAACATGAGTTGAAAGAGGGCAAGATCAAAGAAGTGAGCAAATAGATGGTACCAAGCAGATCGAGTGACTATGCACGATATGATTGGCCAATTGGTAGCAGCGGCATGCGTGGTGTATAGTACATGCTTAAACTCACCCTTTCTCTTCAATAGCTTTGTTTCAATGATTTTCTTTTTTGGGTAATTTGGTCTCTATTCTTTACGCCATAATTAAATTGGGAATTAGCATAGTATTATAATTATAATTCATTCTGCTATAACATAGTTTCATATAATATATATTTTACTATAAAGATAAAATAGAATAAATTAATAAACATATGTTATAAGTAAAGTATTTTTTAAGAAAATTTATAAACATAGCATTCTAATTTATAAAGTATTTTTTTGGAAATAATGATAATAATTGTCATAATTGGTGGCTTAAATTTGAGGTGCATCAATTTGTGCCACACGTTTTATTCCTTCCCAAGTTATACTTTTGTGTTGGACACGTAATGGACTCCAATTGAATAGGCATTAAGCCTTAAAACTACTTAAGGAATATTATTCCTTATAGGGCACTTGTATTGCGGCAAGACCTAATATATATATCTATATATATATATATATATATAGTACTATGCCCGTACGATGCACGACTTAATAAAAGAATTATGTATAAATTTTAATAAATATATATTAAGAGTTCGTTTAGACCCCTTAGGCAGATTGTTTAACCTATTTTATTAACCAAGTGATTACTTAGATTAATTTTCAGATCTAGGTTAAAACAAATAAATCATATCATGCAAAGTTACGGAAAAACAAATAAAACAACGATATGATTACTTAGAAAAACTAATGAAACTAACTTGTTTCAAGATAAAAACCTAGAGAGGAATTGACCTAAGATTTGACCTAGCTATCTTCAAGGTAAACCAAATCTACTATAAAAGAATTGAAATTTTTACAAAAGATTTAACCTTAAATCTAATGCTACCTCATGTAGTAACTTACTGACATGACCATGTGCAAACTTCAAATCCACGGACTCCTCTTATTGGATTAACAACAACACAAGCACACCCTTGCTTGTGACTTTAAACCTCCGCTCAAATGTTTCAGATCACCATCAGTAGTTAATCTTTATGCAACAATTAATCCTATCAATGCTTGATTGTAGTTTTAGCTTTGGTAGGATCTTGTGTAGTTAAAAGGTATACAACCTCTCAAATCTCACAAAGAGTAACACACAAATCTTCTCAAAAGTCTTCAAAACGTAGCTAGGGTTTTCTTTTTATATGTGGAGAAGTTTAAGTGAAACCCTAAACGTTTTTGTTGTGATTAGACTGAAATAACCTTTAGCAGAAAACTCGATCTACGATTTTCGATCGGTCGGGTCTATTTCTCGATTGGTCAAAATAGGCAGATCTTGACTTCTCTTTTCTGCAATTAGCTGGACTTTGAAATCTTGAAACACACTTATTTAAGCACACTTTCAACACTAAGATTAGACTTGTTTTGCTCTCGGTTTGCCAACACGATACAATCATAATTCTAAACATTTAATCTAAATCTTTAGAACATAACATATATTTTTTGATAATATAATTAAATTTAATAACAAATAAAATAGTAAAAATATTTTAAAGACAATGGCAAGTATTAAATGTCTAAAAGCTCTTAGAAGTAAGTGAGCATTGCATAGTTTTGGTCATAAACTTATAACATGAATAATTTTATTGAGGAAGACTAATTAATGATTGAAGAGAAATGTTATACTCGGTTAGATTAAGACATAACTCTTACTTGTTCAAATAACAATTAAGGTGAAGTAGGGTGATGAAGAACAAATAATAATTATAACATACCGGCATAAAAATTGAAAGCAAAATCCACTATAACACACACATAAATATATAGACACAAAGAAACTCTAAATTCAATAATTACAAACAATATAAATTTCTAAACATTAAAAAAAATCTGGAATTAGAGTTAAAGTAAAGACACATGAAAATTGGATTAACTTGGATAGCAAGGGGGAGGCAACAAAGTCATGGAGATTTCACATTACCTTAAATATCCATTTTTTTTACATCACCCTTTTTATATTTAATCAATTTTATATCTCCATTATGTGTGGAGTGATGTTCATTATCATGGTTTTGAATGCTCAAATCTTGGTCTGATGGCTACCTGTGAGATCTACACATATTGGAAAAAAGATCTTTCAAAAAGCGAATAAGATTTTTGTTAAAATTAATCTGTTAGTTTTCTTGGAAGATATAACATTAATTCTTAAGACCATAATAAGTATATAAATTAGATCAAAGTTAACAAAAATAACTTAAACAAAAGGCAACCTGCACACAAAACATAATCAATTTGATGGAAAAAAAGGAGAGATTTTTATGAAAAAACAAAGAGAAGAAGGTAAATACATACTTACAAGTTTCATAGGCAAGGTAAGTATGAGAAGGAAAAAATACATCAAGAAACCATACGATAGGAAAATGGAAAAATACACCAAAACCATATATATACCCCTACCTTTATATTAGATAGTTTTAAGTTGTGAAGAAGTTGATAATAACAAAAAGAAAAAGGAGTCTACGTAATTAAGAAGTTTACTTTAACTACATATTAGTTTTTTTTTTTTTTTTTTTAACTTTTTCCCAAAAAAATAATTAATATTATTAGATTGCTACTAGATTTTTTTTTTTTTTTTTAGTTTACGCTTAAAGTTAAAACATATTAGCTATTTTTTTGTTACTTTATCCCAAAAAAGAAATTAAAAAGAAAAAATTATACTTTTATATTTTTTACTTTATTATTAGGAAATAGATGATGTAAGATAAATGTTTATCCCAAAAAAAAAAAAAAAAAAAAAAAAAAAAAAAAACCTAACATAAGCTAAGAGTAAAATTGTTAATTCATAAATTCTTAAAAAGAAGAAGAAGAAGATGCTCATTAGAACACTTATTGTTATTTTATATATAGAAGTTGATAAGATCAAAATTTTTTGTTTTTATATAAAAACTTACTTCAATTTGGTGCAATCACTTGGCACAACAATTATATATATACTTTTAAAAATTTTAATTTTAATTTTTTTTTTTTTTGCAATTTGGTGAAGCCACTTGACGTAATTATGATTTCTAAGCTCAACTTTTATTTAAGAAGAAAAAAGTATACTTTCAAATTTGTTACTTTATCATTATGATATAGATGATGTAGGATAAATGTTTATCCCAGAAAAAAAAAAAAAAAAAATACTACGTAAGCTAAGAGTAAAATTCTTAATTTATAAAATTAAAAATGAAGAAGAAGAAGAAGAAGCTCGTTAGAACACTTATTGTTACTTTATCTAAAAAAGTTGATTAGATCAAAAAAATTTGTTTTTATTTAAAAACTTACTTCAATTTAGTGCAGCCACTTAGCACAACAATTATATATACTAGCGTATAACCCGCGCAATGCACGGGATACTTTAATTCTCATTCATGGTAGAATGTGTAAAAGTAATAATAATAAAATAATAAAATTCTATTGTTAAGAAATTGCTATTTTCACCAAGTGTTTAATCCTACCAATATCATTCTTTTTTTAGAATACTAAATATTACCAATATCATTCTCTAATAATGTAAACATGTATCATAAAAACTCCATGATAGCTCCTTAAGCCAACTAATCATAAATATGATATTATAAAAATCTTCCGATGACTCTATAGATGATTAATAGAAAACTAAATACTTCTGTCCAAAAAGAAAAAGACAAAAAGAAAAGAAAAAAAAAAAAAAAAAAAAACTTCCCTATTATTTTTTTTATAAACTTCCTCTTTTTAGGAGACTATAAAATTCCTCTTAATTTGTATTTATGCGTGAAATATATTCAAATGAAACATAATGAGTAAAATACAAAACACCTCTTCACCATTATAGGATTCTTACTGTAACTCCCCAATTTACATTGCAAAGAGGACAATTCATTCCAAGAATACAAAGTCAAACAAAACATATATCATGAGGTAGGGGGGAGAAAAAAAGAGATCCCTTAAAGCCAATCCTTTTTTTGTACTTGCACTGATTGAAACTAAAAATTAGTCCCTCTAGATCGAATGTCCAAGCCTATGTAAGTGCAAAGGAAGTGGCTATGGTAGGCCTAACCAAGTCTTCCATTATAGAATTTTCTCAATACCAATCATTAAAAGATAAGAGCTGGTACCAATATAAATTTGCATTGCCTTGCTCTTTCCTTGAGTCGTGTACATTTGGTTTTCAATTTCTTAATGCTTCCCACCATTTTCCTTTTCCATCAATTCCTATTTCATTAGGATCTTGATAATATTTGCACTTTTCTCAGTTTCATCAATATTCATTTTGTTATTTGTCTCTACCTCTTTTTCAACTACTCTCTAGCTCTAAGTAGCAATTAAAACCTAGAAAAAAAAATTCATAAAAAATAGCATTTGCATAAAACATAAAATGATGCATTGAGTTGCACTTCATAAAACTCAAAAGGATTATTATATCATAAATTATCCAATTTGTTGGTCACTAATTGGGGTGCAAACACATGCATATCAAGAATTGGGTATAAGGTTGTAACGTTGAATGCTCATAGGACACCAAGACTAAATTGGATCAAAATGTAGTTCTAATGTTATCCATTTAAAAATAGTTAATTTGTTATTAAACTGCATATGGACTATGACCATTGTTCTAAGAAAATAACTTAGAAACAGATGGACTATGGATGAGATTTTTGAAGACTTTTCCTAATAACACCATCTCTAGGTAAATGGTAAAATTTATAAATATTTGACCAATAACATCCCAAAACAATAAAGGAAGATATCCTTCTACTTCACTCTTGTAGACAACATCCATCCCATATAGCATCTTGCCAAAGATAACATGGCATTCCATCCAACCTTTAAAAGGAAACAAAAGCAGGCATGTACAAAAGAAAAAAAAAAGTCCTAGTTGTGAAAAATGTGCGTTAAGCAGTTGGTACAAGTTACCATTGTTCAAATACATTTAAAAATTAAAATAAAAAATCCTCCACTCCATTGTTCATCATTTCTAGTCTCTCACCACTTAAATTTCATTATTCAACCATTAACACAGCCAGCAAATGTCACCATATTATAGTTTACACTCGCTGTCAAGGTGCACATATGTTGCTAATTTAGAATATGGACACTCAAAGTCATGTAATGAGTTTACCCACACCTAAATATCAAAAAACATCTTGATGTACCTTAATTGAGTACCACACTACTTATTTAATATGAAAAACAACTTAAACATGAGGTTATATGCAAAATTCAGTGAAATTAAGATGAGTGCACAAAGTTCCAAAATAATTCAACAAAACAAAGTAATCAACAGCATGAGTGATAAAAACTAACCAAAAAAATAGATACTAAGATACCCAAACTTGCAATAAATATTTAGGTATTTGGGTTTCATCACACATTCAAGCATTTACTCGAGTACAAAAACAATATATATATATATATATATTATATATATATATATATAGAGTTTTTTAGGATAGAGAAATGAATAGTGCCCTTAAAAAAAACCCTTAATTGTCAGTCTTCCAAGGAGAGAGAAAGAGATTGGCATTAAAAAAAATAGACATATTTGCATATTCCTCTCTCTTGAAATCATACTAACCTAACCCGCTTAAAAAAACAGGGGATATATTATATGGGTTTTTCTTTAGAAGAAATTGATTAGAGTAGCAATTGAATATAAACATAGCATACACAATAAGAGAAGAAGAAGTTTATTTGGTGAAGACGTTACTTTGTTTTGACTTTGGAGTTGTGATGGTTATGAAAAAGGGTAAGAAAGTGATATCTTTTGCTATCTCCAAGAGATCTAGTACCTTGTAGAATTTGAATTGTAGGTTGAAGATATTTCATGGGTGCCTAAAACAATGCCTATAAATAATAAAACAGTAACATTTGCACAATAAAAAACTATGATATCCAAAATTTAGAACTAAACAAAGAGCACCAAAAAATTTTCAAACGAAAAATAAAATAAAGAAAGAGATATAGAGAGAGAGACTAAATTTCATACCACATCAAGAAAAACCAATCTGTCTTCTTTGTTAACTTCAAAGTTCAACCAAAGCCTCTCCCTATTGCCTATACCTTCTTTGTCTACAATTTTTTTTTCTTGCTCTTCTCTCTTGCTGCCTTGTGATGTCCCTTGAACAGTGAAAAGGAAACCTAATATAAACTAATCAAATCTAACCCAAAAGCCTAAATCATATTTAATGTCCTAATTTTAAAAACATAAATACCAGCGGCAGGTCCAGCAGTCTAACAGTAGCAGTAAGGCTGAAGATTGTGGTAAGACAATCTCACAATGGCAGTTCCTAACCTTTTGATTTAGTAATCTTCTTGCAAAATACCCACCATCTTATCTGATAGAGATCTTTGTGAATTTGTGCTTTGACAAAAGGACAGAAAAAACATATTGAAAAATATGTTTATTTGAGGAAGAAAATAGGTAGTTTTAATGGCAGTTAGCTTTGGATGAGTGGGTTTAAGTTTGAGTGAGATTTAGCATCTGGCTTTAACGTTTGAGTGAGTCTAAAGTGTTTTGACTTCCTTAGACAATGTAGCTCAAGTCATAGCAAACTCTGAAATGTAATTGATGGGGAAAAAAATTCAACCTCAAACCTAAAGCCTACTTGATTTATTTTAAAACAAAATAAAATTTGGTGTATTTTTAATAGAATACAGCATTGGTTCATTAAAAGACACATATTAAGCTATTATTATTTCTACACATGCATAAACCCCAAAACTTCTAGCATATCCCATTTTAGAGAAGGAAAACACATAACAATGCACACAAAATTTTCCATGATTAACATATCATAATGCTTAACGATATGGCATGGAGGGAGTTCTAAATAAGAGAACTTAAATAAAAGAATCCACCCATACATAAAGACATGGAATATTCATTGATAATTGTCAGGTGGAATGTTCATTGTCAATTTCTACTTTGCTATTCATTTCAAAGTTTTATACTAAAATTCAATTTAGTTTCACGGTGCCTGCTCTTAGATTCATAATTAACTCAATCTGATAATGGCCATTTATAAATGGCAATAGAACACAAAAAAAATTAACTATATAAAAATCATCTACCACTAAAAACTACTGTATCCCTGTTTTTGGTCATATATCTGCTAGTTTCAAAACTGGACAAAGTTGTACATTAAGGAATCAATCCATGAGAATGTCACATATTTAGAATTTTTGAGGAGAAGCACTAATATTAAAAATTAGATTCACTACTTCTAAGAGGCATCTAAAAAATTAATTAATCTTCATGTTGATCGTAGCAATATACAATTAAATAAATATATTGAAGAAAATTCAAATAAAATATGTGCAAAGAAACATCTAGTAGAAGTCCTATAAACAAATAGATTAGAATAGAATAAATCGTATAAGAAATATCTAAAACAATACGTACCTGTTTAGGTTCAGATTGTTGTAGAGAGAAGCGGCATCCAGCAAAGAAGACATGGTTGGCAGCATAGTATGCAGATTGTAAAATCAATCACAGAATAGCCCAGAACCATTTTAATCCTAATATTTAAAACAAAAACAAATAGAAAAAAAAAATCCAAACCCAAATACCTAAATGAAAGCAAAATAAATTCTAACCCAAATACCTAAAAATCAAACCAATCCAACCAAAAATCCAAACATAAAACATATTTAACATTCAATTAAAAAAAAAAAATTACTGGTGATGGTTCCAATAAAGTATAAACTATACCTGGTAGTACTGCTTCTACTCAGACTTGGATTGCTTCCAAGGATTTCCCTTTCCACCTACAAATCCTAAAAAAGAAAAGCTAAAGAAAAACCCTTTAATTTTTTATTACATAGATTTGAAATTGAAATCAATCAATGACAATTGAAATCTACCATTAAGTCCAAGAGAGAGTTAAATAAATCTAATTTTGTACTTGATAAACGCTGAATGAACAAATTGGAAACTCATTCAGGACGCGTAAAGAAATTGAAGAGACCAAAAATACTCTCTGCTTTGTAATCCGCAAATTACCCAAAACAATTTAACTCGAAAATCCAAAAACAAACCAAAGCAACACATTTACCCTAGCCATAAACCAAATCTAATCCTATAACCTTGATCAAAACCAAATTTAACCCAAATGCCTAAATTGGAACACTCAAACATAAATCATAGTTATCATGTAATTTTAAAAGAAAAAAGAAAACCTTCACCGGTAACGGTTCCAACTGCATGTCATTTTATATATTAGAAGACAATCAACTTAACATAACAATACAATAAAAAAAAAAATTATAATTCATCCAAGTCATGTTGCATAATTTAAAAAATTGTTGAAATAAACCAAAGTTATACTTTATTTACAGAAACATTGCACGAATACTACTTGTCATGTTGTAATAACAGAGATGCTTTAACTGATTGAAGGATGATTCCTTAATGGACCAACCTAATTATGATTCAAATTTCATAACATGATTGCGATTAATAACAAAGATTCACCAATACTACATGTTTTATTGTAGGGATATCCATGTGAGAAGAATTTGAGAAACAAGGCAAACACCTAATGTCCTGGAAAATGTTTCCTAACAATTATAGTGATGAGCAGCAGTTAAAAGAAACTGGTGCAATCAATCATAGTAAATATAATTTATATCAAGTTTCTCTACAATAAGTTAGGAATGCAACTATATCTATACATTAGATATATTTTCCAATGTAACTTCGATAGTTAGATCCATAACCACACATCTTATAGTTGTCTTCTTCTCTAATTTACTTCCATCTCTTCAATTTCAAAACTCTAAAGAAGTTACAAAGTATTGGTTGATACTTTAACCTTTAATCGCAAACAAAATCTAAAACTTAAAGCAATGGAAAACAAACTATTTTCCTTAAGTAGATTTCTTGCATTATAGTATACAGTTAATAAGGATAAAGTTTAGCTACTAACTTGCTTGTAGCCAATGGGTACAACTTACTCTAAAGAAATTAGCATAGTTACATATTTTGAAAATATAACCATTGGATTGCATATTCTTTATATTCTTAACACGCGTGTCAAATTTCCTACCAATTCAGACTTGATAATTCAATATAAAATAAGATTTTTTGGTAGAAAATGACATGTGTCTTAGCAATCAATGCACAAAATTTAATTTTATGAAATTTCTTAAAAATTATAATCAAAGAACACCAAGTTATAATTTAAAAAATATGAATTAAAAAAAAGGAAAAAAAAAAAAAAAAAAGCTTAAAGAAGAGAGGATCACTTTGTCAAAACCCCATGACTTATGCAATCATTGCACAAAATGTTTGTCCCATTCTAATGCAATCATTACACAATGTTTGTCCCATTTTAATCCTATAGTATCAACACTATCTATGAATTTAAGGACCGCTTTTGACCTTTTAAAAAAACAGAGTGCCAAGTAAAACTGTAAAATAAGAAAAATGACCCCTAAAATAGTAAAATTAGGATGTTGCATAATACTACAGTTTTCCAAAGTACTATGAAATCATAGGCCTGTGCTTTGGCGATACTTTGTGTGATATTATTCAAGTTTCTGAAGTGCTACATAAAATCACTGGTTCAGTCAAAGTTAGTCAATACCCTTAGAGAGAAATTAGTACCAATTCAGACCTGATAATTCAACATTTGTAATTTAGAAAGCAAAGATGAGCAAAATTAAAAATGGGTAACCCATTCCGCCTAAAAAATGCTCATATCCTAACACTAATAAACCTAAATAATATCTTTATTAGAATTAGATTGTAGAGGATTGATCACCAAATTCAAATTTAATAAATGCATAAATTATAATAATCCATATTATTGCATCATGAAAGTTTGAGAAAGCTAAAGGTGCAATGAGTAAAAAAGAAATTTTTAATTCTGTCGATGTGAATTAACTACATTTGAAATTACCTAAATTCTTTCTATCTTTCTCACAATGTCAAAAATCTTCTTAAGTACCTCCTTTTTTTTTTTTCTTTTTCTTTTGTTTTATGCCCTTACAAAGACAAAATGACATTGAGCAACATTTAGGAATTCACCCAGTGAATGATTTTTAAAATTCTGAACTTTAAAAAAGAAAGTTGAAATCCTACAAACATGAGAAAGTACTTGGTGAATCTGGTGGAACACACTTGCACAACATGCCTAAGCCTCCTAGATAGCAAGACATTATCACAAATTAAGATGCATCAAAAGGAAAAGAGCAAGAAACTAAATTCATATTAATGGATAAATAAGAAGGGATAATGCATTAAAATTTTAAACAACTAATCCATAGCAAAAGAGTAAAGGGTACATCAAAAATAGTTCCTATAATCTCATGCCTCAAAGGAAACAACGATTTCTGACAATTTTATTGACTAAATTCTTTTAACAAACAGGTAGATGCATCATTAAACAAAAAATTGAAATAAATAGACATTGGAACTCAAAACTCAAATATTTGACATATTAAAGTAGAACAGAATTCCTATTCAGATGCAAAGTTTGCATTATTAGCCTTGTTGATCAAACCTGACAAACCTCATTCTCTAACATTACAAAGTTTTGCTGAACTTGACAAACCTCATTCTCTAACATTACAAAGTTTACTAACGATATACAATTTAAAAATAAAATTGACCCAATCATTGTGATATGAGAACTACATGGCCTTTATATCATAACCCAAGAAAAACTTTAATTTTAGAAAGAATATACTTGACAACAATGGTAGAAAAGAAACATGAGAAATGGAAATATAATGAGGGGAAAATATTTCAATAGAAAATTAAAAACACCATAAATGAAATGACAGATTTATTTTCTTAGCAATATAAATCCATGCTCTTTAGCACCAAATCGATCCATGAAGATCCCCAAAGATTTCTCTTTAAAGCAGAGACATATACTCAAAATGAATTGAACCCAAACATCCAAAAGAAAAACCAAATCTAACACAGATAATTGATATTAAAAACCAATCTAATCCAAATTCCTTACTCAAAATTGAATATAAGCCAAAACCAGAATGCAATCCAATCCAATCAAAATAGCCAGACCTAAATCATATCTAACCCCAAATTTAAAGAACCAAAAGATAGAGACCATACCGGTGGAGGGTATTGGGATCTGATGGTGGCAGGATTTTTGAAGTGGGCCTTCTTCCTACATGTCACAATGACCTTAATTTTATCAAACCAATTGCATATTAAAAATTAAGTTGTTCGCCTAATGCATTCAAATTTTAAATAATCCAAGGTGAATTTTGACTATTAACCACAGTAAATCAAGGGCAAAATCCCTAATGTAACCATAAAAAAATATATATAGAGGGATAATTTGAAACCAAAGCATCCAAAGAAAGAGAATCAACCCATCTTTTTTTTAAAAAAAAGGGATAAAAGAAGAACCCTAGAAAATTAAGTAAGGGGAACTACTGGTTTTGAATTCAAAAGCATAGAAATATTGAAGATTTAAGATTCTAATTCGAATAGGAAAAGCAATGGTGAGGAGTTTCAATCTTTCAAACTACAAAAACAGTATTTGAAGAGGAAGGGAGTACACTGACCTTCGGTACCAAAAAATAGAGACCATACTGGTGGAGGGTACGGTGGCCTGATGGTGGTAAAGCTTGAATTTCTTCTCAGATTTTTCTCCACCATCTATGACAGACCGAAGTTCTTTCTCTATCGTTTTTTCTCAGTTCTCCTTTTCTTTCTACAGCGTATGTCTGTTTTGGGATTTTATGTTTTTTTTTTTTTTTTTTTTTCTTGGGCAAACTACATATTTGGGTCCTATTTTTACAACATATTTTAATTTAGTCCCTAACTTTTTGATTGTGTCAATTTAGTCCCTAATATTTTAATGTTGTGTCAATTTAGTCCCTGCAATTATATTTTGAATGAAAATTACTAACATAGCAAATGACCAAAATAAAAAATTAACTTCTATTGACGTGAAAATAAACTAAAATTTTATTTTAGTCATTTGCTATGTTAGTAATTTTCATTCAAAATATAACTGCATGGACTAAATTGATACAACATTAAAATATTAGGGACCAAATTGATACAATTAAAAGGTTAGGGACCAAATTAAAATATGGTGTAAAAGATAGGGACCAAATATGTAGTTTACTCTTTTTATTATAAGCTGGTTAGGTTTTTATGAGACTCTCTCAAAACTGATACAATTAAAAAGTTAGGGACCAAATTAAAATATAGTGTAAAGGATAGGGACCAAATATGTAGTTTACTCTTTTTATTATAAGCTAGTTAGGTTTTTATGAGACTCTCTCAAAACTGTGCACCGTATAGTATTTTTAAGAATACACCTCGTATGTGTCTAAATTTTAGATAGATTTTTTTTCCTATTTGTCTATACTTCCTTAAATGTAGGTACCGACTTTCTCTCAGCTTCTACTACTATATATAGTATATGATATGATACAATACGATATGATATGATATATATTTAAAATTTAAAAAAAAATTCTGCAATTTGGTAAAATCACTTGGCGTAACCACGGCTTTTAAGCCCAATTTTTATTTGGGAAGAAAAAATTATACTTTTAAAATTGTTACTTTATTATTAGGATATAGATGATGTAGACACTACAACAAAAGTGGTTTATGATGACGAAACTTATCGTCACAATATGTCCTTATTTCATTACCAAATATATATAGTGATGAAATGGTGACAAAACAGCATTCGTCACCTAAGCTTTGTTACAGAATATATTGGTGATGAAAATATTTCAGCACCAATAAAAAAAAAAATAGGTGACAAAATTTTTTTGTCACCAATAAAAAATGATAGGTGACGAAAGTTTTTCGTTACCTAATATTTTCGTCACTGAATCTTATTTTCAGTGACAGAATATTTCGTCACAAAATGTTTTTTTTTTCCAATTTCAATAGATTAGGTGACGAAGTTTTACGTCACCGATTGTTTTTTTTACGAATTATTTCATCACCAATTTCTACTTGTAGACAGATATGGTGACAAATATTATCGTCACCAATTTTATTTTTTTATTAATATTCTTTACATATACTTGCCATTACATAAACCTGTTCACTTCTAAGCAAATCCATAATAAAAACATCCATACAATCTAAAAATGCAATAAAGATGTTCACAAAGTAATTACAACCATTTATATACAAATGATGTCTTAGCTTCCAAACTTTACAGAAAATTATTTGAGTTGAAGTAGTCCCACAAAAGCTATCTTTTTGCCACCAATTCCATATCTGCAAAAGTATAAAGGAAAATGCATTAATAACAAACTAGACTGCAAACCTATATCCTTGATAAGATGTACTACAGCAAAAAAAGATGCATTATTATTAGTAAGACAATGCAGAAAATGTTCAGAGAAAACCCAATAACAAACTAGACAAAATAATCAAAATGCAATATCATATGAAGCCAAACTATCAAAGAAAGAAGACCCACAACATTCTCATCAAAATAAAAACCAAACTCACATTACAAATCATGAAGAAATCATAAAGAATGCAAAAAAAAATATCAATTTAAATCAAGTGAAATCCAAAACAAAAACCAAGCCACCATTGTTAACATAAACCTAACCACCACAATGAATAAAAAATCTAGCCAGCATTATGAAAAAATAAAAAATAGCCACCACTATAAACAAAAAACCCACCACCACCACCATAATTAAACAAAAACCACAACTACCATCATAAACAAAAAACCCACCACCACCATAAAACAAAAAACACAACCACCACCATTAACACAAAACTCAGTCGCTACCATAAACAAGAAACCCAACCACCACCATTAAACGAAAAGCACAGTCACCACCATTAACACAAAATTGAAAAGCATAGACACTAATTATATTTAACCTTTGATAATGCAAAGAAAATCAGTAGGCTGGATGCTTCGGACTTGACAGGATTGCTTGCTCTTTCGATGGCCTAGAAAAGAAAGGAAAGCGATCAAAGGTGATCGGGATTGCCGGCCAAGAACCATCCGATGGCAAAGTTAGTCTTCTCTCTATATTTTCAGAGTTCCAACTTTTTGGGAAATATCAAGCGTACCTTTTTCTGGTCTGAATGGGTGTTTATATAGTGTCCTAGGAACAGTTATTGGGATTGTAACCTCTCCTAGATTAGAGGAGGTGCGAGGGTTCAGGGATAACTTCCACAACCATTTAGGAGTTATATTTTCTCATACAACGGTCACCGGAAGTTATGCGTATGTTGCGGAATGGTGAAATGTACTCAGTAATTCCCAAGTGTAAAAGTCTCGTCCAGGGATCCTCTTGTGGATGAACCCCTTCAGGATGGGGATGATAGCTTTCCTAGGATGAGTGTTGCCGACCATAGGCGTTAGCCTCATCTTGGTGCTTTCTTCTGGACGGCTGCTGGTGTGGATGACCATGGACGGTTTGGAGTAAATTTTTCTTCATTCCTCATTAGTTGCCCCTTCGTCCAGGGGTCATGCAGTACATCACCAGACTTTAGGACGAGTTTTCCAAGAACATTTATTATTATTATTTTCTATTTTATTTGTTTTTCAGACAACGTGCCACGTGTCATGCTTTCATAGGTGGTTGGTCACGTCGACTTACCTCCTCGAGGCAGATGCCACATGTCGCCTTCTCATTGGTCTTATCGTTGTAAATACCGAGACTTCTCTACCTATAAATAGTGGTTTCCCTCTCGTGCCCCTCTCATTTTTTCAGATTTTTTGTTTTGACATTCTCGTCCATCGCCTTGTCTAGGAGTGTTCTCAACATCCTTACTATCTTTCTTCTAGAGCTAGGTATTCCCCTTACTCTCACTCTTAGGCTTTCCTTTTTAAGCTTTAGGACGTCTGAAATGGCTACCTATTCGTCTAGCGACAATGTAGACAAGGTCATAGACGAGTACCATGATTCTTCTAGTTATAACACTTCTAGTAATGATAGTAGTAGTAGTAGTGGCCACACAACAGAGGAATATACCTCTAGTGTTCTTGGAATCCCCGTCAAAACCTTACAAGAAAGTATTAGGACGAAGATAGCCTCTAGAGCTGACACCTCGTTGAGCGTCCCGCCGTCCTCCCCTTTAGACGAAGAAGAAACTGTGTATAGTTGTGCTATAAAAATCCCTTCTAAGATGGACGAGAAGAGGTTAGATGTTCTTAGGAGTTGGTTCCAAATCCCAGACTATCTGAATCCTAGATTAGCAGTCCAAGGGGAATGGTGTTGTCAACCCTGTTTTGGAATAGGTATTTACGAAGCTTATTTGCTAGAGGGGTTTAGATTTCCTTTGAATGCCTTCACTAGAGAATTACTCACTAGGCTGGGCTTAGGAGTTTGTCAATTTAACCCCAACGCGTGGAGACTTATTGTCTCTATGTAAGTCTTATGGAGGGAGGTATTTGATGGGAACCGTCCTATCACAGTGGACGAGTTTCTGTACTATTATAAACCCTCAAAGATAAGTCAATCTCTAGGTTTTTATCAGTTCACAGCTAGGGGCAATGACTGTAGGTTAATTAAGTCTTTGCCTTCGTCTGACGGAAACTGGAAGACAGAATTTTTCTTTGTCTCTAGTTTCTGGGTAGGGCATCCTATCGAGATTGGTAGAGATGTATTTCCCCCTTATACTGGAGAATTAGGGAACCTTCGTCAAGAAGGTATGTTATGTTTTTCCTCCATTTTTTTTTTTTTTGTTATATTTTATCTTTAGACAGTTGTTTAACCTTAATTTTCCTGTTTTTTTTTTCTTTTTTTCCAGCTGTTATACGTCCTTCTTTAAGTAAGTTTCATCGGGACTGCATCCATAAAGCTTGTCTACACCCCGAAAGGAATTTTCACTTGTTGGTGACTCTTCGACACTTGCACAGGTGGGGACTTGGCCCTGATCCATCTGCTGAAGCCCTTGCGCACGAGCAAACTGTCCGTAGACGTGAGTGCCTTACTTGAAATTTATATTATTTTATTTTATATATATGTACATGTGTTTTTTAGGAATGACAACCATGAAAGAAAATAAGGGAAAGGAAGTGATTGACGAGACAACCAGGCCCGAAGTTCAACCCCAGCCTCGTCCTGCTGCTAGAGACAAGAGGAAAAGCTTGTCCAAAAAGTTAGACCTGGGAAGCTTACCCAGTCGTCGGGGGAAGAAGACTAAACATGGGTCGTCCAAGCCCGAAACTGCTAAGTCTGACCCTCCTTCCTCCTTACCGTCCATCACAATCGTTGATGTTGACTTGTCTACGCCCGTTGGCGTCGCTCCATCCAAGACCCATGCTCCTGCTTCGTCCCAGCCTCCTTAAAGGATTTCTATGAATTTATTGGAGAATGAGGATTTGGCTTGGGAACTATTCCAAAAGGTTGTAACAAGTGAGGACGTGGCTACGTGCTACAACATGTCTTTGAAGGAGTTTGAGCATTCTGGTGTCCACGATCTTTTTAAGGAAACCACCTTTGTCTCATCTTGCTTTAGTCATGTTATTTATTGTTATTTTTATCTCTTAAACTTTCTTGTTTTCTATGTAGGCAATGTCGAAGTTCATAGCTGCGTCCAGGCAGGCCACGGAGATGGACAAAACGAGGATCCTTCTAGAAAAAAGAATAGAAGAGATTAAAAACAACTGCAAAACTTGGGCCGAGGTGTCGAATAAGGCCAAGGACAAGGTTAAGGGGTTCAGTGCTTTAGTGGGGGAGCTGAAATCTGATGCTGCTAAAAAGGACAATCGTCTTGACTTTCTTCAAAAGAAGAACGAAAAGCTGAGTCTCCTCTTCAAGAAAGCTAAAGACGACACAGTAGAGGAGTTCAAAGCGTCCAAGGAGTTTATTGACCTGCTGGACACGAACTATGCAGCAGGGTTTGAAAATTTTAGAATGGATGCTATAGACAACTTTCCTGGAGTTGACTTTAGCACCATTAAACTTAACCTTGGCGCTGCTACAAGTTCTCTCCTCCAAACAGGCTCAGACGATGTTAATATTGAGGATGATGCCACCACCAAGCCATCTCAAGACGACCCCAATGTTGATCCCCCCCTTCTTGAAGACAATTTTTAAATTAGTGCTATTGTTATTCTGCTTTTCTTTTGCACCGTTTTTTTTGGACCCTTTTTTTAAATGTATTTGAGTACAATTATCTCGTCCAGAGTGTTCTGGACGAGTTTATTAACAATTGCCTTTTAAGGCTTATTTTATAAAGGTTTTTGGACGGTGGTCGTCTACCCTCTTTAGACTAAAGAATATTTTTCTTTTATCCATTATTTATTGCATGGACGAGTTTATCCACTATTTTCACCATTTATGTCATTGGCTTTTAAACAGTGTTCTAAGTGTTGAATGGTCGTCCATGTGATTTTCTTATGGACGACCCACCTAGGCATGGACGTATTTGTTAGCCAGTCAAATTTTTTCAAGTGTATTTTACCCCGTCCTTTGGACAATTATCACTCGTCTCCTTGCAAGAGGCTTATAATGTTTTACTCGTCCTAAGACATTGAGGCGTCTTGGCTATATGCTCGTCTTTGGAACTTTATGCTTTAACGTGTGCCTTTTTCTTGTCTATCTCCTTCTTAGACTAGTATGCCTTAACTTTTTCTTTTTGCTTCATCCTTATTTCAAGGAAAACTTTAACGAGTATGCCTTAGCTTTTTTATCCTCATTTCGAGGAAAGCTAATGAATGTTACATCCCTACGTCCAAAATTTTCATTCGTCTTAGACTTTTGCCCCCCTTGTGGGTATAATTATAGAAACTAGATTTAGTATATCAGAAATCCAAACCATATTATTACATGAACATTGTCCACAAATATGGCACACTTTAGAAGCTAGTGCCTTATCACAACACTTAAGAAAATACATAACCTTGTCTTTTACAAACTGGTCTGTAAACGGTACAAAAGTTAAGAACTAATGCACTTTTTATTCTTAGTACACACTATAGTAGTAATAAGAACACAACAGCCGGTATAAGTAGACACATAGATCGTGGCTTTAGTTGTCCATAGTATCAACCTCGTCCCTGGATTATTTCGTCCAAGTTCATCATTGATTGTACCTCCTTAGGTGTTCCACGTTCCAGGGGTGCTCTAACTTTCGTCCGTCCAAGGCCTTTAGGTAGTATGACCCCTACCTCTTGTAGTTGATTACCCTGTAGGGTCCTTCCCAATTGGATCCTAATTTTCTATGAGCTGGATTCCTAGTTGCTAAGGAGACTCTTTTGAGAACATGGTCTCTAACATTGAATCGTCTGGGTTTCACCATAGCATCATACTGCCTAGCCATAAGATTCTTGTATCTTGCTATCCTTTGTTCCACATCCATTCTTACCTTGTCAATAAGATCGAGGTCAAGACGAAGTTGTTCCCTATTCTTTCTCTCCTGATACTTCATCACTAGATGATTAGCCATATGAACTTCTGCCGGTATGACGACTTCACTTCCATAAGCTAGCTTAAAGGGGGTCTCTCCTGTCAGAGTTCGTACAGTCGTCCTGTAGGCTTAAAGAACACCTGGTAACTCGTCTGGCCATATCCCTTTTGCCCCCTCGAGCCGAGTCTTGATGTTTTTTAGCAAGGATCGGTTCGCTACTTCTGCTTGTCCATTCGCCTGTGGATGGGAGGGTGAGGAATAGTGATTCTTGATTCCAAAATGCTTGCAAAAGTCCCTGAAGGGGTTGTCAAATTGACGTCCGTTATCCGATACTAGTTCCCTAAGTACTTCGAACCTACATAGAATATTCTTCCATAAAAATTTTTAACATTTTGCTGAGTGATTGTTGTGAGAGCTTTGGCCTTACCCACTTGGTAAAGTAATCAATCCCTACTACCAAAAATTTCATTTGTCTGATTCCCATGGGGAAGGGACCTAGGATATCCAGTCCCCACTATGCAAGGGCCATAGGGCCATCATTAGGGTCTGGTACTCTGATGGTTGTCTAGGGACATTACTATAGTGTTGACACTGGTCACAGACCTTGACATAGGCCTTAACATCTGCTTGCATTGTAGGCCAATAGTAGCCTGCACGGACGACCTTATGGACTAGTGATCTCGCTCTTGAATGATTTCCACATGCTCCTTCATGAACTTCCTCAAAACATAGTTTGACTCGTCAGGAGCCAAGCAACTTAAGTAAGGTTAGGAAAAACCTCGCTTGTATAGCACTTCATTTATGATGACGTATTTAGCTGCCCTGACCTTCAACTTCCTAGCTTTGTCTTTATCTTCTAGAAGCCTTCCATTTTTAAGATAGATTACAATTGGACTCATCCAATTTTCTCCCCCTCCTATCTGCTGTATGTCCGGAAAGTCTATGCTTGGCATATATTGGACGTTGTCGTACTCGTTTGTAACTCGTCCTGCTAAAGCTGCTTTTGTCAAGGCATTTGCTTCCATATTTTCCTCCCTGAGAAGTTGAACAAAATTTACTGCTGAAAACTTTCGTGCAAGTCGTTTCACTTTGCTGAGGTATTTCTTCATCTGATCTTCCTTGGTATCACACATTCCATTTATTTGGTTGATGATTAGCTGAGAATCTCCTCTGATTATTATCGATTCCACCCCTAAGGACTTAGCCAATTCCAATCCTTTGACTAGAGCTTCGTACTCAGCCTCGTTGTTGGTGGTTTGATACTGTAGACGGGCCGCGTACTCCAGCTTGTCAACCTCTGGGGACTTTAGTATGACTCCAATCCCTCCTGGATATAGTGTGGATGATCCGTCTACATTAATAACCCACCTTTCAACTCCTTCTTCTTTGTCCAGCTCATCCTGGCTGGGGGTGAACTCTGTAATGAAATCTGCTAATGCCTGCGCTTTTATCGCATTCCTTGAAAGGTATCCGATGTCAAACTCGCTAAGTTCCACAGCCCACTGTATTAATCGTTTAGCGGCTTCCAATTTGTTCATGGCCTTCTTTATGGGGTGATCTGTAAGGACGTTGATAATATGAGCTTGGAAATAATGCATCAACTTCCTAAAAGCCGTAATCAAGGCAAAAGCTAGCTTCTCCATTATCGGATATCGTCCTTCTACTCCTCTCATTGCATGGCTTGTGTAGGAAACTAGTTTCTAGATTCTCCCCTCTTCTTTGACCAATGCCAAACTTACGGTGTGTGGGGACACCACCAAGTACAAATACAACTCTTCTCTAGGTACAAATGGACTCAACAACGGCGCTGTCATGAGATATGTCTTCAAGTCTTGGAAGGCCTTTTGACACTCGTCTGTCCACTCAAATGTTTCCTGAGGTCTTTAAAGGATAGCAAACACTTGTCAATAGCTTTCGACACAAACTTGTTAAGGGCGGCAACTCGTCCGGTAAGAGACTGAACTTCCTTGATATTTTTCGGTGGTTCCATATTCAGTATTGCTTGGATTTTGTCTGAATTTGCTTCAATTCCTCTTTGCGAAACCATGAACTCCAAAAACTTCCCTGATGAAACTCCAAAAGCACACTTGCTTGGATTTAATTTCATGTTATACTACCGAAGTGTATTAAAAGTCTCTTGAAGGTCATCCAAATGATTGTCCTCGTCCAGGCTTTTCACTAGCATATCATCTACATAAACCTCCACATTTCATCTGATTTGAGGACGGAACATGTGATTAACCAGTCTTTGGTAAGTCGCCCCTACGTTCTTCAAACCGAAAGGCATCACTTTGTAGCAATACAACCCTTGGCTTGTAATGAATGAGGTATTTTCTTGATCCGTTTCATCCATCTTTATCTGGTTGTAGCCTGAGAAGGCGTCTATGAAGCTCAACACCCTATGACTTGCTGTCGAGTCCACCAACTGGTCAATGCGTGGCAATGGGTAACTATCCTTGGGGCAAGCCTTATTTAAGTCAGTAAAGTCCACGCACATTCGCCACTTGCCGTTAGCTTTCTTCACCATGACTACGTTTGCCAACCAATCTAGATAATGAACTCCGCGGTAACCAACTTCTGGACTTTTCCTTGATGGCATTGTCTCGCTTAGGAGCGAAAACCCTTTTCTTCTGAAGCAGTGGTTTTGAATAGGAACACACATTTAGGCTGTGAGTAATAACACTTGGATCAATGCCAGGCATGTCTTCATGACTCCATGCAAAGACATCGAGACTTTTCTTCAAAAACTAGACCAAAGCATACTTTGCCTCTTCTTCCATGCTTGCCCTAATTCTAGTGAACTTCTCAGGCTAGTTCTTGTCCAAAGGGATCTCTTCTAATACCTCAGTGGGTTTCGCTACGATCCTTCTCCCGTCTATACTCATTGCCCGTATATGCTCGTCCATCGCCAGCATGGCTAAGTAGCATTCTCTGGCAGGCAATTGATTTCCTTGTACTTGGCCCAATCCGTGCTCGGTTGAGAATTTGATGGACAAGTGGTAGGTAGAGGTTACCACCTTCCAACAATTCAGAGTTGGTCTTCCAATAATTGCATTATATGACAATGCACAATCAACAACAAGGAAATTTACCTCCTTGGTTATCTGCTGTAGATATGTTCCAACGACCACTAGTAATGTGACAGTGCCCACTAGTTGCACCTTCATACCTTCGAATCCCACCAATGGCGAATTAACTGGTAGAAGCTGATCTCGTCCTAGCCTCATATGCTGGAAGGCAGGGTAATACAAAATGTCCGCAGAACTGCCATTGTCTATTAACACCCTCCTGGTCATGTAGTCAGCGATGAGTAGGGTGATGACTATCGCGTCATCGTGTGGGTGGTGAAGTCGTCCTGTGTCCTCGTCTATGAATGTAATGGCCTGCTCATCTACTTCCCTCGTCTTAGGAGGTCGTCCAGACAGCTGAATGTTCTGCACCACCTTCAAGTATGTCTTCCTCGACTTGGATGACTGCGCTGTCGAGTTTCCAACTATAATTACTCTTATCTTTCCTAGTGGGGGTCGTGATGACTTTTCCACCTTAGTTTTCAGTTTCTCATCTCTCTGGTCTTGTCCAAGAAAGTTCCTTAGCTTTCTTTGTCTAATGAGATTCTCTATTTGCTGCTTCAAATCAAAGCACTCGTTCGTGTCATGCCCGTGGTCTCTATGAAAGCGGCAATACTTGCTCCTATTACGCTTGTTAGGATCTCCTTTCATCTTATCCGGCTACTTCAAGGACGGATCATCCTTGATCTGCATAAGAACCTGCTCTAGTGGCATAGTCAAGGGTGTGTATTATTGATTCCTCGCTGAGGAACTTGCCTTCTTACCATCCTTGTCTTTTCTCTCATCTACCCCAGCCTTCTTTGGATGAGGTCCTTGATCTGAGTAACGCTGGTGGCCCACTTCCGAGCACTTTACTCTCTTTCTCTTCTTGGCTATGATAGCGTCCTCAGCATTCATGAAATTTTGGGCTTAATGGACGAGTTCGGCCATAGTCTGTGGTTCCTGCTCGTAAAGCTTATGGATGAACAAGTCAAAATTGACCCCATTATGGAAGGCGGCCAACAATAACTTGTCATCAATTTCGTCTACCATTGAGGCTTCCCTATTAAACCGGGTAATGAAAAACCACAAACTCTCATTTTTCCCTTGCTCTAAAGTCAGCAAACTAGAAGAGGAACTCTTGTGGCGTTGTCCTCCAATGAAATTATTGACAAATAACTTACTCAACTCTTCAAACGATCCCACTAAGTTTGGGGTTATTTTACTAAACCACACCACGCTGGTCCCTTAAGTGTGGTAGGGAAAGCTCTGCACATAATCTCGTCTGGGACCTCTTGAAGGTGCATGGTCATCTTAAAAGTTGCAATGTGATTACACGGGGCACGATTTCCATCATACAAATCCAAGGAAGGCATTTTGAATTTCGGAGGTAGAGAATGACTGTTGATGGAAGTTATGAAAGGGGAGTCTGTTCGGTGAACTAAATCATCCATTGGGTTTGCCCGCCTCATGTTCTCCCTCATCTCATCCATGGCTTTTCACATTTGGTCCATCTCTCTTTTCAAGTGTGGCACTCTTCTTGGAGCGGTACCCCTTGTCTAATTTTCGGACTCAACATTTTCTCCTCCACCTTCCTGACTCTGGGCTCGTTCTCTCGTGTGCCCATCTTAGCGTTGCCTCCTAAGGTTGATCTCTTTATTCAACTCCTGATTCTAATGGGTTAGTTCTGCCATAGCGGCAGCCATGGATTGTATGTGTTGAACAAAAGGTGGTTGCATGACAGGCGCTGACTTGCAATTGTAAAAGGGATTACTTGAAGAATTCCTACTCTCCTGGTGGCCTGGGCTGGTAGCCCTTGATCTTTTTTGAACCATTCAGCCTTTTGTTTAGGAAAGGCTAATCGTTGACAACAAAAACAGACAGTCGAACGAAAAGAACAATGAATAGATTTTCCCACAAACGGCGCCAATTGATGATGCAAAGAAAATCAGTAGGCTGGATGCTTCAGACTTGATAGGACTGCTTGCTCCTTCGATGGCCTAGAAAAGAAAGGAAAGTGATCAAAGGTGACCGGGATTGCCGACCAAGAATCCTCCGATGGAAAAGTTAGTCTTCTCTCTATATTTTCAGAGTTCCAACTTTTTGGGAAATATCAAGCGTACCTTTTTCTAGTCTGAATGGGTGTTTATATAGTGTCCTAAGAACAATTATTGGGATTGTAACCTCCTTAGATTTGAGGAGGTGCGAGGGTTCAAGGATAACTTGCACAACCGTTTAGGAGTTATATTTTCTCATACAACAGTCACTGGAAGTTATACGTATGTTGCGGAGTGGTGAAATATACTCAGTAATTCCCAAGTGTAAAAGTCTCGTCCAGGGGTCCTCTTGTGGACAAACTTCTTCAGGACGGGGATTATAGCTTTCCTAGGACGAGTATTGTGGGTGTGTTTTCGTCTATGGATGACCATGGGCGTTAGCCTCATCTTGGTGCTTTCTTTTGGACGGCTGCTGGTGTGGATGACCAAGGACGGTCTGGAGTAAATTTTTCTTCATTCCTCATCAACCTTTATAAATCAATGTGTCATTTATTATAAAGAAACAATTCAAGTATTTGTTTCTATCCAATATATATATATATATCAACTATCATATACAATTGATTAAATAGAAGTTGTGAGTAGATGTGAAAGTCATGTACAAGTAAAAGGTTTTTATTTTTATTTAATTTAATTAAGAAGAACGAGTAAAAGTTCTTGATCCTATGATGAGCAAATTTTTTATTATTTTTTTAAAATTTTTGTGAAATTTAGCTTTTCATGTGACAGACAGGATAACTTCATTGGAAAAATCAAACCACGTCAGCAAAATAGCCTAGCACAAGGAAAATACATGAAACAAGCATTTTTTTTAGAAGGGGGGGGGGGGGGGGGGGGGGGGGGTGGTTGTTTGAGGGGCATACATGAAACAAGCATGGGTCAAGTCTCTTCAAACTGAAAATGAAGCCAGGACTAGGAGGATTTTTTTGTAAGCCCAAAAGTCTTCTAATCTATAAATGGGTTGGGTATGAGACTCAACACTACACAAAACGGTCTCAAAGACCGAAAAGTACATTACTATATGAGATGGGTATGAAAGCCTGCCAAAGGCCTAAGAACCTAGAGTTCTTCGCCCTTGCATATTAGACTTGAAGCCCATGACACTCTTCATCGAAGCCCAAGTCCCTTATCTATGCATAGTGGGTCATGAGATGCAAAACTTAACTTAAAAAAAAGGCTAAGCAAGGGATAGGTAATTCGACTAATTCTCTCTCTCTCTCTCTCTCTCTCTCTCTCTCTCACACACACACACACACACACACACACATATATATGAAGTCAAATATGAATAATAACTAATGCCTAAAATCATGTAACTTAATTAATGGCAACATTTGGTTCTTTCCCTAAAAAGAACTTGGATTTGAACTCTCTCCTTTTATTGTAAAAACAGCAATGATAATTAAGAATTATATATATTGACTTTAAAAAAAGAAAGGATCAATAAAAACATCAACAACAAGTAAATTTTATTTAAAATAATTGAGAAGAAAAAGAGCAGTTGGAGAATAAATTTACATATTCTTACTGGATTGATGTGGGAGTGAAATTATAGAGTGAATTATGTGCGGTGAGAGTGAGACCTTACCAGTGGCTACAACTTATAGAAACAAAATCTAGAAAAAGAAAAGAAAAAGAAAAAAGAAAAAAGATAAAGACAAATGACCTTATTTAGTCTCCTAAGTGAAGTGTATACAAAAAATGTAAAGTTTTTTTGGAATAGAGAGAGATTGAGAATCCATCAAAACGTAGGGGTATATATCAAGAAAGTCAATATCGTACTGAAGTTGTACCGATTTGGCCACTGGTACGATATATTTCGGATATCGGTTAATACCGATGTATTGTTTTAGGTTTACTGCTATTTTATATATTTAATACATACACACACACACACACAAAATCTCTATTTACACACACATACACACACAGACTCTCCAATGTTTAGTCTCATAAATACCTTTCATTTTAACTATTGTATACTGATTGATACAGCAACCTAAAGATCAACTAAAGATTAGAATTAATGAAGGTAAAACAGTTAAAAAAGAAGAAAATGAAACTCTTAATTCAAACACCAAATCCAAATTAAGTAAAAGTATTAGAGAGATCAATGGTTAGGTGAAATAATGAAATTATTTACAAAATACTTTAATTATTGATTATTTTAGAGACAAAAACTACCACAATTACCAAAAAAAAAAAAAATACAGCATTTTGTATTTCGGTCCGGTTCATTTACTAGCCGGTATTTTTTTTGGTACGAAATAGAAGTGTACCTGTGCTGGTGCACTGGCCGGTACAGTATGTACCGGCTGGTACAGTACAGTATCGATAACACTGGTATATAGCTTTGATTTTTTTGGCTGATTAGTCACAAGAAAACTAGGACTCTATAAGGTTTTTTTTTTTTTTTTTTTTCATATTTTAATTGACTAAGAAATGAGTTGTTGAAAATTGGAAGTAAATTGTAATGTGTGGGCTATTATTGAAGAATGTTAAAGAGATAATTGACTAATTAAGGGACCATGAGCTCCAAATAATCGAAATTCTATTACAAGCCTATATATGTATAAGAAAAAGGTAGAAGGTGTCCTGGCCATGGGCTCAAGGACTAAGCTAGAATGTTGATTGAGGGGAGGGGGGAGCCGCGGAGTATTAAAAAAAAAATGAAAATCCACCTAATATCAACATTTTGAGAATTTTTTGAAATTGGAACATTAACATTTTGTAAAATTGAGATATTGATAAATTTGAAATTCAAATACCGAATACAATAACTTTTTAATTACATAATTAAAATTTATGTGACATTATTCAACAATGAAATATTGAAAGAAATTTATTTGTTTTTATTACACAATAATTTACGTTGTACTTTCATTCAGCAGCACTGACATTGAAACACGAGCTCTGTTACACTTTGAAATACTTGTAAGCTATAGAACCCCATGCTTTTAAAATTACACCTAAATCCAGTCATGACTCACCCACATGAGCACACCCATGGTCGGCACTCTTTAAAAAAAAGCCAGTTCAAACTTGCAAAATACAAATTTACCATTATCCCAAAAAATAGAGTAAAAAACAGTAAAATACGCAGACATGAGTTGAAAGAGGGCAAGATCAAAGAAAAGCAAGAAAATAGATGATACCAAGCAAATCGGGTGACTATATGATCACCCAGTTGGTAGTAATGGCGTGGTGTCTAGTACATAATCAAACTCACCCTCTCTTTTTAGAACTCTGTTTAAATGATTTTCTTTTTTTGGGAAAACTAGTCTTTGTTCAAACTTGAAAGTACTAACTTTACCATTATCCTAAAAAACAGAGTAAAAAACTGTTGGGTTAAAATGAATTGACCCTCTGCAAATTCATTAATTACCCAAGTTAATTAATTAATCAAATTACATGCAATAGCGTAGTAACACAAACAAATCACCAAATAACTAAATGCAGCGGAAATAAAATTTGACACAGGTGATTTGTTTACAAATGGGGAAAACTACCAAGGCAAAAACTCATTGGGTGAATTTAAGGTTACCATTCCCGAGAATTCACTATTATAAATCACAAGTGATTACAAGTATAAGAAATCTTACCAAACCCTTTGGCCTATTCCGAAATACTAACCTACAGTTGAACCCTTACCACAATATCCAATTGTACTTGTATTGTAGCAACAATCTCTCCGTTCAATGCATGAATCCTTGTACGTGACTAATCAATGATACACGAATCCCAGTATGTGACTAACTCACCAACTTGAAGAAGATTGGTGGCTGCAAAATTTTTCAATTCATCAACAATGAAGATTAAGAAGCTCCTTGGTCACAAAACCTTTGGTGTACAAACGCAGTAGCTTCTTCAAAGAGAATAATGAACTAGATCACTTTTTGCATGCATTAGGTCACATAATGCAAGCATGATGGCCTTTAAAATAATACTTATATATGTTTAGGATTGAGAGAAAAGAAACCCTACACAAATACATAGGAATATGTATGTAATTAGATCTGAAAAATCCGATTTCGTAATTCTCGATAGATACAGCTTGTGTCGGGCTTCAACATTAAATCTTGGTAGAAAGGATTCTGTCAAGACTTCTATCGAGTTTTAATGAACAACACTTCCTTCACTTGTTTCTTGGTTAAACTTGCATGACTTCAATACTTAACTTGAACACTTGTTTCTTGAAGTACTAAACCCATCCTAGATCTACCTAATTACAAGTGCGTTTTGTTAAAGGATTAGAAAATTACATAAATATGTCCCTAACAAAAATAGTAAGACATACAAACATGAGTTGAAAGAGGGAAAAATCAAAGAAGTGAGAAAATAGATGATACCAAGCAGATTAGCGACTATGCATGATATGATCTGCTAGTTGGCAGCAGAGGCATGGTGTACAATACATGCTCAAACTCACCCTTTCTCTTCAATAGCTCTGTTTAAATGATTTTCTTTTTTGAGTAAATTAGTCCCTATCCTTTACGTCATAATTGAATTGGGAATTAGCATAGTATTATAACATAGTATTATAATTATAATACATTCTGCTATAACATAGTATTATATAATTTATCTATTACTATAAACATAAAATAGAATAAATTAATAAACATATGTTATAAGGAAAGCATTTTTTAAGAAATTAATAAACATATAAAAATGTGCTTAAATCTAATTAAAACGTCATAACATTATAATTTATTTTATGTCATCATTTGCCATTGAGAAAGTATAATATGTACATATGTTTTAAGCACATGTATTCTTTTATGTTTTTATTTTTTTTATACAAGATAGAATTTCTACTCTAGCCTAATCGAAATATATATGTATGTGAAGCTTCCTCCTGAAGACTTGAACTTCGACTCGAACTTCGACTCTTCTCCCCATACCTCACAAGCACTTATAGTTGTGGAGTGACCACCGTACCAAAAGTGCGCGATGGTATATATTCTTTTATGTTAATATAACACAATATAATTCCTATAAAATTATATTTTAAATTTAGAAGTAATATAATGTACAATATAAAACCTTTATATATATATATATATATAATTCTTTGAATTTAGATTTATATATGAAAACCTTATGGAGGGGGCTAACTCAAGTTAGATCCCCTTGAGAAAAAGAAAGAAGCAATTTGCAATAAAATTTAAGTTTGAGATCTAATGTTAAAATTATTTTTGCTAAATTTTATACTTGTGAGTCTTGTAAACAGTACACAAGACAAACAAACAAACAAAAAAAAAAAAAAAAAAAAAACAAAAAAAAAACGCAAACGCAAAATCCAGGGGAACAAGGCCTAAGAATGGCTCAGAGATCCTCGTAGACATAAAATGATTGTAGTGTTTCATAGATAGTGACCGAATGAGACTCCTTTTTCAATATTAATGGTCGTGGTCCCCGTGGTCCCTTAACTCTTTTATAGCTAATAGCTTTGCCTGGCTAGCCCTACGGCCCCTACCAAATTAGGAGCATATATGATTTCTATTTTATTTGGCACATTGTCGGTGGTCTTGCATCAAACTCTCTTATTTACTATATTTTTAATTATATGTTCTAATTATTATTATTATTTTTTTTTTTCTCTCTGCTTCTTCTTGTCTTGCCTATCTCACTATTCTTCACTGACCTTGCTAACTGCCACAACTATCAACTATAACCATACAAATCTAAAGTCACCACCAACCACCGCTGCCACTATCAGTGGTTGCTTATACTAACTAAAAGTAAGGCTAATGTTGACCCAACTTTTTAGATCCAATCTTAGCTAAATTAGCTCTAACTAAAAAACTGAAGAAACTGAAAAAAAATAAATAAAAAAAGAGTGATTAAAAAAAAAAATTCAATAAAGAGATTATATATATCTTGGCAATATAGTACAAAGTATTAGTATTAATCATGAGCACTGCTTCGTGAATACACATTACAATTTAATGAACAGGGACGGAGGCATAGTTGGATCAAGGGGGGCTATAACCTCCCATATATATATATATATATATAATCACTTACTACATTACTAATTTGTAAAAAAAAGTTTATAATTATAACATTTTTTTCTATTTAAAGGCTATAAAAAAAACACTTGATCTAAAATCTAAACAAAATATACAAGCCCAAAAAAATAGCCAAACAACAAAATTACCAATAGTAAAGCTAAAAACAATTAAGCTTAATCAACAATTTTACTCAAAACAAACTGACTAATCCTTTAAAAAATTTTAAATGAAATAATTTTGTCCATACTTAAAAGCAAGACACACATCAAAAACACACAAAAATAAATAAATAGAACCCATTAATAGTTAAGCAGAAAAGCCAAAAGCTAAAGTTCTCAACATAGTCAACAACAAAGTCCTCCCTCATATTTCAAGTCCTGGCTCCGTTCCTATTAATGAAACCAAATTAATGTTATGGATTATGCACTCAACAACAATCAATGTGTGGCAAGATGTCGCAATGATTACAATATCAATCATTTAATTTGTTTCCATAGATTATGAGTTTTGTTTAAATTTAAATTATTCCAAAGTCATTGTAATCAAAATTGTCAAGTTAATGGTTTATTTGTTTTCAAAATCGGTTTTCTAAGTGTTTTTGAGAATTTGTTCTCAAAACTAATTTTCTAGTGTTTTCCACTTTTCCCACGCCTCCAATTGGTGTCTAAAACCACCAATTGCAAACTAACAATTAACAACTAACAAAAATAGAAAAAAAAAAAAAAAAAACATGCATAGTAAATTCGTCTATTTTTTCATTTTTCTATTTTTGTACCAAACCACATGGTCTCTGATTCTTGCTATTCATCTTGCACGAGCTTGATGCTTCAGAGGTAGTTATCAACGAGTCCTTTTGGATTGCATGCAATCCTCATAGAAGAAACAATAAATTAATAAGGGCAACCAATCCTTTTGGATTGCATGCAATCCGTGTTGAACATCAAATAAACAAGGCAAGTGCGCCAGCCCAAGTCAAGGACGTCATGAAAAAGGAAAGAAAAGTCCACCAACCAAATAATTGAGGGTGAAAACCATGCTATCAAAAGTGTAATATTTTTTTTACAAGAAAAAAAAAAGTGTAATTATTCAGTAGTTTTACCGGGCACAAAAATGTATACCATCTTTTCACATGAATAGTAAATCTCATAATGAAATTTAAAAAAAAAAATAATATTAGAGATATAGGCTATTTTACAAAAAAAATTATAAACTGTTGATGTAGTGAGTGATTATTAGTAAATAAAAAAGTGATATTAATGATGTGTCTAAATGAAAACTAATAAATGGTTGACCATATCAACATTTTGTAAAAATGCTGTAAAATAGTTTATGGTTATAGTATTACTGTAAAATAGTTCAAAAGAAAAGCTAGGATCCTGTTACTCAAGGTTGTGCATATAGAAACTTAGAAAGTATGAACTTTAGAAGATTACACCAAAAAAAAAAAAAAACTATTAAACCAAGAACAAGTAGTCTAATAAGAAAGGAGAATATCAAGGATTTAAGTGGTTTGATGATGGCTCATGTCCTTGAAACGATAAGAGAATTAATTTACTAGAGATTTAGAGATTACAAATATTTGCACTAACATGATAATACAAAACAATAGGCCTGAAATTGGAAAATCGATCCGGAAGATGGAAGAGATATTGCAATTAATTTTTTCTTTCTTATCTAGTCTTTTGCAACATTTTAGCTTCCTCTCAAGGTTCCTTATTCCACATTCTCACTAGGTAGTTCAAGAATTTTTCCTATAATTTTTTCAATTGATGTTTTGATATAAAAGAGTCTCCTTGTTTCTTGATGGCAAATTCTCAACAATGTCCATTGTTATATTAGTTATATATATATATATCCTTGCACCTAGGATAATCTCCCGCAAAATGACACTTTTGGTGCCTATCTTTACTCTTTAAGGATCCAAGGAATCAAATATGATACTTTTGGTGGTTATTGTAGTACAACATTACTGCAAAGATTCTTATCTTTCTTCACAGCCATAACTTTAGAGTTCCTAGTCAGCGTCAACAAGATTTAAGGAAATCGTAGTGGCCACAGACACTCAAATATATCTATCAAAACATCAAATATAAAATGTTTTAAAAGCACTTTTATTTAATTATGAACCGAATGTTGATTACGTTACAATCCAAGCACTCGTTCATCGCATTATTGTAGAGACAAAGCCATGCACTTAACCTAGCTATTCAAGTCACCATTATCCGGTGAGTTATTGCAATTCTAAGTTCTAAGTTCTAACATCATAGATCTATAGCTGACAAATTGACCCATTTTCCATAATTTGACATTTCAATTCAGTAGAGCACGAGAGGTTCAACCAGTAAAGACACGATGTTTTTCCGAGTGTCTCGGTCTTGAACTCCAAATCCATCTCCATATTGGTAAAGGCTATGTGCCACACGAGCATTATTTGTTGCAATATTGACAAATGATTGCAGCATTGGCAATTGGTTAAAGCATTGCCCATTTATTTTCTTCCAACTCTTGTTTATCACGTCTTTGATGTGCTTCTGTGCAATTTCTTCTGAAACATCAGCTTCTCTCATATAACAAAGGATTGATGAGGGAACATCACCTCTTGCTCTCTCAGCCTGTTTCAAGTTACTATTCCAATTAGTTAGTTCTAATATGGACATAATAATTAATCAATGTTCTATATAACCATTAAAGAATAAGTAATGCTACAGTCACAAATTATTTTACAATATTTTTACAAACTATTGATGTGACAAATTTTTACTAGTTTTAAACTAGACTTACTACTAACATCATATTTTTATTTATTAATAAACTTTTAGAAAATGCTAAAACTACATCAGCAATTTGTAAAAATATTGTAAAATAGTTTGTGTCTGTAACATTACTATTTCATTATGAGTAATACTACAGATATAAACTATTTTACAATATTTTTACAAATTATTGATGTGGCGAATTCTTACGAGTTTTAATCTAGACTTACCAATGACATCACATTTTTATCTACTAATAATTATTCTAAAAATACTAAAACTACATCTGCAATTTGAAAAAATGTTGTATAAAGAAAGAGTAATTACCACTGAAGTCCCCAAATCATTGCAGAGTCGAATTATCATAGATATACTATACACAATTTCTTGGTTTTTCTCCAGAAAATCTTCCATCCCGTTTGTTACCTCATGTCCCATGGAAAAGAATTCGTGGACCAAAAGTAATGGGGCAGTCGATGAAATCCATCCATTACTTAGATATTCTTGCAGGGATGGAGTGTAGCCCATGTTGTACCACTTTGCTTCAACAAATAATGCATTACAAAAATCTGTCCACTATTAAAAAAGAAAAAAAGAAAAAGAAATTCACTATAATTTCAATAACGATGATCTTTACCTATTGTGTATATATGTATTCCAATTAAACATGATGGAAAATGAACAAATGAGTAAATTCCAATTATTATGGAAAATGAACAGATAAGTACCCCTTTTTTAAGATGAGGTAAAACTTGGTTCCAAGCACCCTTCTCCTTTTGAATTTCATTAGCGATTTCATTAGTAGTATTGTAGAGAGCTAGGAAGCAAGTCTTCATGCACTCTGGAAGCTGTTGAGTTTCACTAACATCCCACCTGAATTAAATATTTTGGTAAGAATAATTCTTAATGTTGTAAAAAAATTATTTGCCTATTTTAAAATGCCCCTAATATCTCCAAAATAACCAAAATATGCTCAAAACTACTGAAATACCTCTAAATCCTTTAAAATAACCAAATTATCCATTAAACCTTCAACATGACTGAAATAGCCTTGAATCTAAAAAATACCCAAATATTTTCAAATCTAATATGATTGAAATACACTCTAAAAAGATAAATAAATATACCCCTAAAAAACCATTAAAATGATGAAAATACCTTATAAAACCTCCAAAATTACCACGTAATGACTCAAAATTATGGGAATCAACCCCAAACTTTTAACGGTTTCTCAAAAATACTTTATAAGTATCACTTAGAGGTTTCAATTGTTTGTACGTAATTATCCTTGTGAATGCTAGTTCAGTTGATAGCTTTTGTTAATTATCATTATTATTTACTTTTGTTGTTACACTCTTATTTTGAATATGCTTATTAGTGTAATTTTTAAAAAATTTATTTTGATTGTGCAGGTTGATCTAAGTTATTTTATTAATATATTAAAGTGAGAAATCAAAGTTTTTATTTCATGTTTATATTAAATGTAAATATAAAATTTATGATTTTTCATATGAGACCAACTCCAACAAATATATTTTGTGCATTTTTAGGAAAATAACTAAACATCATAAAATAAATAATTTTCCTTGAAATGTTTTTACATTGAAATAAACAGTTAAAGTAATTTCGTCCTCAAATTTTTGTTTCATTTTCCTACTTATGTGCTTCATTGTTATCCTTGCCAACACCTAATTGACAAAATTACTCGCATGACTAACATAATGCCTATGTATCACATATTTGACAAAAAAAAAAAAAAAAAAACATTTTGCTACATAGTTAGCAAAAAAGCTATGTTATTTTACCACTCCCCCCCCCCCCCCCCACATGTTTGGTTGCAAAGTAACTTGGAGGGGGGAGGGATGAAGAAAAAGAAAATAAAATTACTTTCATTTTCATTTAATTATTTTCAGAGTAAACTTTTATCTAACATTAATTTTTTCTTTTTAATAATTAGAGCATCTCTAGTAGTTTCTCTAAATTTTTGTACTGTTTGAAAAGTAAACAATTACATTCACTCTTTGCCTGCTTACTTTTTCAAATACATTTTTCAACAGACTCTTTATTCTTTTTTCATTTCATTTAAATATTATTTCTTCATTCTTTCTTTACTATTTCTTTAATCTTTTTTTAATAATTGTTTTCCTCATATTTTATTTTAGTTTTTAAGAAGTGTTATGCTTGTAATATTTTCACAACAAATTTTAGGTGGTAAGTTTTTACTGGTTTTAATTTAAACCCACCACATAAATTTTTACTAGCAATTGCCAATAATAACCTATCATTTAGAATTTTTTTGTGAATATATTGTAAAAATATTGTGACATAATATTTCTCCATTTTTTTAATAATTTTTTCCCTTTATTTTTTTATCCATACATTTCACTTTCTAGAATCTTCCCTGTCTTCTTTTTTCCTCTTATTTTTTTTACTCCACACACATGTACCCACTCTTCCCCTATTAATCTACTTTTTTGTTTGTTCTCCACACATGAACCCCATCCTTCTGACTTCTCCTCTTCTTCTATACTTACCTTTTTTTTTTCTTCGACTCACTTCACACACACACACAACTGACTATGATCTTTTGACTTCTCCTTTGTGTTTGCATTTTTGTTTTTTATTTTCTTTCTTCTTCATCTTACTTCACTCTCACACACACACAGAGCTGGCAGAGAGAGTTGTCCTTCATCTATGTTGTTTTCTGATGAGAAGAGAGAAAGTCTTTTCTGATGAGAAGCAAAAGAGAGAGCGAGGGAGAAAGAGAAATAGAGGAAAGAGAAAAAATTATTTTTTATTCAATTAGGTGATTATTTTAATAGATACATTTTTTTGAAGGTGCTACAGTAAACGTTACAGTATTCTCTACTTCAAGAGAGGTACTGTAGCAACTCTATTTCAAAATATAAAGATAGAGAAGTTGTTGCTTGTTGGAGTGAGTTTTTAGTGTGTTTGCTCTCCAAAATTGACTTTAGAGAATTTATTGGAGATGCTCTTAGAATGGAGAAAAATTATTCAAACCCTAAACATTTTTATTAAAAATACTAGGGAAGTGTTAGTCAAGCTACATGGTGCTTTGCCTAAAGTAATTTATTTATTGATTTATTATAATTATGTGATCCATAAGCATTTTATTAGTAAGGACCAAAGTAAAACCAAAAAAAAAAAAAAAACCGTGTGAGGACCAAAATGAAACCAGCCTAAAAGTTTAGGACTAAAAGTATATTTAACCCTATTTTATATTGAAAGTTTTCAGCAGTGATATTCCGCAATGCTGACCTATTTACGGCATTTGTGAAGTGCTTTAGTTCTTCCAATGTGCCATAAACATCATAAACATCATCAATTATCAGTATCAGAATAACGACTTTCGTAAGCCATTTTCTAAGACATGTGTACTCAGGCTCGAAAGCAAGGCCCACTGAGCACATAAAGCTTTCGGCTAGTCTGTCTCTTGCAAAACTCAAGTTCTCTGTGAGCCCCAGATTTCTCCACCACCTAAATGACAGAAAGGTACAAGTAATTAAGTTGTTTCTCTTCATGCTAATTAGTATTTTGTGCAATGCAAAGTGAGTTTGGTGTATAAGATACATATTCACAAATCACATTATTCTTTGGAAGCTACCTGGATGATTCCCTTAGATCTTTTTGAAGTATGGCTTGAACTATGTTGAAATGTAGTTTAGCAAGTTCAAGTAAGCTCGAGTTCGTGTGAATGTCTTTCTCATATGAATTAATGTGCCATTTGACATCAAACCACTGTACTCTCCTTTGTGATGGAAGTTCCAAAACATGGACCACTTGCTTGGCAAGGTCACTGTCTAAACTGGAAACGCTTTCTTTGAGAGTTGCAGTTGAGAAATCTCTAGCCACATCCAGAATGTTTTCACCTTCGAAACCCAAGTGTGAGGCCTCCAAAAGCTCAAGCATTTCTTTGATATTTATGTGCTTGTTGTCTCTGAAAAAACCAGTTTTTTCATCCATAAAGCTTCTAAACATATCTGAATTGCACAGAATTTACTGGTGTTAGATATTAGGACTTCAAACAACAACCAAGTTTTAGTTTCTAAGTTTTTTGAAATCAGTTATGGATTTTCAACAAATTAGTTAGGATCTGCTACATAAATGATATGATTTAAATTCGAAGATTATTTTACCTTGAGAAACTTCATAGCCATGCTGCCTAAAAAGCCTAAAGCATAGTGCAGTAGTGTAGAGATCCTCTTCTGGACTAGAAATTTTCTTCTTTGTGGATGCAATGGTGTCTAGAGCCTCTTTAATTTCCATATCAAAGTGGCTTGCTAGGCCTAATTTGTTTATGCTGTCGATCAGCTCAAACGCTGCCACAGAGTCCACTGCATTCGCAAATATTATCCTTACATCTTCTTTAAGTTTCTGTACCCGTCTTTCATATTCTTGGCCCTGCAAAAACACCATTGTCCCAAATCTTAATTGTGTTAGTGAAAATTACGTGCAGAGGGGCTCTCTAAAGATGAGAATGGACAATAATGAAAGGATAGAGTTTAGGAAACAAAATTCCCACTACCTCCGCATTCATTTTTAGTCATTCCATTGATTTAGTAAGTCAAAGTTTTTAAATATGACACGTGAATCAGTGAATGATCTTATGAATCGTAATATTACAAGTAGGAAAAAATTTCTTTAAACTAGCTTGAAAAAATACTTTATCTATAATAAAATAACTTGAATACTTAGGGTCTATTTACACGCACCTATATTCCCCATTGATGCGTTATAATTTTAAAAGTAAATACAATAACGTGTTAAGAGTCATATTTTACACTATAGAAACTAATTGCATTAGAAGTAATTATAATTTCTCTATGGTATAGTATGAAATAGAACAGAAAAAGAAGCTATAATTATTTTTTGAAATAGAAAATGAGAGAATCTGTTGACACAACATCAAAGTGGTGAAAAATAATAATAATAAATCTTTATCAAAGGGATAAATGTTCACTAAATGTTGACAACATAAAAGTTGTAAAAGTTGTGGCACAAAAATTCTAGTCACAATGATATTCTCATAGAAGGTATTTAGAAAGGATTCTTACATCGTATTTGCTAGAAAGAGACTGTAGGTAATCATAGTTCCATACGTTTGGCTTATAATTGGCAGATCGTCGTTCGTGTACGATATCATTGGCTTGAGGCTTCATCTCGGATGATGAAGTTTGCAGCACAGATTGCAATTGTTTCTTACAATCTATAGTGATGGAATCACCTAAAAGGAAAAGCTAAAGGAAAAATTAAGAAAGTTTGAGTTGAGGATTGCAGTGTTGATGGATTTTCGAAACCTACTTTGGACTGCTTTATATAGGCAATGAGGCATACAAAATGACAAAAATAAGAAAAGTTCATAACTAATAATTATGTAAGACCTTCTATCTTAGAAGGAAGTAGCGGAGCCACATATTGCTGAGTGGGTGTTGCACCCACTCAAATTTGCAAAAGGCTTGGTGTATTCAAATTATGGAGAATTTTGAATCTTGTTATACCAGCCTTTAAATAAATTTTGTGCGATCAATTATGAGATTTTTTATTCTCAAAAAAAATTTTGTGAGTTTTTTTTAATATTATTTTTTAAATAAGAATTCTGTTGAGATATCGGTACTATTGATCGATACATATTTGTTGTGAGTGTAGCAAAAATTTATGAGTTTATTTCAGTAATAATTGAAAATAAATAGCAAAAAAAAATTGGTAAATTTAATCCCTTTTAATAGATGAGATCTAACATTATCAATTATCCTAAAAGTTCAAATTATTAAAATATGATAAATTTAATCATTAAACACATACTTCCTAACATTTTTGTTTGGGCAATTTTCATAGCTTTCTCATGGGAGAGTAGAACAAGCTAGCTGCTCAAAAAATTATCTTTTGGAAATTGTATATAAATTTAATCCTAATACCTACCTTTTGAAGCTTGCAATGTCATATCTATACATCTGACTTTTAACCACAAATCTGTCATATATCTATACATGTGAAGCATCTTATTTCCAATCATGGAGATAAATTCTTATGAAGACAAAAAACTCGAGCACGAGTTTTTTTCCAACCCAAGGGAAGATAATGCAAATCAGTTATGACATTTTTTTTTTCTCTTCATAATTGAATTAGGATTTTATTTATTTTTATTTCCCTAATTAAGTCGCTTTCTTTTCTCTAGTAGAGAATAGCACTTTGTTATTTCTTTTTCTTAAAGGAGTTGGAAAAAAACACCACTTTTCACTACCACCACAACCACACAAAGGAGTTGGAGAGCTTTTTCAATAAATGATCCTTAATTACATGGAGGTGGTGATTTATTAAATTGTTATCAATAATAGTTTAATTTGAGAGGTTTTCTCTATTCTTTTGCTTACAAACTTAGAGTTCTTGTAGAATTTAGCTAAGTTTTATGTAGTTATTGCATGTGTATTACCGATTTTGCTTCTACATTCTCAAAAACACTTAAATTAGATTATAGTAGAATTTCTATTTTATATATACATAAAAAAAAAAAAATTCTTAATTCTGTAGCTAAACATGTTTACATATATAAAAGACCAAAGTTGTAAGACTTAGGTTCCAGTCAGCACAGAGCCGTAGTCTCCTTGAAGTGGATGAAAAAGAAAGGACGGAATAAATAGTTGTCAAAGTTGGAAACGCAATTCTTAATTACTTCAATGTTCAATGGGATGGAATATGACCTCCTCACTTAAAGCTAACAAATTAAGGGACTTATTATCTCAATTCTCAAAATAAAAACAGACACATCTTTTGCTTTTATATTTTGTAAAAGTGGTCCCAAAACAAAATCCCAAAAAAAATATGTAAATGTTACTCACCAATCAAACAGGAGAGAGAAACAGGAATACAGTGACGAAAAACTTGTTACTTACCCAACATTTGTCCCTTCCCCCTCTCTTCCCTCACTGTGAGTGGTGTGTATTATGATCCTTTCCTAACAAATTTTAAATAATAAATTGTTACGAGTTATTATTAGTGGAACAAAAAAAGTTATTTTAATTAGTTGTAGATTCAAATTAAAACCAATAATAATAAATTACCTATGATTTATTATAAAAATATTAAAAAATATTGTGAACATAGCACTTTTTTAGTGTATATTAATTCTATGTTGTTCCAATTTAGTTGACCTTTGAATATCTCAATTCAGTGAATTCACGGTACCTTTCCTTTCAGCCTTTCCTTTCAGTAGACTTCTACTCTTACTACAATTCTATATATAAAATCAATGAGTCCCATTAGTAATGATTAAAAAAAAATCTCAACATTGATTCATTGAATAGTAGTCAAAAAACAAAAACTTGATGGACTAGACAAAAACGTACTAGAAGTCTACAACTATAATATAAAACTGTGGGTACCACTTGGTATTGATTAAAAAATATAAAAAATAACAATTTTGCTACATTTACACGGAATAGAAATCAGTATTAGCATAGAACTCTGGAAATATATATATATAGGGTTTGTTTAGATAGAATTTATGGTTAAAAATTGAAAATTAAAAATTGAAAATTGAAAATATTGTAGCAAAATAATTTATAAATGTGTGAATAGTATTGTAGGACCTATTTTTAATAAAAAAATTGATAAAAAAGTACGTGAACAGTGCGCGCAGTACATGCACAGTGCACGCACTGAGAGTTTTGTCTTCGCAGGCCCGCAGCAGAAACGAAAAAAAAAGAAGAGAAAACACTGCCAGTAAAATGCAACCAGCAAAACGCTGGATCCAAACGGACAAATAGTGCAAACAAAGTACGACTCTCATCAAAAAGAAAAAAAATCTTTTCATACGAGTCTCTTTCTTTGGACCTCAGAGTTTCTGTCAAGTTTTTAAAAGCATTCAATTTATGTTTTTAAGTCATATGTTCAAATATTCACACGTATGCATATTTTTAATATTTTTGCTTTGATTTATTTATTTAATTTTTTGAAGAATCAAATTATATGTTTAAGAGGTGTTTGTTTAATAAGAAAATTAGTCTCCAATTGTGTTCATCTACTTTAATTGCATATTCCCCCAAATGCATTTTTATATTTTAACATGGGAGAAAAAAGATATGAAAAAGTAATTCTGTTTTTAATTTTTTTATTTAAAATTAATAATTTTTTAATTTAGATGTTGGCGTAGAATTTTTAATACCAAAATAAAATTTATTATTATTATTTTAATAATTCCATATGCCACCTAGGATTTTGTCAGGGTACTAATAAAAATGACTAAAATAAATAGTATTTTTCTAAATGAGGGTTAAATATGATAAAAATAAAATATAAGAATTAAAATAAAAGTCAAGACAAAATATAAAAATGAAAAGTGCATTTTTGCGAAGTTTCAAATCAGCCTTTAATTTGCTATTGCGTGGTGCAATAGCCTTAATTATTTAACCAAATCTCAATTTGTCTATTGCTCAAATTTTCTGTGAGGTCCAGGTTACTCCACCAGCGCCTAACTGACATAAAGGTACAAGTGAGTTATTTTTCTTTGTGATGTATGACGTATGACGTATCACTTTCTTTGGTAGCTACCAGAATGATTCCTTAGATCATTTTTGAAGTTGGGCTTGAGCTATATACGTTGAAATGAAGTTTAGCTAGTACAAAAAAATAATCCATGGCATGGTCCTTTAAAATAGCATTCATAATTGTGTCTTTCTCATATGCGTTGATGTGCTATTTGATGTCAAACCACTGCACTCTCCATCATGATGAAAGCTTATTGTTCAGCAAGGTGACAAGGTCACAGTCTAAATTTGGACTGCTTTTGTTGAGAAATATCTAGCATCATGATCATGATATCATCCAATATTACGTCTTCACCTTCTAAAGCCAAGTGTGAGGCCTCAGACCTCCAAAAGTTCAAGTACTTCTTTGATATTTTCATGTGTGCTAGTTTTCTATGAAACTTCATAGCCAGGCTGCCTAAGAAGCCTAAAGGATAGTGCAGTAGTATTAACAAATGTACAAATACAAGTGAGTTCGAGTTAATTCAAATAATTAAGTTTTTCAAATAAAAGATTAGGAGTTTAAATTTTTTTTATATTAAAAAATTAATTGGTATTTTAGTCTAATGATAAAAGTAATTATTATAGAGTGAAGTTTTGACCTCATTAAATTCAGTAGTAAGTTCATTCTCATAATATCTCTAATGAGAAAAAAAAAGAGTTTCAAATGATATTTATATATAAAAAAATGTAGTAATTCTAATTTTTTTTTTTTAAAAAAAAAAACCTGGCATACCAACATATAATGGGTCAAAACCCTAAAGAGTAGGCCTAAAACAGAGAAAATAAGACAAAAAAGATGACATAACTAAACCATGTATAAGATTTCATAAATAATTTTGAATTATGCCAATATGGCCAGTAATGAATAAAAAATCAATAGTCTAGCAATTTATTTATAGAGAAATTATTCTTACTCTTTCAATTTCTATTATAACTTTGATTATATATATATATATATATATATATATATATAATCAAAACTAGATCTTGCAGCAGAATAATAGAAGTTATTCTAATAGACTTTTTGATGTTATCCATTAAAACAAAATTGTTGCAAAATTTCATATAACATTAATCATTGATGATTTCTAGAAGGGGTAATTACAGTAAATCCACTTGTAGTTTGGCTTAAATTTACGTTGCTTATTCATGGTTTGGAAAGTTTTACTTTGCCTACCTGAAGTTTGTACCTTTAGCCTTTCATAACTCACATCTCAATTTGCCGTTTAAAAAACACTTTTTTAGACAAAAATAAACATAACATGAATCAAAAGGATAGGGTTTTGAAAATTTTTCAAAAATGGATGAACATTGAAAATGAAATTTCAAATCATTACAAATAAACATTTTGCCTTCTTCTTGTAAAACAAAATTATACATAAGCAGAAAAGTTTCAACTTTCAATTGTCAATCCCTTGCATCCAAGCATTCTAGAATTTATTTTCGAGGGAGATGCTCTAGTCATCATCAATCTGGTGCAAGGGGAGGATTTTTGCACTTCTCACTCCGGTAATATCATTAAAATTAAGATTGCAAAGCTTTAGCCATTTTTGTTTCAACCATTCCGAAAGGAATTGAAACTATGTTGCTCATGACTAAAAGAAAGCCAAGAATGTTGACATCTGGTTTGGCTAGATGATGTCCTAGCAAAAATGGAATCTGATGTAACTTGTGGTATTTCATTGTAGTTCTAATGAAACCCGATACCCAACAATACATAAAAAAAAAGGCCTTACCTAATGGTTAGATCTACCAATTTGAGCTAAAAAATTTCCCTGGAGGTTACCAATTTCATTAGAATACAAACCAATCTCAACCACAGCCACAACTCCACTGGATTGTTCAAAGCAGCCGTTCCCAAGACCCGGCGGCACCAAATCTGACCCCACCAATCCCGCAGCACCCTCAAGCCAACAAACCCATGCATGCGTTCAACCAGACACAAATAAACATTTAAAAAAGAAAAAAAGAAAAGAAAAAAAGACATGAACGAACACGGCCCGACCATCACTGTCAGGCAGCTTGTCACCATTCACCCCAAATGAACAAAACCCCAATAAAAGAATTGAAGAATTGCCTCAATGAACAAACTCCCAGGTCATGAGCGGCTGGTCAAGTACAGGCTCTAATAATAACGTATAGCATAACCCAAAGTATAAAATTTGTTATATGAAATTATTTGTTGGTTTGGTTATTCAGTTTTTACTTTTGTTCTTCTTTTAATTACATTACATTTAATTTGTTTTCCTCTTTTAAAAATGGAGTTACGGTGGTAGGTGAGTGGTGTTACATTTAAATTTTACAAAATCCTCACTTTTGATCTTATTTTATTTTGTCTTTTTTTTTTTTTTTCTTTTTTGGTGAGGAGAGAGACTTAAAAAGAGAGAATAAATACATTTTTACTCTCATTTTGAATGGAGGTGGGTTACCTAAGCTTAATGATGCAAACTTCAGGTGGGCAAAGTAACACTTTTCAAACCATGGATAGGCAACATGAATTTAGGCCAAACCACAGGTAAGTTTACTGTAATTATCATTTTCTAGAATTTAAAAGAACATAGAGTTCCATTTTAGTATATCCTAAATAATTGATTTTTTTTTTTGAGAAAGTAAATACTTGAGTTGAATGGAAGACATAGTATTAAGAAAATATTTTTTCCCCTTTTGTTATTATCATGATTAATGAAATGTTGGTCTAGGTCTATTAGTAGCTATTTAAGAACATCATCTTTAGTGGTAGGGACGGAACTACCAAGAGGCTAAGGGGAGCCATGGCCCTCCCCCCAGCCTTTGAAAAAAAATTCCCTAGTATATATGTATTAGCCAAAAATGAAAAAAATTATCAAATCATCCCTTGTTTGGTTGTCCCAAGAATATCGAGAAAAACATTTAGCTAAACATTTGGACAATTTACAAATCTGGACAACAAGGAAAATTTACAAGATAATTCACATATTTAGATAATAAAAAAATCTTTGGACACAGTCTGAGTAAAAAAAAATTATAACAAATCAATTATAAATCATAGCAAAACAAATCACAAAACCCAATAATCTTTATCCAATTTTTATCTCTAATTTGAGAGCTCTTTGTCCCTTTCAAATGACTCCACCATATAGTCACAGAGACGACTCATATGCTGTTAATCACTCCATCAACACACCAATTAGTGTCACCATCAACTTGGATCAGTTGGTGTATTAACTTGGATCAGTTGTGCCTTAGCTAAATTATTGTAGTGATGGGAAAAGTTTTATTATTTACATAGTTGAAGACTCAAAGTTACCGTTCATTATCATGTGATTGTTTAATAGATCTCTTTTTCTTTTATTTTTTTACTATTTCAAAATGAAAATTTTTTAAAGGAAAAGATCTCACATCTTTATGCTATCTCAACCTTAACCAAGTAATTATAGATATAAAATTCCTTAACCAAGACAACAATAATTGTCTCACCCTTTTTTTCACTGAATATGAGTGCACGATGTTAATTAAGTATTATTTTATTTGTTTATTAATGTAATACTAGACATGGATTTGAAAATTTAACTATAGTTTTTGCATTTTTTTAAAGAATCTTTTATATATAGCATTATGAATTTATTAGGTATAGAATTATGTGAAAAGAATAAATAGATTTAAAAAAAAATTAAAATATGGATAGAATAAATAATTGGTCTAACCTCAGATAGACCTTGAAAATATCAAAACGTACTAATAATACAAAAAACTTTCTAAAAATATACAAAAAAAAATTAATGCTAATAATACATCATTATTAACATCTAATATTAATATTATAATTTTCTAAAATTCTTGAACAAAGAACTTTGAGTCCCCTAAGTGTGAATCTTGATTCCGTCCCTATTCAATGAATTGAAGAAGTATGCTTTGTTGGTTCAAAACTTCCAAAATGTTATAATCAAATTCCAAAAGAGCTTAAAAAAAAAAATCCAAATGAGCTTCTAGGTTGATTGATGTTGAGTTTGTCGTTTCATAAAAGGAAAAAAAAAAATTAATATAATTGTTAAATAAGTCATACTGTTCACTGGTGATATTTCTATCGTATACGACATAAATTTTACCATTCTTCAGATACGTGTATCTCATTTTCTCAAATAGAATTCTCCTAATTTAGCAGGGGATCTGATGCTAATAATTAATACCGCATCCACACAAAGAGCGCCACGGGCCCACGGCACATGTTGTTTGGGCATTTGTAAGACATCTCACTTCTGTCTCTAATCTCCCGATGGACATTTGATAGAAGTTGCCCACGTGAAACACAAGAAATGGATGTTTCTAAAAATTTGTCTTCCACGTGGACCACGTCAATATAATTATATTGTGAATGAAATTTAATTCCTCTGATTGAACAAATTAAGACGTAATAAAGTCAGTTTATTCGTTTCTGATGAGTGATAATAACTCAAAATGAAGCACTGTATATGCATTATGTGCATTACAAATCATACTGATGGCTCTAGGAATATTTTTCAATATGGTCATTATTGACCAAAATTTAATAAATAAAAAACTTCATATATTGACCAAAACACATGCACAGTTTGACAATTTTATTTTAGGAATTTTTTTATTTTGAAATTTTTGCATGATATTTTTATTATTAATGTTGCAAGTTACATCTCTTTCAAAACTTAGTTAGCTAAAAAATTTATTGGAATTTTTCTTTTTATTTGTAAGAACCTAGTATATTGTTAAAGGAGCCAAAATTTAAAGACAAAATTTGACTACAAACTTAATTATACCTAAGACAACAACTCTCACTAAACAAATTAACATGGCCATATATTTTGAAAATCTATCGGTTGAATTGCATGTTCTTTACATTCTTAAAACACGTGTCAAATTTCATGTTAATCGGATGTCATTTATTATTTGATCTATAAACTTAAATTTTTATGTAATTTTATACTACAAAACCTCAAAATTTAAAAATTTGATTGATAACATAACTATTGATCTTTGATTTTCTTAAAATTTTGCAAGTATGGAGGATATAAGAAGAAAATGTAATCCAATGGTTAATTTTTCACAATTCACATCCAATAAAAAAAATATTGAGTGAAGTTATAGTTTTAGTCTACAATCAAATTTGTTGCCAAATTTTGTCCATAATTTAATTACGTTGGGTTTAAAATATTTTAGGGTGGTCACAAATATTTTTTAAGGATAATAAAATCATAAAATTTTAAAATTTATATATAATAATTAATTTTTTTGGCAGGTTAGGGTGGTCTCGTGACCCCCCTGAACTACATGTGGACTCGCCAATGCAAATCATGTACTCAAAATTTAGATGCAATGTATATGGCTTGTTAAAGCAGGATTTAAATATTTTACACAATTATTTTAAGTGAATTATGTGCATTACAAATCTAATAGAAACATATGTCATCTTTTTTCTATTGTTCATATAGAAATATTGTGATCGAAAATGACTCTGTTAGGTTCTAAGACCGTTAGGTTTTAATGTGTTAGAACTCTAATTTGTAATGTTGGCAAACCATGTTTGCTTACGAACTTAGAGTTCTTGTAGAACTTAGCTAGGTTTTATGAAGTTATTGCAAGTGTATCACCAATTCTACTTCTACACTCTCATAAACACTTAGATTATATTAGAATATAATTTTTATCTTGTGTAAAAAAAAAATCTTAATTCTATAGCTAAACATGTTTACATATATAAAAGACCAAAGTTGTTAAACTTAGGTTCCAGAATAGTACTAGACTAGCTGATCTTAGTTTTATGTCTAATTCTGGTTTTCATTGTGATGTGCTTTGTGTACCTCATGTGGTTGTTAAAGAGTCTTGGTTTGTAGCTAAATTGGCAACCCGTGTGCCAATTCATTTTTGTTGGTTTTCTCCAATTACTGCTGGTAATGATGTAACTTGTATTGTGTATATGTTTTCTCCCTTGAATGGTATAGGAAAAAAAAAGACACAGAAAAAGATTGTAGTGTTTCATAGTGACCGAATGAGACTCCTTTTTCAATATTAATGGCCGTTGTCCCTTTAACTCTTTTATAGCTTTGCCTGGCCAGCCCTACGGCCCCTTAACTCTTTTCATTGTGGTGTGCTTTGTGTACCTCATGTGGTTGTTAAAGAGTCTTGGTCTGTAGCTAAATTGGCAACCCGTGTGCCAATTCATTTTTGTTGGTTTTCTCCAATTACTGCTGGTAATGATGTAACTTGTATTGTGTATATGTTTTCTCCCTTGAATGGTATGAAAAAAAAAGACACAGAAAAAGATTGTAGTGTTTCATAGTGACCGAATGAGGCTCCTTTTTCAATATTAATGGCCGTTGTCCCCTTAACTTTTTTATAGCTTTGCATGGCCAGCCCTACGGCCCCTACCAAATTAGGAGCATTCATGATTTCTATTTTAATTGGCACATTGTCAGGTGGTCCTGCATCAAACTCTCTTATTTTCTATATTTTTAATTAAATGTTCTAATTATTCTTTCTTTTAATTTTTTATTTTTCTCTCTACTTCTTCTTCTCTTGCCTATCTCACTCTCCTTCACTGAACTCGCTAACCACCACAACCATCAACGATAACCATACAAATCCAAAGCCACCACCAACCACCACTGCCACCCAGCCACAGCCATCATCAGTGGTTGTTTATGCTAACTAAAAGTAAGGCCAATGTTGACCCAATTCTTTAGACCCAATTTTAGCTAAATTAGCTCTAACTAAAAAACTGGAAAAAAGAAAAGAAAAGAAAAGAAAAAGTCCAACAAAGAGATTATATATATCTTGGCAATATCGTACAAAGTATTAGAGCATCTCTAATGGTGTAGCTAAAAGCAAAATAATAGCTATAATAGAGAATGAGACCCAAAAAATAGTCTCCAATGGATTCTGTAAAGCCTGAATTTTTTCTGCTTCATGAACAGTATCTCATCAAATCTGATGGGCTACTGTACATTAGCAATTGAATTTTTTTTATTAAAAAATTATACAAGCTTTCTCTCTCCTCTGGATTTTTTTTTTCTTTTTTCTTTTTTTCTCTCATCTCTTTTGCTTCTTTTTTTTTTTTTTCTCTCATTCTCTCCATTGCTTCTCAAGAGAGAGAGAGAGAGAGAGAGCTGGAGAAAAAAAAAAAGGGAGAATGAGCTGCTGTATCTGGAATGATCTTGAATGTGAGGGAGAAAGAAAAAAGAAGAAGGGGTGGGGTGGGTAGAGATAGGTGGACACCTATGTGGAGAAGAAAAACAAGAAAAGAAAAAAAAAGAAAAAAAAGAAATGAAAATGTGGGTGGATGAGAATGAATTGAGTGAAAGGAAAAATAATATAAAAAATAAAAAATCTTAATTGAGAAATGCTACCACATTATTTTCACAATAAATTTTAAGTAATAGATTGTTATTAGTTAATATTGGTGAGTAAAAAAATAATTTCAGCGGTGGGTTCAAATTAAAACTAGTAACAACTTTTCACATAAGATTTTGATGTGATTCTTGTGAAAGTATTGCGAAAAATATTATGAATATACCACTTTTCATTGAAAATATAATTGTTGGCAATCAATATTGGAAGAATAAATGATGATAAAAAAAGAATAAAGAATGAATGAAGAAATAATATTTAAATGAGATAGAGAATGGGATAGAGAATCTGTTGGAAAGTGTATTTGAAAAAGTGGGTAGCTAAAAGGTAAAAGTCACTGTTCATTCTCTAAATAGTACAAAAATTTGATGAATCTGTTGGAGATGCTCGTCATGAGTACTACTTTGTGAATACACATTACATATTAATGAAGACCAAATTAATGTTATGGATTATGCACTCGACAACAACCAATGTGTGGCAAGATGCCGCAACGATTACAATATCAATCATTTAATTTGATTCCATAGATTATGAGTTTTGTTTAAATTTAAATTATTCCAAAGTCATTGTAATCAAAATTGTCAAGTTAACGGTTTATTTTTTTTCAGTTTTCAAAATCGGTTTTCTAAGTGTTTTTGAGAATTTGTTCTCAAAACTAATTTTCTAGTGTTTTCCCATGCCCCCAATTGGTTTGGAACTTGTTTTTTTTTTTTTTAATTTATTTTAAACTCAATCCTTCTACTATTAAAAAAAAAAAAAAAACAGACGCAGTAGTCCCCCTCACAATTGTCCAAAACCACCAATTGCAAACTAACAATTAACAACTAACAAAAATAGACCATAATTAACAATTAACAATAAAAATCTGGAGAGAGAGAGAGAGATCTTAATAAAAATGAAAAAAAAATTATGAGTGGTTTTAATCATAAAAACTGAGAAGAGTGGGTGTTTTTTAAAATATTTTTTTGCACAATAAATTTGAGAATAACTTTCTAAATAGTTTTTTTTGGGTTAAATAATAGCTTTTCCTGAATTATATAACTAAAAAATCCACTTCAACAAGTTATTTATTTATATAGCATCTGTCTGAAAACGTCTGTTTTGGTATCAGAGCCATGGATGGTAGATGTATGAGTTTTATTTCTTTGCAATTAAGAAGTTACTAGAAACATATATTACTGTATAGCCACTACTTGTTGCTTGATAGCGTTGGTCAACCTTAAGACTCGTTGGCAAACCATAGTTTCGTATTGGTCAGCCCATTTTTTGTTAGCCAACGAACAATCATGTGTTTGGGTGGTCCCGCAATGAAGTTTCCCAAGGAGGTGGTCCCGATAGCAAGGATACTAGTGGTTAGTAATAGTTCTACCAGTAATTATTAATTGCTTAGAAGTAGAATGAATATGTTTAGTCACTCGCCATCTGTTGCTAGGTCACACTTAGGTCAGGCATACACTGATAAGAACATGGATGATGATAGAATAGTTAATTCTGAGGAATATAGCATGAAAGACATAGACAGAAATTTGTTAGAATGGAATAAATGGAATATACTGACATAAAAAACTGATAAAATCTACCAACAGACTTCATTTTCCAAATTATCCTTCTTGACAGATTACACTATAAAAACTATTGAAAGAACTTATTCTCTATTTAATGAATATGAAACAATTTAGTTTTTTTATGTGGACTCCATTAACCAACATAGAGAAAAATATGCCTTTTTACATGTTGGTTTGGTTCAAGTAGCTATAAAGCCATTAACAAGAGAAGCTTTAAATACACGTGTTTTACTTTTTTTAAGAGATGACAAACATTTAAGATTTAATGACTCACTTCTTGGAATGATGGAAACAAGTTTACCTAATAGACCAGTATACTTTAATTGTTATCCTAATTTTCCTTTAAATCTATTTGATAGAAATGTTATGGATGCTTTAACTTTGAATGTTAAAACAGATGGCTATTATATGAACGAAGGATCAGAACCTTTAGCTATTATTTATAGCATTTATTATAAACTCATGAAAACAAGCCTTGACCCTCAATCCATGTAGAACCATCCCCCAAAGGACATACTCTCCTTCTTCAAGCCTCAACCTCAAATAGTAGACTTCATGTACCCCGATAGATACAATAGAAAGACATAAACCTTCCTAAACAATGTCAACTAGAGGCCATTGCTCCCACACCAAAGATGGAAAACACAGAACCAGATTTTATAGCTCAAAAGACAGACATACTGATAGCCTTATTAGACCCAACAGCCCTTTAGGAAGAAAAACTCCTATGATGTTTACCCCTAGAAATATTAGGATTCACTAATTATGATAAACGAATTAATGTTTTATCTAAGGAATTTGTTTTCGATAAAGAATTATTAAAACATGACTACTTAAATCTTGAAGACACTAACAGAAAAAACTAGTTTTTTAAAGAATATAACAAACAAGAAAGGAATAATTTAAGAACTAAATATTATGATATGATGACAAACTTGCAGACACACTTTAGTTTTTTTATTTTTTATTTACTTTTTGGACTATCATAACAAAAAGATAAGTGTCATAGAGAAAACATTGTCATGGATGAAGACAGAAAAACATGAATAGGTGTACCAAACTTATCCACCCTTTGAATCGGTTATATTGAATCAAAGTAGTGGAGCCCAAGTATTCGCTACTCCTATTAAAAGACCTAGTCTAAGTGATGACAATAAAAACTTGGATAGTATTATTCAACAGAATAATTATACTAATATATATCTAAAACCAATTGGTCAAAAGCTACAAGAAATAGAAGACAGAATAACACCCCCTTCCACCTCCATAAAAAAGGAAAATGAGTCTAATACCCCTTTATTTATCCCTCATGAAATACCCCCTCATCTTAGATCACCTTTAAAGAGACCTATGATAGAGAAAATTGATGATTTACTTAATGAAATAAATAAAAAGCTAGACTTGATGAAACTAGAATCACTAAAGGACATGGAACCATTAAAAAACAAAAATATAACCTTAAATACAATAGGATGATCTGAGTCTTCAGAGGATGAGGATGAAGAATCAGAAGACAATCAATTGATAGATTTGACAGATCTATTAGACATAGATAATTTATGTACGTTTTTAGACCCCTTAAACAAAAACAAATTAACCTTGTTATTTAGCCAAGTGATTAACCTAGGTAAATTATTCAGATCTAGGTTAATACAAGTAAATCATATCATTCAAACAGTACGGAAATTAAAGAACACAATGATATGATAACCCAGGAAAACCAAACTGTTTAAAAACCTGGGGTGAATTTAACCTAGCTATCCTCAAGGTAAAACAATTTCACTATGAAAGAATTGAAGTTTTACAATAGCGACTTAGACCATTAACATCTTATTGCTACCTCGAGTATAAAATTTACTACCACGACCACGTGACAGCTTCGAGTCCATGGACTACTTCTTTCTCAGATCCACAGAATCCATAAGTATACCACTTGTCTTTCTTGAAGTTCTTTATGCACCAACTGAATTGATCACCAAGCTCTCGACATCAATCTTGATCTTGATAACCTTAAGTATGTATGAAGGCAAACACCTCTAGATCTCACAAGAGATTCACACATACAACATAAACAACAACCTTAAAACGTGGCTAGGGTTTTTTCTTTTATACTTAAGGCAAAACATAAAACTCTACATGTCAAACGGGCTTAGGCTGAGCTGGAAAATTTAGCAAAAAAATAATCTGCATGAGTTTTGATCAATCAAGTCTAATTTTCAATCGATCGAGCTTTGTAGATTTACATAATAAATCCTACAGTACACTCAATTCCAACAATACAAATAAATACACTTTGAGCAACCTAATTCTAGACTCTAAGTTTTAATCATGGTTTGCTAACATTACATATTGAAGTCCTAATACATTTAGATCCTAAATCCTTAGAACCTAACAAACTCTCCTTTTGGAAATCTATGACAAAACACAAAATAAACAAAAAGCTCAAAGTTACATACACAGCCCAACCAAACACAATTCAACCTAACCATTATCTATTAGTTGCAAGCGTAGACAGCAGCGCGACTGAATCAACCTATATATTCCTAAAACACTTAACAAACATATAAACGCATGTGTGCAAAATACAAGTAAAACAAAAGTAAAGTAAAAGACATATATCACGAATAACCTCATAAATATAAATCAATAATCAATGTAGCACAATGTGAAACAAGAAACAAAAATAAAAACATAATGTCTCCCCTATCATATACAACTCATAAAAAGGAAAGACAAAAAAATAAATACATCATGAGCCAAAAAGAATAAGTACAATGTGAAGCCCTTAGCTACAATCTAAAACAAATCTCCCCCTATAACAAAAATCTCCCCTATCTCCGTCCATATGTACTCCCCTTTTTTGTGACGAATTGCCAAAGGGTAATCAAGACTCATCATCAAAAGGAGGTGGTGGAGGCGACCACCGAAAATTGGCCAACGCTGCACGTAAAGCCTAAAGCTCTGTGAGGACATTCACCAAAAGCTAACCATGAGCCACCTAAATGGTCATGACAATGTCCAACATACGACAACTGCTAGAATCATCCAAAGTAGAAGGTGGAGGATCAGCCACAACAGCAGCAATCGAATCAACAAACTCCTTAGCAGCAGGATCACCTGAAGAAGAAGGAGGAGGAGGAGGAGGTGGAACACCTGAAGAAGACTCAACCCTAGGGCGTTTAGAGTTAGCTCACATTTGAGCAGCCATCTACCTAAGGAAGGTGGCACCTATAGGAGCTATAATGTGTATAGGCTCAGAACCAAGAAACTCATCTAAACCTAGATGCAACAAAATCTAATGAATAAAAACAGGAAAGAAAAGAGCATGTGGAGAAGAACTACTCCGATGGACCTCAACCAAAAAACAAATGAAAAGACGAGGAAAACTCATAGGAGCATCTGTGACACGAGCATACAAAAATGCACATCTTTCTATAGGAATAATATGCAAATGAGAGATGGGCCAGATAGAATGGAAAGAAATCTGAAAAAGGAAATAATGAATCTCGGTCAACTCATGAGTAGTGATCCGACGATCGAAACCCCACTAGATAGAAGTACTAGTGATATAGGACATGATATCATCAAGTGGAGCAGACTCATCATAAGGATACACAGGATGCTGTACCATAGGCACCCCAAGAGCAGAAGCCACTACTGAAGGAGTAATCATAAACTCATTTCCCTTTATCCAACTCTTTACAAACTGAATCTTGGAGGAAGTGGAGTGAACAGAGAAGTTCGAGTAGAACTCTTTGATCAAGGTAGCTAGAGGAGGATGATCTATATCCAACAAAGGTAACCAGCCCCTACGCTCAAAGTTCCTCCTAATATCCAAATCAAGCTCATCTAAAACAACTTTCCTCTCAGCCCACACATATCAAAGTAGGTTTAGCTTCTCATACGTCTCTTGGTTTTTCTCACTCAGAAACCTCTCGCTATCAAATGAAGGAGTAGAAGAAGAAGAGGAATTCCTATGGGCTCTAGTCTTCCTAACCATGATTCTAAAGCTCAGAAAGGATAGACAAAAAAGAGACAAATGTAAAAAAAAAAAAAAAACAAAAAAAAACAAAAAACAAACAAACAAACAAGAAAAGGCAAACTGCATCAGACACAGTTAGAGCTAGAACAATATTGAAAATAACAATCTATATGATGCATGAATTGTATCAACACATGATGCATGCTCTACTACAGTGAGAGTAGTTCAATTTTACTTCAAAAACACAGAATTGGCTTGAACATAGAGTTTATATCAAAAAACCCCAAATTTTTATAGGTTCAAAATTTTCCCTTAAATGCATGAAAAATGAGATTAATATGAAAAAGGAGGGGTAGAATAGTCTTACCGGTGCTAGAAGACAAAAACCTTGAAGAAAATTTGAGGGAAAGCGACAAAAAATTCATGTTGGATTTGGACCGGTCAAGAAGAGAGAGAGAAAGACTTTTGGAAAAGTTTGAAACGGTAAAGAACACATGAAAAGCTAATTTTTTTTAAAAACAAATTCTCTTTACAATTTTCGATTGATCGAAAAATAGATTCGATCGATCGAAATTACATTCGATCGATCCAGTAGCAATCAAGCATCAATCGAGCCAGTCAAATTCAAACCAATATTTTAATCGCAATTTTGATCGGTCAAGCAACAGATTCAATCAATCGAAAATATGGGAAAAAAAAAACTTTTTTGAAAAATAGAGTAATTTTATGCAGAATCTTCTCAAAGCATAATATTTTATGAATGAAATGCATGAGTATAAGATGAAAAGTTTTTCAAAAACCCTTGAATTTAACCCAGATCTTCCAAAAAGAAGATATTCAATCAATTTGTCCCCAAAAACACAAACTTTAAACACATTTTGCATCAAAATCAAGGTTCTTTCAATCTTGGATAGCCACAACAAGATCACACACAATAATATGTACCAAGTTTAGCACACAGTAACTTGTGAAGTGTGTGCAACTAGTAAGAGCTTGAATTACATGTAAGGTGATAAGTAAATAGTAATCAATCACAATTTCTACAAAGTTCATCACATAAGTTTGAAAGAGACTATCACCAAAAGAGTTACATCATATAACTCCCACATCTCCTAGAATAAAAGCTTGCAATCATGTAAGTTTCTTGAATTTGCCTCATAATGTACACACCAATTTTATTTAATTGTGAAGTTATTATAGCCCAATAATGTACACACCAATTTTAGCATTAATCCGAGGCTACACCTTATGTTTTTTTTTTTTTTTTTTGTGCATGTGCTACACTTTCTTGAGCACAAAATCTTATGATATGCACTAAGGTGTTCATGATTGGCTAGTAAACAGCGGTGAGATGGTTATTTATGCCTTTCTCATTAAGTTCAAGTCTAATAATCAAAAGCGTGTGACTTCAAGATTAAGATCAAATAATCAAAAACTATAAACATCTCCCACACAACATGAACTACAAAGCTCAAACTAGCAGAGTGCAATAAAATAAGCTCATTCAAGCTAAACAAAGTACATAAACAAGTTATGTAAAGATAATATGGCTAACCTTGATTTCAAAACCAAGAGAAAGTTAATGCAAAACACATTTTTCTTCCTTTTTTTATTTTTATTTTTCTTGAAAAACAAAAACAACCTAGCATGAAATACATGAATGGTATGCAATGCAAATCTTAAAAACAAAAACATACCAAAACAGTAAAAGAAGAATGGTCACAAAGGATAGAGAGAAGAAGCACAAGGACCATGTCAGAAAGACTCAATTAGATTGAGCCTTTTGCATCCAAAACTTTTTAGACGCAACTTTAGCATTGGAGTTATTATTCTGATTAGAATGATGAGCAACTCCAGGATTGGAATAAAGGTTTAAAGCCTTTGCCGATTCACCAATAAGTATCATAGGATCTTATGCTTAAGGCACAGATACTTTTGGCTTATTTGCTCACTTAGCAGCTTGCAACTTGAAACAGTTTGGACGAATATGCCAACCTTTCCACAAAAATGACAAATCCAAGTAGGTCTATCATGCAACTTATTCTTAGAAGGCTTAGACTCTTTGAGATCAACCATAATCTTTCTAGGAGGTATAACTTCCACTGGTTGATAATCTCACTCATTGGAGGCTTAGAAGAAGGAACAAAAGTTGTGGAATGATTTTCATACACAGAGATGCTTTCTACAAAACCTAGACTAGTTTTGTCTAAGGGAGACTTCTGAACACTTAGCATGTGATCAAGTTTAGAACTAGCAAACCTATTTATTTGTTCTCTAGCAACAGATAATTCAAGTTCTAAGTTCTTAACTTATCATGCAACAATGTGTTCTTAATTTTCACCTTATCAAGCAATTCATTTGCATCAAACAATTTCAAAAGAAAATTTGTCTTATCAAGTTCAAGAGAAGCAATTTTCTTTAAACCGAAATCAACATCCATAGCATCTTTAGCAGCAACCTTGCAAAGTTTATTATAAGCTTCTTGCAAATCAGCATTCTCAGAGAGTTCCCGATCAGAAGGGTTCTCATCAACCACAACACTTTCATCAACTACAGCAGTAGCTGTGAAAGTAATGAAGTTTCCGTCCTCATTACTACTAGACTCATTATCAGAAATTTTATCATCACTAAGGGTTACAGCCATAGCCTTACCCTTTGATCTTAAGTATGTAGGACATTCTGGTTTCACATGACCATACTCTTGACAACCAAAACATTGTTGACCCATGGAATTATTAGAAGTTTGACATACTTTTTCTTTAGGTTTTTCATTATTGTTCACCCTAGCGGGTTCATTCCTCCTAAAATTTCTAGGTTCAGCATTGTTTTTACCCCTTGCCCTTCTGTTATTATTCCTAAGAAAGTTTCTAAAGTTCTTGGCGAGGTATGCAATCTTCATGGCAGAGAGCTCATCATCAAATCCATTCCTTTCAACATCATTAACTGACTTAAGAGCCATTGATTTGGATTTGTTTATCTTGAATGGGTCTAACTCATAGGACTAGAGAGATCCTACAAGTTCATCAACGGGGATGGAGTCCATATCCTTGCTTTCAGTAATGGTAGTCACTTTGAGTCTAAAGTCCTCAGTCAAAGATCTAAGAATCTTCCTAACAATCTTAGGTTGATCATATATTTCACCCAAATTATAAGAAGAATTAACAATGTCATTAAGCTTAGCATAGAATTCATCAAAACTTTCATTATCAGACATCCTAATGCTTTCAAACCTAGATGTTAACTGTTGCAGCATTGATCTTAACTGCCTTTGTGCCTTCATGCACAGTTTGGAGAATATTTCAAGTAGTATGAGCAACCTCAACATTAGAGATTCTCTTGAATTCCTCTATAGAAACAACATTAAAAATAGCATTCATAGCTTTTCTATTAAAAGCGGCTGCTTCTTTCTGAGAAGTTTGCCACTCACTAATTGGAGTAGTGGGCTTCTCCCATCCGTACTCAACGGAATTCCAGACTCTCTCATCAACCAATTTCAGGAATGCTTTCATCCTTACTTTCCAGTAGGCATAATTGTTCCCATCAAAGTGAGGTGGGATCACAAGAGAGTGACCATGTTCCATGACAACATAGGTCAAGAATCAACTCTTAGATCAAAGGATCTAAACACTAGAGCTAACCTGCTCTGATAACACTTGTATATTTTTAGACCCCTTAAACAAAAAAAAATTAACCTAGGTATTTAGCCAAGTGATTAACTTAGGTAAATTATTCAGATCTAGGTTAATACAAATAAATCATATCATTAAAACAGTGCAAAAAATAAAGAACATAATGATATGATAACTCAGGAAAACCAAATCGGTAAAAAACCTAGGGAGGATTTAACCTAGCTATCCTTAAGGTAAAATAGATCCACTATGAAAGAATTGAAATTTTACAATAGTGACTTAGACCACTAACATCCTATTGCTACCTCGAGTAGAAAACTTACTACCACGACCACATGACAGCTCTGAGTCCACGGACTACTTCTTTCTCAGATCCACAAAATCCACAAGTATACCCCTTGTATTTCTTGAAGTTCTTTATGCAGTAACTGATTTGATCACTAAGCTTTTGACATCAATCTCGATCTTGATAACCCTAAGTATGTATGAAGGCAAACACCTCTATATCTCATAAGAAATTCACACATACAACATAAACAACAACCTTAAAATGTGGCTAGAGTTTTTCCTTTTATACTTAAGGCAAAACATAAAACCCTACACGTCAAATGGGCTTGGGCTGAGATGGAAAATTCTGCAAAAAAATAATCTGCACGAGCTTTGATTGATCAAGTCTAATTTTCGATCGATCAAGCCTTGCTGATTTACATAATAAATCCTGCAGTACACTCGATTCCAACAATACAAATAAATACACTTTGAGTAGCCTAATTCTAGACTCTAAGTTTTAATCACGGTTTGCTAACATTACATATTGAACTTCTAATACATTTAGATCCTAAATCCTTAGAACCTAACAATTTAAAATCACAATTCATAGATAAATTAAAAATTAATAAATTAACTTTAGCATCTTCATCACAAGACCGTAAAAAATGAAGAATTGAAGAACTATACCCCAAAAAGAATTGGTATCCTCAACCTACTCCCCCTGATTTACAATTTGAAGAAAGACATACTTTTGTTAATTCATCTTATTCGCCAGATTTAATTTTTGAATGGAATATTGATGATATGTCAGAATATGAATAATAAACCTTTTACATGAAATGACCTTACACACTAATGTTTATAAGAATCATGGAAAACATGACCACCAGATAGCTCACTTAATTGTTACTGGTTTTACTGGCCAATTGAAAGGCTGGTGGTATCACTATTTAAATAATGATGACAGAAATGAAATATTGATAGCTATTAAAAGAGAAACAAATGGAAGCGTTATAATGACAGACAGACTGCCTTCACAAGATGCAGTTAATACTCTAATTTTTACTATAACTAAACATTTTTGTTGTGGATCCTATTCAATATAAAGAAAGAGCTTCAAATGTTTTAATTAATTTAAGATGTCCACAACTTTCAGAGTTTAGATGGTACAAAGATGTTTTCATCTCAAAAGTTCTAAGTAGAAATGGTTGTCAAGAATCCTATTGGAAAGAGAAATTCATTGCTCTTTTACGTTATTTCTTTGCTCAAAAAGTTAGACTTGATATAGAAAATAATGACAGAACAATAGACTATCCTAGTTTAACTTATGGCAACATAATATCCTCAATTAATAAAACAGGCCTATGGCTTTGTAATGATCTAAGACTAAAAAATCAGATAGAGAAAGAAAAAAGATATGCTAAATAGGAGCTAGGAACTTTTTGTGAGCAATATGGCTTTGATCCATTAATTGCTCCCTCTAGGAAAAGAAGAAAAGAAAAGAAAGATGTTGATAGATATAGATACAATAATAGAAGATATAATAAAGGTAGGACTAAAGCAAAGAAAGAAGACTCTAAAAGAAAGAAAAATGATAGACGTAGGGAAAGTGACATTATTTGCTTCAAATGTGGAAAAAGGGACATATTAGCAAATATTGTAACTTTCAAGAAAGATAAATAAACTTGACATATCTGGAAAGTTAAAAGATAAATTAATAAGCAAAATAGAATGACAGATAGTGATGAAACAGATAATGAAAGTCACCAGATAGATAATTGTGATACCATCTCCTCATCATCATCTATAGAGGTGTCTTCACATGATGAAAAGGTTAAATTATGTGACTATAATAATCCAGATAATTGTTATTGTAAAAGAAAGATAAAAATAAGTGTTTTAACAAAACAAGAAGATATCATAATGGATTTGATGGATAAACTTCCGGATCTATAGTCTAAGAAAGATTATCTATCCAAATTAAAAGAATCTTTAACTCAAACTGACAAATTTGAAATAGACCTAAAAACTCATAAGTCAACTTATAATTTTGTAGAGATTACTGATAGATTTAATCCCAATAAACCTATAACAGTGATAGGTTTGCAGACAGATATTAATAATCCTAAAAATGAATTGAAAGAATTAAGATCAGAAAATTTCATTTTAAAAGGTATGGTTGAACAAATAGTTGCACAAGTGATTAGTATAAAAGATAGAATTAAATATTGTAATGAACCCTTGACAGACTTCCCTTTCCTTGATAAACATAATTATACTGGTGAAAGTTCTCATAAAGATGATTATAAAGATGAATTTTTAAATATAATTGATAGAATGATATTCCAGAAATGGTATACCAAAATAACTCTGGTTGTTCATAAAGAATTCTCATTAACAGATATTGCCCTTGTTGATTCAGGTGCTAATATGAATTGCATAAAAGAAGGATTGGTACCTTCCAAGTATTATGAATCAACAATAGACAAATTAACTCAGGCTAATGGTGATAGACTTAGAATAAGTAATAAACTAACAAAATGCATACATATATAATAATGAAATCCATTTCAGAACACCTTTTATTCTTAACAGATAAGTTGTCCTCTAAAGTTTTTCTAGGAAATCCTTTTTTGGCCCTACTTTATCCATTGTATATGACAGACAATGAAATATATACACATATTTTGTAGACAGAAATATTCTTTAAGTTCATCCTACCCCCTGTCTCTAAAGATATACAGTTGTTGAAAGAATTTTCCATATTTAAAGATATGTGCACTGATGAAATTGTGCCAGCAACAAAAAGTGTTATAAACCCAGTGGTAAATGATGCTATAATCTCTACTCAGTAGTAGTGGCACTTAAGTATATATACAAGAAAGATTTTCCAAAAGTCTCTTTGAAAGTTTATTTCCAAGAAGATATTTTTCCATCTAAAAGACTTTACTTAAAGTTCTTCATAGATCTTTTCTAAAATATCAGTGTCCCCCTAGTTAAAGACAGCCAGCCATCTATAGCTCACGCTTAGACTTAATTATCATTTGCATGAAGACCTTTAATTAAGGTGTACTTGCACATATTAGTTAATTTTAAAATTAACGGTCAATTGCCTGGCAAGCAAGACAACCATTCTAAGGCTAATAAATTTTTAGATCGTATTTTGCCAAAACAGAAATCTTCAATGCAAATTTCCAACAGAGCATGAAGGCATCTCAACCGAGACAATATCCCTTCAAGTGGTGTTTATCAGAAAGGCTAGTTTATCTAAAAAGATCAGACAGATAGATATTTGGAAGATATTCGAAAAGATTACTATTCATCAAAATAACAGACTACTATTCACTAGTATATGGACAACATACAGACAACCAAAAGATCAGAAAATTCTTTTTTGACAAACAACTGTTCACCAGCATGTTCATACCAACAGATGTTCATAAGTCACTACTATTTATTAGCACGCGTATTTTGACAGATTCTCAAACAAGACTACTGTTCATAAAAGGTTCTACTGACAGAATAACTCTACCAACAGAATAACTTGGGTTAACTTTACCAACTAAGGTTACTTTTCAAGACTTACCATAGTTCTCTTCATCTATAAAAAAACAGACCCCCAAGACAAAAGATAGGTCCAAAAACTTAGAGAATTAAGGTCCAAAGTTTAGGTCCAATTTCTAGAAAGAAGATAGCCTTATCTCTCTCCCTTAGAAAGACTCTTGTAATCCTTCCTCTCTTGTAATCTTGTAACCCTTCCTTTCAGTCAGATAATCTTGTAACCCCTCAGATAGATTTTACTCCGTAATCTTGTAACCCTTCCTTTCAGTCAGATAATCTTGGAACCCCTCAGACAGATTTTACTTTGTAATCTTGTAACTCTTCAGATAGAGTTTTATTTCCAAAGCTTGTATCAAAGACAAACGTTTTCAGTTTTAATCAAAGAAAGAAGTTTTTATTCAAGTAAGATTTACTAGTTTCTGTTTTCATATTCCATACTCCATTTTAACCTTATTTTGAATATATCTATTTTGCTATTTTCTTCTTTATCATCTTTTTTATCATTGTTTATGCTTCCATATTACTGTTGTGGTAAGTCTCTATTATAGATGAAGAGAACCATGGTAAGTCTTAATCTGAATCAGTAAAGTTAACCCAAGTTATTTTGTTAGTAGAACCTTGTGGATTTTTGTAGAAGTAACTTTTTACTATTTATGGACAATAGTCTGTCTAAGAATCCGTCACAATGCGCTTGCTGGTGAACAGTAATTTATCATAAAGTAACCATTAATCTGTCTCCATTTGGATTGTGGATCTATCTGAATATTGTCTGGGAACTATTATCATGATGGTCTGTCATATGTCATATGGGTCTTGAGAATCTTGGGATGCTTCTGGGTAAGTTCTGAAATTTGGAGAGGAAGATTCCATTATTGTGTCATCTTCATCGTATGAAATATATGATGCATCTTCAAGCAGTTGCTTCTTAAGCTGTATTTTGTCTGAGATGGAGGCTAACTGGCACTAGACTTGACTATTTTCTAGAAGGAAATTGGAATTCTTTGTCTGGGAAGGAGAAGATTTTTTCTGCAATTCCTAGCAAATATGATCAAAATTAAATTTATTCCACCACTTTAATTTAAACTTTCTAGTGAGCATGGGAAAGGGATACTGGGGATGTCTTTCTATCTTGTATTCCCATCTAATAATCCATGGGAATTTGGAAACCTGTAATAAAACTGCAAAAGATGTGGGAAATTCTTAAGATGCGGTATTTCTGGTTCTTTCTTAAAAGTCTCATATGCTTTTAGGAGATCAAAAGGGAGAATCATAGCTTCACGACCATGGGAATTCTACCAATCAATGAACCATCTTGGAATCATCATGTCTTTCTTTCTATACATATCAAAACGGAAAAATCAAGTATGTCTATAAATGTTATTTTGGAATAGAAGGAATCTATCCTAGGCTTCTACATAATCATAGTAATTATAAAATTGTGGGTTAAAGAGTTGAGAAAAGTTCCTAGTAATCCAAAGTTCTGCATTCCATTGGGAGGGGGTGAGGATTTGTTTTTTGACTACCTTGGAGTAGCCAACTCTTTTTGGGCCTTGCGAGCATGACATATGTGTTACTAGGACTGAGTCTGTGTCTACTAAAATGAGCTCATAAAATTTATGGGTCTTTTAAGTTTCTTTCTTAGGATTTTCCCATCCTAGGGGGCAAGAGTTGTCTGACTAGGGAGAGGGTAGTTGTAATGTGCTAGAATTCTAGTTCTACCCATAGAATAAAATTCCAAGAGTCTTTTAGGAGGATTTATACTTTGGTTGGTTAGAGGGGGAGGCAAGAGGGGGAAAAGAGGAGGCAACTAAGTTAAATGGCTTTTTTAAAGGAGGAGTTGTGGGAGTTGAGGGCGAGGCATAAGTTTGTTGGTTGTTGGAGTGGGGCTTGGGGAAAGTGGTTCAAAGGGGTTTGGGGTACAAGTTAATGGGGTTCTTCCCTGAAGTCTATTCGAGGAGAAAGTGGGTGAGATAAAGAGGGGCAAGGGAGAAATCTACTAGGGGGAGGAATTGGAGGGGCAGCATAAGACTGTCTGGTTCGGGGTTTTGGAGATCTGCTCTTATCTGTAGGGGAACTCATCTTTCCTGTAGAAATTCACGAGTTAGGAAATTAGGAATGAAATTAGTTTCTCCTTTAATATACTCAATATCAAAGTCAAAAACACTTAAAATAGCTTGCCATCTAGCAAAACTTTGTTTGGAAACAAGATTTTGAACATCTTTCTGTAAAACTTCTTTAGCACTTTTACAATCAACTCTGATCAAAAATTTTGATTAAAAAAATCGTTTTGAAACTTTGAAACACATAATATAATAGATTAAATTTCTTTCTTAATAGTACTGTAATTCTGTTGGGTAGCTGACTAGGAGCCAGAATGGAATCTCACAATCTGCTCTTTAGCAAAATCTTTTACTATCTGTTTTAGGATTCCACCATAACCTATTTCAAAAGCATCTGTCTCAAAAATTTTAAAAGCATTGGGTGAAGAAATAACAATATAGGGAAGTTGCTTAACATATTTTTTAATCTATTGAATTATCATAGTATGTCTGTCTTTCCATGCAGAGGATTCTTTTCTAGCCTTTTATATAGGGGTCTTCATATCTTTCTTAATCCTTCAAAGTAATTTGAAACATAATTTAAGCTGCCAAGGAATCTTTGTAACTGGTTTTTAGAAATTTATGTGCAAATTGAATGGCTCTATCAGTGGGGCTTAGGGTTCCCTTATAAATATTATGACCCAAGAATCAAATTCTATTTTGAAATAATTTATTTTAGTAGCTGAGACAACCAATCCATTTTGTTTGATTACTTTGACAAATATATCTAAATGTTTCCAATGGTCATCAATGGATTTGGAAAAGATTAAGACATCATCAATATAGACTATTGAAAATTTTGTGAATGGTGTAAGTATGTCATTCATTATATTTTGAAATTTACATGGTGCATTTTTTAAACCAAAAGGCATGACATTCCATTCATAATGACCAAAAGGAACTGTAAAAGCAGTTTTGTACCTGTCTTTCTCATCTATTTGTATCTGCCAAAATCCACTTTTCATATCAAACTTAGAAAATATGGTTGCTTCATGAAGTCTATCAAGTAGGTCTCTCTTATTGGGGATGGGATATCTTATCCACTATAAGGCTATGTTTAAAGGCTTATAATTTATAACCAATATTGGAACTCCTCGTTCCAATTCTACCTGTTTATTAATGTAAAAATTAGCACAACTCTAAGGAGACTTGCTTTTTTGAATTAATCCTTTATTTAAAAGGTCTTCAAGAAAAGATAGAAAGTCTTATAGAAATAATGCAAGAAGAAATAAACATAGAAAGGCAAAAAAGCAATAACATGAAAGATGACCTAATTGTGGAAAGAACAACATGTATAGAAGATGAAGGAATATTAAAGAAAGGAATAGTAAAAGAAATAATAGAAAAGATGGAAAGACAAGGCAAAAGTACTATTAAGCCAACCAACTCAAAAGAAACTCTACGTAAGAAGTTAGAAATAGGAAAACACATGTCAAAAAAGGAAATAGAAAAAGAAAGACATGATAGTGATCGTTTTGATAAAGTCAACAAAGGATGGAAAAATGATAATAGTTTAAAAGATAAAATAGATTACAGACTAAAAGCAATTGAAAGATCCATCATATATACCCAAAATGATAGTTGACAGACTTAGCTAAAAAGATAGAAATTTTGAATTCACCTATAGACAAAAAGGAGATAGAAAAAGACATAACAGTTTTAAATACTACTGAGTTATCAGATAATGAGAAAATCGACAGACATATTAGAAATATTATTTGTCATAAATGTAAAGAATATGGGCACACTAAAAAACAATGTGACAAACATAATAAAATTGTAAAACGTATAAGTGAAGAAGAATTTGAGAAAGATATAATAAATGAATTAATGAAAATATTTAACATCACACAAAGAGAGATAGACCACGTAAAGAAGAAGGAATTAAAATCAACCAACCCCTTAAAAGTCAATAATAGAACAAGGAAACAAAAAGACATAATAATGAAATTGATAAATAATTTACCCAACCACTTAAAAGATAAGAAAGACTATTTACTAAAATTGAAAGATTCTTGAGTTTGATTGACGGAATATTTTTTCAAAAAGGGCATACAGAATTCACTTTAGTAATTAATAAAGAGTTCTCTTTGATAGAATTTGCTTTAATAGACTCAGGTGCTAACATGAACTGTATACAAGAAGGATTAATACACTTAAAATATTATGAAAAATCATCTGAAAGATTAACTCAAGCTAATGGAGAAAAGCTGATAATTAAGTCCATATATGTAATGACAAGATATGTTTTGAAATAGTTTTTGTTTTAATAAAAGACCTTTCTTCTAAAATTATTCTAGGAAATCCCTTTATGGCTTTACTTTACCCCTTATTGATGACAGAAGAAGGAATTAAAACCAATGTATTAGGAAAAGACATACTTTTTAAATTCAATTTACCACCTATCTCAAAGGAAGTTTATTCACTTAATAATATATGCATTATAAGGGAAATTGATAGACAAAGGATTGACAGGAAAAATAGATATTTGGAATCTTTAAAGATAGAAATAACATACAAACAAAATTGCTGATCAATTGATAGACCCCATACTAAATCATAAAATAAAATTATTCAGACAACAGATTGCAACAAAAATTTGTTCTAATCTTCCTTCTGCATTTTGGCACAAGCATCGACACATAGAATAGTTACCTTATGAAAAAGATTTTAATGAAACACAGATACCCACTAAAGCTAGACCAATACAGATAAATAATGAATTATTAGAACACCGTAAGAAAAAAATTGAAGACCTTTTAAATAAAGGATTAATCCGTAAAAGCAAGTCTCCTTGGAGTTGTGCTACTTTTTATGTTAATAAATAGATAGAATTGGAATGAGGAGTTCCAAGATTGGTTATAAATTATAAGCCTTTAAACACAGCCTTACAATGGAGAAGATATCCCATCCCCAATAAGAGAGAACTACTTGATAGACTTCATTAAGCAACCATATTTTATAAGTTTGATATGAAAAGTGGATTTTGGCAGGTATAGATAGATGAGAAAGACAAATACAAAACTGCTTTTACAGTTCCTTTTGGTCATTATGAATGGAATGTCATACCTTTTGGTTTAAAAAATGCACCAAGTGAATTTCAAAATATAATGAATGACATATTTACACCATTAACAGAATTTTCAATCGTCTATATTGATGATGTCTTAATTTTTTTCAAATCCACTAATGACCATTGGAAACATTTAGATATATTTGTCAAAGTAATAAAAAAAAATGGATTGGTTGTCTCAGCCACTAAAATAAACTTATTTCAAAATAGAATTCGATTGTTGGGTCAAAATATTTATAAGGGAACCTTAAGCCCCATTGACAGAGCCATTCAATTTGCAGATAAATTTCCAGATGAAATAAAAGATAAAACCACTTACAAAGATTCCTTGGTAGCTTAAATTATGTTTTAGATTACTTTGAAGGATTAAGAAAGATATGTAAACCCCTATATAAAATGCTAGAAAAGAATCCTCCTACATGGACTGACAGACATACTATGATAATTCGACAGATTAAAAAATATGTTAAGCAACTTCCTTGTCTTGTTATTCCTTCACCCAATGCTTTTAAAATTGTTGAGACAGATGCTTTTGAAATAGGTTATGGTGGAATCCTAAAATAGATAGTAAAAGATGATGCTAAAGAACAGATTGTGAGTTCCATTCTAGCTCCTAGTCAGCTACCCAGCAGAATTATAGTACTATTAAGAAATAAATTTTATCTATTGTATTATGTGTTTCAAAGTTTCAAAAGGATCTTTTTAATCAAAAATTTTTTATCAGAGTTGATTGTAAAAGTGCTAAAGAAGGTTTATAGAAAGATGTTCAAAATCTTGTTTCCAAACAAAGTTTTGCTAGATGGCAGGCTATTTTAAGAGTTTTTTTACTTTGATATTGAGTATATTAAAGGAGAAACTAATTCCATTCCTAATTTCCAAACTCGTGAATTTCTACAGGGAAGATGAGTTCCCTTGCAGATAAGAGCAGATCTCCAAAACCCCGAACCAGACATTCTTATGTTACCCCTCCAATTCCTCCCCCTAGTAGATTTCCCCCTTGCCCCTCTTTCATCTCACCCACTTTCTCCTCGAATAGACTTTAGGAAAGAACCCCATTAACTTGTACCCCAAACCCCTTTGAACCACTTTCCCCAAGCCCAACTCCAACAACCAAACAGACTTATTCCTCACCCTCAACTCCCACAACTCCTCCTTTAAAAAAGCCATTTAACTTAGTTGCCTCCTCTTTTCCCCCTCTTGCCTCCCCTTCTAACCAACCAAAGTACAGATCCTCCACATCTCTGGAAGACCAAGCCCCAAAAGAAGACCACAATATTGAACTCCCAAAAGACTCTTGGAATTTTATTATATGGATAGAACCAGAATTCCAACACATTACAGATACCCTCTCCCTAGTCAGACAACTCATGCCCCCAAGATGGGAACATCCTAAGACAGAAACTTCAAAAATCCAGAAATTTTATGAGTTCATTTTAATAGACACACGCTCAATCCTAGTAACACATATGCCATGCTCCCAAGACCCAAAAAGAGTTGGCTACTCTAAGGCAGTCATAAAACAGATCCTCACCCCCTCCCAATGGAATGCAGAACCCTAGATTACTAGGAATTTTTCTCAACTCTTTAACCCACAATTTTATAATTACTATGATTCTGTAGAAGCTTGGGATAGATTCCTTCTATTCCAAAATAACAATATAGACATATTTGATTTTTCCGTTTTAATATGTATAGAAAGAAAGACATGATGATTCCAAGATGGTTCATTGACTAATGGAATTTCCATGGTCCTGAAGCTATGATTCTCCCTCCTGATCTCCTAATAGCATATGAGACTTTCAATAAAGAACTAGAAATACTACATCTTAAGAATTTCCCACATCTTTTTCAGTTTTGTTGCAAGTTTCCAGATCTCCCATGGATTATTATATGGGAATACAAGATAGAAGGACATCCCCAAAATGTTTTTCCCATGCTCATTTGAAAGTTTAAATTAGAGTGGTGGAATAAATTTAATTTTGATCATATTTTCCAGGAATTGCAGAAAAAATCTTCTCCTACCCAGACAGAGAATTCTAATTTCCTTCTAGAAAAGAGTCAAGTCTAGTGCCAGCTTGCCTCCGTCTCAAACAGAAGATAGCTTAAGAAGCAATTACTTAAAGCTGCATCACAGATTTCAGACGATGAAGATGACACAGTAATGGAATCTTCCTCCCCAAATTTCAGAACTCACCCAGAAGCATTCCAAGATTCTCAAGACCCATATGACATATGACAGACCATTATGATAATAGTTCCCAAACACTATTCAGGTAGATCCACAATCCAGATGGAGACAGATTGAAGGTTACTTTATGGTAGATTGTTGTTCACCAGCATGCGCATTGTGACAGATTCTCAGACAGACTACTGTCCATAAATAGTAAATAGTTACTTCTACAAGAATCCACAAGGTTCTACCGACAGAATAACTTAGGTTAACTTTACCAACTTAGGTTACTTTTAAAGACTTACCATGGTTCTCTTCATCTATAAAAGAGACATACTCCAAAGATAGAAGACGGATCCAAAAAATTAGAGAATTAAGGTCCAAAGTTTAGGTCCAATCTCCAGAAAGAAGATAGCCCTCTCTCTCTCTCCCTTAGATTGACTCTTGTAATCCTTCCTCTCTTGTAATCTTGTAACCCTTCCCTTTAGACAGATAATCTTGTAACTCTTCAGATAGAGTTTTATTTTCAAAGCTTGTATCAAAGACAGACGTTTTCAGTTTTAATCAAAGTTGGAAGTTTTTATTCAAGTAAGATTTTACTAGTTTCTGTTTTCATATTCCATACTCCGTTTTAACTTATTTTGAATACATCTATTTCTTCTTTATCATCTATTTTGTCATTGTTTATGTTTCCATATTATTGTTGTGCTCTCATTTTTATTTTTATTTTAAATTATTTTAAACTCAAACCTTCTACTATTAAAAAAAGAAAAAGAAAAAGAAATAGACGCAGTAATCCCCCTCACAACTGTCTAAAACAACAAATTGTAAACTAACAATTAACAACTAACAAAAATAGACCATAATTAACAATTAACAATAAAAACCTAGAGAGAGAGATCTTAATAAAAATGAAAAAATATAGATATATATTATAAGTGATTTTGAACATAAAAACTGAGGAGAGTGGGTGTTTTTTTAAATATTGTTTTGCACAATAAATTTGAGAATAACTTTCTAAACGCTTTTTTCTGGGGTTAAATAATTGCTTTTCCCGAATTATATAACTAAAAAAGCCACTTCAACAAGTTATTTATTTATACAGCATCTTTTTAATTGGAACTTTATTTTACCAAAATCAAATTCAAATTTTAAAGTAAAACTCAATTTTGCTAAAGTCGAGCTTATGTTGCCACATCAGTAGCTACTGCATATAGCTAGACTTTGGTTAAATCGAGTTCCAAAAGAAGTCACATAATTAAATAACTTGCATATTAGGTTTTTTAGCAATATAATTCACAAAAACCAAACTTTTAGCAAAATAGGCATTTTCTAACAATTAATTGTTTTATCTAAACAGCTTACCAAACAAATTGTATTTGTGTGGGACCAATCACATTTTGTTTTTAAATTAAGAAAAATATATCTAAAATTGGTCTTCAAACAAGCTAGAAGTGAACGAAAAAATATAGCTTTTTAGACTATTGTCCCATAGACATGGGCCAAAAGGACAAACCGCTTAAAGTAAACTTCTTCTTCTTCTTCTTCTTTCTTTTTTTTTTTTTTTTTTTCATCACATTATTATAAAAAGAAAAAAAAAATTCATCAGAAGATTTGTAATAATGCTGTTCATTTTGCACGAGCTTGATTTCCTTCAGAGGTAGTTATCAACGAGTCCTTTTGGATTGCATGCAATTTTCATAGAAGAAACAGTAACTTTTTTTTTTTTTTTGAGAAACAAACACACAAACACAAGAGAGAGAGAGAAAGAGGTTCTAACACAAAGGCACACATTAAGCCATCTGTTTTTAGAAACATTTTATGAGAAATTGAAAGAGTTGTACAGCTTTTTCAATTCCTGATAAAGCCTTTTCTAAAAATGGTATACTATTGTGTGCCCTTAGAGCACACGTTAGTAAGATTCATGTTTTAAAAGCACTTTTATTTAATGAGGAACCAAATATTGATTACGTTACAATCCAAGCACTCGTTCATCGCATTATTGTAGAGACAAAGCCATGCACTTAACGTAGCTATTCAAGTCACCATCCAGTGAGTTATTGCAATTCTAAGTTCTAAGTTCTAACATCACATATTAAAAAGCTGGCAAATTGACCCATTTTCCATAATTTGACATTTCAATTCACTAGAGCACGAGAGGTTCAACCAGTAAAGACACGATATTTTTCCGAGTGTCTCGGTCTTGAACTCCAAATCCATCACCATATTGGTAAAGGCTATGTGCCCCACGAGCATTATTTGTTGCAATATTGACAAATGATTGCAGCATTGGCAATTGGTTAAAGCATTGCGCATTGATTTTCTTCCAACTCTTGTTTATCATGTCTTCGATGTGCTTCTGTGCAATTTCTTCTGAAACATCAGCTTCTCTCATATAACATAGGATTGATGAGGGAACATCACCTCTTGCTCTCTCAGCCTGTTTCAAGTTACTATTCCAATTAGTTTGTTCTAATATGGACATAATAATTAATCAATGTTCTATATAACCAATAAAGAAAGAGTAATGCTACAACCACAAATTATTTTACAATATTTTTACAAACTATTGATATGACAAACTTTTACTAGTTATAAACTAGGCTTACCACTAATATCACATTTTTATTTATCAATAATTTTTTAGAAAACGATAAAACTATATCAGTAGTTTGTAAAATTATTGTAAAATGGTTTGTGTCTGTAACATTACTCTTTCCTTATAAATAATACTACAGATATAAACTATTTCACAATATTTTTACAAATTATTGATGTGGCGAATTCTTACGAGTTCTAATCTGGACCTGCCAATGACATCACATTTTTATCTATTAATAATTATTCTGAAAATGCTAAAATTGCATCTGCAATTTGAAAAAATGTAGTATAAAGAAAGAGTAATTACCACTGAAGTCCCCAAATCATTGCAAAGTCGAATTATCATAGATATATTATACACAATTTCTTGGTTTTTCTCCAGAAAATCTTCCATCCCGTTTGTTACCTCATGTCCCATGGAAAAGAATTCGTGGACCAAAAGTAATGGGGCAGTCGATGAAATCCATCCATTACTTAGATATTCTTGCAGGGATGGAGTGTAGCCCATGTTGTACCACTTTGCTTCCACAAATAATGCATTACAAAAATCTGTCCACTATTAAAAAAGAAAAAAAGAAAAAGATATTTACTATAATTTCAATAACGATGATCTTTACCTTTTGTGTATATATGTTTTCCAAACATGATGAAAAATGAAGAAATGAGTAAATTCCAATTATTATGGAAAATAAGCAGATGAGTACCCCTTTTTTAAGATGAGGTAAAACTTGGTTCCAAGCACCCTTCTTCTCTTGAATTTCATTAGCGATTTCATTAGTAGTATTGTAAAGAGCTAGGAAGCAAGTCTTCATGCACTCTGGAAGCTGTTGAGTTTCACTAACATCCCACCTGGTTTAAATAATTTGGTAAGAATAATTCTTAATGCTGTAAAACAATTATTTGCCTATTTTAAAATACCCCTAATATCTCCAAAATAACCAAAATATGCTCAAAGCTACCGAAATACCTCTAAATCCTTTAAAATAACCAAATTATCCACTAAACCTTCAAATGACTAAAATAGCCTTGAATCTAAAAAATGACCCATATATTTTCAATTCTAATATGATTGAAATACCTTCTAAAAATTAAAATAAATAAATACAGCCCCTAAAAAACCATTAAAATGATGAAAATACCATATAAAACCTCCAAAATAACCACATAATGCCTCATAATTACGGGAATCAACTCCAAACTTTTTGAGAGCTTCTCAAAAAAACTTTGTAAGTGTCACTTAGATGTTTCAACTGTTTGTACGTACGTAATTATCCTTGTGAATGCTAGTTCAGTTGACAGCTTTTGTTAATTATTATTTTTATTTACTTTTGTTGTTACACTCTTATTTGAATATGCTTATTAGTGTAATTTTAAAAAAAATTATTTTGATTGTGCAGTTTGATCTAAGTTATTTTATTAATATATTAAAGTGAGAAATCAAAGTTTTTATTTCATATTTATATTAAATATAAAAATAAAATTTATGATTTTTCATATGAGACCAACTCCAACAAATATTTTTTGAGCATTTTCAAGAAAATAACTAAACATCAGAAAATAAATAATTTTCCTTGAAATGTTTTTACATTGAAATAAACAGGGCCTTAAAGTATTTTTGATCCTCAATATTTTGTTTCATTTTCGTACTTGTGTGCTTTATTGTTATCCTTGCCAACACTTAATTGACAAAAATTACTCGCATGACTAACATAACGCCTATGTATCCCTCCTTTGAAAAAAAAAAAAAAAAAAAACATTTTACTACATGGTTGGCAAAAAGGCTATGTCAGCTAAAAATTTTCTATCAAAATACTTAAATGTAAAAAAATTATTTTCTTTTGTTTATTTTACCACTCCCCCCCCCCCCCCCCCCCCCCACACACATGTTTGGTTGCAAAGAAACTTGGAGGGGGGAGGGATGAAGAACAAGGAAATAAAATTACTTTCATTTTCATTTAATTGTTTTTAGAGTAAACTTTTATCTAACATTACCCTTTTTTTTTTAATAATTAGAGCATCTCTAGTTACATTTACCTTTTATTTACCTACTTTTTCAATTATACTTTCCAATAGACTCTCTATCCTTTCTCCATCTCACTTAAATATTATTTCTTCATTTTTTTTCTTTACGATTTCTTTAATCTTTTTTTTTTAGTTTTTTTTCTTTATCCTTTATTTTTTTTTAATTTTTTTCCGCTTATTTTATTTTATTTTTTGAGAAGTGTTACATTTGTAATATTTTCACAAAAAATTTTAGATTGTAAGTTTTTACTGGTTTTAATTTGAACTCACCATATAAATTATTATTTTTACTAGTAATTGCCAATAATAACTTATCATTTAGAATTTTTTGTAAATATATTGTAAAAATATTGTGACATAATATTTCTCCCTTTTTTTAATAAATTTTTCCTTTTTTTTCATCCATACTTTTCACTTTCTAGAATCATCCCTATCTTCTTTTTACTTTTTCTTTTTTCCTTCTTATTTTTTCTACTCCACATACTACCCACTCTTCTCCTATTAATCTATTCTTTTGTTTGTTCTCCACACATGAACCCCATTCTTTTGACTTCTCCTCCTCTTCTGTGCTCACCTTTTTGTTTTTATTTTCTTTTTTCTTCGGCTCACTTCACACACACACAGCTAAACATGATCTTTTGACTTCTCCTTTATGTTTTCATTTTTTTTTCTTTCTTCATCATCTCACTTCACTCACACACACACACACACAGCTGGCAAAGAGAGTTGGCCTTCGTCTATGTTGTTTTCTGATGAGAAGAGAGAGAGTCTTTTCTGATGAGAAGCAAAGGAGAAAGAGAAACGGAGGAAAGAGATTTTTTTTTTTATTTAACTAGGTGATTATTTTAATAATTCTCAAAACAAAAAGGTGATTATTTTAATAGATAAAAATGTTTGAAGGTACTATAGTAAACGCTACAATGTTCTCTACTTCAAGAGAGGTACCGTAGCAACTCCATTCCAAAATACAGAGATAGAGAAGTTGTTGGAATGAGTTTTTGGTTTGTTTGCTCTCTAAAATTGGCTTTAAAGAGCCTATCAAAGAAAAATGATTCAAACTCTAAACATTTCCATTAAAAATACTAGGGAAGTGTTAGTTAAGCTACACGGTGCTTTGCCTAAATTAGTTTATTTATTTATTATTATAATTATGTGATCCATAAGCATTTTATTAGAAAGGACCAAACCCAAAAGTTTAGAACTAAAAGTATATTTAACCCTATTTTATATTGAAAGTTTTCAGCAGTAATATTCTGCAATGCTGACCTATCTACGGCATTTGTGAAGTGCTTTAGTTCTTCCAATGTGCCATAAACATCATAAACATCATCAATTATTAGTATCAGAACAACGACTTTCGTAAGCCATTTTCTAAGACATGTGTACTCAGGCTCGAAAGCAAGGCCCACTGAGCACATAAAACTTTCGGCTAGTCTGTCTCTTGCAAAACTCAAGTTCTTTGTGAGCCCCAGATTTCTCCACCACCTAAATGACACAAAGGTACAAGTAATTAAGTTGTTTCTCTTCAAGCTAATTAATATTTTGTGCAGTGCAAAGTGAGTTTGGTGTATAAGATACATATTCACAAATCACATTATTCTTTGGAAGTTACCTGGATGATTCCCTTAGATCTTTTTGAAGTATGGCTTGAACTATGTTGAAATGTAGTTTAGCAAGTTCAAGTAAGCTCGAGTTCGTGTGAATGTCTTTCTCATATGAATTAATGTGCCATTTGACATCAAACCACTGTACTCTCCTTTGTGATGGAAGTTCCAAAACATGGACCACTTGCTTGGCAAGGTCACTGTCTAAACTGGAAACGCTTTCTTTGAGAGTTGCAGTTGAGAAATCTCTAGCCACATCCAGAATGTTTTCACCTTCGAAACCCAAGTGTGAGGCCTCCAAAAGCTCAAGCATTTCTTTGATATTTATGTGCTTGTTGTCTCTGAAAAAACCAGTTTTTTCATCCATAAAGCTTCTAAACATATCTGAATTGCACAGAATTTACTGGTGTTAGATATTAGGACTTCAAACAACAACCAAGTTTTAGTTTCTAAGTTTTTTGAAATCAGTTATGGATTTTCAACAAATTAGTTAGGATCTGCTACATAAATGATATGATTTAAATTCGAAGATTATTTTACCTTGAGAAACTTCATAGCCATGCTGCCTAAAAAGCCTAAAGCATAGTGCAGTAGTGTAGAGATCCTCTTCTGGACTAGAAATTTTCTTCTTTGTGGATGCAATGGTGTCTAGAGCCTCTTTGATTTCCATATCAAAGTGGCTTGCTAGGCCTAATTTGTTTATGCTGTCGATCAGCTCAAACGCTGCCACAGAGTCCACTGCATTGCAAATATTATCCTTACATCTTCTTAAGTTTCTGTACCCGTCTTTCATATTCTTGGCCCTGCAAAAACACCATTGTCCCAAATCTTAATTGTGTTAGTGAAAATTACGTGCAGAGGGGCTCTCTAAAGATGAGAATGGACAATAATGAAAGGATAGAGTTTAGGAAACAAAATTCCCACTACCTCCGCATTCATTTTTAGTCATTCCATTGATTTAGTAAGTCAAAGTTTTTAAATATGACACGTGAATCAGTGAATGATCTCATGAATCGTAATATTACAAGTAGGAAAAAATTTCTTTAAACTAGCTTGGAAAAATACTTTATCCATAATAAAATAACTTGAATACTTAGGGTCTATTTACACGCACCTATATTCCCCATTGATGCGTTATAATTTTAAAAGTAAATACAATAACGTGTTAAAGAGTCATATTTTACACTATAGAAACTAATTGCATTAGAAGTAATTATAATTTCTCTATGGTATAGTATGAAATAGAACAGAAAAAGAAGCTATAATTATTTTTTGAAATAGAAAATGAGAGAATCTGTTGACACAACATCAAAGTGGTGAAAAATAATAATAATAAATCTTTATCAAAGGGATAAATGTTCACTAAATGTTGACAACATAAAAGTTGTAAAAGTTGTGGCACAAAAATTCTAGTCACAATGATATTCTCATAGAAGGTATTTAGAAAGAATTCTTACGTGGTATATGCTAGAAAGAGACTGTAGGTAATCATAGTTCCATATGTTTGGCTTATAATTGGCAGATCGTCGTTCGTATACGATATCATTGGCTTGAGGCTTCATCTCGGATGATGAAGTTTGCAGCACAGATTGCAATTGTTTCTTAGACAATGAGGCATGCAGAGGTTGGGTGATGATCCCGACGATGGTGGCGAGGAAGATCGCGAGCAGCTGCCACGCGTTGCGCGTGACTCCCGCGGGCACCGGAACGAACCAGAGGATAATTCCGGTGGCGATCGACGCCAGAAGGGGCTTTATCGCCGCCCCTTGCCACGGCGCTGGCGCCGGCGGCTTGGCTGACGGGGCAGCGCCACTGGCTGTAGCTTTAACAGTGAATAATTTTTTGTTGTTATAATTACTAGACTTGTTTGGTAAGGGGGATAGTGAAATGGGAAAGGATTTGTTAGTGAATTGGGAATGGGAAATGGAAATGGGATTTGGAATTCTAAGGGAGGGAAGGAAATGAGCGGATTCGGAGGGGGTGAGGGAACGGAAGGAAGGGAAAGAGCGGGGTGGTAAGGTTAGTGAAGAAGTGAGCGCCATCGACGCCGTGTTTTTTTCTCTCTAGCTCTATGTGTGTGTGTAGTTTTAACTTTTTAAGTGGGGTGGAAGGAAACAAGGACCGTTAGATGGGGGAATCAGAGGGTGTTGAAGGAAAAATTAAGAAAGTTTGAGTTGAGGAATGCAGTGTTGATGGATTTTGGAAACCTACTTTGGACTGCTTTATATTGGCAATGAGGCATACAAAATGACAAAAATATGAAAAGTTCATAACTAATAACTACGTAAGACCTTCTATCTTAGAAGGAAGTAGCGGAGCCACATATTGTTGAGTGTGTGTTGCACCCACTCAAATTTGAAAACGGCATGGCATATTCAAATTATGGAGAATTTTGAATCTTGTTATACCAACCTTTAAATAAATTTTGTGCGATCAGTTATGAGATTTTTTATTCTCAAAAAAAAATTTGTGAGTTTTACTATTTATCAATACATATTTGTTGTGAGTGTAGCAAAAATTTATGAGTTTATTTCAATAACAGTTGAAAATGAATCGCAAAAGAAATTGGTAAATTTAATTCCTTTTAATAAGTGAAGCTTAACATTACCAACTATCCCAAAGTTTAAATTATTGAAATATAATAAATTTAATCATTAAATACATACTTCCTAACATTTTTGTTTGAGCAATTTTCATAGCTTTCTCATGGGAGAGTAAAACAAGCTACCTGCTCAAAAAATTATCCTAATTTGGAAATTTTATATAAATTTAATTCTAAGACCTACCTTTTTGAAGCTTGCAATGTCATATCTATACATCTGACTTTTAACCACATAAATCTACCATGTATCTATACATGTGAAGCATATGATTTCCAGTCATGGAGATAAATTCTAATGAAGACTCAAAACTCGAGAACGAGTTTTTTTCCAACCCAAGGGAAGATGATGCAAATCAGTTATGACATTTTTTTTTCTTTTCTTAGTTTAATTAGGATTTTATTTATTTTTATTTCCCTAATTAAGTTGCTTTCTTTTCTCTAGTAGAGAGTAGCACTTTGTTATTTCTTTTCTTAAAGGAGTTGGAGAACTTTTTCAATAAATGATCCTTAATTATATGGAGGTAGCGATTTATTAAATTGTTATCAATAAAAGTTTAGTTTGAAAGGTTTTCTCTTTTCTTTTCTTACGGACTTAGAGTTCTAGTAGAACTTAGCTAAGTTTTATGTAGTTATTGCATGTGTATTATTGATTCTGCTTCTACACTCTCATAAACACTTAGATTAAATTAGAGTAGAACTTATATCTTGTATAGAAAAATAAAAAATTCTTAATTCTCTAGCTAAACATGTTTACATATATAAAAGACTAAAGTTGTAAGACATAGGTTCTAGTCAGTACAGAGCCGTAGTATGCATTTGAATACTACTTATTTTGCTGAAAACTGAAAATTTATCGCTAAAATAACCAAAAAATAATTTATGGGTTACTGTTCACTGTTGAATGTACTATAGTTTTGCCTTAATGCACTGTTCATGTCCCATGAACAGTGCAAGAGGCGCTGGTAAAAAAAAAAAAAAAAGCCAAAAACGTGAAATGCTAGACACAACATCAGTACCCAAACACATACGTAGTGGGACCCATTTTGCTAAAAATTGAAAACATTATAGCAAAATAATTTTTAAATGTGTGAATAGTGTCATGAGACCCATTTTTAATGAAACTTTTGTTCAAAAAAGAAGTTTGTGCGTCCCATAAACAGTACACAGGACCCACTGAACAATGCAATTTCATTGGAAATTTTGCTATCAAAGACGTAGTAGGTCTCGCAAGACCCACTGACAGACAACATCCCGTGTGAAGGAGGGCTGCTAAAAAAAAAAAAAAAAAAGAAGGAAAACGCAAACACACAACTGCCAGCCGCAATCCAAACGCATGCCGTAGTTGTAAGACTTAGGTTCCAGTCAGCACAGAGCTGTAGTCTCCTCGAAGTAGATGAAAAAGAAAGGAAGGACTAAATAGTTGTCAAAGTTGGAAACGCAATTCTTACGCCAATGTTCAATGGGATGGAATATGACCTCCTCACTTAAAGCCAACAAATTAAGGGACGTATTATCTCAATTCTCAAAATAAAAACAAAGACACATCTGTTGCTTTTATATTTTGTAAAAGTGGTCCCAAAAAACAAATCGCAAAAAAATATGTGAATATTACTCAACAATCAAACAGGATAGAGAAACAGAAATAAAGTGACGAAAAACTTGTTGCTTACCCAACATTTGTCCCTTCCCCCTCTCTTCCCTCACTGGGAGAGGCGTATTACGATACTTGCATAACAAATCTAAAGTGACAGATTGTTTGTTTTTGGTAGAGCGAAAAAGTTATTTTAATTAGTTGTAGATTCAAATTAGAACCAATAACAACAAAACACCTATGATTTGTTGTAAAAGTGTTGCGAAAATATTGTGAACGTAGCACTTTTCTAGTGTGTATGAATTCTATGTTGTCCCAATTTAGTTGACTAGTGAATCTTGAGAGATCTCTTAAGTTCCTAAGCGTCCTGCAAATGTAGTTTACTAAAGAGAAAACGTTTTAAATCCATTTGGGGAGGAAACTTCAACCCAACTTTCCTAGAAAATTTAATTTGGCTTTTGTTGGAATGCTTTTACAGACATGTTCCGATCCAAAACTATTGGAAATTAAGGTGTTTGTCGGGAAACAATTTGATTACTGGAGAGATTTTGCGGATGTTCAAACTTGGGATTTATTTATTGGAAATAATGATAATAATTGTTATAATATTGGTGGCTTAATTGAGGTGCACTTGTGCTATTTATGTTTTATTCCTTCCCAAGTTATACTTTTGGAGTTTGGCTTATCTCTAGTACATTTTTAACTGGATATGTTATTTTGTTTTAAGGATAAAATTTAGTTACAAAATTAGTTGTAACATTAGGCTACAATCTTATTAATAAAGTAAACATTACTGCATATTTTAAAAAATCTAATCGTTGAATTGCATGCTCTTTACGCTCTTAATACACATATCAAATTTTGTGTCAATCTAATATTTATTATATGATTTATAATTTTATATTTTATGCATAATTTTAAACTACAAAAACTCGCAATTTAAAAATTTATTGATAATTTAGCTATTGATCATCAATTTTCTAAATATTTTACAAGCATGAAGAATATATATATATATATTTCATTCAATGGTGAATTTGTCAAATTTTCAATAAAAATATATTGAGTAAGCAGGCTATAACCAATTTTATAGCTAAACATTGTCTTTATTTTAAATATACAATAATAAATGGTAGTAGGTTTTAATCTTCATATTTTATTTAGTTAATGGGTGATGTGGTAATCTCTTATTAAAATAAAATAAAATAATTTAAAAAAAAAGATTTTGAAGGTAAGCCAAATTCATACTTTTGTATTGGGCAAGTAATGGACTCCAATTGAATAGGCATTAAGCCTTAAACGACCTTAGGAATATTATTCCTTAATTGGGCACTTGTACTGTGGCAAGACCTAATATATATACATATTGTCAATTATATTAGTGGCGCAGTATTAGAATAGGCTTCTCTATTCTTCGGTATTTATGTATAAACTTAAAGTTTCTTTAGTCACATGATTCCGGTGATTGAGACCTTTTTGGCTTTGTAATCTCCTTAACCTTTTGTTAGTGAAATGTTCTTCTCAACACTGCATAGCCCAAAAGCTGAACCATGTAAAACTATCCATTTTTATTTGGTTATATACGCAACAAATAGCTATTTACGCTTATGCTATTCTCAACAAATTGGTATTAAATCTTCCACTTTTACCAAAATAACAAAATGTTTGCTGGTAAAGGTTTTATAGAAGGGAAGGGTGCTCCCACCCCATGTACTTGGCGATATATATTTCACCAACCCAAAAGAACATTAGCATCGTTAAATATATTGATGATTAATTCCATGTTGAAACTAAAGTAAGGAAATAAAATTGATGTGGGAAAATGATAGAAACAGTGGAAATAGAAGGACCCATGTTGATATATAAAGCGTAACTACTACATTTTTACTATGTAGTCTTGGATATTTGTTTATATATACATGTCACAAATTGATTTTTTTTAGAACATCATATGTTAAGACATTATCAGTATCAAATTAGTGACTTTTGTAAGCCATTTATTAAGACGTGTGTACTTTCATCGCGTTATATATCAACATGGGTCCTTTTTAGAATTTAAAAGAACATAGAGTTCCATTTTAGTATATCCTAAATAATTGATTTTTTTTTTTTTTTGAGAAAGTAAATAATTGAGCTGAATGAAAGTCATAGTATTAACTATTAAGAAAATAGAAGTCTGGCGAACTTTTAATTTCGAAGGCTGAGGGCTTCCCTATGAGTTTCTCTCACCGCTAGGGTTTTCCTGCTAGGGTTTTTCTCTTGCTAGGGTTCCCTTGTGCCGTGTAGAATTTCTGTCCCTAACCTTCTTTAGGTCTCGGTTCCCTTCAGTCTTCCAAACCCTGATAGGACGGTGGTGTGGATTCTTTGTAATCCTTGTTTCTTCCGGACGCTGGGCTTTGTTTTCTTGTTGGTTCTCAATGGCAGGGTTTGAAAATATGTGGTCCCGTTTCTCCTTGACCGAAGAAAAGGAGTTGGGCACTGATGTACCAAGACAAGGCGGCAATATCGTTTCTCGTCTCGCAGGAAAATTCTTCACTAAGCGGGTTGTGAATGCAGAGGCAGTCACTACAAAACACACAAGTCTATAGCCACGTTTTTTTTAGCCGCGTTTGCAAAACCGCGGCTATAGCTATCCTATAGCCACGTTTTTAAGAAATGCGGCTATAGACCTAACCTATAGCCACGTTTTTAGAACGCGGCTATGAGTTAAGTCTATAGCCATGTTTGTAAGTAGTTTTAGCCACGTTTTTAAAACGCGGCTATAGGTTAAGTCTATAGCCACGGTTAAAAACATGGCTATAGGTCCAGCCAAAAATATATATTTTTTAAAGGAGGGCCTATAGCCACGTTTTAAAAAATGTGGCTATAGGTCCAGCCAAATATATATATTTTTTAAAGGACCTATAGTCATGTTTTTAAAAAAGTGGCTATAGGGAAAAAAAAACCCAAACAGGTTCACTTCAGTGTAAACAAAAATGGAATATGCCATAGAATATTCTATGACATATTCCAAAATGTTCCCAAAAAAAAAAAAAAAAAGGAGTTCTGCATGGGTTGACTTCCACGTAAAAAAAAATGGAATATGCCATAGAATATTCCTAGAATATTCTATGGCATATTCCAAAATATTCCAAAAAAAAAACTGAAGATTTCAAAATGAAATCTCAGACACTCCCTCTCGTCAAAACAAAAAAATAGCAATTCTCTCAGTCATTCAAAAAACAAAAATGAAAAAGCTCTCTCATATTAATCTTACAACTCTCTCAATCTCTTTCTCATATGTGCATGCTATCATCAATCTATGTTGCTGGAGATCCAAAAAGTGCTGACCCACACTATTAATCCCTTTTTCCCATTGATGCTGTATGAATGGGTTTGTGAAAATATGAGGTTTTGTTCATTGTTCTTTGAGTTTTGTTCATTTTTGTTCCCTTTAGCTTTGTCTCTCTTTGCAGTAGATCTGAAGATTGAGTCTCTCTTTGCTATAGACTTGATATTTTAAATCAATGAAGCTAAAGTGCCTCAAAAAATTATCTCTTTTTGCTTTATTTTTCTCTAACCCATGGCCAAAAATTATTTTCTTTTGTTTGATTATGTTTTGATTAATTTTGACTTTGAGCATATGGACTCTTTTTGTATTTTTGAGCTTGTACTTTTGTTGAAGGAGATGTTCTGTTTATGTTCTTGCACTGTTTTCTTGTATTTTAGAGCATGTTTTTTTTGTATTGTGGGCATGTTGTGTTTGATTAATTTTGAAATTTTCTGGGTTTTTGTCTGAATTTGAATTTGCTGGGTTTGTATTGTTGTTTTGAATTTCTTAATTTAATTAAAATTAAAATTTTAAAGTTTGAACGCATTAATTTTAAAAATTAAAATTAAAATTTAAAAAAAAAAATTTGATTACCGAAAATTAATTTTGGTAATCTAAATTTTTTTAAAAAAAATATAAGGGTCTATAGCCGCGTTTTTTAAATGCGGCTGTAGGCTGAGGATTTATAGCCACATTTAAAAAATGTGGCTAGAGTATGTCCTATAGCCACTTTTATAAAAGCGCGTCCATTGGGCCGGTCCTATAGCCACGTTTGAAAAAATGTGGCCATAGACCCCTCAGGCCTATAGTTACGGATTTGAGGCCACGGATGAAAACGCGGCCTAAAAAAACGCAGCTATAGGCCAAATCAAGCTATAGCCACGTTTTTAAAACGCGGCTATAGAAAGTTTTTTTTGTAGTGAGTGGCACGTACTTTCAAACCCCTTTGGAAACTTATTGGTGAACTCAAAATCAGGGTGTGGAGGGAATATCTTACTCTTTGAATTTGAGGATGTGTTGGACTTAGAAAGGGTTTTGGAGTTCGAACCTTGGTCTTACGATAAACATTTGGTGGCTTTTGAACAGGCAGTGGATGTGGAATCAGCACCCTCCTTGCCTTTCACAAAAACGGTTTTTTGGGTGCAGCTCCATAATATCCCTGAACGATGTTTAACTCAAGAAACAGGAGAGGCAGTGGGTAATATGCTGGGTTCTACAATCCAAGTGGCTGACCCTGAAGACGATGGATCAGGTAGTGAGTTTCTTCAGGTACGTGTGGCTCTAGATATCTCTAAACCTCTCCCACGGTGCTGCAAACTACGGTCTGAAGGTGAACATATTGGCTGGGTGCTTCTGAAATTTGAGCTTTTACCGAACTTCTGCTACTGGTGTGGTAGAGATATTCATAATGAGAGGGAATGTGAGCTTTGGCTTCGGGGTAAGGGAAATCTGAAGAAAGAAGATCAACAGTACGGTGAATGGCTTCACGCCGATACTGTGCAATCTCTCCGAAAATCAGTAGTGACTGTGACTGGTTGTGCTTGAGGGAAAACACCATGGAAAAAGGGTCCTGCAATGCCCAAGAAACCTTGTTCCCAATCTGCAACAGTGGTCCACAAGGATGCTAGCCCACGATCAATCTCAGTTCCTGTATCGGAGCATGTCATGGTGGATGTTGAGAGCATTGATCACTGTGATAAGAATGTGGGATTCTCTCCATTGCTGGGTAATGTTTCTGCCTCTAATACCAACTTGTGTTTGAATATTGATATGGTTCATAGCTCTTTGGATTGTCTTAGAAATGGTACGCAGGTTTTTCCTGAGATAAGAGCACAGAATGTTTCTTCTACTCCTAATCATAACAGCCTTTACACTAGCATGAATGACGTTTTTGCCTTTAATGCTACCAAAGGTCAATTATGTGATATTTCAAACAAGTTGAGTTCAGACAGTGCCACGGTCTCTGCAAGGAAGTGGAAGAAGATAGAGAGGAGTGGGAACAGTGACAGTGAGGGTGTTGACATGACTGAAGCAAAAGACCGTCGACCAATTTTGGAAGCAGCAAATATGAAACAGTCAAAAAGAAAATGTGTGGAACAAAAGAGTGAAGATGACAAAGAAAATGAACAGGTGGTTGCTGGGTACCAGCACCACCGGTATCAATGAGTTGCTTAAGCTGGAATTGTCGTGAGTTTGGGAACTCACAGACAGAAGTCGAACTCATTACCTTAATTGGTAATAAAGCTCCCAAAATGGTTTTCTTAATGGAAACCAAAGTTGACAAAGATGTTATTGAAAAGATTAGGAGGAAGATTCAGTTTGCAAATTGCCACGTTGTGCCACGCCAAAATAGGGGAGGGGGTTTGGCTCTCCTATGGATAGATATGAATATGGTTGATGTTCTATCTTCATTTGAGCGCCATATTGATGTAGTAATTGACCAAGGGATGGATGACATCTGGCAGTTTACGGGTTTTTATGGAAATACTGACACCGCCAACCGGGAAGATTCCTGGTCATTACTCAAAACTTTGAGCCGACGGTTAACACTTCCATGGATTGTTTTGGGTGATTTCAATGAAATTCTAAGGGTAGAAGAGAAGCAAGGCTGGTTGGACAGACCGGAAAGACAAATGTAGGGGTTTAGGGATGCTTTGGATGAGTGTGGTCTTTAAGATCTAGGTTTCAATGGCTTCCTTTTCACTTGGTGCAGTCGAAGACCGGGTACTCAAAACACTTGGATTCGGCTTGACAGAGGAGTAGCCACCATTGATTGGATTCTAAGGTTCCCTACCTCTAGAATTCACCACTTGGATGCCTTTCACTCGGATCACATGCCCATTCTTTTGATTTCAGATTCTGAAACAAAAAGGTTCTACCGGAAGGGACGACCCTTTCGATTTGAAGCCATGTGGTTGAAGGACAAAACTTGTGAAGGGGTGATTAAGGAGTCATGGAGTGGCTGTCTAGGGTTGTCTCCATTGAGTATGGTTCCTATAAAACTAACCTCCTACCAAATCAATTTGCAAAGGTGGAACTGTGAGGTTTTTGGCCATGTTAGACTCACTTTGGCAAGGAAACTCAAGGAGTTAACCAAGGCGGAGGAGGCAGATTTGTACAGGTCCAATCCAGCCCATATTTGTCAACTTCGGGATGAAATACAAGTGCTGAAAAATAGAGAAGAAGCCATGTGGCAGCAATGGTCCCACACGGATTGGCTGAAAGGGGGAGATCAGAATAGTAAGTACTTCCATTGCAGGTCTAATCAGAGAAATAAGCGCAATTTTATATTGGGTTTTGAAGATGACAATGGGGTGTGGACTGAGGATGAAGGCCAGATGGGTGTGCTTGTTGAGGAATACTTTTCCAACCTTTTTTCCACATCTAATCCTTCAGGTTTTGATGATATTTTAAAAGGTATTTCTCCCATTGTTATGGAGGACATGAACACTAGCCTTAACCGTGAATATACTATGGCTGAGGTTGCTCAAGCTCTTCACCAAATGGCACCACTCACTGCACCAAGCCTTGATGGTATGTCCCCTATTTTTTACAAATCATTTTGGCATATTGTGGGTGATGATGTCACAAATGCTGTTTTGGCGGCCTTGAATTCGGGTATTATTCCTGACTCTATTAGTACCACTTTCATATCCCTTATCCCAAAAATCCAAAACTCTAAGAAAGTTTTAGATTTTAGGCCTATTAGCCTGTGCAACGTGTTTTATAATCTTATATCAAAAGTTTTGGTTAACCACTTGAAACTGGTTTTGCCTTATGTAGTCTCTGATTCTCAAAGTGCTTTCATTTCGAGTCGCCTTATCACTGATAATGTCCTTGTGGCATTTGAGACTCTCCACTATCTCAAGAAAAAAACACAAGGGAAGCTGGGTTTCATGGCTCTCGAGCTTGATATGAGCAAGGTTTATGACAGGATGGAATGCGTTTTTCTTGAGGGAGTCATGCAGCATTTGGGGTTTGGAGGCAAAATGGTAACAACCATCATGTCATGTATCAAGTCTGTTTCTTATTCAGTGCTTCTCAATGGGGCACTTGTTGGCAATATTAAACCCTCCAGAGGCCTCTGCCAAGGTGACCTTTTGTCCCCATATTTGTTCTTGCTTTGTGTTATTGGGTTACAGGGCCTACTACACACAGCTGAATCTGAAGGTCGCATTCGAGGTGTTTCTATATGTTCGAAATGGATCTCGGGTTTCACACCTATTTTTTACTAAAGATAGTGTTCTTTTCTGTCGTGCTAAAGAATCTGAATGCCAGGTTATCCTTGATATTTTCGCCACTTATGAAAAGGGCTCTGGTCAGAAGATAAACAAAGATAAAACCAATTTGTTCAGCTCAAATACCAATCCTAAACTCCAAATCTGTATACAACAGATCTTGGGTGTCCCCTCTATCAGGAATTATGAGAAATACTTGGATCTTCCTGCCCTTGTTGGTTGAGCAAAAAAACAAAGTTTCATTTATATTAAGGAGAGAATCTGGAAGAAGCTTCAGGGTTGGAAGGAAAAGCTCCTATCACAGGCCGGTAGAGAAGTGTTCATCAAATCTGTGATCCAAGTCATTCCCACCTACTCCATGAGCTACTTTAAACTACAAAGAGGGCTGAGCCAAGAAATTTAGACCTTGATCCATAAGTTTTGGTGGGGCTACAATGGGGACAATAGGAAAATCCATTGGGTTAGGTGGGAGCGTCTTTGTGAAGCCAAGGTGGTTGGAGCTATGGGTTTTAAGGAAATAGAGAAGTTTAATGATGCTTTATTGGCCAAGCAGGTTTGGCGTATGATGAACAACCATGAATCTCTATGTTATAGGGTCTCTAAAGCCAGATTTTTCCCCAATGGTTCCATCCTCGATGCTAAGGAGTCTAGCCTTGGGTCATATGCATGGAAAAGCATTTTAAGTGCGAGAGATTTAATCAAAAAAGGGGCGGTATGGCGCATTGGTGATGGCCAGTCAGTTTGCATTAGAGAGGATAAGTGGCTACCAGATGAGGTATACAAGAAGGTTAGCTCACCCATTCCTTCCATACCCCCTGATGCCAAAGTGAGTAGCCTCATTGATGCCGACACAGGAACATGGAGAACAAATCTAATTAATCAAAGTTTCTTGCCCTATGAAGCCGGATTGATCCTAAGCATTCCTTTAAGCATCAGACTCCCACATGACCGACTAATCTGGTCCCCCTCTTCTTCGGGTCATTTCAGCACCTGCAATGCATATAAATTGCTAGTCTCTATTGCTTCAACCAGCAATGCAAGTAGCTTAGATCCTAACCCCCAGAAAAGCTTTTGGAGAGGCATATGGAAGCTATGTGTACATAGTAAAGTGAAGCACTTTGTATGGAGAGCAAGCAACAATGCTTCCCAACCATGGATAACCTCCTTTGCCGTAAGGTGGTTCTCTCTGCCACTTGCAATATTTGTAGAATCCATGTTGAAGACACCACACATGCAGTTTGGGGCTGTGAAGGAGTGAAGGAGGCGTGGCAGTCTCTTAGCTAGGCCAATCTCACAAACACCTCCCCTTCCCTAGATTTTACTGACCTTATCTCTAAGTTTTTGCAGGTACATGATGATTACAGAGCTGAAATTTTTGCTCTTATAGCATGGCTACTATGGAACAGACGCAACTTGTTGTGCCTGAGCAAACCAGTTCACCCGTTGCAAATGCTACCTTCCATGGCTGGTGGCATGCTTCAAGACTTCAACAATGCACAAGAACCGGTCCCAAGGCCTGTAGCGACAACCTACACAAATCGCTGGAGTCCACCTGATCAACATTGCTACAAAGCTAATTACAACGGTGTCGTTTTCAAGTCAAGCAACACTACTGGTCTAGGAGTGGTTATCAAAGATAGTCGAGGTGATATCTTGGGAGCAATGTCAGTTCCTGTCCTACTTCCTCATTCTGTACCAGAGGTGGAGGCCCTTGCTTGGCGTCATGCCGTATCTTTTGTTGTGGACCTTGGTCTTCATGAGGTTATCTTCGAAGGTGACTCAGAAATCATCAATCAGGCCATCAATAGCGATCTGTCAAGTCCAGCACTCTATGGTCACATTGTGGACGACATCCTTCACTTAACTTCGCAGCTGCGGTTTCACAAGTTTTGTCAGGTGTCAAGAAGTTGTAATAAGGTTGTAAATGCTTTTGCCAAGAAAGCTTGGGTTAGATTTTAAAATTTGGGTAGATGACGTTCCTGGGGACATTATTCCCCTTGCATTGCTTGATGTTCACTAGCCCCTTCGTTTTTCATTTGGTTTAATAAAAGCCCTAGTATGGTTTGTTGGTTCAAAACTTCCAAAATGTTATAATCAAATTCAAAATGAGCTTTAAAAAAAAATCCAAATGAGCTTCTAGGTTGATTGATGTTGAGTTTGTCGTTTCATAAAAGGAAAAAAAATTGATATAATTGTTAAATAAGTCGTACTGTACTGTATTCACTGGTGATATTTCTATCATATAGAACAGATATGATAGAATTGATGTTGGGTACGTGTATCTCATTCTCTCAAATATGATTCTCCTAATGTAGTAGGGCCAGGAGAGATATATACATCTGATGCTAATAATTAATACCACATCCATACAAACAGTGCCACGGGCCCACGGCACATGTTGTTTTGGCGTTTGTAAGACATCTCACTTCTGTCTCTCTAATCTCCTGATGGACATTTAATAGAAGTAGGCCACGTGAAAGTGAAACACAAGAAATTGATGTTTCTAAAAATTTGTGTTCCACGCGGACCACGTCAATCTAGTGCGTGTGCACGTGAAACAGTATATATGTTTTTGATAAGTGATAACTCAAAATCATCCTCTGTATATGCATTATGTGCATTATAAGTTAGGTCTATTTGTTAATGAAATTTAAACAGTTTTTGGTTATTTAAATAATACAATATTTATTTACATAAACTCTTTCACCTACACGTATTTTTACAATACTTAAATAGTGTTATTATAACAACATTACCAAACAAGCCTTAATACACTCAAAATTTAGATGCAATGTATATGGCTCGTTAAAGTAGGTTTTAAATATTTTATACAATTATTTAAGTAAATTATGTACATTATAAATCTCACAAGGACATATGTCATCTCTTCTTTTATTGGTGCAGAGTTAGACTTTGTCCTTTTAGATTTGCCTTTGGACAACTGGATTAATTGAAGTCGATGGTACCTCCCCATGCCCTAATCATATGGGGAACGTGAGAGATGATAACGTCTTAAAATGTATCCCTATTATATATTTATGTGGACGTTATCTTCTTATTACTATGCTTAATTTGTATAATTAAGCCATGATTTGCATTAGTCCATATTATTTAACTTTACATAATTTTTTGAATAAAATGTCATTCATTGAGTGTAATTTTCTACTTTCAAGAAATCATGTGGAAAATATGCGTTTACAAGAGTTTGTAAGAGAATAAAGGCTAAACTAAAATTAAAGAGGAGCTAAAGGATCATGCTTAAATGTCTAAGGAGGTGCAGCCAGAGTGCTTGGGTCGTTTATCATATTTGAAAATTTCAAATAAGGAAAGAAATCAAAAAGGAAGAATCTAAAAAGGACAAATTTAAGTATTGATCAAGTTTGCAACAAAGCTTGCAATTGTTTCTGAAACTCCAACTTGATGCAATTCCTTAAAAAGGAAAAGTTGAGAAAGTTTGAGTTGAGAAACGCAAAGCTGAAGGATTTCCAAAACTTGCTTCGGACTGCTTTATATAGGCAATGAGGCGGCAAAATGACACATACAAGCTATGAAGCACGGGTGTGTTTCGGGATTCGGGTGCAGGTGTGGGAGCAGGTACGGGACTCAGCAATTTCTAAAAAAGTAGGGTGCGAGTGCGTCGGGATGCAACAATAAAAATTATTTAAAATATTTTTATTTATATTTTTAATATATTGCTAAACATACTTTTTTCACATTATATAAACATATACCAAATTTAAGAACAATAGTAAATAATAACTAGAATACAGATTCACAACACAATCACAAATCACAATGAGTAATAACAACTATTAACTAAATAAAAAATCATCTATTAACAATTAACTAAGAGTGTGAGTGTGAGAGTTATAATACCTGACACTGAGGGGAGACAGAGAGCAAGGGAGAGGAAGTGGAGAGCTGAAAAATGAGACTAGCACAGCTGAAGAGTGAAGGAAGAGAATGAGAGAGAGCTTAGCTGAAGAGTGAAGGCAAAAAGTGGAAGAGAGGCACAAGAAAAATGAAGATTGAAGAGGCAGGGTTAGGTCGGCTGAGACTTGAGAGCAGAACCAAACTGAGTGAAAAAAATTGAAGAGAAATGAGAGTTTTGGCTGAGACTGAGAGCTATAGGGTTTTTGTTTTTTTCCAAACAGACCGTTTCCACCTTCTTCTTTTTTTGGCCAAGTAAAACGGTGCGCTGCGCACTTGTTGTTTTTTTTTTTTTTTAATTTCGACCATATCGGCCGATTTCGCCGGTATCGGTGTTGCGCCCAATACGAACCGATTCTGGCTGAATCGGTGCGAATCGGCCCGATTTCGCGCGCATTGGCCCGAATCCGCACAAATCGCACCGAAAAAATTATTTTTTTAATGCCCGACGCGACACAGACGTGCAGGCAACGACATCAACTGCACGTCCCCGCGTCGGACGCGGGTGCGGCGGCCCAAACGCCGCACCCGTGCTTCCCAGCATACAAGAAAGCAATAATTGTAAGGCTTGCGTAAAACCTTATATATTTTCAATAAAAAAAAAAAAAAAAATTGATCAGTAGGAAGGACGTGGCGGAGCCACATATTACTGAGTGGGTGCAATGCATTCGCTCAAATTTGAAAAAGATACGATATATTCTGTTTACCACATAAATTCTAAAACTTGTTATACCACAAATTATGTTTGATCAATTATGAGTTTTCTTTAATTAATAAATTTGATCCATTTGCAATTTTATAAATGTATGGGCAAATTAAATGAAAAGAATTTTTTTATTTTTTATTTTTAAAGAAAGGATCTTTTTAAGATAGTGGTATTTCTGACCTATTTGTTGTGAATGTAGCAAAAAAAATAATGAGTTTATGCAAAATAAAATTTTAAAATTTTAAAAAAAATCACACAAGGAAAAAGATAATTTACATACTTAGGCTTTTTAGGCCTATGTACAAACATGTAACATCAGGGAGAACTTTTAGACCCCATTTGGTTGGGGTGATTTTTGGATGATGAAAATGAATATTTTGAGTGTTTGATTGGAGGAGAAAATGTAAGGAAAAATGGTGGGCTACAAATGTTTTCTTCCTATACCTACCAAAATGCAATCTTCCCCAAATCGGGAAGAAAATTGAAGATACACAGGTCTACAGAATTTTAAATCGGTCCAAACAGCAGTTCAAGCCCATTAAGGATTAGAGTTTCAGATTTACTTCTTCTAGCATATAAAGAAAACCTTAAGCATGTTTTTAACAAGTTTTTTAGAGAGAGAAAAGTGTGTCTTTTTTAAATCTAGGGTTTTGTATCCAAAAGCTCTCTAAAGTCTTCTATCGGTGTTATTCCTTGAAGAATCTCAAGATTCGGTGTTGTAGAAGTTGCTACATACAAGATCAACGTCTAAGTAGATCCAAAACCTTTGAGAGAAGTCTCAAGGTCATAAGCAGGTGAAATTGTGTTGGTGCAAAGTCCAAAGAGAGAAAGAGTTCGTGGATTCGGAGCTTGCATGTGGTCGTGTCAGTAATTTCTACATGTGATAGCAATAAGATGTAAGTGGTCTAAGTCTTGTTGTAACTTCAATTCTTTCTAGTGGATTTTGAGGATAACTAGGTTAAATCCTCTCCAGGATTTTTACCAGTTTGGTTTTCCTGAGTCATCATATCATTGTGTTATTTAGTTTTTCGCTACTTTACACGATATGATTGTTTTGTTTTAATCTAGATCTAAATAATAAACATAAGTATTCACTTGGTTAATTAATTAGGTTAAACAATCTAGCTTATAGGGATCTAAAACCTAACAAACAATAATCTTTACCTATACTTTATATTTTACACTAGTTGCTACCCGTGCGATGCATAGAAAAGTCAAACAAAATTTGTAAATTTTCAATTATAAAAGTTACAACTTGAGAGGAAAAAAAATACTAAGACCAATAGGAATATCTCTAACACTAATAATGTTATATAGTCTCAACCTTTAGATGAATAAAATGACTTAGAGAGTGAAGAAAAATAAATGTACCGAACATTGAGTTAAAGATTGCTTTAGTCATCTAGCTTAAATAGTATAACTATTTAAAAAAACAATTTCCTTTAGGACACTTTTAAGTCAATAAACAAAAAAAACCCTCGTCACGAACACAAATGGGAGAAATTTGGAAAAAAAGATTTTGAAATATATGAATCTAAAAAAGAAGAAAAAGAAGTACCAATTGAAAGACAAAAAGGATGAGCTGCTGCCTACTAATAACATATTTCATAATTTAAATCAAAATTCAAATCTATAAAAATGTAATCCATGCCTCTTAATTAGTTGACCTTTTCTTTACATACCAACAATAAAAAAATAATAATAAGTATAACAAAGTTATAAATCAAATTTTACAATTGTTCTTATAAAAAAAACTTTACAATTGTTATATATGTTAGTCACTTTTATAATTTATTATAGTTTGTGAATTACACCTAGCATCATTGTATATGAACACTAAAATACAAATATATTCGTAACATATTAATGGTGAAGTATGTTTGGTAGTCCATAGCAAAAGTGATTCTCAGCAGCATATGAAATCATGAAAAACAAATAAACTAGCAAAAAAAATATTCAAAAGATTTTCTTTCCTATTCAGATTATAGTGGGGAGGGGAAAAAAACTACAGCCGGTCTTCAATATCTCTCTCTCTCTCTCTTCTCTCTCTCTCTCTCTCTATATATATATATATATATATATATATATGTATGTATATATACCTTCTAGTCCTTCATTGAGGCATTTCCTTTAAAAAAAATCATCCACATTGCTAAAATCAGTGCAACAAACTCCAATATACAAGAGCTGGTGAAACCGATTAAAAAAAATTATGCCTAGACTCTTTTCATAATTCATACCAAACAAAAGCTGACACATATAAAGACAGAAAGTTGGAATCTTTTTATTACCTCTAGCCTTGGGGTAAGGTTGCTCTTTAAGAAGCTACACTTGCTCCATAATCGTTTGCAACAACTCCTCAATCAATTCACGATGAAAGTTTATCAACCACCTAAAAATTAAAAAATCTTTAAAAAAATTGCTTAAATTTCGTGAGCTTTTTTCGATTTAGAGTTTTGTTTTTACGTAGAATTATAAGTTAAATAAAAAGAGGCTGTGTTAGATTTAGGATTAGTGTTCTGGAGGAATATTTCAAATATATTATTTTATAGAGTCTAAAACGAAGCAAGAAATAAATTAAAGTAAAAAATTAATAAAAAATAATAATGATGTGGAAAACTGTGAAGGCTACGAAGCTTATGTGGCATAACCTAAGAAAGTCAACTACTGATCAAATGTCTTCAATTTTATATTATACTAGTATTATACCAGTGCGATGCACGGTTTAATAAAAAATTATATATAATTTTTTTTTAATCTACTTTTTGATAATATAATTAAATTTAATAACAAATAAAATAGTAAAAATATTTTAAAAATTATGGCAAGTTTTAAATTTCTAAAAGCTCTTAGCAGTAAAATTGTAAGTTTTATATTATGGCCATTTTTATATATGGCACTTAAAAATCTTTCTATTATACTTGCTGTGGGGTCTTGGGCTTCGGCCAAGAGCATGGGGCTTTAGCCGAGATCGTGAGTAGTCCGAGTCCGAGGAGGAATATCTCATCGGATAAGCTAAACGTAGATCGGGTATAAATCCTAATGATCAAAGTGACTTTCCAAGAAGTTCTAATGATAGGGACGAGCATCATGAACGTATAAGAAGGATAAGGACTCAAAAATATCTAAGAAAAAGCTGCTACACCGCATTGAATGCCTTGCAGCTAACTTTCTGACCGTATTTAAGTGGAAAAAACCCTTGAACAGTGCTACCTCGACAACCACAACTCACAAAAGGCAAGAAAGTGTGCTTGATGGGACAAGCACTCAAGTGGTGGCTTAAAAGATCAACAAGTGTAGAATTAAGATCATCCAAAAGGAACTATATAATGGAAGAGGCCCTTCATGACAAGGGGAGGATGAAAAAAGGAGAAGAGAAAGCACTGTAGCAATCTCAACAACTCTTGTAACTATTGTCATCCAATATATACTAGAATAGAGCTCCTCAGACTATGCCGAGGACAAACTTTTTCGCACAAACCGAGTTCAATTCTTGTTGGCTCATCATCTAAAACCATATTAATTGTTATTCATGCACTAAAGCCTAGCTCTTTGACCCACTCTCTACAAATTTATTGTACAGGGTTCACTGGGCCAAGATCCCTTACATTTTTAGGTTTAGTTTAAAAATCGTGTTCCCATAATTGGCGCCGTCTATGGAAAGAGCTTGTGTGATAGTGAGTGCAATGGTTAAATATGGTAGGATCAGGCCCCCATCAGCAAGAGCCCCTGGTGAAAGCTATTATGGTGGCCAGTTTACTATGTAAGCAAGTCACTACATGGGGCACACACAGTTGTTGTCCTAACTGAGCTTCTGTTCAGGTTTATACTACAAAGTGCGGATTATACGGGGAGGATTGCTGAATGGGGCACAGTTCTAGGGGCTTCTGACATAAAGTACATGTCTCGTACCTCTGTCAAGAGCTAGTTCCTTACGAATCTAGTGGCCGAGTTCGCTAAACCTCCATTAGAGGAAGTGGCAGCAACACATGAGCAATTCAAAGGGGCTCTGCGGTGGGGCTAGTTCTTGAAGGTATATATTGATATCTTCTAATCTATTAAAGTGGTTAAACAGAACCTTAGCTATGCTGAGTTCTCAAACCTCTTGCTTTAGGGAAATTAACACACACTTGCATCTTTTAAAGTGGTTAAACAGAACCTTAGCTATGCCGGGTCCTCGAACCTCCTACTTTGGGGAAATTAACACACACTTGCATCCTTTGAAGTGGTTAAACAAAACCTTAGCTATGCCGGGTCCTCGGACCTCCTACTTTGGGAAAATTAAGACACACTTGCATCTTTTGAAGTGGTTAAATAGAACCTTAGCTATACCGGGTCCTCGGACCTCCTACTTTAAGGAAATTAACACACACTAGCATCTTTTGAAGTGGTTAAACAGAAACTTAACTATGCCGGGTCCTCGGACCTCCTGCTTTGGGAAAATTAACACACACTTGCATCTTTTGAAGTGGTTAAACAGAACCTTAGCTATACCAGGTCCTCGGACCTCCTGCTTTGGAGAAATTAACACACACTGGCATCTTTTGAAGTGGTAAACAGAACCTTAGCTATGCCAGGTCCTCGGACCTCCTGTTTTGGGAAAATTAACACACACTGACATATTTTGAAGTGGTTAAACAGAACCTTAGCTATGCCAGGTCCTCGGACCTCCTGCTTTGAGAAAATTAACACACACCAGCATCTTTTAAAATTGTTAAACAGAACCTTAGCTATGTCGGGTCCTCGGACCTCTTGCTTTAGGGAAATTAACACACATTGACATCTTTTGAACTGGTTAAACAGAATCTTAGCTATGCCGGGTCCTCAGACCTTCTGCTTTGAGGAAATTAACACACACCAATAACTTTGGAAGTGTTTAAACTATAACTCAGTCATGCCTTGGTCCTCGGACCAAATAATGTGGGAAAATTAACACTCCATGACAACTTTCAAGATGTTAAACAGAGCCTTAGCTACGTCGGATCCCTCAGACCTCCTGCTAAGAAGAGCCTTAGCTATGTCGGGTCCCTCAAACCTCCTGCTAAGAAGAGCCTTAGCTATGTCAGGTCCCTCGAACCTCCTGCTAAGAAGATCCTTAGCTATGTCGGGTCCCTCGGACCTTCTGCTAAGAAGAGCCTTAGCTATGTCGGGTCTCTCAGACCTCCTGCTAAGTGTTAAATAGAACCTTAGCCATACCTAACTCCTCGAACCACATACTTTGGGGAAAGTAACGTTTCATGATATCTATTTGTTTCTCACCTAGTGTCAAGACAGACCCAAGATTATAACCAAATCCTCAGATTGGTAGCTCTGAAAGGAGCAATTTACAGTACAAATATGGGGCGCGTGAAATGGCACTCCCCCAGGTATAAATCAAAGAATCAGAGCAGAATTAACTCTTAAGAATTCAAAACCCAACTTTTTTCCTCAGATGAGAGGAAAAAATCGGAGTTTTAAGGGGCTATTGTGGGGTCTTGGGCTTCGGCCGAGAGCGTGGGGCTTCAGCCGAGAGCATGGGGCTTTGGCCGAGATCGTGAGTAGTCCAAGTCCGAGAAGGAATATCTCCTCGAATAAGCGAAACGCAGATCGGGTATAAATCCTAATGATCAAAGTGAATTTCCAAGAAGTTCTAATGATAGGGACAAGCATCATGAACGTATAAGAGGGATAAGGACTCAAAAATATCTAAGGAAAAGCTGCTACACTGCATTGAATGCCTTGCAGCTAACTTTCCGACCGCATTTATGTGGAAAAAACCCCTGAACAGTGCTACCTCGACAACCACAACTCACAAAAGGCCAGAAAGGGTGTCTGATGGGACAAGCACTCAAGTGGTGGCTCAAAAGATCAACAAATGTAGAATTAAGATCATCCAAAAGGAACTATATAATGGAAGAGGCTCTTCATGACAAGGGGAGGATGAAAAAAGGAGAAGAGAAAGCACTGTAGCAATCTCAACAACTCTTGTAACCATTGCCATCCAATATATACTAGAACAGAGCTCCAAGGACTACGCCGAGGACAAACTTTCTCGCACAAACCGGGTTCGATTTTTGTTGGCTCATCATCCAAAACTATATTAACTGTTATCCATTCACTAAAGCCTAGCTCTTTGACCCACTCTCTACAAATTTATTGTACTAGATTCACTGGGCCAAGATCCCTTACATTTTTGGGCTTGGTCTGAAAATCGTGTCTCTACAGTTGCTAACATGTAGAGTAGTAGAAGTGCTAACCATATATAAATTTCTTGTATATACAACCAAAAACAAATTCCATAAATTACAAAAATATACAAATTCCATAAATTACAAATATATGAAAGTTTACCTATAAGTTATTTTAATGTTGCCACAAGTGAGAAAAATAATTAGCACAATCAATTAAGAACAACAAATCAAAGATGAATTGCATTATCCAAAATTTTTTATAAAACAATTATAGAATTTAAGCTATAATTGAACTACGTTAGTATCTAGACATTCTAGGGTACCACACTCAAATATTGTATTGCAATGTAAATGTAAAAGTTTAAATATGTAAATACATACTTGCAAGGTTGTAGGTAAAAGAAGAGAAGAATAGAGGTTGTAGGTAAAAGAATAGAGAAAAAGAATTGTATTGTAGGTATTCATTATGGATTATTTGAGATATATATACAATTCACATTGAAAAAGTTGATATGAACAAAAAATATAATGTTAGTCTATTGTTGGCTTAATAGAATTTCATAAAAGACATTTTTCAAGTGTACTACGTTGCTATTAGGTTACTGTTTTCTTTTAACATATAGTATTATATGTTTTTTTTTTCTATTTCCTTTTTACGTGTAGTAATATAATTATAGAAGAAGAAGATAAAAAAACAAAATTATCCAAAAAAAATTTAAAACGTGCAGTTGTGTACTACTTCTCAAAAAAAAACTTGTGTTTTAAAAATCTATTAGATTTTTAATATATAAGAATATATATATACATATATATATATATATATATATATATATATATATATATATATACATATATATATATATTAATCATTAATTATCATTCTATTATAATTAAAAAGACGTGTACTACTTCCTTTTTTTATGTGTGCTTTTGTTTTTGTTATTAAACATTAGGGTTTAAGATTTTTTTTGTTGCTGTATTTTAAGATTTTTTTGTACTTATATATTATAATAAGAAAATTATTTAGATGAAGAATTTGGATATCAATGAAATAATGATTTTTATTAAATTAGAAATTATAGGAAAAGAAAATTATATCTATTTTTATATTACTAAATCTAATAAAATTTCAGCAATTATAACTATTTTTTAAATAATCTAAATCTAAAACTTGTAAGATTAACGTGTAAGATTTTTTTTGTTGCTTTTTTTTAATTAAATTTTGTTGCTGTTTTTTTTAATTAAATTTTTTATCAACTTATATATTTTAATTAGAAAAAGATTAGATGAAGAATTTGGATTGTAATCAAATTAATATTTTTATCAACTTAAAAATTATAGGAGAAGAAAAATTATATATATTTTAAATCTAAAAATCTTTAAAAAAATTCTACAATTTGGTGTAACCACTTGGCACTACCACGACTTCTAAGCCCAACTTTTGTTATATAATATATAATATAATATATAGATATATAAATGATGAAAAATGAACAATGAGTGCTTTTTTAAAATATGGTAATAATTGGAAACAGTGAGAGTAGTGCTTTTTTAAGATAGGGTAATTGATTCCAACCAGAATCTCCTTTTGAATTTCATTAGACTTTGTAGAGTACTAGGAAGCAAATCTCCATACACTACAAGTTGTTGAGTTTCACACACTCTAGAAGTCGTTGAATTTCTTTAGACGTATTGTAGAGTCCTAGGAAGCAAATCTCCATACACTCTAATAGGGAAATTCTAGTGCCACACCCAAAACCACAACTTTGCCCACAACTTGCCCATGTGCAAGGCTCGATCGATCGAAAATTAAACTCGATCGATCAAACCTCGTACAGACTGTTTTTTCTGCAGAATTTCCAACACAGCCCAAGCTCGTTTGACATGTAGAGTTTTATATTTTATGTCTCATATAAAAAGAAAAACCCTAGCCACATTTTAGAGGTTGTTGATATGCTGTGATAGGCCAAAAACGTATTGACCTCTTGTGATAAATTAATTGATTAATTAGCTAAGTTCAATTAATTAACCAATTTAACAAGCAAACGCGTGGTAGCACAAACAAATCACCAATAAACTAAAGTGCAGCGAAAAATAAATTGACACAGTGATTTGTTTACGAATAGGGAAAACCTCCAAGGCAAAAATCCCACCGGGTGATTTTAAAGTCACCACTCCCGAGAATCCATTATTATCAAAACAAGCGGTTACAAGTAAAGGAATCCTAGTACCTTCTACCAACCTACAGTTGAACCCTTACCCCAATACCCAATTAGACTTGTTCTATAGTGACAATCTCTCTTTTTGATGCACGGCTCCCAATACGTGACTAACTAATTGCGTGGATCCCAGTATGGGACTTCAATCACCAACTTGAGAAAGATGTTGGCTGCAAAGTTCTTCAGTTCATCCTCACGATGAAGAACAAGAAAATGTCTGGTTACAAAACCCTACGGTGCACAAACACTGCAGCTTCTTCACAATAGAGAAGAACTAGGGCAAAACTTTATCTCCAGTCACAAATTGCTTTTTCAATTTGTGCTCTCAGCTGTGTACCAGATACGATCCTTAAAATAATCCTTTTATATGTCTAGGGTTATGAGAAAAGAAAGCCCAAAGACATATCCACGGATTGGAATTAAAACAGATCTGAAATTTTGTTTTTCTTAAACTTCGACAGATAGCAGGTGTCAAGATACTGTCAAGCAGCTATCGAGCCACGAGGCTGGAACAGCTTCTTAAGCTCGATAAATGCTAGCTGTTGAGCTTTAATGACAGGCACTTCTTCAGCTTGTTTCTTGGACAGACTTGCATGGCTTTGACACTTGATCTTGAAACTTTGTTTCTTGAAGTATTAAAAATATCTTAGATCTACCCAAATACAAGCAAAGTGCATTTTGTCAAAGGATTAGCCAATTACATAAAAGAATAACATATGTTCTTAACAAGTAAACCACATATATCCTAACAATCTTCCCCTTTAGCAATCCGTGACAAAACCACAACAAACAGATGAATATATGAGAGAAGTCATAAAACACTCAACTCATGCTCACTTGTTAAATACAATAAAATCTATCCTAATATAAACTCTTGAAAAACTTTGCAAGAAGAAAGTTCATGACAAATAGACTTTGACAACCTGTATTTCTAAAACACTTTAAACAAAACACATCAAGACATCTTTGTGTGAAACAGAAATAATAAACTGCATACAAAAAATAAGAAACCTGTGTATAAAGATAGAAAAGAAACAACACATGTAGAGATAGGTAAATAAAACATACATCATCACATATATATCTAAGATAAGCACAATGTATGTAAAAATGGTCACAAGACCTAGGTACAAGAACAATGCATCTCTAAAAGAAAGAAAAGAAAAGATACAAGTGATGCTCACTACATCTCTCAAAAACAAAACAACACTCCCCCTAACAAAAAAAAATCCTATATCCTAACTCTCCCCCTAAGAGTGACTAGTCTCATATCCAAAACTACTCCCCCTTTTTTGTCACAAGTGACAAAGGGTAAGAGTGTCAAATAGACATCTCGTCAGAATTGGAAGAGCTAGCATCTCCATCCTCATTGTCGGAACCATCATCGTTGGATGCCTTGGATGCCTCGGAAGGAAGAGAGAGAGACTCCACAAAACCACCAAGGTGAGCCTGCCGTCTAGCAATATGGCCAACACGGGTGTTCACCTAATACAACTCAGTAGAAAGTGTATCAAGGTAAGCATCCATGCACTGAAGCTGCGCCATGATCTCATCCAAAGTCACACCTCCCGCTGAAGTAGAGGGAGCGAAGGTAGAAGGAGATGAAGAAGTGGGAGGAGCTGCTGAACCGGATCACCTCAAACGAAACTGCTCCTCGCTCTGTTTAACGGTAGCGTAGTCAATGGCACACATAATAGAGAAGTGGTCGGATGAGGGAAAAGGAACAGAAAAATGGCATAAAATTCGCATGATAGCTGAAGGAAAGATGAGCTTATCATGGGTCGTCATATCCCTATACACATCTATGATAGAAATAATGAAATGTGAAGGAAAATCTATAAAACGATCCTCAAGAAGGGACAACAGAAAATGAGCACAAGACTCTGTGATAGAGTTGTAGTAAGAGAGAGGATATAAAACAAAAGTCATCACCATGTTCAAGAATCTAGGACCTTTAGCGAAAGGCCAACATGATGTAAACTAACGATTACCTCAATCAGCTGGGCACTCACAGAGAGCAGAGACCATCTCGTCTTTGGACACAATCTGCAGATGCTCACAATTAGGTATTTACTGGGTTGAACTGGGCTTTATTAACAACTACAAAGAGCCTCAATTTTGACTAGTCCTTTTGAGGTAGACAAGACTCTCCTTCGAAGAAGGGACAAAAAACTTCTACTGCCTAAGAGAAGAGGAGAACCCTACATTCTTAGCGACAGAGAGGCAATTTATGGTCATTTTGATTTTACTTCTTATGCTTAAAATTTTGAATTTACATATTTAACAACTTATAGTGAGTTGAGTGATCAAATAGAGCGAGAAGAAAACAGGGAAAATATATATAAACTCTTGTGTTGAAGTAATCATCCACTTTCTTAAATTAATATATCTTAACTCTGTACAAATTACAGAAAGTATTCCCACACACATATATATATAGCCTTAGGAAGCCTATTGGGTTTAAGGGATAAGGCTGCATTAATAAGCACAATAATAATAATATAAGGAGTGAATGATATACATCAGCCATGTAAACTTTACATTTTCCAAGTAATTTTACATTACTATTTTGATGTTTAATTACTATTTTGATGTTTGGCTTGTGTGTTAAAATCTTTGACATTTTTAAAGTGTTAGCTTAGTCTATAACATTTTAATATTGTGTCAAAATAGTCTCTCCATAAAGTGGTGGCTAATGGTAAAATTAAAAAGAAAGTTAACAAACATGACAAAATAGCATAACACTTTCATGAGTTGTTCTACAAAAACAACAAATTGTCCTAACAATTTTACAAACAGCTAAAGTATCAATCCCTCAATAAAGACAAAATGACACCGAAGTGTCCCAAGATCCAGCAAGCCTAACCTAATGTCAGTTCAAGCCCAAAAGCTTTCCTTGAAGACCAAAATAACAGCTCATTATTTTAAAACGTTTTTTTATATTAATAAAGTCAATTTGTCTTTATTTAGTATCTCCTAGGATGAATTAGACTTTATGTTTTATTTCTCCTAGGGCGACAGATAATTTATTGTGTTTCTAAGTTTTTAAGAGTCGTATCTGACTTTGGTCAGATTAAGTGAATATACTTATTATTATTTTCGTTTTACTATGCTTGGGGGGGCTGTTCCAAGCTCTATTTAGGCCTTTGGTTGAATATAATAAAAATCAGAGTGTATTTTCATAATTTTTTTTATAAAAAAAAAAAAAAAAAAAAAACCTTGTGTTTTCAGAAGATGAATTTCTTCTAAATTATCTCTTATCCCTTGGGTGGATTCCTTTGAATGGCAAGTATCTATTTTTGTATCTCTTGGGTGGTGTTAATCTGTATCCCATAGAGTGGTGAGCAAAATAGTTCTGAATCTTTAATTAAATTTCTTTAAGTAGTGTTATCTATATCTCTTTGAGTTTACTTTGGTGGTAAACTTATCTATCCTTTAAGTTATTGACTGATTTTCTTATCCCATAAAACCAAAAAATACAAAATATATTCATCTAGCCTATTTTCATTTATTATATCAGTTAAGTTTGGGTTGTCCCCTTACGAAGTGGCTATCACAAAATGACATTATGAAGAAAACTAAAACCTTGTATATATGGATTATAGGCCTTGAAAGTACATCAAATGGGTCAATCATGTTTCTAAACTACGGCCTTCTATGAGGGATATGGTCCAGATTGTAGCTCTAAAGATGAGACATAATAACAAGCAGCCCAAGTGAAGCATTACACTAAGGTGGCCCAGCTAGGAACCTAGGATACTTTGTTAAAGCTACGTTGTAAAAAGATACGCAGACTGCACAATAGATAGCCAAAATGTAGGTTATTAGTTTTTAATTTAGCCCATGCTGTGGGGGAAACAGACCCCTTTTAGGCCTCTTTGCTGATAGGTTATCCAATAGAATTAGATTGGTTAATGGGAGAGGAATTCGAATCTTACACATCTCTTTTAATAATACTAAAAGTAAAAGGTACTCGTTGAGTTACAAGATTTTTGTCAATTATTAATCTATTTAGAGAAAGTTTTTATGGTAATCAGATGCTACGAAGAGGGGAGGGCTTGGACTTAAAATTTTGTATTTAATTGTTGCATCTATTTTACTAGCCTAATGCATCAGTGGCAGCCAAAACCAGTGACAATTTTTTTAAAATGTAGCACTTCAAATTATAATGAATGAACATTGTTAACCTTTACAAAAAAATAATAGAAGAGCAAGTGCATGCTCAGTGGCTAGGTATTTTTGTAATTAGAAAATGCAGCAATCCAAATTATAATGAATGAAGATTATTAACTTTTTTCAAAAATAAATAATTAAAAGAGCCTCTAAACATGCATGAGACTAGCGTAGTTTTTATTTTTTATTTTTATGTGATGTGGGTAGGTTTTTTTTTTAGTTCACTTTTAATTTGAAAACAGGGCGCTCCTTCCTTCTCTCAGACTCTGACATACGATTCCCCTCTTCCTCTCCCTTGAACAACGGCTCAAGTACCATGGGCTGTTCCTCTCTCATCTCCGTCAGCATGGTGGAAGTTCATTGTGCGGCCACCTTGCCATAGCTGGTTCAATTCGTTCTTTGATGCCATTTCGGTATTCGTTTAAAACGAAAACTAATCTAGCCAAATGAAAATGAAAGCCCCTCTGGACTCTTCTCTGAATGGGTGAGTCCACTGTCCCTTTCTGTTGGTTAGATGAAATTCCTAGATTTTCTTCTCCCACAAAATTTTCTACCATAGGTATTCTTAATTGTTTATTATTTAAAATTTTATTTGCATTTGCTTATCTTTGATTTCCTTTGATAATCATATTCATCTCTTTGATGATTATGGTTAGTATTTGAGGGACTGATGTGTCTTGAATTATTTTTGTACTGGGTATTTTAGAATTCATGGCCAATTGACTTTACAACTCTGGCTCATTCCTTCTATACTCCAATTGTTTGATAAAATTCCCCAATGTAAAGACTGTCATTTTTAAATAATTTTGGTATAGACCTTCATGAAACTTGCTTATTACCGTCAGAAAAGCTTGATTTAATTATCTTAACTCATTCTTGGGCATGTTATTGATAGTGCTTAGACATATTGGAGTTCACCTGTGATGTTTATTAATAACTATAAATTTCACTTATGCTATTTTGTATTAATCGTGTGATGAATATGTGTGTGTGTGTGTGTGTGTGTGTGTGTGTGTGTGTGTGTGTATTCATGCATTATTTAGTTTTGATATTCAATAATTATGCAGAAGAAGTTCAGACTTTAGAGAAGCAAAATGAGCAGAGGTGGAAAGAAAGGTTTCTCAAATACAAAAATCTGGAAGGATATTTCGATGAATAGCTGAAAAATAAGTCTGATGATGCTTTCATTTGTGGAAACAATTATACTTTCTACATTGAATCCTTGCTGCCTAGCTTTCTTTTAGGAATCCTTTTTTTTTACTTTTCGGTTTTCATCTACCAAAGTGAATTTGTTTTTAGATTGCTTTAGTTTGAAAGAAACTACCTTTTGTACTTACAGATTTACTCAAACTTGACTTGGAGCCCATGGAAAGTTATGTACTAATTTTATATGCTTAGTTTCTTGTTCTCAAGGATTATTTACTTTATACATTTTATTTATTTATTTTTCTTTAAATTAGTTTGTCAACCACATAGAAAAGTTGCAAAAGTAAAGACATGGGCAATGGCCACTATGAACTAAGTAAGAGAGTTCATAAGGTATTTTTTATTATAATTGAAGCCAAGCAAAACTTATTATTACAACTGCTCTCCACTTTAAAACCAAAATTGCAATGGTACCAGTAAAAAAAATTGTTATGAGAACACTAATTCTTGTAATGTATATGATTTTTGAACTAAAAGAATGTCTCGTCTTATTTGTCTCTTGTAACTTTTGGAAGCATTTGGAAGAAGTGCATATTATTGTAACACTTTTTTGATGTGGAATTGTCCAATTTTAATGTAATAACCTTCAAAAACATTTAGAAGATTTGTTGAATTCCATGATTTTTTCCCCCAATATGGTATAGAAAGTAAATGTGAGAATTGTGTTATTATGGTTAATGGTCTTGCTTCATAGTTATGACCAAGGGAATTAACCTGATAACCAAATCCAATAATTCTTAAAAATAAAGTCAGTAATAGTCGGCAATGAAGATACAAACTCACATTACATTAAGTATTATGAAATGACAAGAATTTACAAATTCACATTGCATATGTACTTTGAAGTTACAAGAATTTGTACCAGACATGGAGTACAGAATTTTGGAAATAATCTGAATGCTTTATTATTCAAATTTCATCCTTAAAAACAATATTTGTGAGTAATTGTTACAAGCTAATTATCATCTGCATCACAATGACATAAGGAACCACTCCAACTAGGTTATTTAAGTTGCTATTTTTCTGGATCTTCTGCTGCAAAATATTCATGCCACAAAGATAAGCAACACTTTACAACATTATATAACAAAGGAGGCATAAAACTCAATCCAAACAGGAATGACAAAAATAAAAGTGAAATAATGTAATTTTAATTGACATAAGGACAATAAATTCCATCAACTTATGATTTTGACTAACAATTGATTTTGATACAGCAACAAATACACTGTTATTGAGGCACAGAAATATAATTACAATACAAGCCCTCAGGTAATTCGCCTGCTTTACATGAATCCCAACTATACCTAAATGGAACACAAGGCACCAATATCACTCTCCATTGATCATAGCTGACTGAAAAGGGACTCTCTTAATTTCCACAAACGTCAAATAAGAATTTTGAGTTTACACAAGGCTGCATGTTAGCACTTGAGTAGTCAGAACTTTACACGAAAGCATAAACAATAAGAATTTTGAGTTTGATGCTGCACCGAAGAAATGTGTTTGGCAGAGATGAGTTAAACCATAACAAAGGATGCATGCCACCCTTGATTTAGGCCAAATATTTCTAGTAAACTATCATCAGCAAGGGCCTCATCAAAGCCTCTCTGGTAATAAACCCAAAAAAAAAGGAGTAAAAGTAAGCATCCAACACTTGGAACCAACACTCTCTGAAAAGTATACTTTCACCAAGTAACCACCAATTTGACATTTGACTGTAGAACATACTTGCATATACAAAATAACAAAGACCAAGTGGTTGAGAAACAAAAGAAAAGAAATAGGCATTTACCTAAAATATAGCTCCAAAGAAAAATAATAAAAGAACTTCATAACAAATTTGTATAAAAAATAAAATCAATAAAGAAACAAAAGCTAAGCATTGCCTCCTTTCCAAAGGGAGGAGGTGCAATTTGAGTACAACAGAACAGATGCATTTCCATGCATTGTTGTAGCATATAAATATAAGAAGATACATCCCTGAAAGGGCTGATAAGCTACATAATTTACTTATGAATTCCAGTAATGCTCTCACAAGTACTTAGGATTTAAATAAATGGAAACTACTAAATCAATAACAGATTCACTGTAAAACAGCAAATACTTCACTCAAAAAAAAATCTTATAGCACTGCAAAATAAGGATTTGGCTCATTGTGGCCTCAGAAGCATTTAAACAAACACTTTATATGCAATAAAAAACATATCATGAGCCATGCTTTATATAATGACCCACCAGCCACAACTTACACGACAACATTACAGATCCAAACACCGAATTGGGTAACAATTGCAAATCCAAATCACATTACAATCAAACCCCCAAACAGTAGGTTTATCCCAAAAATATGAGATTCAAATCATCAATATTTACAGTATAAGAAATTTCCACAAAAGATGATTTTAAAATAAAAAAAAATTGCACTCACCGCTTACGCCTTTACGGTACGGATAGCTATTCTCGTGAATGAGGCTTGGAGCGATGGATTAGAAGAGGAAATATCTTTGATACGGACCATACAGAGAAGAGTCCGGAGGCGCTTTCGTTTTCGTTTGGGCTAGATCGGTTTTCGTTTTAAACGAATACCGAAACACATCAGAGAACGAACTGAACCAACCACGGCAAGGTGGCCGCACAGTGAACTTCCACCATGCTGACGGAAATGAGAGAGGAATAGCCCATGGTACTTGAGCCGTTGTTCATGGGAGAGGAAGAGAGGAATCGTGTGTGAGAGTTTAAGAGAAGGAAGGAGCGCCCCTGTTTTCAAATTAAAAGTGAAACTAAAAATTTTTAAATGTTAACAGAGCACCTGAGCTGGCAATCCCGCTGAGGTAAGCAGGTTTTTATATGCTGGCATGCTCCTATTGTTAGTGGACTATCCAATAGGATGAGATTGAGTGTGCGTTTGGATTGCCCGTTTTTGGGGGCAAAATTTTTTAAATAACTATAAAATCTAAACTATATTATTAGTTAGCCAAGGTTTGAAACTATTTTCGTTTCTAACAAATCGAGTCCGTTGGACTCGATTTTACTGTAGCAAATCGAGTTCTAAAGACTCGATTTCCATGAGATGCGTTGCTGATGTGGAGAAAAAATCCCCGTGGAAATCGAGTCACTAAGACTCGATTTTCTTCAAAACAAACCCAACGCAGAAAACCCATCTTCCTCCTCTGTTCTTTTTCTCTTTTTTTTTTTTTTTTTTTTGGTTCTTTCTCCATCTTCTGTCCGAAGAAACTCAAAAATCCTTCTTCTTCTCTTTCTTCCTCCTCGATTTCTTCCTTCTTCTTCTCCTTCAAAACATCCCAACCCTTTTCTCAAAATTCCAAACCCAAAAATCACGATCTCGAAATTGGAGCAAAAACTCAAAACCAAAATTCACGATCTCAGCACGAAGCACCATGGTTTGACGATCTCGGCACGGAGCGGCTTGGGTTTGGTGATCGGCACCGAAGGTTCCTTTTCTGTGATTTCTGGTTTGGTTTGTCTCTTGATTCATTTTCTATTTTTTCTGGGTTGATTTCTGGGTTTTTTTTTTTTTTCATTTTTGGTTGGTCTATTTGGTTTTCTGGGTTGATGTTCTCGGTTTCTGGTTTCTGGTTTGCTAAAGAAATATTGGCGAGTTCTTGGGGCGGTGATCGGAGGACATGGCGAGTTCTTCATTTTCTGCATTGATGATTTTTGCGTTCTGGGTTCTGGGTGATCGGAGGAGAAATTGTGTTCTGGGTATTTTCTGAGGGAAATCGAGTCCTAAGGACTCGATTCTATTTGACAGAACTCGAGTCCTCTGGACTCGAGTTTTATGCCGACGTGGCCTCCTTGTCCACGTCAGCTACAAAAGGCCTTGAAATCGAGTTTATACACTCGATTTAGCATTCCAAAATCGAGTCCAAAGGACTCGAATTGTTAGATACCAAAATTTGTTTGAAACTTTGGCTAACTAATGATATAGTTTGATTTTATAGTTATTTAAAAAATTTTGCCGTTTTTGGGCTACGTTTGCGTTTTTTTTTTTTTTTTTTTTTTAAAGACCAGCGCTTGGTGCACTGTTCATGGGACATGAACAGTGCACCAAGGCATATAACAGAAGAAAAAAAAAAAAAAAAAAAAAAAAAAGTAAACAGTATTTTTTTACGCATTAAAAAATTATTTTGCTACAGTATTTTCAGTTTTCAGTTTTCAGCAATAAGTTCTATCCAAACGGACTCTGACTACTAGAATTGGCCATGGCAGTAGCAAATTGCATTTAACATGGTCATTTTGTCTCATGTCTGTGTCTATTGTCACACAAAAATTAGGAAATATACGACAATTTGACAAGAAATTATTAGATTTATGGGAAGGAATTCTAAAATGGTTATCCCAACTAATAAAACAATACCGTTATGTAAGTGTATTAGTCAGCTTCCTAATCATTATAAGGAAAAAAAAAATTGAGATGCCATATTGCACAAATAGTAGCATTTTATTAGTTGAGAGGACTAACTCTAATGACCTAATAATATCTCCAAGTTGACAAACAGCGTAAAATTTGGTAGTTCAGATTCTATATGAAAATTTATTTTTACCAGCAAAAGTTCCTTTGCAAGCTCTTCTTTCCCCGTTTTCTCTACTTATTCTGTTCTTGCTCGCAACTATATTTTTATTGTAAATAATTAAAATGGAATATGGGGATGGTGATGTGGTTCAAATGCCAATCAACCTATGGAGTTAAAGCATGTTGGGACAATGGTAATCATAGATTATGACTGAGCCGTTTGGCCAAAATCTGACCATCTACATCCTATACAAAATCAATTTTCCTTTCTAATGCAATTTATTATGCCTTTGTTAGTGAATCAAGATTTTTGTATTTGGTATAGTTGATCTACAAATGAGATGGAATCCCGTTTAATGCCCCCAGTTTAGGCTAGTTTTAGTGGTTTACAGTAAATTGAAATAGAAATATGTGTTAGGAGGAGATAGGTCCAAGCAATTTGAAATAAACTACAACACTTACCAAGCATATGCTTATCTGCCACTGGTTTGGTTGGTAAGCAGATGCAATGTATTTCAAAAGCTTGATGTCTTCAAGCGTACTTACTAAATTGCTTTATTTTCCTGACATCTTCCAGCTGAGTTGCTTGATTGCTTTAGATTTTGGTAAATGAACTATTTAGTATTTGTTTGGATACTGTTTATTGTTGAAAACTAAAAACATTATAACAAAATATTTTTTAAATGTGTGAATAGTGTCATGAGACCCAATTTTAAAGAAAAATTTGCTAAAATCTGTTCTTGCGAGTCCCGCGAACAGTACACAGGACCCACACAAAAAATGCCAGACGCAATTTTTTTTCCTTTTTAGTGCAATCCAAACGGAGGCTTAATTATTATACTGAACTCAAGCAAATTTAGATGTTATTACACAATAGGGCTAAAAACCAAGCCAGAGCATCACTGGACTCCTAATCCATTAGGTCTTATATCTGCAGCAGGCCCTTGGCTTTGAAGTACTCCACAGTTTGGTCATAAATGTCTTCAATCCCATACTTAAAACTGAACCCCTCTTTGATAAGTTTGTCTGAAGATAAGGTCAGCTTGGCCTTAGAGGGGAAATCTCCAAAACTGCAATTTCCAAATGACACAAGTCAGACAGCACTTCACCACTGAAGCGAGTCAGAGAGATATCTCAAAACCATAATTGAAATAATTCAGTAACCAATTCAATTCTTCTACAAGCTAATGGCTCATTTGAAGCATGTCGCCACCAAATTTGGCTTTTTGTTTATTCTACATTGCTTCAACCTCATTTATTTGGTAGCAGTTTTGACTTTTATTTCAAGCAGGACCGTTATGCATACAACCTTTTTTATTACCCAATTTGCTAATTTGAAAGACTATGTGCCTTGATTAATAAGATTAGAAGCTTACTCAGTTGGGACTTTGTACTGAGGATATCTTTTATTGAGGAACTTTGCAAGCTCAGGAACACTGGAATTGATACCACAGCATATGTATCGACCAGAGGCAGATTCTTTCTCAGCCAAAAATATATGAGCCCGGCAAACATCCTCCACATGTGTGATAGATATTGAACCTGAAAGCATTTGCATACCTTTCAATGCATTTATGAGGAATTCAGTGCCTGAAAAATTGTCAAAAAGCCATCAAAACACTAATCTGTCAATTCAGGTATGGTGCAAGCAATTTTTCGTTCCAGCTGCACGGCCTAAAGTAGAAATTGCAACATATTATGTAGTCCAGCTTATTTATACCTGTAATTAAAGACATTGCTAGACCAACACTGCTAGGGACGTCTGGAGTGAGAGATGCACCAGCCATGAGAGTCGGGATCACAGTAATGAGATCAATATTATTTTCTTCAGCAAATTTCCAAGCTGCTTTCTCAGCTAATGTCTTGGAGGCAGGATAACCCTGAAAATTAATTCAGAAAATACTTAAAATCGTATTGTTAAAATTGCTTTGACATAGGCCTTTTTTCTTGCTAGAGCTTAAAGAAAAGACATTTATTCTTAATGATTTGATGTTATTTGGTGATTACCCAAGTAGGTGGCTTCTCAGTACTCAAAAACTCAACATCAGTCCATTTGCTTTCATCGATGACTAAACCTGTCCCATTGAGCTTGTTGATTGTTACAGCAGCTGCTGAGGATGTCAAAATGACACGCTTAACAGTTTTTGCTCTCACACATGCTTTCAACACATTATGTACCCCTTGGATTGCTGGCTTTATCATATCATTCTATACATATCACAAAATTAGCTAACTTTGTTATTAAAAATTCAAAAAGCTGTGACATTACTGAAATTACTGATGCATTTCTTTATTTTTTTACCTCTGGATCTTCTGAAGCAAAGTTAACTGGTGTAGCAATATGGAAAACAAGGTCACACCCTGCTATAGGAGCATCGAAGCTTACTTCATCTGTTAGATCTGCTCCAAAAATTTTTAGGTCCCCCAAACCTTGTAGTTCTATGAGGTGAGAGGTCTTTTTCTTATTTTCTGCACATTAAAATACTTTATTAGTAAAGTTCATTCTCATCTATAATTTAAAACATAATGCACCTTGTTAAAGATATTATGATTTATGAAGAGGCAAATTCATGCTGAGCCAATTATCTATGGTAGAGACAAATTGGCCAACAAGTACAAATTCATTGTAGATCCCTCAAACCTGGTAGTAAAAAAAAAAAATTATTTACTTTTACTTAACAACTAGTTGGTAACCCAAATAATGCACCGAAAAATTCAATAAAATATGTTTTTTTTCTTTTTCTTTTTTTGGTCTAAATATGAACATTAATAATTACAATTATTATGAATATATATTTATTATGATCGTATTTGTATATGGAACTATATATTATACTATTTAAAGAAAATATAAATTCGAAAAAAAATTTAATGGAAGATTTAAATATAAATTATTATTTAAACTCAATTAAAATTTTATAATATAATAATAGCGTGTAAAATTATGATCTCTCATAATTTTACAGGTTATTATTATACGATTAAAAAAATTAAATATCTTCAATTTTATATATATTATAGATATATATTATTGTTTGATGATACTAGTACTGTTGGTGTTGTGAGATTATATTATGATGCATTTTGCTGATTTGATGGTTTGATTTAGAACCACAAATTTGCCAACAACCTCGCAGTCTAAAGTCTCATCAATTTAAATGTTCTGTGAAGTGCAATGCATGTGGGCTAACCAACAAAAGTGGGCTCTATGTAACATATAAGACAAAACTTTCGTATTTAGGAAAACAAAGCCCCTCATTTTCCTTCTGTTGTTTCATTTTCAATCTATATATATTGTGACTATCAAAGTTTTATTTTTATGGGGCCAATTATACCATTTGGAAATATGTAAACCCTTTAACTTTAATTCCTATATTAAATAAGGAAAAAAAGCTTTGATTTGCATATATATTTATGAAAATGCCGTTTAATCTACTTTATTTTGTGGAGTTACAGTATGACGGCAGGATGACTTCATCACTTAGCTTTCATACATAGCCATTCAACTTTATAAGCAGATATCTCAACAAAATGCAAATAGCATGGAAAGCAAATACAAATTACTCACATGCAGGTAAATATATGTAAAATGTTAATAGTAAAGGGACCAACGCAATCACAAATAGGTGGTGTTAGGTGTGTATATTGTGGAAGACAGAAAGTATATATTTATAACATAAAAAAGTTAAATACGGAGAGCCCATGAGTGTCAGGGTATGCAAAATAAATAAATAAAAAGTGATAAAATTATTTTTAATTAAAGAAAAAAAAAGGGAAAAAACAAATACTAACCAGGGTCTCTGACAGTGGTATTGACAGCATAGCCTTTCTGAAGCAAAAGCTTAATAAGCAAAGAAGCGACGAACCCGGTGCCGCCCACAACACACGCAGTCTTCTTTCCGAGGTTTTGGGTGGCCATTTTCTTTGATTTCAGTGACAGTACTTTCGAATTTCGTTACTCAGTTTTTGTGTATATATGAGAAGCCAAAGGACACACTTATATATGGAAAACAAATTTAGTGTTAGATAAATATATATAGTCTTTAAATTTGAGTTGTGGGGTTTAGCTTTTTAAATGGAGTTACTTTCGTTGATTTCGAAATTGGGAAAGAAGAAGAAGAAGAAGATGAAGAAAAAGAAGCAGGTGAGCACGTGATACTGCTTGTGCGCCACCAACTACCTTGAAAACCATTTTTAAGGTGTCCAGAGGATTCTTAAATTATCACTATTTTTTTTTTGATAAATTAAATTAGAAATTATTGTGTTCTCGTATTACCATAAATATGAACTTTTTTTCTCTCACATGAATGGTAAGTCTTACTAATTAAACTCATGATAGAACTCATCATTCATGTAAAAGGGAGAAATACACCTCTATAGCAGTCCAAAAGTACTTAATGATTTTTCAATCACTATTTTATTGTCAATCTCACTCACTAGAATAATCAAAGCACCGTTGACTTCACCAAACAATTTGGGATGGGTAGATAAAGCCTTGCACATTATTTTAGACATTACCATCCACATTGCAATCTTAAATTTTATTTATATATATATATGAATGGTCTAATTCCCAATCCCATGTTTTCATATGTTTGATTCGAAGAATCTTACATTAGAATTTTTTTTTTTTTTTTTTATGCTGACCAAATAGTAAATTAAAAACCCCTTAAGAACCCTACAAAGACAAATAAGACGTGTACAAATTGAGTGATTATGTGAATTTTCATCAAGGGTGTTAACGTAAATTAAAAAGATTATTTTACTTTCATAGGTCCAATATTGCTTTTTCTTTTTCTTTTCTTGGTGAAAAGAGAGGAGGTTTTATCTATTTAATTAACCAGCAACTACAAAAGATGGTCCCCCTAGTGCTCCTTCAAAATGAAGATTTCTTGTTCTCGATCCCTTTCATTTTTCCCTACAGGATTGAACCAATTAATATCTCCCATATTATCGCATTAAAAAGGGGAAAAAAGAAAACCCCCATAAAGAATAAATAATAATAATAATAATAATAATAATAAAAGGAGGATGTTGAGGAAGTGAATTTAATCATTTCATTATAATTATAAAAAGTGATTTTGAAAATCAGTAACAAACAAAGTGTTCTTAAGCTAAAATACTATAGTCACTTTTTCTTTTCTTTTTTCTTTTACATAAAGTAAGGGGTATAGGCATTTGGATTTGTTCTATTTGGATAATGTGTTGATTGATTCATGGACATGAGCTTCCCATTAGAACAAACTGGTATTAGAGCTTTTTTCCTTTTGCTATCATAATAAACTGGTATAAAAAATTCCATTATCACAACAAATTCTCACAACATAAAACACCAAGAATTGAACTCTGGCCCTTCCCATAGGGAAAGGCCAAAAGTACAAACGAGCTTTTGAAGCTCTTGGCATTATAGTTGGTTAGTCCTTTCACCAGCTTTAACTAGGAAAATAAGTTCAAGAAACACAAAACTTTTGATGCCATGCTAGAAGCCTAGAAGGTACAAGCTCACCCAAATTCTGGAAAATAAAAATAAAAATTGGAGCAATATTAGAACCACAACTTTTTTCATAACTTATTTTAGAATTTGTAGAGATGATAAAATGTGATTGATGCAACAATACTTTCAGACTTACCCATCACTGACACCACTTTTCTTAGAGTAATGCTACAGTCAAACTATTTTACAACGTTTTTACAAAATATTGATATGACCAACTTCTTATTGGTTTTCATTTAGACTCATTATTAATATCACATTTTCATTTACCAATAATCATTCATCACATAAGCATTTTATAAAAAAATTTATATCTCTAGCATTATTCCTTTTCTTATATGCCAATAACAACATATCACTTTAGTAATTATGAGAATAAATGTAAAAATTGGTGTCACTAAATCTATGGGCTTTTTTTTTTTTTTTTTTGGCTACGAAACAAGGCACTAAATCTATGAATTCATTAACAAGGAAATATTAGGTATAATTGAACATATCTGCTGGAACATTATAAAAGACTTTTTTTAAATTTGAAATTAATTAATTTTATAATTCATATTAGATATTATAAATCTAAAAATATATTGAATGTTTTTTTTATATGATATCGTGTTTTATTTAAAGGTTGTAAATGATGGAAAGAAAAATGAAGTTAGTAGTTGGTCCATGTAAATAAATATGATTGTCTACCCAACTGTAGATAAATATGATTATAACCAAGCCAGAGCTCGAAATTAAGTAGTTAGCACTAAATTCTCATAACCCAAGAACCTAGCTTAAGCTGAAATAAACCAAAATTAGCAAAACCCAGAAGCCAAAACCCCTAAAACTGTGACTTTTTTTTTCAGTAAGCTACTTCAAAAACAAGACCCCCAAACTTATAAACAAACATAGACTCATCAACAGTGATCCTCGGATATGAACATATTCCAATAAAGCTACTAACTTTATCCTACAAAGAAAAACACTATTAGTCTATTACCGGAATCCAAGGGAGTGAAACAGGGAAAGCAAAAAAAGAAAAAGAAAAGCATAGTGACCCAGATCTTGTCACAAAATTCTAAAACGAAAAAGTCCACTTAAAACTCTTACTACTTCAACGCCATCAACGCCACAAGAAATACCAAAAAAGAAAAAAAAAAAAAAATATATATATATATATATATATATATATATATATATATTTTCTCTGAGATATGGGTATGTCTTATCCTTTACCTTTGGCTCCCAAAGTCAAACGGGTTTTTCTCATTGGATTGGATGGGATTGAGTGAGTTTTCGGAGTTGGTGTGTTTTGATTTGTTTGAATTTTGATTTTTCACATATTTTGTGTTAAAGTAACGGCTGAGGAAAAGGTATCACAAGTGGATAAAGTGTTGAAATTTAAATCACAAATAGACACATCAAATTAGAGACAAACTACATGTAGGTAAAGTGTAATTATCCTTAAAAATAAAATAAAAACCACAACACATCACTTTAGCAAGTTACAAAAAAAAAAAAAAAAAAAAAATTTGTATTTGTAACAAATTGTAAAAATTACAGCAATATCACTTTAGCATATTGCAAAAAAAAAATTGTATTTGTAACGAAATTGTTAAAAATTACAGCAAAATAATCTTTCGTAGCAATAGGGCTAATGCATAAAATAAAAAGATATCTGTAATTGCTTTTGAAAAAAAAGGTGTTAGTTGGCTTCTGCAGCTGGTGCATCACGTGCGGCACTTGTTAGGTTGGTGCTGGAAACTTGCAATACAACGTGACCTTTATCCTCTAACGAATGCAATTGCTTTGCAAAACTCCACAAGAGAAAGTTTCGACCTTTTGAATTGAATGGTTAGCACGCATTCCCATTAAAAATCTTAAAAATTTTAGCATTGAGCATTTAAAAATCAATTTTATAATATATAGCACATCACTTTATAATATATCTTATATCAAAACTTCTATTTTTATAACACCTTATTTAAATATTTTTTCTTTATTATTTTTTATTCTTTCTCTCTCCTTGTCTCTCTCTTTCTCCTCAACTCATTCTCAGCACCACCGGCTACCACAATACCAACAGTCACCACAAAACCCACCACCCACCAAAACCCCACCACCCATACCACACCCACCACAAACCTACCACCCATGCCACAACTAACACCAAAAAAAAAAAAAAAAAAACCCTCCACATCCACCCACCACATGGCCTCAACCCACAACACAACCCATAACAACCAACCACCAAAACAATCAACCCACACCCATAAGCCAAAGCCACCCCAATCAACTCACACCCACGACCACAAAACCCCTCAAGGTTGCTGAAACCCACCCACAACCTAGATCCGATTCTTCGATCCAAACCAGATAAACCCACACCCACAACCACAAAATAACTCAACCACATAATCGTGATGGACAACCTCACCTTCTTTACCGATTCCGAAGGCTTGTTGAGTGAGTTGAGTATTAGCAACCATTCGTTGATGGTTTTGCTTGAGAGGATTCAACTAGCGAAGATGGGGTGGGCCAAGGCGATCTTGAAGAGTGCGAGGTTTGCAGTGACTCTGGCGAGGCAAATTGTTACTGCAAGAAAGAGGGAGACAGAGAGCATAGAGAAAGAGGGAGATGGAGAGGATAGAGAGGCAAAAGAGAAAAAGAAAAAGAGACCGGAGAGAGTGAGAGTAAAAAAATACTTTTTTTTTTTACAATCGTGCTACAATGAGTTGTTATTAATGATAGCTCACTGTAACTAAATGCTAAAATATTTAGCATTTAGCATCTTTATTGTAGGGATGTTTTTATGATTTGAGGTGTTAAAAATGCTAAAAAATAGCATTTAGCATTTTTAATACCTTTGATAAGAATGCTCTTAAATCATCCACCAAAGCATTCTCATTGGTGAAGCCATAAATTTAGCAATATGCCTCTACAAAAAACTACTTTATCTATTTTACCTTCTTATTTTACAATACACCAATATCAATAAATCTATATTTTTAGCTAATTAATTAAAATAATATAAAAGAGATTTTATATTATTAAAGAAGTGTGAACGTAGAGGGAGGACAAATGAAGTAGTGAGAGGCAAAACGGAGAAAAAGAAAGTAAAGAGAAAAAGAGTTTTTTTTTTTTTTTTAAATTAAAACACAACGTGTGAACACAACATTTAATAATATTTTTATTTTTACGTATGAGTTACAGTACACAACCAAAAGTAGTTGTGCACTGTAGTTGTAAAGCCAAAAAATATGGTTTTAGCTCCACCAATGTAGCCACATTTTAGTATTTGGTGGTATTAAAAAGCTACTAAAAATGGCAATATAGCTTTTTATTAAAAAGCTACTAAAAAAAGATATTTTTTTTATATTAAAAAGCAGTGTGTGAACACAACATTTAATAATATTTTTATTTTTACATATGAACTACAGTACACAACCAAAAGTAATTGTGCATTGTAGCTGTAGAGCCAAAAAATATGGCTTTAGCTCCACCAATGTAGCCACATTTTAGTATTTGGTGGTACTAAAAAGCTACTAAAAATAGCAATATAGCTTTTTAGCATCATCAATACTAGTGCTCTTACCTTATTTATGGGAATGAATTTTTTTTTTTTTTATCTCTTGCGAAATGTATGTACGAAAATATGACTCCAAGACCTTGAACTTGTATTGGTTTGAGCGATAGTCTAATAACAGTGACATTTTATTTTATTTTTTGGTAATGTTTCATGTCTGTAGTTCAAATCTCGACTTCTTTTTTTGTTATTTATTCATCTAAAAATATATAAAAATATCTTTAAACTCATTTGAGGATAGATGGAAAGGTTAATGAGTAATGGGAATGGATTTTCTTAAGATTTGCCACAATAGTAGAAAGCATATATTTTGTTACCTTATAAATCTAGCCTTCTAACTTTGGAATTGATTTGTTTTGTTCTAGAACGTGAACTTTCCAAATTACACTATGAACATTTTCTTATTCAGCAAAAGAAAATATACTGTTGTAAACCTTTACTTAGTCCTCTTTCATTCAATTCAGTGAGCATACATATGATGCAGGGGTGGACTCACTTACCCCTAAAGTTTTCTATGTTTATTCAATTACCCCTAACGTTTTCTAAATATTTCAAATAATATATGGTTGGCCGCTCCAGACTTCTTAATTATTAGATTTTTACCCCTAAATTTATCTAAAATTTTCAAAAAAAAAAATATGATTAGCCCCCAAAATTTTCATATTTTTTGTATGACACTATTAGATTGGTTTGATTTTATATTTATTATTATTTTGGACCCCCATTCATAAAATTCTAATTCTGCCCCCTGATATGATGATCATTTTGGCTAAAGAGTTAATATAATCTTGAATATATAGGTGTGAAAACTTATATTAATTAAGACGATAAGAGAGATATCTTGTGTACATAACAAGCATATTAACATCACTCTTGTATGAATGTCAACAAAAAAAAAAAAAAAAAAAAATTCACTTTTCTATGCTTGTGGGAGTGGGACTCATGTGAGTCTCATATTTGTTGTATAAGGTACAATGTTGAGACCACAAATCTCTCTTAACATTTGATTAGCAATCTACTTGTTCAACAATTAAATTTAACCATAAATAATCCCTCCAAAAAAAAACCTAAATAAGTCTACTGACTTTTTTACCTTTTCACTTTTCTAGTCTAAGCACTATGGTAAAAAGTTATTTTTAACTTTAAATCTCATCCTTGGTTGCTATTGCACCCAATAGGGCCAATACAATATCGTAAGTATTACACAAAATATAAATTCATTAATTGTTGTGCCAACTATTAAAGTCTTTCTTAAAGAATTGTGTTGTTCATATAATTAAATGGATAGACTCTCTCACTCATGGAAGTGGTAAAACACCCTCTGAGGCTCTAACCCTTTCAAGGCAGGTTCTCGGGCTAGACCATTTAGGCCAATATTGATTAGAGGTCTCATTAGGAGGGGGAAAAAAGCCCCAAATTTATAGACCAATACAGTTTTAACAGGGGGAAAATAGTGGGATATGTACACTATTTCCCATTCCCCAAGAATTACACTAAAATTGTGGGCAAGCAAAAACCCAATCCAATCGAAATTTTAGTATTTAAAAATAAAATATTGTGAATATACCAAATCATAATTACGAATAAATTTCCTATAACTACCAAAGGCTTCAATGGGCCTGGACCTGTTGTCTATTAGCATTTGAGGTTTATATTTTAAAGATAAGAAAGAAATAAAATTGATTTTGCTACGCACGTATTAGTTGGCCACTTACATTACATGTTACACAGGAAATACCATGTATATGTGTGTTAATTCATTCTCGAAATACACATGTTGATATATTTTAATATTTTTGGGGAGTGAAACCAACAAGAAATGCAATATTATATTTGTACTTGGCCACTTAAAAGTGAGACAGGAAATACCATGTATATGTGTAATTATTCTCTATATACATGTGCTAATATTTTAATGTTTGTAATGAGTGAAAGAAACAAGAAATAATAATAATAATAATAAAATAAAAACACAATAAATAAAATATTATTTTTATGTACAAATAGATTGATCAAAAAATAATAATATTAAAATGTTGTCTTTATGATTTATGTGGCAGACAAAAATAGCACCTGAAAAGAAACCACATGGATGCTGACGTGTTATTTTTGCGCACACAATATATTTTTAGAGGTGGAAAGCAAGATCACCCTTTTAGTACCCGACTCCAACACAGCAAGTAATGAACAGATCAGTTTATAGTATATGGATTTCAGATTGAAGAAAGCAAGAAAACTCTATGTTGGTTAAGTGTTTATCCTTGGATTTAGTCCGAGGAGGGGCTTTACAATTGGCCAATTCACCTCTTGTTCCCCTCTCTTTCTCTCCTGTTTCCCTTTTTCTATCTCTTCTTTCACCTCCCTAATCCAGACATTTCTTGGCTTTATATAGTTAGCCAGAATGCATTTGGACTCTACATTTGGAGAATTAGGATTTCACTCTCTTGATACTTGTCCCATCAAGGGCTCACTAGCAGGCCTATACACTGAACTTTTAGTTGTGTGATCACTGTTCCTAGTCACTTCCCTATTAATGCAAACAGGCAAGCAATGCATTTAATGCAGAGGGGATGGCTTTTGTGTCCCTCTTCTTTCTTCTTTTTTTTGGTTCAGTGCTAGGTCACTCTACTCTCTTTCCAGGTTGCACTGTGCTCCCCTTACCATGGGTCCTCATCCCCCTAAGGTGAGGTGGGAGTCCTCAGAGCCTTCGTTATATGCAATAGCTTACCTCCTCTACAAGCCGCATAAGCTCTTCTTTAAGGAATCTTCACGAGGTTTACATCCTCGGGAAATCCCTCGTCCATTGGATTTAACAGCTTTAGACCCTCATCCCCCCACAATTTATGTAGAGGAAAAAAGAGAAGATAAAATAACGTTGTATCTATGATTTGCTAGATGAACCAAAGACGCTCTCTGAATATTGTCAATCAAACGATAAATCACTCTTTCTAGTGTTCAACAAGTTGAAGTGCAAATGTGCTAAAGTTAGATCAAAATTTCAAGGCAAATTACAGGCAAAAAAAGAATGAAAAACCTTGTAAATGTAGATGCTGGCTAACGAAAATTATTATTCCTGGTTGACAAAAAATTAAAATTAAAAATAAGCATTCCTTGGTAATAGTTCAGTCAATGCCGCTAAATACAGTTTGCGGTAAAACTTAATAACTTTAAATTAACATTTTTATATTTAAATAATATGTATTATTTTTTTAGAAGAATTTAAAAAATATTTTAGTTAACATTCTATTTTTTAATACTATTTTTTAAAATTCATTATTCTTACTCTTAAAGTCTTAATAGTCAATTCACTTAATGTTATTAATTTGGGTCGAGTTTCTATTAATCCATAACTTGTTTTTGGAAAAATGCGAAGTTTACTACAAATGCAGCCATGAAAAGCTTTTAAATGTAATTGATGACACTTCCACAATGAATCTTGTGGGGATAAAAGGCCCATAAGTGTATATCAAGTCATGGGCCCTGGCCAAGGACGTCTATTAGTCCGAGGACGAGGAGATAATAGGGAAGAGGTACAAATCAGAGTGTCACTAACAGTCTTTTAATGGAAAGACTTGGAAAGGTAGTCTGAGGAGGAGTGCCTCCTCGGCTAAATAAGGCAAAGATCAAATGGATTGGTCTACCCTTAAGGGCAACATTTCGAAGGGTTCCGTTGATATTTGATAAGGATAAACATCAGGGAAGCAAAAGACAGAAGGAAGCTAAGAAAATATCTAAGGAAAAACTGCTACCACTACATTGAATGTTCTGCAGCTAACTCTCTGGCCAAATTATCACAAAAATATGTAGCATTTCTAGTATCACTCAATTTTTTGGGCCTTCTTACAAGTGGAGGAAAAAAAATACAACTCAAATATTCTTTTTATTAAAAATCAATCAGGGTTTGTAGATTGCCACAAAGCAAGGGAGGATGGCTATGGGATTTAGTACATAGAGCTCCTCAATATTCGAATGACTACCCATTGTCCCATCCAATGAATCGAACTTTGGACTAGACAATTCTTGAGTTCTTTTTAAATGTCCGTGAACACTTCCAGCCACTACTCTGCACAGTATTAAAGCCTTTCTTAGAGACTGATCTTCTTCATATAATTCAATAGATTGGAATGCTCTTTTACTTGTGGAAGTGGTAAAAACTCCTAACCCACCATTGAATTCCTTCTTGGTGAAGTACCCATGTCTTAAAACTTGACATACACCACAATTATCCAAAGTGCACAAGCTAGAAGAGCCATTCATGCCAGGAGAGCACACAAAAGTTGTGCCATAGAACCTCAAAAGCTCATTACCATCAACCAGGCAGCGTGGATGCGTTTTGATTTGTTTGCTAGCTTCACTCTTCACCTTTTCTCTATATTCTTCAAACAAAGCAATGGTTTTTTTTGTGTTGTGGACCTTCAAGACCCTCTCTATCCTCCTGCAACTGTTCTCAGACTTTAACCAACTCTTTTGGCAAATCAATTCTACTATCTTCCTTGATGAGTCTCCTTCACCAAGTTCAATTACTGCACACAAGATACGACATTGTGAGATCTCTTTAGAAACTAGGCAACCTCAAAATTTGTAAACATTTCTCGCCAATATGAAAACAAGAAGAAATTAATTACCTCTATGAAAACCATTTTTAAGTTTGGATATTGAGCTATATGAAGGAAACAAAACATCTTTTCTTTTTAATTGCAAATTTAATAAAGATTTGAATGCAGATAATGATCTATATGAAAATCATTTGTAACTAAAAATGGAGTATGGACATGATGAAAAATAAACTTGATGTAACATAACAACCAACTAGTGAAACAAAGATGAAGCCTAGATAGTAACAATGACATCAACCAGGAAAACAATGAGTGCCATATTAAATTAAACAAAGGAATTTTTTTATCGAAGGTCCTTTATTTAGTTAGTGAAGCATGATTAGGCCTTAAACAATGGCACAACAATTACATTAAACTTATATATGAGATGGAACTTTGGATATTGGCGTTCACCTGAAGGCTTGGAGAGATGTTGTGCTCGAATAGCATCCAATTTTCTGAGCTTTTCACCACATATCTGGCAAATTAAATTTGAAGAACAATAACAACCTGTCTCAATAGATGTCCTCGATGGAATATCACTGCTACCACCATCATAAAAGATAATAGAGCCACCATGGGTTTCAATGGGCCTATAATGGTGCACCGAATTGTGGCCTCTATTATCAGTGGTCTCTGGGCTTACTTTGCCCAAAAACATTGGATCATCCTTTTCTCTATCTTTGCCCTTACTGCAAAATTCACTGCTCCCTAGTGATTTTGTACTGCAGCCTAGTGGCTTCTCTGTGTCTCTCACAATATCTTTGAAATTTGATGTGTATCTTGAGCGCCTTGACCTTTCTCTCTTTATTGTCATAGTGCTTGGATTACCATTGGCCTTTGGATCAAACACATCTGATTGTACTCGGGATTTGCAGTCCCACGAACTCTTAAGACCACAGCAAACTGCTGGCATTCTGTATCTCTTTCGTCTGTCTTAGTATTTCTTTGGTATTATATATGACTTCAATCTTCAAAAACGCTTTAAAACTTAGATAGGAAATTTATTTTTGCACCATTGGAATATAAAGACGATAAAACAATCAAGGAAAGCCAGTTTTTGCCAATAACATTGTTCCTCTTTTGGCATACTATACTGAATCAAAAATTTATTTTCTTCCTAGCTTAGCCGAACAAAATCAATTATAGAAACATTAAAATAATCTCATACCAGATACACAGTACATACAGGTTATAAATTTGCATTCTTACCTCTAACTCGAATCACTTCCAAGTTTGAATTGAAACACTGTATGCAGACATGGATCATGTCACATTAAAAATCTCAAATGGGTAATAATTTTTGAATGTGACATGATCCTAAGAAAAAAAAAAGGACCATGTCACATTGGAAAATGATTTCCCAATAGAGATTTCTAAATAGTTAAATAAAAAATAAAAAATGTTTTTCCATCAAAAATGAAAGTTTTTATTCATATAATTATCCAAAATTACAACAAAATATATATATATATATATATAGATGATTTTCCGAGCAAGCCAAAAAATAAAAAATGTTTTTGACTTAATTTGAAGGTCACACATAACAAGTCATTCTTCCAAAAAAAAAAATCATCAAAACATTTGAAGAGGAAAGTTCATTATTGTTGATGAAAGTGGAGTGATGGGTTTCCCACATTTGACTTTCATGGAAACTTTTTAACCAAAGAAAAAAAAGTGACTTACCATCTATGCAATGAAGGAAACTAAGAAATTATTCAATGCATAAACGATCATATCAGCTATGTTTAATGATTCTCTAATGCAATAATGCATCGCCAATCATTCTCTAACACAATAATGAATGACATATTTTTTTAATTAGTGGACTCTGATTGTTCTTGTGGATAGGGAGATAATTCGACCAGTGATAAATAAATTTGTCCTTGAGAGAGAATTGAAAGATTCAATTAGAGGGATCCTTTCTCTTCTACAGCAACCACCATACTCATGCAAACTAATTTTCCTAAAAAAGTCGTTCAAAAAGTTCAAGATTTATCTTGGATGCTGGATTTGTTAGGATAAGGATTTATTTTATCAACTATAAAAGAAAAACCATAAAAGGAAAATAAACTAAAAGTAGGTCAAAATTTTCACCAATTAAATTTTTAATATCATTTTCTAAGATTTATTTGAGAAACAATTGAATTTTTTGTTATGTGAGAAACAATTGATTTGAAATATGGTATTCTTGCTCAAATTTAGTTGTTTTTGCAACAATTGAAACAATGTCTAATAAAAAATATATAAAAAAAAAAACTAAATAAATATAGTAACACACAATCAATAATGTGAAAAAATAATAATTGAAGGATATTTGCATTTTTTAGTAGGCATGAAACATGCATATCTATATTAGCCACTATATCATGCAATTTTCAATTTGTAAACACACACACATATATATGTATGATAAAATCACCATACACTACTCTTAGTGTCTTTCTTTTTAAAAAAATAAATAAATAACTACGCTAACTAGAAAACTTTCTGTAAAGATAGTTTTTCACATTTTCCAAAATTTGGCAGCATAAAAAAAATTAATTAATAGAAAACTATCTTTAATCAATGGAAAATTATAATAAAAATAAAGCTTATTTTTTATAGGTTTTTTTCCAAAAATAAAAAATGGAAAATAGTCTCTTTTTCAAACGGCGCATAACTCTTATAAATATTATCTTCTTCTAGCCATAGGAAACAATATTTCTTTTTGCACCTTCAATCTTTCTCACGGTAAGCTCTCTCATTTATTCTCTTTCCTTTGTTTTTTTCTCTCTTTTCACACTTCATTGTCTATTGCAAAGATTACAATTTTTTTAGAATGAAATTTATTGAAATTTTTTTTATATATATCGATAATTGGGATGGGGGATTTGAACCCTGGATGTCTCTATTAAAAACAATAAAAGGTGCCAACCTGCTAAACTACAAGATTCTTACCAAAACTTATTGAAATATTGGAGAAAACTAATAATAAGTTACACCGCACATTATGCAAAAACTCATCTAGTTAAAATAAATTATAAAGCATAATGGTGTGTTTAACAGTATTTCTCTATCCTTATTAAGCCAAGTCTTAAAAAAAAAGAACAAACAAACATTTACTCATGCTTTTTGCTTCTAGCTATAATATTTTGAATCTAATCACTACAATAAAAAATGTTTGTTACAACAGGAAAAATCATTGCAATAAGGTGTTATTGCAACGTCGAAAAATTTGTTGCGAGCCATTGTAATAAACTTCGAGGCAATAAGTTTACGCAACACAAAGATCTTGTTGCAATAAATTCTACGTATTGTAACAAACAGGTTGATGCAATAACATCTTTATTACAACAAATAACTTTGTGGCAATAGTTTACTGTTTCAAAGGTTTTGTTGTTATGTGTCATAGCTTATTACAACAAACAACCTTATTGCAATAGGTTGAGTTTTTTTATTTATTATTAATATGTTGATTACCCTGTGTTGCAATATACACACAATAAGACAATCTAAACATTATTTTGAGGGACTACAATAACAAATTAAAGATACAAAATAAAAAATTCAAAATTCAAAGTACTCCATTAAATTAATATGTCCAAAAACACAAATTTATACATAACACATTGAGTTTACAATCAAACACATGTAACAACTCTTTTTTCACCTATTACAACAATATATTTTGATGTGAAATAAGTGGTTACTTATTGCAACAACATATTTCAATATAAAATAAGGTTTAGTTATTACAACAACACATTTAGATGTAACAAGGTAATTCTTGCAACAATCTTAATTGATGTAATAAATTTAAGTTACCATTACAACAAAAAACAACCCACAAATGCAATAGTATATATATTAATTCAATTATTTTTGTTGTTACAATATTACTTGTTGTAACAGGTTTTTTTTCTTGTAGTGAATGTCCTTGGCTGTAAGTAGTATTGTACAACAATCGGAATTGAAAAACCAAAATGAAGGGGAACCAAGCCAATATGGCCAGTGGTAGAAGGAGGACCAAGCCCATCAGCATGTCCCAAAACAAGGCAAGTGAAACAGCCGCTTTCCACATCTGAAGGTGCATCTGCGATGTCCTACTTACCAGCAATATCTATTCATATAAAAACAAAGTTAATAAAAAGATAAAAAAGGGATATGTAGAGATTTAAATATAACCCATTTTAAAGGTAATTGAGTGAAACTTTCATATAAAGTAGACCCCTAAAAGCAAATTTCAAGTAGGAATCATCTACTAGTAGAATTGCTAATAATGTAGATATGAAGGCACATACATGAGGCAAGACAAAAATGATTGCCATCATAAAGTGGAGAATAATATAAATAACAGTTCTCAATATTTCTGAGATATTCCATTGAAGACATTGGGAAGTTCAGGAGAAGATCCAAAAATCCTAATCAAAAGAAGTGGAAAATCATAAGAGAAACAAGATAAACTTTAAATCAATAGTTTACTATAGTTTAAACCAACTAATATCATACCAAAAAGCTTCTCAAAAAAAAATATCATACCAAAAATCAGACGAAGAACTGAGCTTGTGATAAATATGCTAGACAAATCATACAGAACATCTCATCCAAAAAAAAACAATAGCTTATTGCAACAAATTATTGTCATAGTTTCATATAAATTATTTTATAATCTATTGCAATGACATCTTAATTTATTGTAATGGGTGGGTTCTAGTTAGCTCAACTAGTAAAGTCTCTGATGGTTGTATAAGAGATCTGGAGTTCAATCCCCTCCTATTCCAAAACTTATTGGTGTCTTGGTCTGATGATAAAGAGTTATCATCAGGAGCGGACACCATAGGTTGAAACTCTCTCAAAAAAAAAAACTATTGTAATGACAATCATGAAATAATTATCTATTACAATAAATATATCATTGCAAAATTTGATCTGAAATATTTTTGTCAATTGTTATAATTTTTTATTGCAATAACTTATAATTTTCTATCACAATACAGGCTTTAATGCCTTACTAAACTATAAAAATTTGTTGCAATAACTTAAAATGAAGAAATCATTGCAATAACTTTATACCAATTATTTTTGCAATCTATTGCAACAAAAATTTTGAAATAATAGCTTATTGCAATGAGATTATTATTACAATAACATTATATAAACTACTTTACAATTTATTGCAATGATATCTTAATCTATTGAAAAACGTGATATAATTATCTATTACAATAAATATATTGTTGCAAAAATTTAATCAGAAATATTTTTGTCACTTATTTACAATCTATTACAATAAGATTCATGAAGTAATAGTTTATTAGAGAAATTATTGTGTACTCCCGGAGTACCATAAATGCATACTTAATAATTTTCCTAATTTATTATTACAAGATATTTGAAACAGTAAATTATTTATTGCAACAACATATATATTATTGTATCAAAATTATCATTGATTTAATTTTTAAGAAAATTAATTAATCAAAAAAAAAAGTTCATGTCATACTCACATTGTGAAACAAAAAGTATAGACACTCAAGCAAGAACATAAGATTTGCTACCTCTCCCTAAATTAAAAAGTATAATGATAGGTACAAAGTTTCCTCTTTACATGATTCTCCCCCTCAAATTGTTGCAGCCTATCAAAATTTAATAATATGTTAGTTGCAACAATTTTTTTATTTTCTTTTCTTGAAAATTTTCAGCATAAACACAAATTTTTTTTTTCCCCCTTCAAGCCAACATTATAATCTAGAATAAATGTAAACTAAAATGTGTAAAATGGATAAGAATTCTCGGATTACCTTAAACTTAATTCAGAGCCTAAGAACTAGCACCATTGCATGTAGCTCTCCATTACTTTCCTCATAGACACCCTCCATAGCCCTTAGATCAATCTGTGGCCAAATAAATGTTGTATTTTTTTAATGTATGTATGTATGTATGTATGTATGTATTATTATTATTATTATTATTATTATTATTATAGAAACTTAATTAGGAGATTTTATTAATAATTTTTTATTTTTAATCTTTTGGGGTGGACAATTTTCAGTTTTTGCAAAGAAAATAATCTCAATAGACTATCAACAACAAATTGTTTCCCTAATTGGTCTAATTAATAATTTTTAAGCAACGATTGATACGACATTCTGTTTTGCAAAGCATCTTCATATGAGTATGTTTTGATTCAGTATATATTTATAAATGTATTGATGTAAGCACTGTATTCAAGAAGAAATATTATGATCTAACTTTGTATACTTCACAAGAAATAGATTGGTTTATGATTAAAGATAAGTTGAATTTTTTTTAATGGTGGAAATTTTTATTTATATCATTCATTTCTAACTATCGCCTTTGGAAAACTAAAATCTCTCATGTATTCTGTCACTAGCAAATTAGCTCATAATATGAATAAATGAAAACATAAAAAGAAAGTAAAAAATATATATAATTTTTTTTATTTATAGAGAACACAAAATTCATTATTTAAAAAAATAAAAGCAATATGACATTGTTTATTTTAGAAAAAAAAAAATATCGTTGCCCTTTGTTGGTTTGGTAAGGTACTACAAAAAATATTTTTATAGCCGCATTTTAAATACGCGACTATAGCTCAGAAAAATGTGACTATAGCTTGATTTGGCCTATAGTTGCGTTTTTTTAGGCCGCATTTTCAACAGTGGCCTCAAATCCGTAATTATAGGCCTGAGGAGTCTATGGCCACATTTTTTCAAACGCGGCTATAGGACATACTTTAGCCATATTTTTTAAACGCAGCTATAAATCCTCAACCTACAGCCGCATTTAAAAAACGCGGCTATAGACCCTTATATTTTTTTTAAAAAAAAATTGATTACCAAAAATTAATTTTCAGTAATCAAATTTTTAAAAAAATAAATTTTAATTTTAATTAAATTAAGAAATTCAAAATAACAATACAAACCCAGCAAATTCAAATTCAAAACAAAAACCCAAAAAATTTCAAAATTAATCAAAGATAATATGCCCACAATACAAACACAACATGCTCTAAAATACAAGAAAACAGTGCAAGAACACAAACAAAACATCTCCTTCAACAAAAGTACAAGCTCAAAAATACAAAAATCCCTATAACAGAAAAGAAAATAATTTTTGGCCATGGGTTAGAAAAATAAAGCAAAAAGAGATAATTTTTTGAGGCACTTTAACTTCATTGATTTAAAATCTTCAAGTCTATAGCAAAGAGAGACTCAACCTTCAGATCTACTGCAAAAAGAGACAAAGTTAAAGGGAACAAAAATGAACAAAACTCAAAGAATAATGAACAAAACCCCATATTTTCACAAACTCATTCATACAGCATCAGTGGGAAAAAGGGATTAACAGTGTGGGTCAACACTTTTTGGATCTCCGGCAACATAGAACGGTGACAGTATGCACAAATGAGAGAGAGATTGAGAGAGTTGTAAGATTAATATGAGAGAGCTTTTTCTTCTTCTTTTTTTTTTTTTTTTTGAATGACTGAGAGAACTTTCATTTTTTTTTCTTTTGACGAGAGGGAGAGTCTGAGATTTCATAATTTGAAATCTTCAAATTCCATTTTTTGTTTACGTTGAAGTCAACCCATTCAGCTAGTTTTTTTTTTTTTTTTTTTTATGGAACATTTTGGAATCTGCCATAGAATATTTTATGGCATATTCCATTTTTGTTTACGCTGAAGTGGACCCGTTTGGAGTTTTTAAAACGTGGCTATAGGTCCTCCTTTAAAATATATATATATATATATATATATATATATAACCACGTTTTTTAAAACGTGGCTATAGGTTAAGTCTATAGCCACGGTCATAAACGTGGCTATAGGTCCAACCAAATATATACTATAGGTTAAGTCTATAGCCACTTTTTTTTTACTGTGGATATAGACTTTACCTATAGCCACATTTTTAAAACGTGGCTATAGGTCCTCCTTTAAAAAAAAAAAAAATATATATATATATATATTAACCACGTTTTTTAAAACGTGGCTATAGGTTAAGTCTATAGCCACGGTCATAAACGTGGCTATAGGTCCAACCAAATATATACTATAGGTTAAGTCTATAGCCACTTTTTTTTTACTGTGGATATAGACTTTACCTATAGCCACATTTTTAAAACGTGGCTATAGGTCCTCCTTTAAAATATATATATATTTGGCTGGACCTATAGCTATAGACTTAACCTATAGCCACATTTTAAAAGACATGGCTATAGGTCCTTCTTAAGAAAATATATATTTAGCTGGACCTATAGCCATGTTTTGTATTGTGGCTATAGGCTTAACCTAAAACTACTTACAAAAGTGGCTATAGGTTAGCTATAGCCGCGGTTTTGAAAATGCGGCTAAAAAACGCAGCTATAGACTCACATGTTTTGTAGCGAGGGATTATAAATAAACAAACAAACATTTCTTAATCAATAGCAAAACAATTTATTATACTGAATCAAAATTTATTTTGTTCCTAGCTTTTAGCCAAACAGTTTCAATTATAGAAACGTTAAAAAAAGCTCATGAGAGATACACAACATATACAGGTTATAAAGTTGCATTTTTACCTCAAACTCGAATCACTTCCAAGTTTGAATTGAAACACTGTATGCAGACATGAATCATGCATGCCACATTAGAAATCTCAAATGGGAAATAATTTTCTAACGTGACGTGATCCTAACCAAAAAAGAGGGCCATATTATATTGGAAAATTATTTTCCATTTGAGACATCTGAATAGTTAAAGAAAATGTTCCTCCAAAAAATTAAAAAATATTTTTTATCAAACATATGAAGAGGAAAGTTCATTATTGTTCATGAAAGTGGAGTGATGGGTTCCCACATTTGACTCTCATGGAAAACTTTTTAAACAAATTTTTTTTATAAAAAATGGTAACCTACCATCTATGCCATTTATTTAATGAAGGAAACCAAGAAAATTTAACCACTAGAAATTGGTTGATGTAAAATATCCAGATTTTCAATGGATCATTGCGTAAATTCGCCCCACGCCTCTTTTCATAGTGGGCTTGGTAATGGGCCGTAGTACAGCACAAAACATAAGTGACTTCGTTCATTTGTGCCTCGACAGACAATTTGGATTTGTGAAACACTCAATCAGTTGGACCAGTCTAGGATCTGAAAGAGTTTAATTTAATTTGATTAGAGTGCAATAAGATGAGTCAAGCAATTTTGTTACTAAAGTTTATAGAGCATTACCAACAATGGGTTTTTATATTATCAGGAGAGGTTCAGAACAAAATTAAGCATCAAGGTTGGCACCCTCAGCATTCTACTGGTCCTCTCTAATGCAATTGTTGGTTAATTATTCCACCACTTTCATTACAAGCTCACTAGGCCATCATACAGAATTCAAGCTTAAGTTCACTTATGAGCCTCATCTCTCCCTCCTCTCCCTTTTACAATTAGTTAGCACACACACACAAACACGTATTCGCCATCCCTCTTCCTTGCCTTCTTGCTTCATCACTTCATTGCTCTACAGTCTCCCAATGACATAAAGTAGCTTCAAGCTACATGCTGTTCTACTTGCCTGGTTGTGATACAATGCAGGAAAACTAGATCTAGAGCATGCATTACATTCTCATATGATGATTCAGACACATTCAGTGGTTCACGAGGAAATGAATGAACAAAGATAAGCTGATTATAGCAAATTAAAGATTATTGATGAACACAGGTCCAAGAACTTACTGAGCACACACAAAATTTAAGTTTCAAAGCTATGATGGGCATTACAGCTCGTATTACTTGAGCTATTACTCATTGGTAGACTGAAGATACATATATTTAACCTCAAACGGACATACAACAGCACAAATTACAACATAACCAGTTCATACAAGTGATATTTCTCTACAAGTTACACCAGTTCAGAACAGAAAATTTGAGGAGCCAAGGACAGACGCATGGTTTTTCCCCAGGTTGTGTCCGCGAAGGCATTCCAGATCCATGACTTGAGAGTGATCCACATAGAGGTTCACCTGGAAGAAGAGGGCATCAGCAAGGATTTTTAGAACATCCAATGCAGGATCCCAAATTTCATAATGAAGAGAAGGGTGAAATAATGAGCATCATACCTTGGGACCATACTGTTTTATAAACCACTCAGAGGTTCTGGGATTTGATGCTTCAAACATGGTCTTCTCAAGACCAAGACGCCCAATGACCTTAGCAATTATGTCTGCCCGTACAGAATCAGCATACTTGCAGACATCATCTGCATCAATCATTATCATGTCTGCTCCAGCTTCTAAGCATCTCTCAGCCCGTCTGATCAAAAGATCCACATCTTCAACAAATTCTGTGAAAGCAAAGAGAAAGCTCATTGTTATAACAATAGAAGGGATCCTCTAGTACTACTTCCTCCTTTCTAGTTTAATCAAAAAAAGTCCAACATTTCTCATTTGTTCTCATGTTCAACTGTTTCTATGTAGTATGGTATGTACTGAGCAAAACAATTTAGAATGTGGGTTAAAAGAATGCAGCACTTAAACACCAATGTACTCCCAACATTGGTATCCAGGTTAAAGTAATATACAGCAATGCCACAGAGCAATGCTCATAATTTCAATTTAGGGCTCCCTAGTGTAATATCCATGTTGCACACACATAATTGAACAGAAAATGTTAAACTAGAAAATTCACGAATTATAAAAATAATTTGACTCCTTCAACAAATGAACCAATGTTTTATGATGAGAAACTACAAATTAAACATGCAGATAACCTTCTAACAATGTATAACTGCCATCCCAAATGTATAGTTATAAAACAACTAATTTTTTCACAAGTTATGAGGTCATCCTACAAATAAAAAGACATAACAACATGTTTCATGTATGGTCCACCAGCTTTGGCTAAAGAGACAAATGGTGTTTAAGAACTATTTTAGTAGTAGCATTAATCAGTGCAGTTAAACAGCCACAGATACCCCATCTGGAACACAAATGCCAATCAGCCTAGATTATACTTAATTTCACTAATACAATTTATTACACATTAATCCAAGATGGTCTGAGATAAGGATGTTAAATGCGTAATTACCAACCAAGCATTTCTGGCTCTTAAGTTTATATGGACGGCAAAAAAAAGTGCCCATATCAGATGACCTCATTAGTTCATCAACTTTAATCTTGAATATTATATTCATAGTTTATCCTTCTTTACAAAAAAGACTAGATTCTTTGTTTGTTTTATTTTGTTTATTTGTGTAAAAGAAAATTTGTCATTAAAAAAAAAGTATAGTTAAGAAATAAACAAAATAAGCTGATGCAAATAAGCTCATCCAAACGAGTAGGAATTCATGATGATAAAACGTATCAAATTTATATCTAGTAAGCAGCTCATTTACCAGATGAACGAGGTCTTGGAACAATATAAGCTCCAAATGCTCTATCACCACCTATGGGAATGTCAGACTTGTTAAACTTCACTGCAATTGAGGCTTGGCTTTCAGACCACCACTCTTAATCAAGTGCACAAATCTTAGTAGAGTTTCTTCAGGGACTTCAAGCGATCCCACATTCAGCTCAATTGTGTCAAACCCCAAGTGCTTGCATTCCTAAAGTGATCATAGCAGGGCATGAGTAAGAACTGTAATAAACATTAAAAGAAAAATAACTTATAAATATAGAACCTCTAGCATGCCTCACCTCCACATACTCTCTAAAAGCTGATGGACCTCTGCGAAGCAAATGTTCAGCCCAGTCACCCGTGCTAACATATATATCATGTTGGTGAGCCATGTTAGTCACTTCTTTAATGAAATCCTTTGACATCAGGCTATGAGATCCTCCAGAAAACTTCAATCCATCAACAAACTGCCCCATAGACTCAAAAATATCCTGCAAAACAGAAATTTGCAATTGTAACTGATCAGGAAACCCCATCTGCTCCCTTCATCTTCCAAGTGCTGGCCTTCCATATCAAATGAAAGAGGAGAATTGTAACAGTTCTAGACTATCGGTTAGCCCACTGCAGATGTATGAAAGAAGCATCTACAACAAAAAAGTAGGTTGACTCACAATGTAGCTTTGAAACATATAAAACCCTCATGCAACTCACTCCTTAGCAGTATGGGACACACGGTCAAATAAGATCCTAAAGCTTGGGGTTAATCGCACTTTCCCTCTTAATGGTGAAGTTGAAATGTTCCTATTTTTTAAAACTGAATAATTTCCCTACTTAATAAGTACATTTTCTTTTTCTTTTTCTTTTTTTCCTTATAAAAACGATAGCATCTGAAATCTATGACATCCAATCAATGATGATCACTCTTTATCATCAAGTCAAGAAACCAATGGATTTCTTTTTGGGGTAAGCGGGATTTGAACTCAGGTCCCATATTCAACAACAAGAAACTTTACTACTTAAGTTAACCGAAACCTATAACTACTCTATCCTCCACTGCTAAAATTTTCTTTTTGAAAACTATATCTAACAATAATTTGAATTTTCTATTATTCGACCGGAATCCTACTGACAAAGTACTTATTACCAATTGACAATGGTTAAATTGAGACACTGCTCGGTTACAAAATAATGGTAAATTGTAAAAGTACCACATTTAGAGGGGAATAAATGATGCTAGAATTACTACAATTTTATTTCATAATGCTTATAAACTAAGGTGTCAAAAATTATAAAATAAATCAGTATTAGTTCCAAAATTATCTTCCCCTTCAGTTTCCAAGTTTCTACTCATCAAATTCTATAAACTCATTGTCCCTTTTTATTTCATTTTTTTAATTTTGTTTTCCTTTTACATGCAAAGTAGCATTAATTTGTTACGACAAATAATAAAGATGATCATAATCTTCAAAAGGAATTTTATTTATGAGAAGAAGAAAAAAAAAAAAAAAAAAGAAGGTACCTGAAGAACATTTTGGGTTAAGAGTGTGTAATGGGGGCCTCTCATCTCGGTGACTCCATAGCGTCGAGGCTTGTCGGGGCGATCCTCGTTCTCCGCGAAACTCTTCCATCGGAGCACCGACATATTAATTCCGAACTGAAAATAATACTAGGATCGATTTCCTGGGGTGTCCGTTTGATTTTTAGATAAAATGTTTGTTTCTCGAAAACTTTAGAAGGAGACATGTTCCAGTTGCTTCCAGACAATGTTTCACAGTTCATATTAAATTCATCTCCTGACACGCGTCCTTCACCCAACGTTTGCTTATGCCCACGTGGCGCATCCTCTCGTTTCACACAAAATAAAGGCTATTTTATCCTTACTTTTTTACAAAATTTACGTTATAAACACAGGTAATTGTTTTCTTTTTCTTTTTTTTGGCTTATATTTATATTTTTTGCAAATATGTATAATATTTGTTACTTATTACGTGTTTATAAATTGTTTATAAGCCAAATTTACATTATGTAAAAGAAAATTTTTCCTAAAATAAAATTCTAAATTTGAATCACCTTAAAATATTAATTTTATATACGTGTCCATTAATTAACTTATTTACCCATTTGTTTATTTCCTAATAGGGAAAATCACAACACAAATTATCAAATTTATTATAATAATTTTTAGTTTGTAGATATTATATAGATATTTGTTGTTTGGTGAGTTTCAATTAATTCAACTGGTAAAATTTCTAATAGTTGAATAAGAAATAAGTTCAATCCTCTCATACTCCAGAAACCGATCTGTATTTTGGTCTGATGATAAAGAGCTATCATTAAGAGCGGACACCATAGATTGAAACTTTCTTTCAAAATATATATAAATATATGTATATATACACACACACTTGTCTTCATTGACTAATATAGCACAAATATTATTATCTTTTCCATGAAAACTAAATGTTATTCAATGATTTTTTTTAATTTTATTAAGAACAAAGTTTGGCTACAAATTTAGTTGTAACTTAATACTACAATTCACACTAATAAAATTAGCATAAACACATATTTTTAAAATCTAACCATTGAGTTGCATTTTTTTTTTTTTTTAATGTTCTTAACACACATATCAAATTTCGCTCTAATTGGATCTTATTTGCTCTACAATCTATAAATTTATTTTTTATGCATTATTTTAAACTATAAAAATTTAAAATTTAAATATTTGATTGATAACATAGATTTTGATCTTTGATCTTCTAAAAATTTTACAAGTATGAATGATATAAGCAAAAAAAAAACGTAATTTGATAGAGGGTTTGTCAAATTCACATTTAATAAAAAAATATTAAAAAAAATTAAGTAGAATTGTAGGTTTAAATTACAATCAAGTTTGTTGTCAAGCTTTGTAATTTTATTAATACCCTAATATAGCCTAATTTTTATCCTTATGGCCAACATTCAAAGTGGTCAAGGACCAAAGCTATACAGGCCTTCCCTATCAAAAAAAATTAATTTAATTTTTTTTTTTTTTAAAAAAAAAAACTATATAGACTTCTAAGATGGAACTCGTGACCTGAGAAAGTTTATTACAAGAGAACTTTAGACAAAGACAACACATTCGTAGCACATCCCTCTTTCAGCTATTGCTATAACCAGCTTTAAGAACACAATTTTTTTTTTTTTTTTTTTTAAAGCAGCTTAAAGAGCACATGAAACTGCAAAATGGGCTGCATGAGGCTAGCCCAAAGAGAGAGAACCCTTCTTCTCGTTCTCTGGAATCCAAGATTGGACGTGGATGGCTTTGCCTTTGCATCTCTGTACTTATATGATTGCCAATAACATCTTATCATGTTTAATTGCTGCATCAAAACAGCCTTTGAATTGGGATGGAGTTCTAAAGTTAAACAGTAATATTTTTCACTAAAATCTAGCTCTATAGGAACAAACGGTTAAATTGAGCAGGATACACTCTGCACTTCTTAAACAAAATTTTATTTCTGGCCTCCAAATCCAAATTCGATTACACAATAGCCCTGCAAGTATTCAACATTTTTATTAACGTTGAGACTGAAGTGCCACACGAATTCTAATTAAGATTTACATAAATAAATGTTCAATATCGATGCCATATGTAGATTCCAGGGTGTATGGAGGCCATTTCTAAAGGAATAAAGTACTAGTACTTGATTTACAAAAACCTGCTAAGGATAGATTCTAGGCCTTTTTAAAAGCAAGCAAATTGCATTTAAGTATGTTCGTACCTCTAAAACTCGTTCGGACTAGCTATGATTCTTTTCTTTCCCAATACTACTAGAACTTTCAAAGACCTAGCTAATTATGTATAGGAGATCATATATTCCATTGTGAATTAGACTCCCAACGGAAATTCGATCACCATAGTATTACATAAGCAACCTGATTCATTAACACTAATTAAGTCATGACCAATAAATTACTGAGAAATCAAATAAGAGCTCAAAACCATATGACTTTGGAACTCAGTGTGGGATCTATTATCAGCTGTCCATGCAAGATACATCCTGCTGGTGATACTCTACTTTCCTTGTTCCCCATGAAAGGAATCACACTTTAAAATGAAAGGTTGAGGCAAAATAAGAATAAAGAAAAAAAAAATGTGAAAACAAAAGAAGCTTTAACCCTGAGAGCACAGCTAATTCTTCTTATATTTATTCGTATTCCCTTCTTCATCTAAACCTCATAAAGAATTACTAATAAAAGCGTGGGAAGTTGCCTATAAAATTTGAATCACTCCCTTCTCCTTTTCCACAATCACCGCTATATATCAAAGCTCTGAATTCAGAGAAGGGGAAAAAAATGGCCAGAAACTATGGCTTTCTTGTCTGCCTCTTGATCATGATTATGGACATTGTTGCTGGGATTCTTGGCATTCAAGCTGAAATAGCTCAAAACAAGGTGTTTCTAAGTTTCCAAACATATAATTGAATTTATAGTGACAATTTCAATTTCAAGTTTAATTAATAACTTACTGTTTTTCTCTTTTGTTGTCTTTGTTTCGTAGGTGAAACATTTGAGGATGTGGATTTTTGAGTGTAGAGACCCAAGCTATCCGGCTTTCAAGCTAGGGTTGGCTGCAATTATACTTCTACTCCTTGCTCATGTTATTGCTCAGTTGCTTGGTGGTTGCATTTGCGTTAGGTCCAAGGCGGAGTTCTCAAATTCGACACCAAACCAGCAATTAGCTATTGGTTCTCTCATTTTCGCTTGGTATGTGTTGCATGCTCAACGTTACACAATCCCTTCTACACCGAGCAATTATTCAATATCCCGGAAACAATACCCTCTCTTCCCATTTTATCATGATAAGACTCACTATTAATCGTACACAAGGAGAGAGCATTATTTCCGTTGTATTGAAGAATTTCCCCTCCACAGTCTACACCCCATAGATCTCAGTTCCCTTAAAATTGCAAAATTACATGTTCAAAATGATGGGGCTTTGATAAATGTGCTCATTTTGTAAGAATATATATATATATATATATGAATTTGGGAATAATATTTGTAAAGATAATTGTGTAGCCCGAACTAGAGTGTCCTAATGCTTAACCTTTGTGACATATCAGGATCATATTAGCCGTCGGATTCTCACTGCTCATAGTAGGAACAATGTCAAATTCGAGATCAAGAAAAGGTTGTGGGATAGCACACCATAGATTCCTGTCTATAGGAGGGATTTTATGCTTTGTTCATGGACTATTTGCAGTTTCCTATTACGTGTCTGTCACTGCTGCCCAAAGAGAAAAACAGAGACTACAACAGCCAAGAAACCTTGCTGGAGGTGTTGCAGGCCCCACACACACCGCCTCTGTTTAATTTTACAGTACTATGTTGTTCTCTTTTTGTCAAGTTTGAATTCTTTAATTGAAATAAGCTTTACATTATCTTTTGAAATTTGAAGGGTTCTCTCCAAACTTCATTTTTATTGTTATTCACATGTACTATTTACAGTTTCCTATTATGCAATCTGTTAGTGCATCAATCTTACTCATTAAAAAGTCCAAGCCCAAAAGAGCACATATCGTAATTTGGACAATTGCAAAGAGCATTCACATTTCAATTTTTGCAAATCCTTTAACAATCAAATTCAAACCTTGAATTGTCAAAAAGCAAAGAAACAATCTAAAAATCCAAACAGAATGACAATAGAAAATCCTAATCTAATCAAATCAAATCCTATTCCTACCGATTCTTACAATCACCAAATCTAAGAACCACAATTCCTATCTATACCACTGTCCACAATTCTTTTTCTTTTCTTTTTTTTTTTAAGAGAAAGCTCCTCCGGTCTAGTCATCGATTGGGCCGCTCTTGGAACCGGCACCGGTTTTCTTAGGCAAGAGCATGTTGTGAATGTTGGGCAAAACGCCACCGTTTGCGATGGTCACCGACCCAAGAAGCTTACTCAGTTCCTCGTCGTTCCTCACCGCCAACTGGATATGACGTGGCACTATACGTGTCTTCTTGTTGTCTCTCGCTGCATTCCCAGCCAATTCCAAAACCTAAAAAAAAAAAAATGAAAAAAACTTTTAAAAGAAAGAAGCGAATGTAACAGAATTTGTAACTGTCAAAAACTGTAAACTGACCTCGGCGGCGAGATACTCGAGGACGGCGGCGAGGTAGACAGGGGCGCCACCGCCGACGCGTTCGGCGTACTTGCCGGTTTTGAGGAAACGGGCGATACGGCCGACGGGGAACTGGAGACCGGCTTTGCTGCTCCGAGATGTGCTCTTCTTGGCGGTGCCTGCGGCGAGAGATTTGCCTCTTCCGGCCATTGAAGAAAGCGAGAGACAAACTTTTGGGAATCGAAAGAAGGTTTTGAGAGGGAACTGATTGGCGTTTGCGTGTGTGAGTTCTTTGAATAGTGTGGAATGTGAGAGAAAGAGGGTTGGGGTGGTTGGGGTTTTATATGGGGTGGAGAGTTGTGTGGGCCAATTAGGTTGAGTGACGCGGATCGTGATCTTGGACCGTTGGTTTTTAATTGCTTGGACGGTTGGATTGTGGTTTTGTGTTTTCGTTTCATTTTTACGGTTTTTTGGGTTTTGTGAGAAGCGGGAAACGCAAAATTTGAGTGAAAAGAACGAAACAGTTACCCACGCATATTCGAATTTGAGGGAAAACTTAAAACAGTGAAAAGTAAAAACATATAGAGGTGATTATGTTTTTACTGCAATATAAGAAAATCTTTAAATTGTAAAATGTTTTTTCTTACCCAGAAATAATAATAATAAATTCCAACAAAATTATAATAACTTTTCATCCTTTTGTCTCATTCTCTATATTTTTTATTTATAAATAATTAAATACTATAAAGAGAAAATATCTCCTACTGTCATATTTCTCACGTGAGAAATATGTATGAGAAAAATATAGAAGTATATACTAAGGAAAATAATATATAAAAAAAGTATTTTATTCTGAAATTAATTGAGAGTGAAATGTTGAACTTACTACCGATATGCTTCTCAAAAAAAAAAAACTTACTACCAATATAACACACGTGATGAACAAAAATAATTAAATTTCAGAATTATAAATTGGTTGAAGGTTTTGACTCTCATAAAAAAATAATAAAGGTTTTGACTTTCCTATTACACCAGGTGATAGCAATATATAATGATAATTGAAACACATTAGACAATTATACTTCTAGAAATTTTTCTGTGTTCTAAGCAATGAACCATCACCAAACATAAATAATAAAAAAAAAACTTAGGAATTGTTTCCCAAATGCGTGGCTGTGAATACAAAGTCATGGAAATTAAATTGGTTTCATGCTCTTATATTTGTCACCATTTGTCACCATGTAACAATATTACTCACAGGCCTGAGATCAAGTACAATCGCCCGCTATTGCATCAAGCAATTGCAAATCAAAGGTTAAACTTAAAAGTTTCAAAAGTAACTCTTAATCTCAGCTCTTGAATAAAAAATCTTTTACCCTTTAAACTTTTTATCATTTTGCTTTTACACTAATTTTTTTAACTTCTCTTTCACAAGTTAAGGTAACTTGTGAACTGCACAGTGCAACCGTGCGATACCTATTGCAATTTGCACCTGAAAATTGGAAAAGATAAGGTAATGTTTTATAAATAGCTTTTATGAACAATTCATAAGAAGTTGACCATTTCGCTCATTGGTTCTATAGAAGGCGGAATGATTTGATTTCACAGCCTTCATTTTTGTCAATTGAGATACAATTCAATTCATTTTCTGCCTACCTAGCAATCGAGAGACGACCCAGCCCATGGGCTGGCCTGGCCAAGAGAAACACTAGTATAGGCAACATCAATGGGTCTAAAGCAAATTGGAAAAGCTTGAAAGAGATGTTGCAAGTTTATTATGCGTAGAAGCCATTGAACTTGGTTCAAAATCAATGGGTCAAAGTAGTGGTAAATGGTAATGTTTTTTTTTCCCTCTTTTACTTTTACACCATAAAAACCTATTTTATCTATACTACTATTTAAGAGGCTTCCCCTGTCCGGATTCCTCATTTTTTAGTTCAAAAATGCCTTTATAGTCCTATGTTTAAATAGAGACAAAATTAAAGGACAATCCAGTAAAAATGCAACTCTAACTCCACTAAATCATTGCCTAAAAAATAGGATCACTCTCCTACTAATCCATTTATCCATTTTCCTCTCTTCCACCTTCCACTAAGCTCAGTAGTTATTATTTACTAGCCTCTTAGCACGCCCTCACGCACGTGCTCATCTATACTACTATTTAAGAGGCTTCTCATGTTTGGATTCCTCATTTTTTAGTTCAGAAATGCCCCTATAGTCCTATGTTTAAGTAGAGACAAAATTTAAGGACAATCCAATAAAAATGCAACTCTAACTCCACTAAAATATTGCCTAAAAAATAGGACCACTCTCCTACTAATCCATTTATCCATTTTCCTCTCTTCCACCTCCCACTTGAAGGAGTTTACAGTTGTTTTTCTATTAGAATAAAGTCCTAGCCTTTAGGGATATTTATGTGTATTTGATTTGTTTCAAGTATCTGTTACCACTTGGCTTTATTTCTGCTAAGTGGGCTGTTTTTAGTTTCTGTTAAGATCGTGTATTGAATGGCTATTTAAGCCAAAGTTATTGTTAATAAAACTATGTCATTCAATCCAGCTTGTTGTGTTCTTGTTCTTAGTTTCTTTAGATCAAAGTTTCTAACAATCTGGTATCAGAGCCCCCACTGGGCCTGATAAATCAAAGCAACAGTCTTTGAAGTTCTTGCAGCAACACAGAAGATGACAATGGAAGGGGGCTTCATACAGCCAGCCATTCCTCGCTTTGATGGTCATTATGATCATTGGAGCATGCTGATGGAAAATTTTCTACGATATAAGGAATTTTAGGGGCTGGTGGAGCTTGGCTATATTGAGCCAGCAAGTGAATCGGTGCAGACAAATGCACAACGAAAGAAGAATGATAAGATGAAGTTGAAGGATCTGAAAGTGAAGATCTATATCTTCCAGGCGATTGATCGAACTGTTCTCGACACCATTCTCAAGCAGGATACTGCCAAAGATAAATGGGACTCCATGAAGAAAAAATTCGAAGGTAATGCAAGGGTCAAGAGGTCTCATCTTCAAGCTCTCCGCAAAGAATTTGAAACTCTTGAAATAAGGTCCCGTGAAAAAGTGACAGAGTACTTCTCTAGGGTCATGACAGTGGCCAACAAGATGCAAACTTATGGAGAAGATATGCAGGATGTTAAAGTGGTGGAGAAAATTTTGCGCTCTTTAACTAAGAAGTTCAACTATGTTGTATGTTCTATTGAGGAGTCAAAGGACATTGATGCTCTTACTATT